>CM024583.1:20865530-21465530 GCA_014182395.1 Eucalyptus sp. ANBG9806169
GCCAACTTATATGAGAAATATTAATTTATTCATGTAGTTGGAGCTTAAATTCATAAAATGTAATCTCTGACTTTGTACAAATAGCATTTTTTTTCTCGGAAAATCAGAGCTAGGGCTTGAACATAAGCATTGAAGGGAGAGCGAAAAACTTGCAGAGTTGAACAATTTCCCTCGTTCTCTGTGGTTTTTGGGACCAGGATGCTGTTAAGCAGAGAATGTTCTATTATCTATTTCTGTCTTTAAAGGATCTCGAGGCAAAACTACCTTTTTGTTGTTCATTCGATCGTGTTTTCTTTTGTTTTGCTCTTTTATTGTCCGGCAAGTATGAGATGGATGAATGAAGACAGAACTTTTCTCTTTGAAGGCTCTAATTATTTCGCAAAAAGTGAATGGTTTGAAAAATATTTTCCTAAATGTAATCGTTTATGTCACTTACAATAATGAATAAACGAAAAAATATTTTCATTGTCTACGAAAATATTTAGACATAAGTCATTGTTGATAATGGAAATATCTTTTATTAGATTATTTTAAGAGATATAAACAATCATCTCTAAAAAATATTTTTTGAACGATTTATTTTTCGTGAAATAAATGGAATCTAAATCTAAGCAAGACATAACCACTGAAACAATGTGACATCATTTAATATTTTGGGCACTTCACATATTATTAACACGCTCTAACTTTCAAGTTAAGAGGCCCCAAACACAACCATCCGTGGACACTAATGGAGGTGGATCCATGTGATGATCTATTGAAAGAAATCTGCAGCATTCCTTCCAAGACCTCAAGCTTGTAGAAACTTTCTAATGAATTTGCCACGACCGAAGTGCAAGAATGATGAGCCAAGGTACGATTAAGCATTTCGATAGTCCCTCACTTCTCATGGACGATGTAGGTGAGTAAATGACTTGGATCGATCCTACTCTATTTTTATTTTAATTTTTATTCTCAGATTTTTATTTTACTTCTTGCTGGATGTGAGAGTTCAAATCCACACACTTAAAGTTAAATCGTTCTTATCCTAACTCTTTAAGGAGATAGGGATTCGAATCCTTCATTTTTTTCCTTTTTATATAAAAAAAATAATTATTAAGGCAAATCTCAATGGTTAAATCTACGTTCTTTTTTTGTCATATTTTATTCTTATTCTAACTCTCACTCTCAAACTTTTGCTCCACTCTTTGCAGGGCATGGGAGTCGAAACCCGCTCCTGAAACTTAATCGTCCCCTCCTTAACCCTATTGAGAAACTCTCTTAGACTTTTGCCCCGCTTCAGACTTTTGCCCTGCCTCCCTGCAGAGTATGGGAGTTGAAATCCACACCTAAAACTAAATCGTCCTCTTCCTAACCCCATTCCATGTTAAAAGGGTGACCATGGGGCAAACCTCAGTTATTAAATCTACTTATTCAAAAGCCATTAATTGCACAAAATTATTAAATTCGAAGTCCATATCGAGATTTCGACCCAAAAAAAAAAAAAAAAAGTCCATAACGAGAAAACGTATTTGCTTTCTTGCCCCAGGAATCCGGTTCCGTCCGGTAGTCTTGTCATCGAAGATGGTGCGACACGGAGAGAGATGCTTCCTGCTCTGTCGGCTCTGTTACAGTAGATTCCACCACTGAGATACTGCTTCCCCTGCCATTCGCACGAAGCAGAAGCAGAGCACAACCGCAGCACGACGACGATGGCTTGCTTCTCTATCTGCTATCGCCTCCCCTCGCCGCGTCCTCCTCCTCCCAATCCCCCTCCGGCCAAAACCGTCCCCGCCTTCCTCGCGTTTCCTCGCGAAGCGCCGCCCAGGCGACCGGCTCTACCCGGAAACGCGTCGCCTTTCCGAATCGCTTGTTCTTCCTCTTCTTCCTCTTCTTCTGGGGATGCTTCCGGCGATCAGAGCTCGAGGTTCGTCGTCTCCTCTGGTTTCAATTTTGGCTTTATCTCTTTCCTTATCCTCAGTTTAGTAGATTCTTCCAAGTCAGTGGGACTGCCCTGTTCTGGTCTTTTGCTTCTGGGCCTCGCCTAACCGAGGGACTGGGCTTGTTTGCCTGTAATCCTCGCAGAAACGATCAGTTTCCTTCCTCAGAGCTCCGAATGGATTGATGTGTTTTCTCTTTTAAGAATTTATGGGTGTCGGTTTAAGATGAAGCTTGCTTAATACGGGTAAATGGGTTCATATATATGAAATGGCATAACGAAAACTCCATATCAATTCTGCGGAAAATGTGACTACTTCGAACTTCTCTCTATTGAAAGTTTTTATCTTCTTTTCTGCTGTTCTTTTCTTAATCATGTAATGGAAATTTAATGGGTGAAGGTGATTGTTAATGCTGCTACTTTTATAGTTCCTAAGACAAGTTAGTTTTCTGCAGCAATTTCTGCATCATAGAAGGGCCCGAGACTGTGCAGGATTTTGTGCAGATGCAGTTGCGGGAAATTCAAGACAACATTAGGAGTAGGCGTAATAAGATTTTCCTTCTCATGGAGGAGGTAATGTTTCTTCAAATGTTCAAAGGCTCTATTTTGTGCATTCTTTTGGTATTTCGATTTCGTCAGGTTTTGTGATGGCTGTTAACTTGGTTACACTCGCAATCAACTTGTGGTGTACTGGACTTCCTATCGTTTTTTGCATGCATTTTCCTAGGTAAGGAGACTGCGAGTTCAGCAACGAACAAAGAGTGTGAAAGTCATTAACAAGAATGGTGTGGAGGAAGCAGATGAGATGCCTGATATTCCATCTTCCATCCCTTTTCTCCCTCACATGGTAGGTACCACCTGATTGACAGATTTTAAAAGTCACGCTCAAACTAGGTGCATTGTCCACCCAGCAAGCAAGAAAGATCCTGGATCAAGCGCTGTCCCTCATGGGCTCCACTGGATGTGGCATCCGTGCTTGCATACACGTGCACTTGGTGTATATGAGCATGGTTCGAGCTATCAAGTCAGAAAAGTACTGTACTTTTTTTGGCCTGGAGTATGTAAGATTCCCTGCACCAGTTGCGTGCAAGAATGTTTCAGGATGTCAACTCCAAAAATTCCAGAAAAGGAACCTTCCAATTCTAATTCTGTTTAGTCTGACATTATTCTTTTGTGGAAAATGATCAATATTTCATCCTGGAAGTTAGTTATGGATTATATATGGGAGAAATGCTTCACTGGTTATTATGTTCTTTGTTCTTCCATTTCTCTTATTCACCATGGTCGCCCAGCTATTTGCTTTTCTTTGGTGCTAACATATCTGTGCTTGACAGACACAGAAGACACTGAGACAGCTCTACTTGACAAGCTTATCATTCATAGGTGGAATCATCCTATTTGGTGGTCTCATCGCACCAACCGTAAGTTACTAAAAGATTGATTTACTTCTTAGAGCTAAGTAGTTAAACTTTCAATTTTCAGTCCCAAAGTGTGATTTTGCTTAGCACTGGGTCGTGTTTTATGTTTTGTGCCAGCTGGAGCTGAAACTAGGTTTGGGAGGTACCTCATATGAAGATTTCATACGCAATATGCATTTGCCTTTGCAGTTAAGGTACTTGATCAACATATGAAGCTAAGAATGGAGCTGATGAAACCTCTGATTTTTCACTTATTTAATTTTACATTAGACAAACATGTGGGATGTAACTCTTGATTCCTTGTGCTGGTTTATTGATATCACCTATTGCTGAATCAGTCAGGTCGATCCTATTGTAGCATCTTTTTCTGGTGGTGCTGTTGGCGTCATATCAACCCTGATGTTGATTGAAGCTAATAATGTTGAGCGGCAAGAGAAGAAAAGGTGTAAATATTGCAATGGAACAGGTAAGTGTTGTTTGTCAAATAACATGTACGACCATACATCTGCTGATAAATATTAGTGTCACTTCTTCGTCTGACCTGATTTGGACAGTTTTCACTTTTAGTTGCTACTAGCATATGGTTTTATGCTGTTCAAGCAATACTGTGTTAAAAGATAAACAGAAGATTTAAGCTAATTTATGGAGTCTGCTCTCTCATGTACATAATTGAAGTCTTCATTCATAAAGTTTTGAAATTTGATTTGATTTAAGTGATTTGAATGCTTTTCATGGAAAATCTGATCGGTCTTTCATAAAGATCCACAGTGTAATTCATTACGTGATACCACCAAATGCATGCTCCGTTCATTGATTTGTCAAATCAAATGGAGATCTTGTAATAAGTCAAAATATGAGCCTAGGGTTGAGAGCATTGAGTTTTTTTCTTAGCATTGCTTGCCCCCTACAAAGATGTGGTTTCTCTCTTTGCCTCTCTATGAAATGACTCGTATTATTTTCATGATACATGTTATGTGATCTTATGGCAGGATACTTGGCTTGTGCCAGATGTTCGGCAAGCGGTGTATGCTTGAGTGTGAACCCCATTCTGGTAAATGGTGCTGCTGATTGCCCTCTTCAAGTTCCCAAAACCGAGAGGTGTCCAAACTGCTCTGGGGCGGGGAAGGTACACAAGACATTTTTTTGTGGATCTAATACATGCACTTTATGTTCCCAGTTTTAACTGTTGCTTAATGCAGCTGTCACTTAATTGCATTAGGTATAGATAACTCAGGCTTAATGGCTGTTTTTAGCAGAAACATGCCTTAAGTTTCTGCACTTAGTGGGCTATTCAAAAATGCATTGGCATTTCATCATCTAACTCACAAACCAAGAATGGTCAAAGGTGTAAATCTGCTTAGTTGTTGCTCATTGAACCTGATTTAAAAGTAGGGAAATCTCTATTATATTTTTGTTTCTGGTATTTTGACTAACTACATTTCTGTGGTGCAATCAGGTCATGTGTCCTACCTGCCTGTGCACCGGAATGCTTATGGCTAGTGAGCATGACCCGCGGATAGATCCATTTGACTAAACACAGTTTGCCGACGCAGCATGATGTTATGGGTAGTAGTATATCAAGAGCATTCGGTAGTTTTCATTGTAACTTTACGTTTGTTTTACCGAATTAAGGAATAAAATGGCCTTCCTTGGGTAAACCTACTTTTGGAGCCCTCACCAAACGCCGGCATTGCAATGGGAGCCAAAATGACGATTTGGTCCGGCCGCATTGTATACTGAACATAGCATTACATCGTCACATAATAGGAAATGCAAGATTTAAGACTTTTCAGTTTGCTTAAAAGTTTGTGACAAAGCTGTTGCATTTGCATCCTCGAAGATATTAGATACCGGCCATCTGATTTATGTTGGAAATGAGTTGCTCTGCATGAACAATTAGGAGCACGATCCTCTTTGCAACTCTCCTCATCTGTATTTGCTAAATCTAGGGATGCTCTGGGTATCCGAACTGCAGATGAAGTAAGAAATATCACTTAGCTCCAAGAAGATTTGAAATTGAGAAGCTTCACGGGACAAAGAAACTCTTCCAAACACCCGTGCTTAGGATCTCTGAGATTTATTAGCTTGAAGTAGGTTGTCTCCCCCATTTGAAGCTGAATGACTACACCACCGTCCATCGAAATTACAAATTCCATATTGCCCACAAACCATTGGACGACCTCAATCATGAAATCTTGTATTAGAAGATCATTCGGTACGGTCTGCCAATTTCCATCCTGTTGATACCCCTCAAATGTTATAAAATTTCAAATTCATGTACTACGTAGATGAATTGAATCCGGAAAGGAAAATTTATAGGAAAAGGGTAGTTAATCTGCGGCAGATCAATCTGTCTGGGCACATAAACCTTCAGGGAAAGTGATAGTAAACCCAGCTCGGCTGAATTGGTCGCAGAATTACTGAGGGTTCATTTTTGCCTTTCCTCAATTCCTGTCCGACGACGAAGAGAGTCCGTAGGGTGATCAAAGGGCTACCACATCGTAGTGTTGATCTTATAGGGAAAAAAAAAACACTACATGGCCAGCATTGGTTAAATTCATGCCCCTACGAAAAGTGTTGGTAGATGGTGTGGAAACATCAAGTTCAATGCAACAATTATCAAGCTCAACTCATATTTCATCGATTAATACAACCCTATTCTTAATCTTGCAAGAAAGGCAAATTTCAGCTACGATTTGACTCCATGGTTTCAAGGTTGAAGTTGTCGATTCAATGGACTAGTTGTCAATTTCATGGTTGTCAATCGACTGTCAATATGTCAATTGATATGTTTGTTGTCGACTTTGAAACTCCTAACCGACTACCTAATGACTGGAGGCTATTCTAGTTGATTTCCATGGATATTTGCTGATCTTGTAAGGTGACTATTCACCTTCCAAGGTTGTTGGACAAATTTAGAGAGTCTGATATTAGTTATTATGCATTTAGTTCTAGTTTTATGAGTTTAATGTGTATCGTTGGTTTCAAGAGTCTTTATTATGTGAATAACATTTCTCTTGGTTTCTAGGATTCCAAGAATCCCTTTCTTTTGTTTAGCAGAATTGCTCTATAAATAAAGGTGTGATTTCATCTGTAAAGTTTACAAGACTTGAATTTGATAGATATATGATATTTTCTTCAAGTGAGCGAATTTTTACTTTGGAAATCCTTTATCCTTGGTTGGTGGGTTTATTTAGGGTTTGGTGGTAAATTTCATGGATTGCTATTCTAATCCTTGGCTAGTAGCATGTCTTTTATGTTTTGGTGGTGGTTATTATCTATAAAGAAAATTCCATTGTCTCAAAACACATCCCCATCACACATCAATAGACCAAGCCGTAGATCCATCAACATCTGCTACTATCGAGTCTCCTTGCGCCAAGAGCTGACCACAGCTATACTGAAGTTGAACCATCATTAACACCATTACATTCCTTTGTTGCTTTAAACAATAAAAAGGCCGAAACAGTAATCTCCTGGGCAGCCAAAGTGGACGTGGAATCCACAAGTGAATGTAGAGCTTAAGACATTGGGTCATCGCAAAAGAATGGGGATCAAGGTAGAGAGAGCATAGAGGAACTCACAGAATTATCAGCATGCGTTGTGGCTATCCCAATTAGCAGAAAGGCCTGCAGTTAGATAATCTTAAAATTGAGCATCGACTAAATTGAAAAAGGATGGTAGCAGAAGAAAGGAAAGGATAGGATGAAGGCGGCAGTGTGTGAATTTGATATTGAATGATCAGACAAAGCAGGAAAATAAATGAGAACAGAAAAGATAAAAATGGGAAACCCAACTTCGATGTTAAAGGTGAAACTGGTTTTATTTTAAGGTCCATTGAGAAGTCCAAGGACTCAGAATTGTTTGGATCCAGATATTCAGAAAATCTTATATTTTCTAAATAGATGCCCCCTATGTGCGGATAGACGGCACAAAATCTTTAAAGATTCGAGAGTGGAACGTAAACATCGAAGTTAGAGAATTATGTCTTGATTGCTAATGACAGTGAGCAAACATTATTCGTATAAGTTAACAAGAAAGAATCTGAAAAAAAAAAACTGACAGCATCGTCAAAATTCAGAACATCATCAATGGCCGATTTTTGTCGCAGCACTCCTTCACCCATGAATGCTGAAGAAATCAATGCTGTAGTTCAGACCTCTATCAAAGAACATTCGAAGCGAAGGGAGAGATATATGACATATTGCAGTAGTAGGGAAGAAGGGTCACCTTACCATGGATCTTATCAAGAACATCTCAGTGCAATTAGGCAACCCGCAGTAGGGTCAAACTCAAGAAAGCAGAATGAACAAAAGAATGAGTTTCCTTTTACAAGGTCGTAGCTAACTCTCTTGGAATATTTCAGAAACGTTGCTATTTGAAACTAGTAATCGTAGAGCCTGTTAAATGGGGCTCATCTTATGTTGTCTGTGTGCTTTTTATGTGATTCACAGTCTGTATCTTTTACTATTGTATCGACGAATATCGCTATCTCTTGGTTACAACGTTCTTTGAAAGAGTTCTCCATGACTTGATGCATTCTCTTAAATTTATTTTGGTTTTATCACTTGTGTTGAGCTCTTGTTGGTGGCGCTTCACTCTGTCAATTACCTTAGTAATTAGATGACAAGGTTACAGTTTTACTGGAGGAGAGAAAGGGCAGTGCTACAGCTTCTGACTCCAAGTAGAACGATACCAACACCAGAGCCGGGAATGCGATTGTAGGAATCTAGATCAGCTTCATGAACAGAGATTCAGGCGTTTCTTTCTTGCGCACTACAAAATTTCAAGTGACACAAAATTGCCTACGAAGATCAACAGGTTTTCTATATGTGGCAATTTCTGGCAGTGATGATGACGAAATTCGCTACGTTCAGTTCCTTTATGCCACGTGACTCCTGCATTTCCCTTGCATAAGAAGGGTCCTCGCTAAGAAAAGAAAAATCGCCTCACTTTAGGCACTTTAACTTAAACATAATTTAAAAAATAAAACTAAATCATAATTGCTGTCTATGGAGATGCAATTTAACGAATAGAATGAACATCATCTTTTGAATTCACTATCCACAAAAATAAGAAGACACATAATTTTATAGGAGGAAATGGTTTTTATTCCGTCATACACATCAAGAATATTACAATGCAATACGGCAAACTGACAACAAAATGATACTATAAAAGAGAAATAGGAAGTAACATTAAATACAAGATCACTCTGGACAGGTAGAATTGATGATATCATAGAATTTGTAGCACCAAAGTCAACATTCTCCTGACCAACCCTTACATCAATATTCAAGGTGTGACGTGAAAAGTCATAACCTAGATCATTTGGAATGTCCATATCTCCATCCAAAACCTCAATGACCACCAAGATAGAAGGCCTCTTTGAAAAATCATCTTGTAAGCACCATGCAGCAATCTTCATCGTATTGACCACTTGGGGTCGATTTAGTTGTAGGTCCTCACAAGTGTTGTCAACCATATATAACAGCCGCCCTTCTTCAGCCTTTCTCTTAAAAATATCAAGTAGATACTAGTCTTCTTCATTCTGAGAGCTGTCAAATACTTTCCTTTAGCAAACTATCTCCAGAGCTACCACACCAAAGCTATAGACATCCTCCTTCTCAATAGTTATTCCACTTAGCCACTCTGGGGCCATATATCTAGGAGTTCCCTGCATTGTAGTCTCCACTTGGCTTTGGTCCCTATCAAGCAAATTTACACAAGCCAAAATCAGCAACCTTAGCATTAAAGTTTTTATTCAAGAGAATATTCTGGGGTTTAATGTCCATGTGAACTATCTCCCATTTGCATTCTTCGTGGAGATAATTTAGGCCCTTAACTATGTCATAAGTGATCTTCCTCCTCGTTCTCCAGTCAAGCAAGAAGGACCCTTACGATTGGCAAAAGATCCACTGATTGAGAGAACCATTGGACATGTACTCATAGACTAGCAAAATATGAAAGTTCGTGGCAGAAAGTCCAATGAATCTCACCAAGTTGACATAATGAATGTTGCCAATAGTTTCAACCTTACCTAGAAAAGATTTATTGATTTGGCGTGCCTCGTCAAGGCGACTGTTTAGTATTACCACAAGAATGTTTGACTTTTTGCGATTCTGTACTTTAATAAAAGCAACGGAATGGTTAGGAGTTTGTTCTAAGTATGTAAGCGAAAGTACTTGAGATACTAAGTGGCAAGAACCTGAATCATTTATGAAAAAAGCTGCCGTGCTTGAGAAGTTGTTGGCACAGGCCTTTTTGCAACTCTCCTTATATATATTTGCCAGATCCGGGGTTAGTTGCAGGTCTTCGTTATAGATGAAGTAAGAAGTGTCATCAAGCTCCAAAAAGGATTGAAACTGTGAAGCTTCGCAAGGCAAAGGAATGGTTTCCACACACCCAAGTTTAAAATTACTTTGATTCACTGGCTTGAAGTAGCTGGTCCCCTCGCTTGATGTTGGACAGCAACACTGCCCATCGGGATTACAAATTCCATATTTACCGCAGACCGTTGGATAATCACAATCCCTATTACCTGGACTGAGAAGATCATCTCTCTTACGCCGGTTAGATCCATCCCTTGTCCTTATGAGAGATCCATCCCTTTGATATGATGCCAGATGTCCATCAGATTCAAAATTCAAGAACCGCACAGGTGAATCAATACCAGTAATCACAGAGCTATTGCTTATGGAATTCGTGAACAATACCAAAGCTCCTTCAACATATTCAATGTAATTGGTGTCATCACTTTGTGTCCAGAAAATTTATCCTGAAAGAGTAATACACCTGTGGAGGATTAGTGTTTGTCTGGGCAAATAAACCACCAGAAGTCAGAGAAAATGAAAGTAAATCTCAATTTGGAAATTATTTGGGGTCAATTTCTGCCCAACGACAAGTGAGTCCGTAGGGTAATCGAAGGATTGCCACACTATGGCATTTTTCTTATCAAAGAGCACAAGATGGCGTCGGTACTAACCGGATTGTCTCGATTAGCTGACCACACCGGTATGAGATCTACAATCACGTCAAATTTCATGCCCGCAACAGACTTACCCTTTGTGCTGGTAGACCAAGCCACAGACCCGTCAACATCTGTCAGTACCAAACCTCCTTCCGCCGTGAGCTCCAAGCTGGCATCGGTACTAACCGGATTGTCTCGATTAGCTGACCACACCTGTATGAGATCTACAATCACGTCAAATTTCTTGTCAGCAGCGCTAGCAATAAAAATGCCGAAATAGTAAATTTCCCTGTGTTCATCCAAGTAGAAGGCACATGCAAATGCTGTGTTCGATCCATTGTGTCTATTCACGAGAATGGGCGACAAGCCAGAAGTCCGATCTGTATAATTGGCTATCCATTTATTAGGAAGGCCTGCAGTTGGATAAATGTCAGCTCGAGCATTGTCTAATCCGGAAAAGAATGGCAGGACAAGAAGTAAATGGAAAGAGCAAATACTCTGGCATTTGAACATGGTATCAGAATTATCAAAGAAAGCAGAGAGAGGAATGAGGAGAAGAGCAGAATGGAAACGAGAAACTGGAACAAGAGGTTAGAGGTGAGAGTGCTATTATTTTATGCTCCATGGACAGGTCCAAGAACTTTCGAAATGCAAGATTAAGATGTTCAGCACAAAATAGTAGATGTATGTAGATGCCTCCAATGTGCCGCCATGACGGCACGGAATCTATGACAATGTGAGGAAGGGAAACAAACCGAAACTGAATATGGTTGTTCTTGATTGTTGAATTCGAAGAACAATCATGATTTGAGAGCGCAAACAAATAACAAATGACACGAGAAGAAGACGAGCTAACATCAGGATCATATTAGCCTATTATTCTCTTCACAATTAACAGAAAACGCCCCCTCGCTCATGAACGTTGAAGGCATCAATCAATGCTCGTTGAACGGAAAAACTCTAAATTGAGGAAAGGAAATTAAAGAAACGATCGAAACTGAAAATGGTTGTTCTTGATTGTCGATTCCAAAGAACAATACATGATTTGAGAGCACAAACAAATAACAAATGACACAAGAAGAAGACGAGTAACATCATTAGCCTATTGTTCTCTTCACAATTGACAGAAAACGCCCCCTCGCTCATGAATGTTGAAGGCATCAATCAATGCTCGTTGAACAGAAAAAATTTAGCAGCCTAGCTTACAACAGTCGATTATAGAAGAAAGAAATCAAGGCGGATGGCAGAATAATGGGATCGTCTCTTGCTCTATGATGGTGATTGTAAATATCTTAACATCCTTGATAGAAACAAAATAGTTAAAGCTTATATCTTAACTCAGTAACTTGACAAAAGAGTACATTTATGGTTCCATTCACAGAATATGAGAGACACTAATTAAATCCTAATTTCTACGTTTATGACCATCTACTAATTATCAATTACTATCCATAAACATATATCAACACTTTCCTCAAGCCGGAGTAGCTTAAATATAACATGTGCAATTTTCTTCAAAGTCCGCATTCCCTAAGCCTCTTTATACCAGGCAACATCAAACCAGACTTCAGACAAGGGCTTAGAAACACATGATCACAAAGTTGGCACATCTTTCTCACATAACCTTGATAAACCATGTGGAAACTAACTTGAATTAGGACAAGTTAAACTACACCATCCCACAGCGCTCAACTTTGGCGGCTCAGTGAGGACTCCAGCAGAAGTTTGGTAATCATAACCCCTTTCAAATAGGAGATAGGGAAGCAGTTCAAATCCTCACTAAACCAACAGCTCCAGATGAGGAAGATGCAGTTGCCACACACAGATACGACTCTAATTTAGTATGAAGCCACCGGACTCCAACACAAAGGGGATTATCCATGGCTACAAGTCTCCGAAACAGACGGTCTCTCAATCAATATGTAAGTTTTCACTGTTGATATGGTTGTGCTCCCATTTGACAGCAGTTCATAGATTCCAGGCTACAGAATTCATTCTGAAAAACATCCTGATGTATATTTCTAGGCTCCATGGACAAGTCCAAGAGCTTTGGAATTGCTAGATTAGGAAATTCAAAACAATTAAGAAATTCAGAACAAACTCCTCGTGCACACACTAGATGAAGACGCCCCCATGTTCTGGCATGAGGGCGCGGCGCGGAACATATGATAATTCAAGAAAGGAAACAAAAGGAAAGATCGAAACTGAAAATGGTTGCTCTTGATTGTCAATTCCAAAGAACAATACATGATTGGAGAGCGCAAACAAACGGCAAACAACACAAGAAGAAGACAAGCTAACATCAGAGGATCATCACTAGCTTGTTCTCTTCATATTTAACAGAAAACGCCCCCTCGCTCGTGAATGTTGAAGGTGTCAATCAATGCTCATTAAACATTCAGAAATCTAATTCTAGTTGACGACAGTCAATTCCATAAAGGGGAAGGCAGAATAATGAGCTTGTCGTCGGCTCAATATAGGTGATCATAAATATTTTAAAGTCTTTGATAGAGAAAATAGTTAAAAGGCTACATCTTTACTTGATAACTTTTATAAAATTGTATATAGATGTTCTATTTTTAAAATATGAGAGATGCTGGCGAAATCCTAATTTCATTATTTATGATCACCTACAACTATTGATTAATATCCACAAATATATTTCAACACTTCTTTCCAAAGTCTGCAACTGAAGCCAAGGCCTCCTTGCACTAGAAAACATCAAAATGGACTTCAGACGAGTGTTGAAGAAACACTTCTTGCTCACATGACCTTGATAAATCTGTGGAAGAAACTAACTTAAATTGCGGCAAGCTAAGCTGCACCATTTCATGGCTCTCAACTTTGGCAACTCGACTAGGGTGTGCTCAACTTTAGTGGAAGTTCAATTTTCATAACTCCTTTCATATAGGGGATGGGAATGTTGACATCTGAATTTTCCTCAACAAGGCAAAAATGTAATCTTGTAAAAAAAAAAAGTAAAAAGAACAAAATAATAATGAGAGAAAGAGTGTGTGTGTGTCCAATTAGGCATAGTTCGGCCTCATTTCTTAAGCCTTTCGGCCTGGTTCAATTCTATGAAACCCACCAACTCACACCCAGCATCAGATCCATTACTTTTGACCCAATCAAATCCATTGAAGTCCAGCTTATGAACCCTGTCCAAAAAATCATGTCCAATTGGCTCTTCTGGCCTTGGAAGTCTAAGCCCACCAGCCCAATCTCATAAAATGGAGAGGCCCAGATTAATTGACTCAGAGGATTCGACCCATGAAGAATGAAGGGGGAGCCCATCACGGAAGGCCTTCAAGCCCGGCCACTTTCTCTCTCTCCCTCGTGCACCCTCTCTCTCTCCCCCTTCTCCCTCTCCCTCTCCCTCCCCCTCTCCCTCTTGTTTGTTAGAAGTTCAAAAACGTATTTAGCAAAGGGACACTAACCCTCCCTCCCTCCTCACTTTGTGATCCCCTAAGTATTGAGCTTTAATCTGATTGACCGAAAAAAAATACATTAAAATTTCACATAAAGAATTAAGATTTCATTGGAACAATTGAAATAGGTACAATATTTTTAGGATTTTATTGATAATTTGCTTGAGAAATACTAATAGAGGGAGAAATTACAGATTAATAGCAATTCTTCACATTGTACACAAGAGAAACATACTTGAATTGCTTCATCTTATATGTGTTCCATAAGAGAAGCTGAACAAGCCAAATTTAGTTGCGCATGTGCAATAAAAAGTTACCAAACCATTTGAAAATAGGTAAGAAATTCACCAATCATTACTCTGTTGAAAAGGGATAAGAAATGCTCCATCATTGAATTTTACACATGTTATAGCTAGCACGATTGCTAAAGACCCAAGAATAGGGCCAAAGTCTTTGGTCTAATCTCAAGGGGCCTAAGCCCAACCACCAGGTCCAAGGCCCAAGTGCCGAGGACCTCGGCTTGAGCGCTGAAGACTAAGCCCACAGTTGGCCATCAAGGTTTCAAGCAAGGGAGTAGGGGTTTCTCAAGCCCAACCATTGGGAACTCAAGCACAAGAACAAGGACTTGGGCCCAACCTCGGTGGGCCTAAGCATGGGCGTGAGTTTCCATACTCTAGCATCAAGTCTAATCACATTTTGAAAAGTGATTTTTGATTTTTTTTTTTAAAGAGGAAATAATTTTCCTAAATTTAAGCAAAAATTTTCTGCTAACTATGTAAAAAAATTCTCCATTTGACCTGCTTGCCTTAGAAGAGGAAATATTGGCTGCAGCTCTGACTCCAGCGTGGCTTCCTCTTAGTCCATTCACCGAGGGACACGTGTCACCGGCAGCCACGCTGGAGTCAAAACTTCAACCATTTTATTTTCATAAATATTGGCATAACCGAATATTGGATGCAGCTCTCAAAAGTTTCTCTCTCCTCATGCACGTCTTTTCCTATCTTTACTGTTTTGCAACTGCCAGGAGCCGAACTCCTCGAAGGAAATATTGGCTGCAGCTCTAACTCCAGCGTGGCTTCCTCCGAGTCCATTCACCGAGCAACACGTGTCGCCCGGCAGCCACGCTAGAGTCAAAGCTTCGGCCCTTTTATTTTTGTAGATATTGGTGTAACCAAATATTGGCTGTAGCTCTCAAAAGTTTCTCTCTCCTCCTACACGCCTTGTCCTGTCTTTACTGTTCTGCAATTGCAAGGAGCCGAACTCCTCGAGGAAATATTGGCTGCAGCTCTTAACTCCAGCATGGCTTCCTCCGAGTCCATTCACCGGGTGACACATGTCGCTCGGCAGCCATGCTAGAGTCAAAACTTCGACCCTTTTATTTTCATAGATATTGGGTAACCGAATATTGGCTGTAGCTCTCAAAAGTTTCTCTCTCCTCTTGCACGTCTTGTCATGTCTTTACTATTCTGCAACTGCAAGGAGCCGAACTCTCGGGAAGGAAATATTTCCTTCTTGGCTTCACATCTCACGAAATTTTGAACGCAACTCTCTCTCTCTCTCCCTCTCTCCATTGAACCGATCTCCTCCATTCTTTGCTTTTCCTCCAACAAACGAGGGAGGCCGCCGTCCAACGAACCATGCCGCCTTGAATCTCTAGCTTTTGTGCTCGGCCGGTGCGGGTGGTGAGTGTAACGACCTGGACCCTACTATGTAATATTGTCCGCTTTAGACACTAAGTCCTCGCGGCTTTAAAACGCATTGTCTAAGGTAGGGGTGTGGACTCCAGCCACCCTCATCCTAGCCCAATATTGTCCGCTTTGGAGGCCCGGGACTCTCAGCCTGTCCTCCCTCACGGTTTGTTTTCAGCGTAACGGAAGTGTACATGAAACGCGTTACACAGTTAAAGAGGCCCAAGGCATTATAAACTGGCCCAGGACTCCCCCCCTAAGCGATGTGGGACAAGATGGAGAGGACCCCTTCCTTGCACACGTCCGAGGACCGAGGCGCGGACGCACCATCGACCCTCCTCCCCGCATACCGCCTCTCGGGCCATCACACTCTGCCCCCCCCCCTTGGGAGCACAACGTCCTCGCTGTGGCCCCACACACGGTCGGGAGTCGGATTTGATACCACTTATAATGACCCGGGCCCCACTGTGTAATATTGTCCGCTTTGGACACTAAGTTCTCACGGCTTTAAAACGCGTTGTCTGGGGGTAGAGGTGTGGACTCCAGCCACCCTTCATCCTAGCCCAATATTGTCCGCTTTGGAGGCCCGGGACTCCCGGCCTGTCCTCCCTCACGGCTTTGTTTTCAACGCAGCGGAAGCATACGTGAAACGCGTTACACAGTTAAAGAGGTCCAAGCCATTATAAACTAGCCCAGGACTCCCCCCTAAGTGATGTGGGACAAGAGGGAGATGACTCCTTCCTTACGCACGTTCGGGGATTGAGGCGTGGACACACCGCCGACCCTCCTCCCCGTGCAATGCCGCTCGGGCCGTCACACTCTCCCCCCCCCCCTTGGGAGCACAACGTCCTCACTGTGGCCCCACACGCGGTCGGGAGTCGGCTTTGATACCACTTGTAACGGCCCGGGCCCCACTGTGTAATATTGTTCGCTTTGGACACTAAGTCCTCACGGCTTTAAAACGCGTTGTCTGGGGTAGAGGTGTGAACTCCGGCCACCCTCATCCCAACCCAATATTGTCCACTTTGGAGGCTCGGGACTCCCGGCCTGTCCTCCCTCACGGCTTTGTTTTCAGCACAACTGAAGCGTACGTGAAACCCATTACACAGTTAAAGAGGCCCAAGCCATATAAACTGGCCCAGGACTCCCCCCTAAGCGATGTGGGACAAGAGGGAGAGGACCCCTTCCTTGTGCACGTCCGGGGACCGAGGCGCGGATGCACCGCCGACCCTCCTCCCCGTGCACCGCCGGTCGGGCCATCACAGTGAGGGTGGTCTCGGCTATTTTGAGCTCGGTGGTGAGCTCGTCGAGATCCTCGGTGCGCTCCATTGCCGCTTTGCTCTTTGCTCTTCCTCCAACGGACGAGGGAGGCCGCGATCCGACGAACCACGCCGCCTTGAATCTCTGGCTTTTATGCTCGCTGGGTGCGGGTGGTGAGTAGGGTCTCGGCTATTTCGAGCTCGGTGGCGAGCCCTTCCAGATCCTTTTCTTTTGAACGTAAGTGTTTCTTTCTTCCTTTATTATTGCCATAAAAGGGTGTTGCACGTATTTTCCAATAATGATGTTGCATGTATTTGCCCGTTTAGATACTAAGGGTCGCGCATGAATTTGCCCGCGCGTGGCAGAGCGCGTTCTGCATTCCGATCGCGGAGCGGGCGAGCGGGTGAGCAGCGACCAGCTACTCGATCTCGTCTACTTCTTCCCTCTCCACCAGCTGGGTCACGTCGCCCTTTTCATCTAGACCTTCCTCTGCGTGCCCCCGCCCGACTCCAACTATTACTCCTACGTCTCCTCCTCCGACTTCGACGATGACGGCAGCAACAGCAGCAGTGAAACCACCGTCTTTTATGACGACTACAGCTACGACTCGCATTCCGATTGATTGATCCGGGTGGGTTTCCTGTACAGTAACTTCCTCACCACCCAACCCTTGTTTTTGGGTTGGTCTATGTTTTGTGTCTCTTTTCTGTTATACATATAGTTTCTGCGTTTTCTTTATTTCGTTCTTTTTGTGAATTTTTTTTTTCCTTGGGGGAGGCTCCGGTGGAGATTTATTGTATTTATAGTGTTTTATTAATATATATGGTATACGGGTTTTCATTCTTGTTTCTCTGTGATTTCGTTTATCTTGGTGAGCGACTGGATTAAATGGGGTTCGGTTAATTTGGGATTGGAGGTGAATATATCGAGTTTGGTTTTTCAGTATTGCTCTTGTTGATAATTACCTGTCTAGATTTGTGAAATTGGCTAACCTTATCTGCTACATTGCCTTGCAGGTATATCATGTCGTCATCCAGTGTAAATAAGGGTAAGGGTACTTCAAGCAGACTCACCTTTCAAAATAAAAGGTGTGATTGTGGCAAGCGTGTTGCCGTGAGAATTTCGAAGTCTACAAGCAACAAAGAGAAGCTCTACTACAATTGTGAGGATAAAAAATGTGAATTATTTGCCTAGTGTCACCCTACAAATGATGTGCCTTCTATTACGAAGGCTTTCCCCGTAAAACTTGAAGATGACATGAAAGACATTAAGCATTTTTCTGAAGAAGCTAAATGCCTCGCTATTTTTTGTTTGTTTATTATTTGTTATTTTATTAGCACTACTTATCCAGAAAAAGTAGGTGGTTGAAATTGTAATGTTGCTAGCTTAGGTAATTTTATTTGTCTTTAGACATGTGAACGCACGCCTATTTTCTAGCCTAATTGATTTGGGCTAGGAACTTTTTATGTAGTTTTTTGGTGGCCCTCTAATTTTGTTCCTTCCGGGAATGAAGATGACTGCACCTAGAGGGAGGGGGTGGGGGAGAGCACGGCAACTTGTATCGTGGTTTAATGACCTTTAGATGGGGGCTTTTATGTTGTGTACGGCTATTCAATTTGTGACTATGTTTAGCTTTTACTTTTCTTGTTGATGCTAGTGGTTTAATGACTTTGAAATGGCTTGGTGGATTAAATGTGGTATCTAATGTTATATTTATTGATGCTAGTTCATTGTGAAGAAGTCAGGCAGATAAAGAGATGTGATTCTCCCTAATTACAATTTACGTCTACCCTAAGGAACAATGCTTTCTTTTTTAGAATAAAGCTAATATGATAGCAACATATCTAATAGCTACCCACCTTAAGTTGGTGGTTTTGAGAAACTTGGGAGTTGCTATAGCCCTTTGCAAAGATAATGTCGTTGTTTTTGGAAAATTTTGGCTCCTCCCCTTGACATCTTTGACGTTATGGAACCGGTTTTGTTGCGCAACTACTTAGGACATTTCACAATGACGAAAAATTGAACCACGGGTTGTCGCAAATCAACCAACATAGATAATGCATCACAATACAGAAAAAAAAAAAAAAAAAAAAAAAAAAAAAACACCTGATCAAATTAGAAAACTTGAAGCTTTATAAATTATAAAGCCATTTCTTTCAACGAAGATGCATTACGTGAGAGAAATATAGTACATCCCACGTAGCTTCTCACTTATGTTTGGAATGCTCATAACCAACATATTCTCATTCAACACTTTCAAGACATGACGGCACAACCATCCTTTTGCTTCAAATAATTTGCATTCACAAGAGACTAAAAAGTCCGCAGAGTCAAATTTGACAATATTTTCAGGTCGATTTCCCATACACTTCAAAGTATATGAATAAATCGATCCATCAAATGTAACACTTGAAATATGCTCAGAGAGAATTTCCAAAAATTATGCATTGAACTTGTTAAAAATGATGCGTGTATACACTGAAGCGGCATGGTCCAAGATCCCATTACGCGAAACTTGTAATTTGGGTTTCCCACGAGAGGCATAATCATCTTGACTTTCCACTTCTCTTATGTGCTTTAGTTGTTCTTCATGGTAGTGGACAAATTCTATAAGACGTAATGTTTTCTTCGCCATATGTTGAAAGACATTATTAGTGCTCTCACTCCTTTGGCTTGATGTTATACCACAAGTAAATGTATCACGATCAAAAGCTAAACTCCATTTATGTTTAATGCCGTATAATCTCCGAAGCCAATTGTTATTCACAGTATGCCACTCATCTTCCATTTCTTTCCAAGTGGATTCAAATTCATCTTCTGATCTACATCTATACATAAGCCTGAAGAAATATTTATCCTTAAAACCGGGATTGTTGTAAAGATGTGGGATGTTTTTATTGGCATTTTTCCCGATGTGCCAAGTGCATAAACGCTGTTGTGTATTTGGAAACACCATTCTAATGGCTTTTGCCATGGCTGCGTCTTGATTAGTAAACATTGTTTTTGGAGCCTTATTTCCCATAAACTTCAAAAACGCCTCAAATAACCAAATAAATGATTCTGCAGTCTCGTCCATAAAAAACGCACACCCAAATAGAGTATTCTTCCAATGGTGATTAACCCCAACAAAATGTGCACATATCATTTCATATCTGTTGGTCCAATATGTAGTGTCAAATACTAGGACATCACCGAAACAATCGTAATCAAATTTGGACAAGCTATCTCTCCAAAACAAATTTGTCAATCTACCATCTTGATCAACATGTACAGCATAAAAAATAAAAAAATAAAACATTGGATTTTGCATTTGCATGCAATGAAAATGATTTAAAAGATTTTGACAATCTCCCCCACTTACAAGCTCGAATCTTTTTGTCTGCAAATAATTTTGACAATCACGCAAATTAAAACCCAAGTTTTGGCTTCCTCCAACTTCATTTGCTAAAAACTTACATGCTGTAGTCTCTCCAATACCAGCTTTAGTCATATCAACTAAAACACTTTTACAAGTATCAGATATCAATCTTCCACATCTAATCAAATGCTTTTGATCTTATGGAATAAATGAATGGTTATGCTCAGAAACATACTCTATGACTTCATAGATACCATTATCAACTTAAATTTGATATGAGCAAGACAGCCACATCTAACTTCATATCTCTAATATTTCTTTTCTTTACCATCTGAGCTGTCAAAATACCCCTCACAATTACATACAAAGGTTCGTCGAGTTAGTTCTCCTTTACTATTTTTAAACATATTACCCTTCCTCACTCCAAATCCTTTGCCGATTGCATATGCCACATATTTATGATATGCTTTAAGTTCATTTGAAAACACCATTCCTACTACAAATTCAAATTCTTTTTCCATATCACGTACTACATGTGAAAGATGGGAAGATTCATGCTGCAATTAAAATAAAAAAAATAATTAACATCGTGCTTTTACAAGCATAATAAAATATCATTCGTTACTTAAGAAAGAAAAATATGTTTCACATAGTATTATCAATGAATTACCTGTGATTTTGCCATTCAATAATTTGTACATGGAAATTTGTACCCAAATTATACCTGCCAAGATGATATTGTCATGAGTTGCATTAGATATAGCATTCAAGAAAACATGTACGGTGTATCCGAGTCTTACTTTAGTTGACTCCAGACTCTTTTGATCTAATAAAAAAACTTAGACAGGTAAAAGTAGGTATGTGCAACATATCTATGAGTTTTTCTCTAACAAAGAAAAGAACATCATTTACCAGAAGACTATCTAAAAATCATTCATATTGCACTTCATCTATGTGAGCCTCACATGACACTATAAGTCACTTAAACTGCAAAGTCCGCTTCACATGACTAAACATAAGTAAATCCCAAGTGATAAATTATTTTTCTTACTTCATTGATCAGATAAGCGCAAATCGAAACTTGAGTCACGGATGAATAACTTGGACATACTATTGCTAGTTTCTCAATGACGTGGAGAATGGAGCATGTGTTCTATGAGATTTTTTATTATATTAATCATTCATTTTATTTTATTCTGTTACATTCTATTTTGAATGGGGTTATGCTAAAATTTACTATTCCTTGGAGAAAAGAAGGGGTGCTTCCAGGAGGTTTGCAACGTTTGAGCCTCATTCCCTCAAACCTGTCTAGATTGACCATTTCGACCACCAATTGTGGTTCTTATTATATGCCCTATAAGGCAATGCAATAGATAAGGTCAGCCAATTTCACCAATCTAGACAGGTAATTATCAGCAAGACCAATACTAAAAAACCAAACTCGATATAGTCACCTCCAATCCCAAATTAACTTAACCCCATTCAATCCATTCGCTCACAAGATAAACGAAATCACAGAAAAACAAGAATGAAAACCCAAATGCCATATATATTAATAAAACACTATAAATACAATAAATCTCCACCAGAGCCTCCCCAAGGAAAAAAAATTCACAAAAAAAAATGAAATAAAGAAAACGCAGAAACTATCTGTATAACAGAAAAGAGACACAAAACATAGACCAACCCAAAAACAAAGGTTGGGTGGTGAGGAAGTTACTGTACAGGAAACCCACCCGAATCAATCAATCGAAATGCGAGTCATAGCTGTAGTCGTCGTAAAAGACGGTGGTTTCGCTACTGCTGTTGCTGCCGTTGTCGTCAAAGTCGGAGGAGTCGTCGGAGACGTAGGAGTAATAGTTGGAGTCAGGCGAGGGCACATAGAGGAAGGTCCAAATGAAAAGGGCGACGCGACCCAGCTGGTGGAGAGGGAAGAAGCAGATGAGATCGAGCAGCTGGTCGCTGCTCACCCGCTCGCTCGCTCCGCGATCGGGATGCAGACCGCGCTCTGCCACACGCGGGCAGATTCGTGCGCGACCCTCAGTATCTGAACGGGCAAATACGTGCAGCATCATTACTGGCAAATATGTGCAACACCCTTTTATGGCAATAATAAAGGAAGAAAGAAACACTTACGTTCAAAAGAAAAGGATTTGGACGGGCTCGCCACCGAGCTCGAAATAGCCGAGACCCCACTCACCACCCGCACCCAGCGAGCACAAAAGCTAGAGATTCAAGGCGGCGTGGTTCGTCAGACCGCGGCCTCCCTCGTCCGTTGGAGGAAGAGCAAAGAGCAAAGCGGCAATGGAGCACACCGAGGATCTTGACGGGCTCACCACCGAGCTCGAAATAGCCGAGACCACCCTCACCACCCACACCCGCCAAGCACAAAAGCTAGAGATTCAAGGCGGCATGGTTCGTCGGATGGCAGCCTCCATCGTTCGTTGGAGGAAAAGCAAAAAACGAAGGAGATCGGTTCAATGGAGAAAGGGAGAGAGAGAGAGAGTGTTGCGTTTAAAATTTCGTGAGATGTGAAGCCACGAAGGAAATATTTCCTTCCCGAGGAGTTCGGCTACTTGCAGTTGCAGAACAATAAAGACAGGACAAGACGTGCAGGAGGAGAGAGAAACTTTTGAGAGCTGCAACCAATATTCGGTTACGCCAATATCTACGAAAATAAAATGGCCGAAGCTTTGACTCCAGCGTGGTTGACGGGCGACACATGTCACCCGGTGAATGGACTCGGAGGAAGCCACGCTAGAATTAGAGCTACGGCCAATATTTCCTCGCCTTAGAACGTCGAAAAATAAGAAAAATGTTTTTGGATGGTAAATTTTTCACAAAACAAATTATATTCATGCTCTTATAGTTACAAAGATATCCACGGACTTAGATATATAGAGGTATCGCGGAGCTTTCCAATTAGTCAATCTTGACAAGAGTACTTACGAAAAAAATATCGAGTGGTTTCAAAGCCACATGAGCGACTAATGTAGTGTGTACTTTTCACTTACATCCCATCATGATTGACACATGTGAATTGAGTTGAAAATTAAATAAATAAAAAATGAAAATTCTTTCCAAAAATCTGGAGCATCTTTGCTTTGTTGCCCAAAAGATCTGTTTGTTGCTCGTCCATGGCCATCATCAGTCCCGTTTGTCCATGATGTAACATTTTCAAATGACATTTCAACGATTTTGTCTGTGTTTCAATGGAACCAACCTTCGCACCTCCCCCTATTGTTGCAGTGTCATGTTGGGTCATCATCTTGTGTTTAGCTAGATTTGGAGTAATGGCCACGAGTGTAGATGGCTCCCATGCCAGATTTGGCGCCATGGACAAGCAAGGCGCCACCCACAGATGACGGTTCATCCATGGAAGCCTCTCTTATAGCTAAATATGCAACCTAGTACGGAGTGAATAGATTGATAAACTAAACTTATAATTTTTTTGGAATTATTTAAAATCAAGTTTAATGTATATAAGAGTAGTCTCATATATGTGAGAGTAAGGGTGCGTTTGTTTGTGTTTCTGTTTAAAAACTGTTCCAGGGAACATAAATAGAAAAAAGTGTTTCTGTTCCGGGGAACAGTTTTTGAACAAAAGAACACGTTTGGTAACTGTATAAAATTTATGTTTCTGGAATAAAAAAAGAACAGAAACACGTTTGGTAACTGTAAAAAATTTCTGTTCCAAATTTTTATCAAATTCCTTTTTTTTTTTTAAGTGTAAACTTGATATTGAATTATCATTCTCATGAGATGTTCATCAATTTAATTTTGTTCATGGTGAGTGAAGACAAACATTTTTAACATGATCATATGTGCATACTTGGTAGAAAATTTAGTAAGTATAGTTGGTAGAAAATTTTTGTCAAGTGCTTTTTTTTTCTAATAAAGTGTAAACTTGTTATTGAATCCTCATTCTCATGAAATGTTCATCAATTTAATTTTCATCATGGTGAGTGAAGAAAAACATTTTGAATATGGTCATATGTGCATAGTTGGTAGAAAATTTAGTAAGTAAAGTTTGTACCAAATTTTTCTCAAGTGTTTTTTTTTTTTTTAATAAAGTGTAAACTTGGTATTGAATTCTCATTGTCATGAAATGCTCATCAATTTAATTTTCATCATGGAGAGTGAAGAAAAACATTTTGAATATGGTCATATGTGCATACTCGAAAGAAATTTTTATAAGTAAAGTTCGTACAATAAGAACTACCAAAAGAAGAGTATCTTATAGATCTCAACATGGATCCTTTCATACATGACATCACAATAATGAAGCAATATAGTTCATTGTTCAACTTCATCACATTGACTTTGATAAGTGAATACTTAAAAACAATATTACAAAAGTCGGAAACACAAAGTCAACAAATCTCCGGCATATTGTGATCCCTTGCCATTTTATTTGCAATACTTATCCTAAGCATGTTTATCCCAAGTGCCTGCTCATGCGATGTATCATCTGCAACCTCCACTTCTCTAGGTTCAAATGGATACTCCGGATCTCCATAATGGGAAAAGTTTCTGTCCATCCTATCTTGATCACGAATGAAATTATGAAGAGCACAACATGCAATTACAACAAGTGCTTGCTTTCGAATTGTAAATGGAGGCATATGTCTCAAAATGGTGAAGCGATTCTTTAATGCCCCAAATGACCTCTCAATTACATTTCTTAATGAAGAGTGCTTGTAGTTGAACAATTCTTTTGCTGTTCTTGGCCGTCTCCCACTCCCTCTATAATCGCTGAGATGATACCGTTCTCTTTTAAATGGAGTTAAAAATCCCGGAAGTGCTGCATAACCAGAATCTACCACGTAGTATTTCCCTACAACATGATATAAAAAACATATTTGTTGTGATATTCAACCATAATATAATCATAAATTTGTCTATATATACAAAGTAAGTACCGAGGTGGTGGTCGGGAAATTGCGGTTCGGGAGTTTCGAGTGCGGCCCGAAAGCACTCGACAATCGTTGGCGATCCTTCCCATCCAGCATACACGAAAGCAAATTTCATATCAAATGAGCAAACACACAACACATTCGGGTGGTAATCCCTTTCCCGCCTCTATATCGAACTGCTCGGACACCGGGACAATAGCATTTATATGGGTGCCATCCATAGCACCTACGCAGTCCTGTCAATTTATTACCAATCTAAGATTATATAAGATTACCAACTGCATGTATTTGACGGTATAAAATTGATATAAAAAATATACCTTGAAGTAGCGTTTATGACTAGGATCCATAAGAATTTCTTCTGAGATGACATCAAAGGACGGTGCTTTGATAATCTCCTTTGAAAGTTTGATAATTGCTTTCAACACTTTGTTGAAATACTTGCGATCGTTTCTCCGAATGTTGGAATCTCTCACATAAATCTCTATTTGAGCTATTGTGACAAACCACAGATAAGAATATAAGAATATCCCAACTTGTTCATCTATTCGAACAAATCAACTATCTTTCAACCAACCTCTTTCCCTCATTAAATCACATAAATTCAGAAAAACATGTCTCTCCATCCTGAAGGCTTCATATATCCTATATGAATGTCCATAAACAATTTCCATTATCCATTCGGGTCCTGATAATTTACTATCCCTAATAGGTTCTCTTGTATGGATGGACGTGTCCAGTGCAACCGTGCAGAACCACGCAATCAATATGTCAATATCATCATCATCCAAAAATTGTGCAACCGGTCCTACTTGCTCACTAGACACACTATTTGATCCCTCTTCCATAGTACCTATACCATCACAAAAATATAAAAACATCAATATAGATTTTGAAAATATATGCAATAACAGTCAATATCATAAGTCATAGAATCTCAAATATAAGATGCCATTACATATAAGTACCAAGAGTCTCAACACTAATATAAGTTATACGAGTCTAATGAAACCCCATGCAATCCATGATAAATTTCCAAACATCTACTAAAGAAAATAAAGAAGTCCATTTCTCCTTCCCGTGGGGATTTAACGAAAGCCTCCCTCCATGAGGCACTATTGCATGCGGCTTGCACTTTGCTTTATTGTAAACATCTTGTTCCAGCTCGGGCATGCCAACTAGAATATCGATCACGGTAGATACGGAGAAAGGGTCTACGGTGATGGTGGAACCCCGAGGTCGCGAGCCACTGCAGTTGAATAGACCTAACTCTCAAAAGATCTTGTATGGCTTTGCAAGTGTCAACAATCCCGCCTTGGGTACTCTTTCTTCTCCTCTTAGTATTTGGAGTCCTATCTAATCTATGCTTTCCACGAGTTGAAGTTGCAGCATTGTCTGATGTAAAGACTCTCTCATCAACGTGGTGTTCACTAAAGTCATTTGCATTGCCACCGCCATTATCACCATATGCATTGCCACCACCGTTGTCACCATATGCACTGCCACCACCGTTGTCACCGCCTACATTGCCATCACCATATGCACTGCCACCACCGTTGTCACCGCCTACATTGCCATCACCATTGTCATCTTCATCCGACACCAGCAAATCTTGAGCATTTCCTATGGCATGTTCCCCAGTAGCATATGTACCACCAAATACAATACATAGCTCGGGATACTGGGGAAATCCATCCTTCTTGAATTTTGCCCACTCAACATTCTCCTACAATTTTCACAATAATGACATTTCAGCAATATAATCATACATTTTAAAATTTACATCTATAATGACATCAAAATCAGCAAAAAGTTAAAAAGATACCTTGATGTGAGATTCCCATATACTTGGATCGTCAACAGCAACCCTTTTATTCACATTATCCCAACCAAATCCAGACTGAGACATGAGTTTCTGAAAACTGCCATACTGTTTTCTCAGTTTGTTTACCTTGTTCCTCAACTGGACCATGCTATATTGGCATCCCGTCTGTCTAATGAATTCAGTCTGTATATTCTTCCACCCCGCTTTGTTGAAAGTAGAAGAGGTTCGATTTCCCTTTTTCACCTCATCCACCAACAAACCAATAAATAGGTTGATTCTGAGACTCAGTCCACTTTGCACTGAATTGTCTCTCGGAAGCCATTTAATCTTTCACCAATTGAGCATCATATGAGATATGAATTAAATCAATAACATAATACTATACATGCCATACACAAACAACATTCCATGCCTTAAATGGAGAGACATGTTTTTCTGAATTGGCAACTGGTTTTTTCAATGCAAATGCCGCATCGCTAATTGTAAAGCTTACCTTGGTTTAACAAACGATAGCAAGTTGGAAGCACAGTCAAAAGTGGACTTAATTTCAGGCGTTCTTCGAGTAGTTCACTGAGATACCTGCCATCAAGATATCAAAAAAAGAAGAATGAAACTTAATCATTGAAATGCCGAAAGCACTCGAGCGAGCAGGCTATTTCTTGCTGCTCCATGGAGCGGAGCGGCGGCGGCTACATTGCTCGAGTAGAGCAAATCTTCTTCGCTCGCCGGAGCTCATTCTTTGCTCAAGCGGGCGGAGTCTTCTTGCTCAAGCGAGAGCGAGTCTTTCTTGCTCGAGCTCCATGGAGCGAGCGGTTGCTCAAGCTCCATCGAGCAAAGCGGTTTTCTTGCTCCATGGAGCGAGTAGCGGATGCTCGAGCTCCATCGAGCGGAGCGGCAAGTCTTCTTTGCTCGAGCGGAGCAGTCTTCTTTGCTCCATGGAGCGAGAGTAGCATTTCTTCGCCGCTCGCCGGCTCATTCTTCTTTGCTCATTGGAGCTCAGCTCGCTTCTCGAGCTCCATCGAGCTCCATGGAGCAGAGCAGCAGCTGCTGCTGCTCAAGCAGAGTAGAGCGGCTACTATTGCTCGAGCTCCATGGAGCGGAGCGGTTGCTCGAGCTCCATGGAGCGGAAGCGGTGCTCGAGCTCCATGGAGCGGAGCGGTGCTCGAGCTCCATGGAGCGAAGCAATTGCTCGAGCTCCATCGAGCAAAGCAAATTTCTTTATTCTTTGCTCCATGGAGCGGAAAGCGGCGGATGCTCGAGCTCCATGGAGCGAGGCGAGCAAGCTGTTCTTTGCTCGGCGAAGCTCAAGCTGCGCTCGAACTCATCTCGCTCGCTCGCCCAAAGCGGGTGAGCTCGAGCGGCTCGAGCCGCTTCTTCTGAGCCGAGCCGAGCTCGAGCGAGCAAGCTCGCTGTTCGAGCTCGGTTGCTCGCTCGCCCGAGCGGTGAGCTCGAGCAACCGAGCTCTGCTGGCTGGCGCTGAGCAAAGCTCGCCCGTTGCTCGCTCGCCCGGGCAGTGCTTTGCTCGGCGAGCGAGCTGGCTGGCCGGTCGCTCGAGCTCATTCTTCTTTGCTACTCCATCGAGCAAAGCAGCTGCTACTCGAGCTCAGCTGCTCGCTTGCCCAGAGCTTGGTGAGCTGCGGTGAGCTCGAGCTCAGTTGCTCGCTCGCCCGATCCGCTCGCTCGCCCGAGCACCAGATCTGGGCGACCAACGCTCGCTCAAGCCCCGAGCGTTGCTCGCCCCATCTGCTCGCTCACCCAGATTTGCTGCTCGAGCCCCGAGCGAGCAGCAACACAGATCTGCGAGGGGTGGCTCTCGCCGAAGCCCTCGTCAAACGATGAAGGATGGAACTTACCTCGAGTTAGAAGCTTCGGCTGGTGAAGGAGCAGCAGCTATCGGCGCCGGAGAGGATCACGGTGGAGAACCAGAGACGCCGGAAAAGGGAGGGAGAAGGGTCGTAAGTGGAACGAGAGAGAAACAAGAAAGAAATAAGAAAGAAACAATTTCAGCTTTGGTTTTTGTTCTTTTGATTTTTCAAGAAGTGTTCTGGAACAAAAAAACAAGTTTTTTCTGTTTCGATTTTTGTTCCAAAAGTGTTCCGGGAACAAAAGAACGATTTGGAACAAAACGCAACCAAACGCGTTTGTTCTTTTTTTTTTGTTCCCTGGGAACAAAAAAAACGAAAAAAAAGTGTTTGGGTGCGTTTGTTTGTGTTTACATTCTTTTTTGTTCCGGGGAACAGAAATAGAAAAAAAACTATTTACATTAGGGAACAATTTTTGAACAAAAAGGCGCGTTTGGTAAACTTGTTCTGAAATAAAAAAAAAACATAAACATGTTTGGTAAATTTATGTTATTTTTTTGTTTATTTTAATTTTTTAATAGTTTTATTTTTCATTTTTCATTTTTCTTTCTTTTTCTTTTTTTTTTTTCTTGCTTTGGCCGGTCGGCCTCGGCCATGGCCGGCGACCGTGACGAGGGCCGGGCCTCGCCCGACCATGGCAAGGCTCGCCGGCCCCCGGCGAGGCCGAGCTCACCCGACCACCGGCGAGGCTCGGCCTCACCGGACCACCGCCAGTCGGCGTCGCTGGCGATGGCCCGGCGAGGCCGCCGGCCATGGCCGAGGCCAAGAACCGACCAAAGCAAGAAGAAGAAGAAAAGAAGAAAAAAAAAGAAAAGAAAAGAAAAGAGAAGAGAGAGAAGTGTTCTTTTGTTTTGTTAAAAGCAAGAAACAACTTTGTTTTGTTTTAACATGTTTTACATTCTTTTCTTATTCCCTAACAAAAGAATGATTTGGAACAAAAACGCGAACAAACGCGTTTTACATTTTTTTTTTGTTCCCGAGAACAAAAAAAAAAAAACTGTTTATAAACAAAAAAAAAAGAAACAAACATAAACAAACACGCCTTTATGAACAAAAAAAAATACAAACAAACACGCCCAAATGGATGATATCAAGTATAGCATGCCCTTATCAAATAAATTTGGAAATAAATAAAGAAAGATAGAAAAGTTGCACACAAGTCTTCTAGTTATTTGGCTGAGACCAAATCTATTCCATTCTCCTGGATTAATAGGCACCAACAAGTTGGATTTCACTAATAATTCTTTGAGAGGTTACAATGTAACTCGTGCTGCTTCTACCTAAAGCCAAAAGATCACACTACCAATCCTAAGCACTACTACAATACTCATACACTTCTCAAAAGAAATTACAATCACTCTCAATAAAACCGAATTGCTCAAGTGATATAGCGAACCACTTATCAGGGACGTGTTGGTCTACCAAAGCTTATTGCCAACAGTTGGCTTACATACTACCTTCCACTTTATCTTCATAAGTATGATCATGACCACATGAGCTATTTACCTAGTCATGAGCTATTCTTTGACTTGTTCAACTCCATTAAGGTTCTTCTACTCTTATTTAGTCTTTCACTCCATACTTCATGATCTATCAGAGGTGATGGAGTCCTTGCATTGTGTAACCTGAGATAAGACCAAATTATCTAACATTTGATATAGATAAATGGTTTTGTCAATTTAGAAATATCACATGAGGTTTTCAAACAAATTCTTTGCTTCATCCTAACCTTGGCACCTCTCGAAAAATCAAAAAGAGAAGCTTCTTTACTTCTTTTGCATACTTCCCACAACATCCATGGAAACATTTCAGTCCCATCATCGCTTGTCCAAATTTGGCTCATCCTTAAATCCAGCGACCATAGCTCGTCTTAGCTGGCTAGCCATGCGTGAGGAGAGAGAATCGAGGCATTATGGACATTTGTCAATTTGCAAGTGGATTCGAGTAAAAGAAACGCACGCCACGTCACCTGCTGAGGTGGTGTCTTTGAATTTGTTGAATTTTTTTCTCAGCAGCCTAGCTGGGCAATTTTCTTTCCCTTTAATCAAATTACAATTCATAAATACACAACAGCTCTAATCAAGTCTGAAGCCTCCGCACTCGAGCACGAAGGGAGGGGGATCATCATCCATGGCCAGAAGTCTAGGAAACAAACGGCCCCTCCGCCTCCTGACTCGGTTCCTCGACTCACCGAGTCGCCACCGTTCCATGCTAACCAGCTCCTCCTCCTCCTCCGCCCGATCCCTGCAAACCCTAGCTTACGAAGAGGTACCCCCTCCTCCCTCCGGCGACACTCCCGCCGCCCCGACGGCTTTCGTGCTCCACGGCCTCCTGGGCTCCGGCAGGAACTGGAGGTCTTTCTCTCGCTCCTTGGCCTCTGCTCTCTCCGCCGCCTCCCCTCCCTCCGGTACCCTTTCTCTCTCCTTCTGTGAATGTTTCGTGGAGGACTGGAGTCTTTCTTTTCTTCTTCTTCTTGTTTTTTTTTTTCCCAATGCTCTTGGGGGGTGCTCGCAGATTGGAGGATGGTTCTGGTGGATTTGAGGAACCACGGGAGATCGGCCGAGCTGGGGGGCTTCGGCCCGCCTCACGACATGTTCAGCGCCGCCCAGGATCTGGCCGATCTGGTGAAGTCTCGAGGCTGGGCTTGGCCGGACGCCGTGATCGGCCACTCCATGGGCGGCAAGGTGGCCTTGCAGTTCGCGCAGAGCTGCGCCCGCGGGGACTACGGTGAATCCGCCGCGTGTCCCAGACTGGTAGGCTTGTTTCCTCGTCGTTTCCCAAAATATCGTGACTTGTCTAGCGCGGCAGCTCAGTAATTTGCCCTTAGCGAGCGATAATTTATTGAGCGTGATTGATTGCTGGTTGGTTTAGTCTCTTAGAATTTCTTGACTAGAGTATATTAGCAGTCATTTTCTGCAGATAATGCTTATTAGTGCACATTGTGATTCGTTGAGGGCAGGAAATTCATTATACTTAAAGAAGCAGAAATGATATTTTGAGTAATGAGGGTCCAAAAGTGCAACTTGACAAGTTGATGAATTAAATTCCTGCCGAAGTTCATTGTTGTAGAGCACTTGCCATTTCTTGATATGGTAATAAACTTAGCTTTGACACAAGGTTCTGTCAATCCTTTCCTGGTCTTGCTCATATTTGTCTTTGATGTCCTTGACTTTCATTTATAAGTGAGCAGAATACATGATGTCCCTATGCATTTGATGGTGAATGGTAGTGGAGGTTCTTCCATTAATCCGATACTTGCTTCCAAGCGTGCCATTCCATGGGTTTTGTCTAGGAATTGCTTACCTCATTGTAGAAGTCAAAGCATGGTTTAGCTCCATTCTACAACTTTTTTTTGCAATATGGAATTCACTGTTGTTTGCTTAACAATATGGATAGAATATGTTTCATCACCCCCAAAGCATGCACCATTGGCTCCATGGCCACAAATGAGGTGACTCTTCCCCAGGGTCTTATTCTTTCAGTCATGCTGTTAAGTAGGGTTTACAGAGTTTGAGACTTTTTTTCTTTGAAACGGTGCCAAGGTGGTACTGCTTGTACGTGTTTTATTTTTAAAGTAGTTCTAGCAATTGAACTTGAGAGAGAGTATATATGATGCTTTACAGGATGTCTGGCATGAAAAGATATGCTTGATAAGCTAGGGTTCAATTTTCTGATACTTAAGTTGATGGAAGAATTTGTTTGTCTTGAGCTGCTGCAAGAATTTAAATCCTAGCACTCCCTCGTGCAAGTTTCCCTAGTATAATCTTCTTGTTTTAGGTGTCTCTGATGCTCTATTTGACGCTGTCGCATCCACATCCTGTGCTTCATGTGTAAGGTCTAGCTTTTACCCAGTGAAATATGTTAAGAGATATGCTTGATTTGCATGGTGGTATATTCGTTTCCGATTAGCCTAAGCTTTTAAATTGTCTGTTTAACACCTGGGAGTGAAATTAATATAGTGGACAGGCCTGTGGCATTTATTTTGTTCCTTTTCTGTTTTCTGCTCTTGCATGATTTGTTATGCTGGCCATGCTGTCCTATAATATGAACATGACGCACTATAGAAATTCAAGCCATATTGGTAATTAACTTTTTCCAATCAGGTTATTATGTGATGTCAATGCCACTGGAAATTTTTGTTTGAGCGATCCTAATTATGATATACATGTCTCTGCATGTTATGGCAGCTAATGTGCTGGGAAAGCTCTTTAGTTATTTCTATTTCCTGATGCAGAGCAGCTGGGGGTGCTGGATTCTGTCCCGGGAGAAGTAAAGCCGGATAATAGTGACGGAGAAGTAGAAAAAGTTTTGCAAACATTGCAGAGTTTACCTTCAACAATCCCATCAAGAAAGTAGGATTATCCTTCATCCTTTGCTAGCATGTTATAGCCACAGCTTTCATGTCTCAACATTTTTCTCTCTTTGTTAGTCATGCAAATTAATAATGCAAATGAAGACATTCTGCAGCAAGAAGTGTTTAGAAAGTTGTTCTGAGTACGTCAATACCCCTTAGAAAGGCTTTTTCTAAGTCCACAACATCTTGAGAAGGGACATGTGCATCTTCCTCACTGTCATTTATGTTGGATAGTCTGGTATTAGACGTGTAAGCAGTATATTGCAGAATTTAACCCCAAGGGCTGCTCCATTTGAAGAAGAGACATACCTGAACGCTTCTCATCAGGACTCTAAGTTGATAGCCTGTCTCAAATTGTCTGAGTCGTTATGACTTCTGTTTGGGTATAATCCCAATCATCACGCAGGATTTCTCTTATCACAGTGTGCATCTGAAGATGCAGAGTCTGACACACTATGTAAGGGTTGCTAAGAACTTTGTGTTTGATGTTCTTGTTCTCAGGTGGCTGGTTAACCACGTGCTAGAACTCGGTTTCTCAAAGTCCTTAGCAGAGTGGATAGGCAGCAACCTCAAGAAATCTGGAGATCATGAAACGTGGGCTTTTAATCTGGAGGGCGCCATTCAGATGTTCAATTCGTACAGGGAGACATCCTATTGGTCTTTGTTGGAGGAACCACCGAAAGCCACGGAAATAGCAATTGTACGTGCAGAGAAGAGCGATCGATGGGACCCGGACGTGATACAACGGCTCGAAAGACTTTCTAGTTTGGGAAGGGACCGATCCGAAGGGAAGGTTTCGGTTCATGTTCTTCCTAATTCTGGCCACTGGGTTCATGTGGACAATCCGAAGGGACTTCTCGAGATTGTGGCTCCAAAGTTCATGTCCATCTAGCCTTGCGCTACCGGAATTCTGATTTCCCAGGTGCCCGCCGGCGCCGAGCTAGTGGCTTTTCATTCTTGCCTGTAACTATTGAAATTGGGAAGCTCTGCTTCGATACGAATAAAATCTGTCCTGACGTTATCTCGGCGCGGTAGATAGCGTGCCTTATTTATTGTCTTTTCATGTAGCAGACGCAGTTCAGGTTCATTGACCTTTCTTTGATTCACATAATCGGTTATTTGGATTCGGCGAATGCTTATATTTTCATTTATTCTCAATGGCAGGTCTTATGGTGATTGCTCTTAATGATGTTGCAGTTTTTTTTTTTGCCACTTAGGATGAATTTAGTTTCACAAAAAATGAGCAATTTGGAAATGATCGCTTATATCCTCTAAAAATATAAATGGATGGAAATTTTTTTCGATCTTTTATAAAAATAGTTAGGCATAGATTATTATCGATGATGAATATATTTTTGTTGATTAATTTTTTCAAATTACTCATTTTTCACAAAACAAACACTTTATGTATACCATAAAAAATTCCCAACTAGGAGTACTAATTTATGTATCTCAAACTAATTTTCGTATTATAGAAAATTTTGAATTAATATATTTATGATATGTTTATCTTAACTTAATTTTCATATAACAAAAACCTTAAGTTGATGTTTTGTGACATACTTAAATGCCTCGACGCTTTTACAACCGCCCGAAGGGAATGCATGTGCGGCGATCCGATGAAATCTGATAGTCAAGGGGCCAAAATGAAAAATCATTTTTTAGCGCAAGTTTTCGGGGCCATAAGTGAAAATACGCAAGAATAGAGAAATTGCAATATTGGCCCCGCTCAGTCCAACAAGCTCAAAAGAAAAGGGAGGTAAAAGAGGGAGGGACTCGAGAGTCAAAACCCTAGTTGAGCAGAAGCCCTATAAAATTCTCTGGTCCTCCTCATTCTCTCCCCCTCCCCCTCGTCGCACCGCCGAGACGCGCAGAGAGAGAATTGAGAGAGAGCGAAGATGCAGATCTTCGTGAAAACCCTAACCGGCAAGACCATCACCCTCGAGGTCGAGAGCAGCGACACCATCGACAACGTCAAGGCCAAGATCCAAGACAAGGAAGGTCCGTCGCCGCCCACCGGAGCTTCCGCTTCCTTTGCCTCTGATCGGCTTGGTTTCGCGCCGAGGTTCCGCGTCTTGATGCGTCTGCTTTTTGTTTGTGTTTCGATGTCCGTTGTGCAGGAATCCCGCCGGACCAGCAGCGCCTGATCTTCGCCGGGAAGCAGCTCGAGGATGGCCGGACTCTGGCGGACTACAACATCCAGAAAGGTGCTCTGCTTCGCTTTCCTTTGCTCTGCTTCGTACGAAGCGAATCGCCGTGCTCTGAGATGGAGGCGCTAATGTGTTTCTGCTTGTTGTTATTGATTCAGAGTCCACGCTTCATCTCGTCCTGAGGCTCCGCGGAGGGATCATCGAGCCTTCTCTGATGGCTTTGGCTCGCAAGTATAATCAGGACAAGATGATCTGCCGCAAGTGAGTTGTTCGCTTTTTTGCTCTCTGGTGCCCGATGTTATCTGAGGTTGTTCTTAGTGGAATTGAATCATTGAAACGCTAGAAATGTTGAAATAAAGTTGAGCTGATGTATTGGATAATGAGCTTTGAGCATGAGGACGGGACTATACTTAGCGTCTAAGCTGGAACTAGTGCAGAAAAGGTTGTGCTAGTTTCCAATAACAATTGTCGATCTTTAGTGCTTTCTTGTCTGGTTTCGATCAGTTCCAGATGATTTTCGCCGGGGGTGAATTTTCCTCTTTCTGGTCGACAATTTTAATTGTCAGTCCTTTGTATGGTTTATCATTGAGTCGGTTGGCTGTTCTATTTTTTTTTATTTTTCTAAATCTTAGTGGTGGATTATTGTTTGGCCTGTATGATGTTGTTAGACTAGATTTCTTCTTAGTCATCAGGACATGTTCTGTACACTCTCTCTACTGCTGTATCTGCTAGTTCTTTTCCATAGAACTGCTTTTAGACTTTTTCTATTCCTTTTCCTCTCTCAATTATTTTGCCTTATTCTGATGTTTCCATTAAAGAAAGGGTTTTGTTCCTTTGAAATGCTATTGCTTTGATTTATCTGAGATCTAAGGCTACATGTACCAAGGTGAGGGCGTGTGATTGATTTAATCAGTGCCCTTGATCTTGAATTTGCCAAAGTGGCTGTAGCCAGATCCAATAGCCGAGAAGTTAACTGGCCGGTTGTTGTTCATTGCCGTCGACAATTCTGCTTACCGAACTTCTTACATGCCTTTTTTCTTCTACTATTGTCTGTTTACTAATATTATAATCAAAATTCATTCTACTATTGTATCTGCTAGATCTTTCCACAGAATTGCTTGTAGAACTTTCTTCCTTCTCCTATTCTGCATTCTAAAGTTTGATGATCTGATCATCGTCAAATCTTGGATTTGTTGTGACATTTGATGCTGCTTTGCTGCTGTCAGTTTTGAATTTTCTGCCACTTTATATGGGACTATCAGTTGAACCCTCACTTGCTGTTTAAGTGCAATGGAGGGCATCCTAGTTCCCCAAAGCGATTTCCATTTGATCTTTGTCAGCTGGGCTTTGACTATATTCAGTTGATTTTCATTGATGGTACATTTGTAGTTTAATCGTTAATGAAGTCTTGTCTTTTTGTTTCTTCAAAATAACTCATGTCATGAAATGATAAATCTATTTTATTATGGAAACACGTTTTTTAAAAGAGAAACCTGTCTTAGGCCTGTTTTAAAGCTAGAGGACGTATTAGAGATGAGGAAGATCAAGATGGACATCTTAGATAGAGATGGAAAATCTCATTCGTGTGGGCTTCATAGTGTAGACATATCCATCTGAGGTTTGGGGAGTTTGCTACTGTGCAGCTAACAGCATTTGACAAATTTTATTTGTCATTGAGGGTATACATATTCACTGATAGTCATAAAAACTTGTGTCAAATTTGACCTCTGCGCTCTGGATTTCGGTTGGATGGACATGTGACAAAATGCTGAAATATCCCATCCTTTCTTTGCTGCCTGTTGTTACACCTTGTATCTGCAATTTTAGGACATTAATGTCAATTCCTGTGAAGTCCACATGATTATGTGTATGCTCATTTTATTTAGTTAACCGTGTTAAATACCATTCCCATACTTGTCCTTCACCATCAATTTGAGGGTAATTGCAATCCCATGGATGCCTCAAGGTGATAGCTGCTTTATATGTCTTCTGTATGTGATGTTAAAATGTCTTGCGTTAATTTCTGTACATCTGTACCCTTTTTATGTAATGCCGTCTGCTGCTATGTCTGATTTATTTCCTGCGACATTTACATCTTATAAATCACCAGATGTTATGCCCGCCTGCATCCAAGAGCTGTCAACTGCCGCAAGAAGAAATGTGGTCACAGCAATCAGGTTAGCTTGTTTCTCTGAAGGAATTTCGGTCTTTTCTTCTCTCTCCCCATTGGGCTAAACATCATATTTCCCTGTTTCTTGTCATGTATGCTTTCTTTCCATTATTGAATTTCACATTCTACCATGAAAGTGATCAAAACTTTTTGTCTTGCAGCTGAGGCCTAAGAAGAAGATCAAGTAAACTTTAGGTGGTTACTTAGTCCTTACTGTTGCAGAGCATTTGTTTTTACATTGAAGCGTGCTTGTATGGATGACTAGTTGACTCCTTTCATTGTTTCAACCGAGAAGAATTAATTTGGGCATGTTTTTGCTTTTTCCCTTTTGGGGCTGAGCAGATGATGTTTTTTACCTTTGTAATGGTAGAAAGTGATTCTCCCTTGGTTGAATCCCTGAGATAAAAAAGGAACGTGCTTTTTGCACTCGGTTAACATTGCTCAATAAATTGATAAAAAAAAAACATTTCTCAATAAAAATAGCAAAAAGCCATATCTGAATAACAACAGTGGATGAAAATCAAGAAGCGGGTCAAGCCTTCGGACAATGGCTTCTGAGAAGTGCGTCGCTACTCTAATCTGAATTTATGTATGCACATATTTTTAGCTAACATTACAAAAATCTGCAATACTTGGACTGTACATGGTTTCCCTCGGAAGCAGCCCTCGTTAATTTCCCGACTTCCCCCTGTCGTTGTCCCTCTTCTCTGACCAGTGAACCTGTTTCCTTCCCCGAAGGATAGACACTAAGCAGAGTCCGTGTCGCCCGAGTTCATCTAATTCATGTCCTACTTCCCTAGATTTCATAGGGAAGTCCTCAGTCTGCACTAATGGCTAGGAAGCTTCCTTCACTAGATTTGGTCCGAAGCCCATGACGGATCACTCTTATTTCTTAGCCATAAGGTCGGAATCTCTAAGCTTTCGTGCAGTCTGAAAAGGCAGAAGGGGTCTCCTTGTTTTGCTGCAATGGTTAAAAGGCTCCGAGTATATTTCCATCTTTAAATGATGAAAGCATTAAAATACCAATACAATTCAAGATGAGATCAAACTGGAATCGAGGAAAACCAAACAGTCCAAGGACCCTTAATTGAAAATCATATCTGAATGTGCCGTAATTTTATTTTATTTTTTTCTAAATATACTTCTATCAGGAAGAACACCTTGCGCACTTTGTTATTCTTCATGCAATGCAAAATTTCTCTGGTGAGGATGACCGCATCAGGCATTCCTGACTAAAACTGGCTGAAGCCTGATCAAACCATCCATAGTTTTCTGGTCTCCTAACAAAACATTCTATGCTAATTTTATGGAGAAATTTTACTTTGCGTCCCTTAACTTTAACACATTTTCTCATCAAAACTCTATACTTCTTACTACTCTAATCAAGTCCTTTTGCTTGCACAAATTGTCTAATCAAATCCTTCTATTGCCATATTGGCCAAACTAAGCTGACGAGGCTATTGGACGATATTAGATTGCAACACGCATAATATTTTGTAAGCGTGCTGAAAAATAGAGTCTATGTGGGTGTGGAAGAGCAACTTTTTTCTTTTGTTAATTTTCTAACGGTAGTGTTCATGTCAGCAAAATGTTGTCTACGTCACACTTAGGCATTACAAACTACCGAGTCGGTTAAATTTGGTCAAATAGAGCGTCCAGAGGGACCTTAGTAGGCAATTTTGTGTAAGTAAAAGGACTTTGGCGGAAAAATTGAAAGTGCAGGAACTTAATTAGAAAAAAGGTGAATGCACAAGCATATAGGGCTAAGCTGGTGTAAGAATTTCACACTCCTGCATTTAGGATTAGAACGAAGAGGGAATCACTAAGGAGGCAGACCGAATTCACGGCCATATTCCATTGTTTTTGAAAAGACAGCATTCTGGGGTTCTTGGAGATGATTAAGATTCAAAAAGCATTCTTAGAGACAGTTTCTCTCAGCTAACTGGGATATTTTTGCACCCAATTGCTGTTATTTTCAGTGCTAATTGCAGCTATTCACATGTCGAGCGCCTGAAAAGTATGGTAGCATTTAGCTGAGTACTGTATCCAAACTGGCGTGCTGCATTCTATGTACTTCTTCATCTCCTTCTCTCGAAACTGTGGGGTAGTCTCAAATTCTCTAAGCTTCGTGTTCCGGTTATTATCCATAAAATGATGGTAGTAGTTCGTATTATAGTCACTATCCATGACCCATCGGTCTTGGATTTCATTCTTTGGTGCAGCAGAACCTTCATGGCGGAGGAAAATAACTCGAGATTTTCAAAGAGAATACCACCTTGCTCCTTGGTCAGTCTGGACACATTCTCCAGAATCTCCACCTTGCTCAACTTGATGGAACAAGCACTTCTCATCCGGTGGCATACCCAGGTATATATCTAGCAAGATCCGCTGAAAGATAAGAACAAGAACAAAATGTCACAAAATCATCTTCTTCATGACAACATTTAACTCGCAAGCAATAAAACAATACTTGTTGCATATCTTCGAATATAATCTTTGCCCCACACTTTTCCGCCTCCTCCACCGCCATGCAAAATTCACTACAGCATTCCTTAACTACATCCTGTCGATCATTTGACAACTCAATGAATACGACACTTGGTTTGATAGGAGCAATAAGCTCTTACACATTTTCCCATGATTGCTGAAAAAAATTTCGAAAAATTTGAGTATATGATGCAATGTTAAGTAGACTCACTTCAGTCAAATCGAAATTGATTTTTGATTTTCTTCTTTTTTTCATCATCTTCGACCGACCTTTTTAAAAAATAAAAATAATTAAAATTTCGTATTTTTTTGGAAATAATTAAAGATTCATTTTTAATAATAAAAATAATTGGAAATTCGATTGAAAATAAATTAATTAATTAAAAATATTATTAAGATGAGTGCAAAAGAAAATATTATGTAGGTAGTATAATCGAATTTTTTTTTTTTTTTTAAATTGAATTCTCTTTTTTTTTTCCAAATCAGATACCGTGAGAGTCCAGGCACGTGGGCTTGGCCAACCACGGCAACTGCAAAAGGATAACTTCGGGCAACTCTTGAACATGAATCTGTATCAACAAAAAAAATAAAAAAATAATACATCAAGACAAATGCTGGAGCTTTATTATTTATTTAACAAGAAGGGAACTTACTTGTCTCTTTGGTGCAGCAGAACCTTCATGGCGGACGGAAGTAACTCGAGATTTTTCAGGATAATACGACCTTGCTCCTTGGTAGTCTGGACACATTCTCCAGAATCTCCACCTTGCTCAACCGATGGAACAGACGCTTCTCATCTGGTGGCATACTCAGGTATATATCTAGCAAGATCCGCTAAAAGATAAGAACAAGAAATAAATGTCACAAAATCATTTTCTTGATGACAACATTTAACACGCAAAGAATAAAACAATACTTGTTGCATATCTATGAATATAATCTTTTCCCCACACTTTTCCACCTACTCCACCACCGCGCAAAATTCACTACAGCGTTCCTTAACTACATCTTGTCGATCAGTCGACAACTCGATGAATACGGCACTAGTTTTGATAGTAACAATAAGCTCTCGCATTTTTTCCTTGATTGCTGAAAAAAAATTTCAAAAAATTTGAGCATATGATGCAATGTTAAGTAGACTCGTTAAGTAGACTCATTTCAGTCAAATCTAAATCGATTTTTGATTTTTCTTCCTTTTCTCTTCAACTTCGACAGATCTTTTTTAAAAAAATAAAAAAAATTAAAATTTCGATTTTTTTAAAATAAATAAGATTCTTTTTTAATAATAAAAATAATTGGAAATTCCATTGAAAAGAAATAAATAAATTAAAAATATTACTAAGATGAGTGCAAAAGAAAATATTATGTAGGCAGTATAATCGAATTCTTTTTTAAAATCGAATTCTCTTTTTTTTTTTCAAAATCAAATACCGTGAGAGTCTAGGCACGTGGGCTTGGCCAACCATGGCAACTGCAGAAGGATAACTTCGGGCAACTTTTAGCATTAACTTGAACATGAATCCGTATCAACAAAAAAATATAAAATAATACATCAAGACAAATGCTGGAGCCTTATCATTTATTTAACGAAATGTAACTCACTCGTCTCTTTGGTGCAGCGAAGCCTTCATGGCAGAGGGAAATAACTCGAGATTTTCAAGGATAATATGACCTTACTCCTTGGTAAGTCTAGACACATTCTCCAGAATCCCCACCTTGCTCAACCGATGGAACAAGCGCTTCTTACCTTGTGGCATACCGAGGTATATATCTAGCAAGATTCACTGAAAGATAAGAACAAGAACAAAATATCACAAAATCATCTTCTTCATGAAGCCTTTTAACCCGCAAACAATAAAACAATACTTGTTGTTCCATATCTCTGAATATAATCTGTTTCCCACACTTTTCCGCCTCCCCCACCACCACGCAAAATTCACTAGAGCATCTTTAACTACATTCAGTCGATCAGTTGACAACTCGATGAATACTGGGATTGATAGCAGCAATAAGCTCTCGCACGTTTCCCTTGATTGCTGAAAAAAAATTTCAAAAAATTTGAGTATATGATGCAATGTTAAGTAGAATCACTTCGATCAAATCTAAATCGATTTTTGATTTTCTTCTTCTTTTCTTCATCTTCGACCAACCTTGTTAAAAAAATAAAAATAATTAAAATTTTGATTTTTTTGGAAATAATTAAATATTCGTTTTTAATAATAAAAATAATTGGAAATTCTATTGAAAAGAAATAAATAAATTTAAAATATTATTAAGATTAGTGCAAAAGAAAATATTATGTAGGTAGTATAATCGAATTTAATTTTAAAAAAAAAAAATTGGATTCTCTTTTTTTTTCAAAATCAGATATCATGAGAGTCCAAGCACGTGGGCTTGCCCAAACCACAGCAACTGCAGAAGGATACCTTCGGGCGGCTTTTAGCATTTGTTTGAACATGAATCTGATTCAACAAAAAAAATATAAAATAATACATTAAGACAAATGCTGGAGCCCTATCATTTATTTAACGAGATGAAACTCACTCGTCTCTTTGGTGCAGCGGAACCTTCACGGCGAAGGGGAATAACTCGAGATTTTCAAGGATAATACGACATTGCTCCTTGATCAATCTTGACATTCTCCAGAATCTCCACCTTGCTCAACCGATAGAACAGGCGCTTCTCATCTGGTGCATAGCCAAGTATATATCTAGCAAGATGAGCTGAAAAATAAGAACAAGAATAAAATGTCACAAAATCTCTTCTTCATGAAAACATTTAACCCGCAAACAATAAGACAATACTTGTTGTTACCAATATAATCTGTGCCCCACACTTTTCCGCCTCCTTCACCGCCACGTAAAATTCACTAGAGCGTTCATTAACTACATCTTGTAGATTAGTTGACAACTCGATGAATACGGCACTGGGATTGATAGCAGCAATAAGCTCTCGCACTTTTTCGCTTGATGCTGAAAAAAAATTTCAAAAAATTTGAGTATATGATGCAATGTTAAGTAGAATCACTTCAGTCAAATCTAAATCGATTTTTGATTTTCTTCTTCTTTTCTTCATCTTCGACCGACCTTGTTAAAAAATAGAAATAATTAAAATTTTGATTTTCTTTGGAAATAATTCAAGATTAGTTTTTAATAATAAAAATAATTGGAAATTCGATTGAAAAAAATAAATTAATTAAAAATAATATTAAGATGAGTGCAAAAGAAAATATTATGTAGGTAGTATAATCGAATTTGATTTTTTTTTAAAAAAATCGGACTCTCTTTCTTTTTTCAAAATCAGATACCGTGAGAGTTTAGGCATGTGGGCTTGGCCAACCACGGCAACTGCAGAAGGATAACTTGGGCTCCTTTTAGCATATGCTTTAACATGAATCTGTTTCAGCAAAAAAATATAAAATAATACATCAAGACAAATGCTGGAGCCCTATCATTTATTTAACGAGAATGAAACTCACTTGTCTCTTTGGTGCAGCGGAACCTTCATGGCGAAGGGAAATAACTCGAGATTTTCAAGGATAATACGACATTGCTCCTTGGTTAGTCTTGGCACATTCTTCAGAATCTCCAACTTGCTCAACTGTGGAACAAGCACTTCTCATCTTGTGGCATACCCAGTATATATCTAGCAAGATCCGCTGAAAGATAAGAACAATAACAAAATGTCACAAAATCATCTTCTTCATGACAACATTTAACCCGCAAACAATAAAACAATGCTTGTTGTTGCATATCTCCAAATATAATCTTTGCCCCACACTTTTCCGCCTCCTCCACCGCCAAGCAAAATTCACTAGAGCATTCCTTAACTACGTCATGTCGATCAGTTGACAACTCGATGAAAAAGGCACTAAGATTGATAGCAGCAATAAGCTTTCGCACGTTTTCCTTGATTGCTGAAAAAAAATTTCAAAAAATTTTAGTATATGATGCAATGTTGAGTAGAATCACTTCGGCCAAATCTAAATCGATTTTTTATTTTCTTCTTCTTTTCTTCATCTTCGACCGACCTTTTAAAAAATTAAAATAATTAAAATTTCGAGTTTTTTTGAAAATAATTAAAGATTCGTTCTTAATAATAAAAAATAATTGAAAATTCGATTGAAAAGAAATAAATAAATTAAAAATATCAGAGTGCAAAAGAAAATATTATGTAGGTAGTATAATCGAATGTAAATTTTTTTTTTTTAAATTGGATTATCTTTTTTTTTTTCCAAATTAGCTACGGTGACAGTCTAAGCACGTGGGCTTGCCCAACCACAACAACTGCAGAAGGATAACTTCGGGCCACTTTTAGCATTTGCTTGAATATGAATCTGTTTCAACAAAAAAATATAAAATAATATATCAAGACAAATGTTGGAGCCCTATCATTTATTTAATGAGAAGGGAACTCACTTGTCTCTTTGGTGCAGCGGAGCCTTCATGGCGGAAGGAAATAACTCGAGATTTTCAAGGATAATACGACCTTGCTCCTTGGCCAGTCTGGACACATTCTCCAGAATCTCCACCTTGCTCAACCGATGGAACAAGCGCTTCTCATCTTGTGGCATACCCAGATATATATCTAGCAAGATCCGCTGAAAGATAAGAACAACAACAAAATGTCACAAAATCATCTTCTTCATGAAACCTTTTAACCCGCAAATAATAAAACAATACTTGTTGTTCCATATCTCCGAATATAATCTGTGTCCCACACTTTTCCGCCACCTCCACCGCCACGCAAAATTCACTAGAGCATTCCTTAACTACATCTTGTCGATTGACAACTCGATGAATACGGCACTGGGATTGATAGCAGCAATACGCTCTCGCACGTTTTCCTTGATTGCTAAAAAAAATTTCAAAAAATTTGAGTATATGATGAATGTTAAGTAGAATCACTTCGGTCAAATCTAAATCGATTTTTGATTTTCTTCTTCTTTTCTTCATCTACGACCGACCTTGTTAAAAAAATAAAAATAATTAAAATTTTGATTTTTTTGGAAATAATTAAATATTTGTTTTTAATAATAAAAATAATTGGAAATTCGATTGAAAATAAATTAATTAATTAAAAATATTATTAAGATGAGTGCAAAAGAAAATATTATGTAGGTAGTATAATCGAATTTAATTTATTTTTATTTTTTAAAAATCGAATTCTCTTTTTTTTTTTCAAAATCAGATACCGTGAGAGTCCAGGCACTTTGAGCGGCTTTTAGCATATGCTTTAACATGAATCTGTTTCAACAAAAAAATATAAAATAATACATCAAGACAAATGTCGAAGCCCTATCATTTATTTACCGAGAAGGGAACTCACTCGTCTCTTTGGTGCAGCGGAACCTTCATGGCAGAGGGAAATGACTCGAGATTTTCAAGGATAATACGACATTGCTCCTTGGTCAGTCTTGACACATTCTCTAGAATATCCACCTTGCTCAACCGATGGAACAGGCGCTTCTCATCTAGTGGCATACCTAGGTATATATCTAGCAAGATGAGCTTAAAGATAAGAACAAGAACAAAATGTCACAAAATCATCTTCTTCATAAAAACATTTAACCCGCAAACAATAAGACAATACTTGTTGTTGCATATCTCCGAATATAATCTGTGCTCCACACTTTTCCACCTCCTCCACCGCCACGTAAAATTGACTAGAGCATTTCTTAACTACATCCTGTCAATCAGTTGACAACTCGATGAATACGGCACTGGGAATGATAGTAGTAATAAGCTCTCGCACATTTTCGCTTGATTGCTGAAAAAAAATTTCAAAAAAATTGAGTATATGATGCAATATTAAGTAGAATCAATTCGGTCAAATCTAAATCGATTTTTGATTTTCTTTTTTTTTATTCATCTTCGTAGGACCTTTTAAAAAATACAAATAATTAAATTTTCGATTTTTTTGGAAATAATTAAAGATTCGTTTTTAATAATAAAAATAATTGGAAATTCAATTGACAAGAAATAAATAAATTAAAAATATTGTTAAGATGAGTACAAAAGAAAATATTATGTAGGTAATATAATCAAATTAATTTATTTTTTTTTTAAATCTGATTCTCTTTTTTTTTCCAAATCAGATACGGTGAGAGTCTAGGCACGTGGGCTTGGACAACCATGGCAACTGCAAAAGAGTCCAAGCCCACTAAACTTCGGGCAGCTTTTAGCATTTGCTTGAACATGAATCTTTATCAACAAAAAAATATAAAATAATACATCAAGACAAATGCTCGAGCCCTATCATTTATTTAACGAGAAGGGAACTCACTCGTCTCTTTGGTGCAGTGGAACCTTCATGGCGGAGGGAAATAACTCAAGATTTTTAAGGATAACACGACCTTGCTCCTTGGTCAGTCTGGACACATTCTCTAGAATCTCCACCTTGCTCAACCGATGTAACAGGCGCTTCTCATCTGATGGCATACCCCGATATATATCTAGCAAGATCCATTGAAAGATAAGAACAATAACAAAATGTCACAAAATCATCTTCTTCATGACAACATTTAACCCGCAAACAATAAAACAATACTTGTTGTTGCATATCTCCGAATATAATCTATGCCCCACACTTTTCCGCCTCCTCCACCGCCACACAAAATTTACTAGAGCGTTCCTTAACGACATCCTGTCGATCAGTTGACAACTCGATGAATACATTACCGGGTTTGATAGCAGCAATAAGCTCTCGCACGTTTTCGCTTGAATGCTGAAAAAAAATTTCAAAAAATTTGAGTATATGATGCAATGCTAAGTAGACTCAATTCGTTCAAATCTAAATCGATTTTTGATTTTCTTCTTTTTTTTCTTCATCTTCGACCAACCTTTTTAAAATAATTAAAATTTCGATTTTTTTGGAAATAATTAAATATTCGTTTTTAATAATAAAAATTATTGGAAATTCGATTGACAAGAAATAAGTAAATTAAAAAAAAATTAAGATGAGTGCAAAATAAAATATTTTGTAGGTAGTATAATCAAATTTAATTTTTTTTTTCCAAATCAGATACGGTGAGAGTCCAGGCACGTGGGCTTAGCCAACCACGGCAACTGCATAAGGATAACTTCGGGTAGCTTTTAGCATTTGCTTGATCATGAATCTGTATCGACAAAAAAATATAAAATAATACATCAAGACAAATTCTAGAGCCCTATCATTTATTTAACGAGAAGGGAACTCACTCGTCTCTTTGGTGCAGCGGAACCTTCATGGCCAAGGGAAATAACTCGAGATTTTCAAGGATAATGCGACCTTGCTCCTGGGTTAGTCTAGACACATTCTCTAGAATCTCCACCTTGCTCAACCGATGTAACAGGCGCTTCTCATCTGGTGGCATACCCGGTATATATCTAGCAAGATCCATTGAAAGATAAGAACAAAAACAAAATGTCACAAAATCAACTTCTTCATGACAACATTTAAGCCACAAACAATAAAACAATACTTGTTGTTGCATATCTCCGAATATAATATGTGCCCCACACTTTTCCGCCTCCTCCACCGCCACACAAAATTCACTAGAGCGTTCCTTAACTACATCCTATCGATCAATTGACAACTCGAAGAATACGGTACTGGGTTTGATAGCAGTAATAAGCTCTCGCATGTTTTCCCTTATTTGCTGAAAAGAAATTTCAAAAAAATTGAGTATATGATGCAATGTTAAGTAGACTCAATTCAGTCAAATCTAAATTGATTTTTGATTTTCTTCTTTTTTTTCTTCATTTTTGACCAACCATTTTAAAAAAATAAAAATAATTAAAATTTCGATTTTTTTAAATAATTAAAGATTCGTTTTTAATAATAAAAATAATTGGAAATTCGATTGACAAGAAATAAATAAACTAAAAATATTGTTAAGATGAGTGCAAAAGAAAATATTATCTAGGTAGCATAATCGAATTTAAATTTTTTTTTTTTAAATCGGAATCTTTTTTTTTTCCAAATCAGATACCTTGAGAGTCAGGCATGTGGGCTTGGCTAACCACGGAAACTAAGAAGGATAACTTCGGGCAGCTTTTAGCATTTTTGCTTGATCATGAATCTATATCAACAAAAAAAATTAAAATAATACATCAAGACAAATGCTCGAGCCATATCATTTATTTAACGAGAAGGGAACTCACTCGTCTCTTTGGTGCAGCGGAACCTTCATGGCAGAGGGAAATAGCTTGAGATTTTCAAGGATAATACAACCTTGCTCCTTGGTTAGTCTAGACACAATCTCCACCTTGCTCAACCGATGGAACGGGTGCTTTTCATCTAGTGGCATACCAGGTTTATATCTAGCAAGATCCGCTGAAATATAAGAACAAGAACAAAATGTCACAAAATCATCTTCTTCATGACAACATTTAACTCGCAAACAATAAAACAATACTTATTGTTGCATATATCCGAATATAATCTTTGCCCCACACTTTTCTGCCTCCTCTACCGCCAAAATTCTCTAAAGCATTCATTAATTCATGTTCATAGACAACTCGATGAATAGCTCTCTCTAGCACGTTTTCCCTTTATTGCTGAAAATGAATTTCAAAAAAATTGAGTATATGATGCAATGTTAAGTAAACTCACTTCGGTTAAATCTAAATCGATTTTTGATTTTCTTCTTTTTTTCTTCATTTTTGACCGACCTTTTTAAAAAAACAAAAATAATTAAAATTTCGAATTTTTTAGAAATAATTAAAGATTCATTTTAATAAAAAATAATTGGAAATTCTATTAAAAATAATTAAAATAATTAAAAATATTATTAAGATTAGTGCAAAAGAAAATATTATGTAGGTAGTAAAATCGATTTTTTTTTTTTTTTAAAAATCAGATTCTCTTTTTTTCCAAAACAAATACCATTAGAGTCCAAGCACCTGGGCTTGGCCAACCACGGCAAGTACAGAATGATAGCTTCAGGCAGCTTTTAGTATTTGCTTGAAAATGAATCTGTATCAACAAAATAATATAAAATAATACATCAAGATAAATACTGGAGCTTTATCATTTATTTAATGAGAATGGAACTCACTTATCTGTTTGGTGCAGCGAAGCCTTCATGGCGGGGGGAAATAACTCGAGATTTTCAAGGATAACACGACCTTAGCCTTTGGTTAGTCTGGACACATTCTCCAGAATGTCCACCTTGCTCAACCGATGGAACGGGCACTTCTCATCCGGTGGCATATCTAGGTATATATCTAGCAAGATGCACTGAAAAATAAGAACAAGAACAAAATGTCACAAAATCATCTTCTTCATGACAACATTGATCCCGGAAACAATAATACAATACTTATTGTTGCATATCTCCGAATATAATCCTTGCCCCCACACTTTTCCGCCTCCTCCGCCTCGCAAAATTCACCACGGAACTTCTTCCTGCTCCACGATAAATTGATATATTTCTCTAAGTTCCCTCTCAAGATTTATCAGGACATTCTTTGGGTTAGTCTTCATGGCTCTTCGAATTCCCACCACTTTCATCAAGTCTCATAGGTTTAGAACAGAACAGTCCAGGGCAATGACTTGGTAGCACCAGGTTTCAAGCTGAGCAAAATAGGAAGGTGATCCGGGTGGATGCTAGTAAAGTGGAAAAAGAGTCTTTTCGAGCAAAGCTGACTCTCCGCTTGTGGTTGCACCAAGCACTGATGGCTCTGTAGTCTTGGAGGCTGGACCAAAGAAAATTTTGATTTGATGAAGCTCATATTAATACCAAGCAATATTTCATATAATCCTTGAAAGCACCAGCTGGCTCTATGAATATCTATCCCATACCACCCATTTTCCCCCAGCTATCTAAGACAGGTTTTATCAACGCGTATTTGAACCCTCGAGTGGATTTTGTGTTCGGTTTGAGCAAGGAGGTTTATGGCAATCGAACCATCTCTCCACAGGACCCAGATACCACTTGCCTAGACATCAATAGGCAAGTATATCACCGTATCAAGAGGCAGGTTTCTCCACACCTCTCGAGCATTTTTTACTACGTTAGTTTCTGACAATATAAGGATCGTCGCATGATATTTTGGAATATTAATTACCCCATTCTCTACAATTGCACGAAAGAACCTTTACAGGCTCTCAGTTTTCACTCACTATATTAGAGTCAGTGAGTGAAAAGATATTATTAGTAAGATTGTTGGCATCGATGGTTAATTTCTGTTTGGACTGGTAGTTTGTCTACATGGTACTTAACGAAACCTAAAAATCTTCTCAAGACATCTTTATATTCAAATTTGAGGTGTCTATAGAAGTCATTGAGTTAACCAATCCTAATGCGTTTCATCAAAAATACAGTCTAGTCATTATCTGTGCTGCAGAAAGTGGTTTAGAAATTTTGAATAAAGTTGAAAGTGCATTCTTCTACTGAAGAGGATACAAATATAGTATCGTTGAGGAGGTCAAAGAAGCTAAGCGATTAATTTAAGTAGTGAACCAAGTCAAAACATGCTACTACACAAGATGACAATCACGGTTTCCACTTGGCTGTTTGATTATCATGTCACAGAAATGGTCAGGTTACATTTGAGATGTTACGAAAGAACTTCTAAGAACACGGTCTTTTGTTACCTGTCTGTTTCTTAAGTAACTCAAAGTGAAGCAACTGAACAGAAATCAGTGTCTTGATCACTGGCATAATTGGGATGCAATTTAAGCTAAAATGCTTCTTCATGCTCTCCAGATTTCTAGTAGGGTAGAGACAGAATGAAATGAGGATACTTTTATGAAGTCTGGCATCAACTCTATCATGTGAGGACATAAAGAAATAACTTAAAACTCATGGACGTATTATTACAATGATGTCAAGTACTTAACTCCAGGTCAGAGAAAAGTGTTATCTAATGATAAGACAATCTCTCAGGCCCCAAAACAAAATTCACTTCTGGTTTCCAACATGAAACCATATTCCCATACTTCTTCCACTGATGGAGAAATTCATTTAAATGACGTTAATTGAGTTGAAGCAACTCACGACAGAGTTTTTCGCGCCTCCAGTTTCACTAGCCAAAAAAATGTTACATTACAGACAAGGAATATACGACTCTAGAGGAGCTTTACATATAAATTGTTTAAGCATAAGCGAGAAGCCTACACTTGAAACTGCCAGATTACTTGATGAAGAGACAAGATTCTATATCCTTATAATGTAATTATTCATAGCCCCGCTGCATTAACATTCTGCTCCAGTGACCTATCTCGCATCCTTACAATCCTCAAGTGACAGATATTTAATATACACCAGCAGTACAGATCCTCATGTGGCTGCCAACTACCTTCCGTAAAAATGAGATGAGAAGATCACACGTTCAATTGATCTGTGTCAAGGGTGAGCGTGGTATTAGAGATGGCTTCAAGTCTTTCCCATCAAATGATTCATATGAATTGTTTTCACGAAACTCCTCAACAAGCGATTCCATCGGCATGGCCCGAAGAGACTCAATAGTTCCTTTTGGTGGAACTTCTTGATCACATCTAATTGGCGTTGTCCCACTTGGCTCATAGTCCTGTATATGAAATGCATAAATTGAATCATTATCCATCATATGCAGTCCACGTTGGGGAACTAAGCTTCGTACAAGGCTTGATTGCCAAACCAAGAAATGGATTGTAGTGCAGGCTTATATTGACAATAAAATTTACCAATTAAAATGCAAGAGTGCGACCACGACAAATAAGAGCTCACATAATATGTACTAGGTCAACACACTCACACCACTACTTTATTTTCAGAATTAAACTTGATGAGTCATTATTGTATTAAACCTGATTTTTCCAGGTGCAAAAACTTGCTAACAGTTAATGGATTTGCCAGGTTTTCCCATTAGGAAAACTTAAACTTGCATAACCATAATGAATAAATTGTCTGGTTATGGAATGCTATACATTACCAATTAGACCCCATGTTTGAGAACAACTTCAGGTATAGTAACCAATTTATGTACCGTACCTTAAGCTAAAGTGTTCATGTTATCACAGAAAGTGACGGCAAACTGACAGTCATATCAAGGATAGAGAGGCAATATTACCATATAGAGATGTTGAAAAGTTTCTTCTGCTTTCTCCCTGACACTTGAAGCTTTGCTAGAGTGGTCCTCATGGAAACTTTCCAACAACTGTATGTGTGCCTGGACCGTTTCTAGAATACCTGATATAGATTCTCGCTCCTGCTCTGACACTCCTGTGATAATCATAACAAAAACGTTTATATAAAACTGTAATAATTGTAGCCATAACTGCACTTTTGGATGGATTGCATTCAGTCATCATCCCCAAACGTGCAACTATGCCACAGCAATCCACATTTTACATAAACTTGAGGGTTGAATCAATGTCATTAGAAACCAAATTCAATCAACTAAAGAGAAATTTCGAGAAAATTCCATTAACTTATAATTTCCCCTTTAAAACCTGTTAAACTTATATTGCATACAAATGTTTGCAGCAATTACCAGCTTTTGGTGATTTCAAAATTTTAATTCAGACACGTAAGAGAATCAAATCACAAATGCAGTTGTAATTTCAAGATTGGTGGCAAATGAGAAATTTAACAAACAAATAAAAAGGGAAGACTCTGTGTCCCAGATTACTAATATATAGCAAACTTATACTCACCATCAACATGCTTAATGAAATCTTCACTACACTTCACCACATCTTGCTGAGCTGTATCCCTCGCAACACCAATCTCTACATCATGTTGCTCGTTACTATCAGAAACATCCCTGCCAAGGCAATTTTACAAATGTCTTAGACTGGTTACAACGGAAACACGTAAAAGCTCTTCACAAAACAAGGAGCTAACAAGCACCTAAACTAACCTTACGAGTGAACTCATCGAGGAAACATGATTATTACCCATCTCGCATATGGCCTCACGTGTGCCATCCCAATGTTTAGAAGCTGATTCTGCAGTGCTTACACTAACCATATTGAAATAAAGTTAAAGACTGAATGAGGTACTGATATTAAGAGGGTACATGCATAGCAAGCACATTACCTTTGCTGTAAAAGTAACTCCATACGGCAATGTTTGGCAGCAGAATAATCAGCACTATCCTTAGCATCATTTTCTGCTTGAGAAGAAAATTCCTGCCACTTTCTTTTGGCATCTGTAGTAATACCCTCCAGTGAAGAAACATGCCCATCCAAAAATGTCTTGTTCTGAGCAGCAGTTTCCCTAAGGCTAACAAGCCTTGTATCCACCTACAATTTTTAACTATCAATCCACCTTGATTGGGAGCACCAGAGAAGTAATTTATTCAGATATAAAGCAATTCCTTAGACAAACCATTTCTTTCTGACGACGGAAGTGATTACAAACTAAATTTGTCATATCTGCTAGAAGCTTTTCTTCTTCAGATTTTGACTGTACCTGCATAATAATTATTGGACAATTCAGTCAATGATTTATTCAATAGTGCCTTATCATTCACAGGCGTAGCAGTTCCCTTACTTCATAAGCCTTCTGAAACTCAGCAATACTTTTCATTTGAATTTCCTCAATATTTTTTGCATGACCCTCAAGGTTTTTAGACTCTTCAACAAGCTTCCCAAGAAATCCACTAGTGTACTCAGAAATGTCCTTGGTGTGCTCGATGCTGACATTAAATCTCTGATGAATTAAACACAAAGGAGCAGGATTCAATGGACCACCTCAATTTGATAAGTTAAGGGGAATGCACAGTTTCCATTTGATACACCAAAGCAGAAACAGAGCAGACAAATCTAAAGGCACACACCTGCCGCAATTCCCTGGTAAAGTGTGCCATTTCTCCTGCATGTGCTGAGAGAGTGCTTTGGAGATCATCAAATAGAGCTTTTGCTTCTACATCTTTTGATGTCAGAAACTGGTACAAGCATGAGAAACAATTTAGTACATTGCAAAACATTGAAAGATCCACAAGCTTGATGAAGTACCAGTAGAATTATAGACAGCATAAAACCAAAATGGGGTGGGGACATTCAAACTTCACTGCAAACCTCTTCTGTAGATTGCACACTGGAAGAAGCCAAGGATAAGATATTGTCCAATCCTGCATTACTGCTAGCCTTGTGTAAACGTACAACATTTTGTAGCGCCTCAATGTGAGAGATGTACATAGCCCTTGAAGCTGTAACTTTATTCTTCATATTCAAAATTGCCTATAAAAAGTACTCTTGTGAGAAGCAAAGCACTTTTAACAAAAAGAAGCCAGGGATTCATTACTAGTCTTGCCCACATACAGAACCCGACTATAAAACAGATGAAGCAGTCGAAAAAAAAAAATCCCTACCCTTTCATGTGCCTGTTCAAATAAATGGCAGAATTTCTCCACGATCAAGGTGCTCATTTTGCTGAGAAAGTGATCCATCCACCACAGTGCGAAGTGAAGCAACTTGTCTCGCCAATGCGGTTAGAAAGTTGTTTACAACAGATTTGTTATCAGCATTGAGTTTATCTTCTCTATCTACAATCATGTCCAGAAGCATCAGGTCAATGCAACACATATGTAGCCTTTCAAATTCAAAAAACTCTATTCCATTAAAAGAGTGCTTACCAATTTTAGAAAATAATAGAGCATTTTCTTGTAGAGATTTCTCCAAATCAGCTCTCAAAACACATGCTTGATGAGCCAGAGCATTTTCTGTTAAATCATCAAGTCAGTAAGATAATGCTCTTTGAATACAAGACCCACTTAAAAATTGAAGCATACCTGCTTTTCTTTGTTCTGAAATTATGAAATCCCTCTCCTTTATAGAATACTGACATTTCTTAAGTTCCTCTTTGGTATTAGCCAGCACTTTACTCGTATGGTCCAAATCTTTCTGCAATATTTGATCAGCTGAATGAGAATACAAGCACAAAGTTCGAACACTATCCATAACCATAACTCTTAAACATCACTAACCTCAGTTGCATTGAGCTTGCTACTCAACTCAAAACATTGTTGAACCTGAGAATCATATTTCTCTTGCAATTCCTCAAATTGCTGTCACAATAGATGGTGAATGAGGATAACATCACACAAGATGACAGGTCAAACTATTATCAAGAAATTACTAACCTTTTGATGGTTCTCTACAGTAACCCCCATTTGTTCGATCTGTTCAGCCATAGCCTGAACCAAGCCAACATGAAAATTACAGCAGTGCTCTTGAAATGAATATTCTATGAAAAAGGGATAGACATTTAGCTTGCATAGCATCACTGAATAAAATATTCTGAAATCCAAGCATGAAAAAGTCAAGATAAGGAAGAAAAAAAATACCTTTCTTTCACTCTCCTCCTGATAATACCTCTCCTTAGGAATATAAACACCATTTTTCTCTCGTGCAGCATAAACCTCTACAAGATATAAGAATCTCATCAACCAACACTAACTCAACTCACAATATGCTATTGCTGTAATCAACAACTTGCTCAACAACTTGCATCACAAGACAAATGCCAGCATGAATGGATCTGGGAAAGATTCTCACCAGCCTTAAGTCGATCAATTTCACCGTAGAGATCCTTAATAAGAGTGGATTTCATCATCTTTTGGTTTACCTACACAGCACAATTGGTCATCCTCAGTGCAAGCATGACTAGCAACTTGGAAATAGAACCTTCAAATCAAGCATCACAATGAGCATAATTGCCTTTTGACAATAGGGAGGTAAAAAAAAAAACATGAATTATTCTTGTGGTTGTTTCAATAAAGTTTTTGGTAAAGGTTTGAAAATGCCAAGCAAGAATAGCGGACATGCGTTCTATTCAAATTAAATATTCATCAAGTTCAAGCTACTGTGCCTATTCACATGCAAACCATCTTCACAGCATTCAAACTCGTCAAAACTACGTGAGGTGCTCCTTATTCAACAAATCAAGAACACTGGTGCAGTAGAAGCTCATACTTGCTCCAACAATAGGAATATTGCAGGCTAGAATATCATGTCTATAGACTAAAGGGAGACAAACCAGAATGAAAAAACAGCTAAAATTGTCAACTTCATCTGAAAAAATACAAATGAGGAGAAGATAATCTAGGTGCAATTATGTTGATTTCATCCAGAAGCTGACTCAACAACAGCAAAAAAGGGGAAAAGGGTCAGCATGAATCACCCAAGCAACTCAAAAGGTAGACTATCAAAAGAACAAAAAAAAATCGACCAGAGAGAAAAAAATTCTGATCATGAAATAAGGGTGACAGTAAACAGACCTCAGGCTTATTTTTAATGTTCTTTGCCCTGTGCGCGTAATCTAGGGTACTCAGGGTCTCCTCCAAACAGTGGACTGCAGGTGAAACTGTTGCAATAATACAGGTCTTAGTTCTTCCTCCAAGAGAATCCCGAAGTAACCTAGTGAGTTTGCTATCCCTGAGAAAAGGTAATCTCAGTCAGCCACATTTGACAGGAACAAGTGTAACACGTCAGATTTTATATTATTTTTAAATCACTTTGTACCTATATGGTATATGACCAAGATGCTCCACAAGAGCATTAATGACTCTTCCCAACGTAAGCAAACTTTTGTTAATTTCTCCAGCTTCTCTCGCACGACCCTGTCAAATGATGCACAATATTTTAACAGATGAGTCATACGACAAATATTGCACATCAGTCAAATCATGTGCAAAATGTATTGAGCATTACCTCCCTGGCACCAGAACGGGATATGTTTTCAGATCCAGCCAGATCAACCAAGTTCAGTTTGCCACATTTAATAAGCTCTTCTCCTTCTGGTGTTGCTTCTTTGATGTGTATTGTGATGGAAAACAAAGAGTGTGACCGACTACATCAAAATCAAAATCAATGTTTCATTGTATAATTGAAGAACCAAGACAACATAGTCAGAGAAAATAATTTTATTTTTACCTTGATTGTTTATTAAGCAGTGTTTCAGCAGTACGACGCTTTGAGGATCCCCTTTCAAGTAAAGTAAAGATCTCGGAAGCACTTGTCACAATTTCCTCCTCTATACCTCTAACAAGAACACCCCCTTTTCCATCCTCCATCAAGGGCAGCTGCTTTTTCTGCTTATCATCCTGAGCGACTCTGGAAATTTCCTCAGGTGCTAGAAGATCAGTTATTTCTTCATTGTACAACTCTATAAATGTCACCTTCACACTGTATTCAGCATTTTGGCTCTCCAGAGTATCAAAAATTTGCTTCACTGCTCTAGGTATGACTCCTGCTTCTGGAGGTAATTCTCCATTGGGTCCACTCTGCCATGTTTCACCATAGAGACAGATTAGGATTCCAATTTTTGCAGAAAGCAGAAAATTCATAATAAAGGTGGCAGTGGAAAACACAAAGGCATAATACCTTCGCTCTCTTGCATTCACCCTCCATCGTGTATGTTTTTCCAGTACCCGTTTGGCCATATGCAAAAATGGTACAGTTGAAGCCTTCAAGAACTTCATGTACAATTGGAACCACTGCTTGCTCATAAAGATCTCTCTGCTGTGCAGATGGACCAAAAACCTGCATGCAAGAAGCAAGATGAAGCATGTGACCATCAAGTAAAAGATGCTACCTACCGATATACCTGTTCCACACAAGTAGGGAACGAAAAGATACTTGAACTGCAAATTATTAATTGATCGTGACAAAGATGAACTAAAAGCGGAGTTTTCAGAAGATGCAGAAAATGATGAAACTCTAGCACCATTTTCTTGAGACTTCGATTCATACGAAGTGAAATCTAATGCATCGTCTGTTAAATGCGATCTTCACAGCAATCGGTCAACAGAGATTAAACCGATATTTGTTTTTTTAAACACCCCAGTTTCTGAAAGGAAAAGGACAAAGGATGATGCTACTTCTTCCACACATTTATGAACAACCAGGAAATAGCTAATAGTTAGGACTCACATAAAAATTCGATAATAATCCACTCATGAAAAATACCTTTCCGTACCAAATACTATGGTCTTCTTAACGTGTAATTAGATCGGATAAACAGTCAAATTAACAAATTACAAACAGTTGTAAATCTAATGCCAGTGACTGCGAAGGAAACACCTTGTCAAGCCTAGAAGGGGAGGTCTACCAGAAGCTTCATACTTTGTTGCACTAACACTACATCCATGAGACCACCTCGGACCGACCCGACCACAAACCGGTGTCACAACGACATAGCTAATTAAGGAACCGGGATGAAATTAGCTCGATTAGCCAGGGGAAACCCACGAAAACCTAAAGAGAAAGCGAGGAAGAACGAACCTTGTCAAAGGTGAAGACCCGATCGATGTGCTTGCCCGCGATGCTCTGCGAGACGGCGACCTCTCTCTGGTACTCATTGCAAGTCACCACCTGGGGCGCGTTGTTCCGCAACTCGTCATCGCTGAAGGGCCTAAAAACACAGAGCACGCCAAAAAAGAAAAAACAAACGAAAAAAAAGGGGGGGCTCAGCGCGATCGAAAAACGAAGCGAACTGCTCGAACGAGAGCGCCGCCTAAAATGGAAACCGAAGACGGAGCCCCGACAGAATCCGGATCTCGGGACGGGGAACCCCGGGGTATACCTGCAGCGGAGGAGGACCTGGACGTTGACGCCCTTCTCCTTCTCGTGGCGGCCGGACATCTTGAAGCGGACGCGCGAGGGGGAATCGAACGAACCTATGGTTGCCGCTCGCGGTCGTCTTCAACCTCTCCCGATCTGCACAGAGACTTTCTCTCTCTTCTCTGTCTCTTCTCTCTCTCCGACGCGGGCAGATACGCGAAACGCAGAGAGCGAGTGAGAGAGAGTTTGTGCTTGTTTTCGGGTGTGAAATGCGAGGGGGAGGAGCGGGACGGGGCCGGTTTTTGAATTTTGAAAGGCGCCTCGCCCTCGGGTTTCATCCGACGGTCGATGCGGCTTGATCGGACGGCCCGCGTCGCGTTTGACGAGAATCGAGAGGCTCCTCTCTGCGGCCCTCGAGCGAGTCATGTGCGGTGTGCCTTTGTTGTTTTTCAATTGCGGCTAGCCATCTTTGCTTCTTCTTCTTTCTTCTTTCTTTTTTTCTTTTTTAATTTAAGGTTCTTGTCTTAAAAGTTGCAATTTTTCAAAAAATTTGGAATTTTTTTAACATGCATGATAACTATTCTCTCTAACCAGATTTATTTTTTTTATTTCTAGAAATTGATTTGAAACATAAATCCGTTTAATAATATGATTTCATTTTTCTAATTCTAGCACAAATTTTTAGTCCGAAAATAAGTTTGGAATAGAAAATCAAAAATAATTTTTTTTTACTTTTCTATTTTTAAAACATAAATGAGAAATATAAACTCTTCTCATTACTTATCCTCACTACTAACTGCGCATGGTAACCTTCCCCAGCCAAGTTATTTCTATTCTTTTGTTCCGGAACAAAAAAGAATAAAACCTCGTTTGATAACGGCAAGTTAGTTTTTGTTCCCTGGAACAAAAAGTTAGCCGAATGGTTTTGGAATAGAAATGAGAAGTAAAAAAAAAAGTTGCTTCTTGTTCCGGAATAAGTTTCGAAATAAGTGAAATTTTTTTTTTTATTCATCTCTTGCGCCGCCATCGCCGACCACCGCCCCCACGGCCGCCGCCGCCGGCCGCCGGCCGCCGCCCGGTCGCCGCCGCCGCTGATCGCCGCCGCCGCCCATCGGCCGCGGGAGGGGGCGGCCGATGGGCGCGGACGTGCAGCGGTGGCGGCGGCGGACGACGGCGGCGGCGGCGACCGGCGGCAAGAATAAAAAATAAATAAATACAAAAGAGAAATTGTTGCGTTACCAAACGCATTTCTATTCTTTTTCTATTCCAAGAGTAGAAATTTTGTGTAGTTACCAAACGGGTTCTTTTACTTAGAAATTGTTCCCCGGAATAGAAATAGAAAAGAACTATTTACGAAAAAAAACTCTTCCCCAGTAGAAGTGTTCTCATGCGCGCCTAACCAACCGCCTACCCACCACACTCACTATCTCCACCACCCACAATCCTTTGCCTTTTGCCGCTCATCACCTCTCATCGCCACCTAAGAGGGAGAAATTTTATTTCTGTTTTACATTTTGTATCGTTATCAAATGTGCATTTTTACTTAAAAACTCATTTGAGAAATAATAGAATAATCTTTTTTTTTTATACCCAGGGAACCCTGTACAGCCGGCAGCCAATGGGTAAACCCTAAAGCGACACTAGCGGATGACTCACCACCCTGATGTTGTGCTTATGATCCCATGCGACCAGTGGGATTCGAACCCCTCCGTCTTAGGCAAATGTCATGGGAGTGCTTATCCAACTAAACCACCGCAGGCGGTGGTAATAGAATAATCTATTTCTAGCTATAATTTACGTCAAAAAATAACATGATTATCATTCTCACCTTAAATGCCTTCATTGGAAAATCAGTAGAATGAAATGGAACGGGTATTCTTTCTTGTCCACGGGTAAAGAAATAATAATTGGGAATGAATGAGGAGCAATGACTACGATGAATTCGACATAGAATTTATGACACACTTCCATCTATTTAAATCATAGTAAATGCTATTCATAAAAATCTTAAGAATTTCAAACGAATTTTTAATAATTTTTTACATTTGGTATATATTATTATATTATATTAACAATAACCTACTGCAATTATCTCTAGCATGAACATCCACAATCATGTCGACTCTATGATAAGTTAATTTGTTTTATTGAATACCCATTATTGATATAATCATTTTACATTCATAATTGGTTTGTTATCATTCACTACTGGTTTGATAGTTTATAATCGGGATAATGCCTCAATGGCCTATGTGCTTCTAGTCAATGTTTAATTTCATGCTCGAATTTTAATTATTTAAGTCGGTCCTTATACTTTTAGAATGGAACATGATTTCGTTATTTCTTTGAGTTGGTCCTATCTATCTACTATACACATTCAATAAAAATGTGTCGTTTTCTTCTCACTTTTTATTTTTTATTTTTAGAATTACCTTTAAATTAAATCGTAGAAAGACATAAATGACATCGGATCTTCAACATCTCCCTACTCCATCAGCCTCCTTAAGTATCTGCTCATTTTCTTTCGCCACACGTTTGCTAAAGTTCCAGCATGAAATTCCACATTCATGAAAAAAAAAATTCATTGCTTATTTTAGAGATTTATATTCAATTCGTAATCTAACTTGCAAAATCAATTGTAAAAAAGAAGAAGAAATCAGGTTATTCAAATTATGAATAACAAAATCACTTTAACTAATTGTAAATTCATCTCTATTTATTGTTTCGATATGTAAATTTGTAATCTACAGTTATCAGTTACTCCACAGTTTGTGGAGATGTCTACGATAAAATAATAGGCTTAGCCGTTTGACGGGCCAGCGTAGCCCATCCGTTTAAATGTGCGGACTTGACTCCTTTTAGAAGGCCCTTTTAATTCGGGTCGGGCCTGTACCAAGCTGCTATAAAGCCCAGCCTGACCGTGAGCAGAGTATACAAAACGAACCGCCCAAATCAGTAACCACCCGGACCAGACCGGACTGGACTAGCTGGTTTGGTCCGGTTTGTTCTGGTTCTCGGGAGAGTCAGTCCGGTTCTTAGTTCCCAAAATTGGAACTAGTGTCCAAGTGGTTCGGTTCATAGTTCCAAGAGGAAACTAAACCGGACCGACTACAAATACTTTTTTTTATTATTTCTTTAAAAAAATTAGTAAGATGTGAATCGAATACTATCTCATCCAATTATACCACAAACTACAACATAATAATTCTTCACTCATCGTTATTTTCGTTAATACCTTCAAATTTGTCACTCTCTCTTGTTATGTATGACCCTTTAGTGGGAAAAAAAAAATTTGCCGGTTCCATTAGATCGGATCGGAATCGACGGTCTAGTCCGATCCTTGGTTCCCTATTCCACTTTGAAACCGAATCAAACCGAGAACCGATCACCCATAATCTTGAGATTTAATGAAAAAGGTATCAATGCTCACTTAAATAAAATTAAAAGACTTGAACCCGAGCATGTCCTTAAAAGGCTCAAGGAAAAGAAACATGCGAGAGAACCGCCCAGGAATGGGAGACCTCTCAATGTTACCCCCGTATTCCCTCTCTGTCGGGAAGAAAAAGATATGAATTAGGGGGCCTAAAGGTAGACACCATGTCAGACGAAAGTCTGGTTACCACTGGAAATGCAAGTATAGAAGCCTCCCACACTTGAAATGAGTGAAGGTGGGTGAAAGGTCCACTACAAGACTAGCATGCTTTATGGCACTACCACTAAACCGATAGGCTAGACTTAAATAAAATTAAAAGACCTAAACCTTTTGATTGATCTAAATTCATACCAAACCTTTACTAGAAAGTGCAAATCGGGTTCTAAACTATTGAACTTCTGCAATCGAGTCTCAAGCATTCCATAAAAAATGCTACCAAAGTCCTAAACTTAAGGATGTCATACCCAAATTGTGTGCCGCTCATACAATTTTAGGTACCGTTTACTCGTTGCATTCCATAAAAAATGCTACCAAAGTCCTAAACTCAAATGCTTATGGTTCACTAAAGATGACCGTGGGATTAGGTTGTAGGCGAACTTGGACAAGATGATCACGCCTAATTGCGGATGCACGGACAATTCATCCAAAAGGTTCATTGATCTCAATGCTCTTTATTCGACAACTAAAATTATCCCTCTTTTATTTTTATTCAAAGGAGTTCTTCAACTTTTCAAAAACAGTGCCACCTGGTTTTCCCTAGATTGGTCCGGTAACAAAAGATACATCTATTTCGCAAAAACAAATGATTTAAAAAACATTTTTCAAAAAATAATCGCTTGAATCACTTCAAAAAATGAATGAATAAAAATACTTTTATCGTTCACGAAAATTTTTAAATTTAAATTGCTACCAATAATGAAATATTTTCCTTTGATTAATTATTTCAAACAATACGAGCGCCAACATATTTTATGCACTCATGACCACCATGGCCATGGCCGTGAGCTCTATAACTCGAGTGGCCGTGATCATGAGCATCAAGCTCAAGTGGATACAGTGACCGTGAACCCCAGGCTCGAGCTTGAGCAGCCACTATAGCTATGAGCTCGAGAATCGGTAGCCATGGCCATGACGAGCGCAAAGTTCAAGTGTTCACGGTCGCGTGCTCCAGATCTCATGTCTATGGCTGCGAGCCCTGAGCTCTAATGACTTGAACCGCGACCACGAACTCGACATTATCAAGCTCCAAATTTGGCCATGGAAGCCACAAGCTCAAGTTCCAATGGCCTAGTTGCCGTGAGCTTAGGGCTTGAGCTCATGGCCATGGTAGCGGTGATGGACAGTCGCAACGCCATACATGTATTCCAACATTCATGTCAGTACAAATTTACCTACAAAAGAAGAGGCATAATTGAATCACTAATGACAACACTTTTTAAAAAGTATGGGGATTTTTTTTGTAAAAAAAGGTAGGACGGATTTGATTTTCTGTCAAAAGTAGAGGGATCGCCGATAACATTAAATCAATCAAAATAACTCATTTCAGTGCACCGAGAAGCCCGGTATGGATATTTTTTCCTGGTCATTATTTGCACATTTAGCATTTGGCTGCAAGAGAATGCCATGTTTCCTAAGAATTCTTACCAAAATTTCCTTTCTAAATGACATAGCAACTATCGATGAGAGAGAGAGAGAGAGAGAGAGAGAGAGAGAGAAACAAGCACGACGTGTTCACAGCCGGTCCTCCCAAGTGCATTAACATCGTGCATATCGAAATGGACTAAAACTAAGAACACTAAATAATAAACGAATTACTTGTCAAAGTACGTTTTCTTCTCCTTTCAATATAATTAATTATAGTGAATTGAAGATTGGCTTAAAGATATGAATGACGGTATTAATTTCAGCAACAAGAGAGGAGAAAAATTAGATTAGGCATTAGTACCTCACCCAAGTCATTAGCCATCTGCCATTGCAATTGGTCAAGAAGCTACAATGTTACAATAAGTAAATTTACGGGACAGGAGATGAGCTACAGAAGGCCAACAAAACATCTTCCGATTTGCTACAATCAACCCTAACAAGATCACCTAGACAAACACCTCTACCAACTCACCAAACTCAAATTTCCCATTGCAGCACTCCACGGCGTTCAACACCTCCTGGAAAGCCGGCACGCTGCACGGTACCGTGAGGCCGTTCCTATGCTCGAACCCGAACTCATTGCGCGCCTTCTCGAGCAGCATCTTGAAGAGCGGGTGACACAGGAACCCGGTCGGCACGAGGAACCGTTGCCTCTCTTCCCCGACGTAGACTGCGAAGCACCCCGTCGGGGTCGTCAACGATGGGGAGGATGGCAAGCATTCCTCGCTGTAGCGCTCCCTAAGCAAGCCCACCGCTTGCGACGGGTGGTCCTGATCAGCTGATAGGGCTCTCTCCTTCGCCTTCTTCGCTAGCTTCTTCAAAGAAACTATCTTCTTTCCCATGATGTGCGAAACCATCTTCTTCCCCATGATGTGCTTGATTTCTGATGTTCGAGAGGAATTGGAGATGAGAAAGATGAAGATGGAGAGAAATTAGAAGCCAGGAAGATCAATGCTACATTGGTGACTTTCAGTGGAGTGCTTGGAGGGGCACAAATGGTGGTTTGGGGAGGTTTTATAGGATATGTTCTTGCATGATGAGGGAATATCTTTGAAATTAATGATGAGATGAGTTTTGATTTCGGCCTTTTTCACTTTAAGATGGTACGGAACGTATGATTGATTCTTTAGGGATGGAAGATCAGTAAGTTTCTTTGTTTTTATTAGGTTGTCCTGATTTGGATTATTATATAGGATTGAGAGCATTAAAAAAATGTTACAAATTGACATAAAAAAATATAATAGATGATGATAGTGACGGGGGGCAAGAAATCAGAAAACAAGGGGGGTTTGTTTATACCGCATTATTGTGCGATGATGCTATGTTGGTAGGCCTGGAAGTTCTCTCTCGAGCTTTGAATGCGTCCTACCATTGCAACTTGTAAGGGTAAACGAAGATCTGATCAGCGTTATGATTATTTTTTTAAAGATGTGCTGTAGTTATTTAATGTAACAGAATAGACAAATTGTTGTTAAGACCACATTTGCGTGTCTTTTAATGGCTAAAACTTTTGGGATGAACTTTATGGGTATGAGAGCCGATACTAATGGTCTTAGAGTCGATGCAAACTCGAATTTATTCGTTAATAGTGGTGATCTAGTTCCTAATCTTGTCCGCATAGTATCGTGTGCCACACAATCCTCAATTGATAGTAGGGTTTTGCCCGAGCTGAGTTTTGCTTGTCTCATCTTCATGTGACAGCATCACCCTGAACACCAACGCCCATGGTCGGCCAATTCTATCTCCCCCCCAGACAATTGAACCGAGTTTTGCTCCTCCACGCCGTTGAAGCAGCTCTTGACACCCTCAACATCAAAAGCACGCCATTGATTGACAAAATGGCTATAGAACTTGCTCTCCGAGTCACGGGTGAGTAATTCCAAAGTGAGAAGATTTGATTTAGCACTTGAAATCAACCCTTGATTCTCAATTTTTGGAACTTAGAACCTATCTTGTAGTAGACCTTGGAAGTTGGAACCGATCCTGTTCGTTCGGTCTAGCCAATTCCCTTTTCTTTTTCTTTTTTTTCTTGAGAGGAAAAACTTTATCCTCCTATTTATAGTTCATACAAATGACAATTACAACAAAATAGTAGAATAACAAAACAACGAGAAGTATTGTACAAAACAAACATAAATATAAAGCAATTAAGAAGTGTTCAACTCAGCCCATTCAAGCAAAACGAAAGTTCAAGCAAGAAATTTACATGGAAGAACTATGAAAAAGTGGGCGAAGCAAAGCAGAGGGTGAGAAAAGAGGAACGAAAGGCAGAGGCGGCAATAGCAGGGATACATGATAGAAGGTAAAACTAAAAGGACAGACTTAGGGATCATTGGTCCAGTTCTTCAGTTCAGCCCTGTTCAGCACTCAAATTCGGGCACCGAACCGGTTATAGCTGGTTCCAAAAATTTGAATCGGACCAAAAACGGTTAAGTCGGGTAGGGCCGGTCTAGTCCACTTCCAAGATTTACCCTGAATTGGTGCTGACCTCTAAGTGCCATATGTTAATTTACTGCTCTTAATCAATCATTTTCTTTTGCATTTACATACAAATTACGAAATTCGCGCTGAAATCGTTAGACATCGGTTTGGGAATCAAATTTGTCAAAATAATACAGGCTGCTACTGAAATTTTCTGCCCAAGTTGATACGGTCAAAAAGAATATCACATCTTTGGGTCTCACCAGAAGAATATTCCTAAACCTAGAGCGGCAACTGGGTCTAATTTTCTAAACCAAATAGTTAATACACGACGAAAATGCCTCGGGCCGGACAAAAATTTTGAATGGTTTGGTCACGGTGGGTGTGCGCTCATCATATTCCATCGATATCTGCAACAATTAAGAAACATTTTATCCTGCAAGAAAGTGCTGACGCATCATTTAGACTCAGTTTCCAGTTGATGAAGAATCGTCAACACCCCCAACTCCCTAAGAGTCCGCAACGTGTTAGGAACGAAGAGAAAGAGCATCTCTCTCCATATTAATTCGAGAAGGTCGGCACCGTAGAGAGAGAGAGAGAGAGAGAGAGTAGAGTTGTAAGAAGGGGGACGGACGTACAGGAAGAAGACAAGGTGAGGTTGGAGAAGAAGCCATTAGGTGGCGTGGACAGAGAGGGGGATACGACCAAAGCGAAACTTGGTCACCCAAGAAAAGGAAAATATAAATGAAAAGGCGAGGAAGAAGTAATTCTGCCCTCTTCACTGTGCATCGTTTGATCTTCAACTCTACTAGTATTATGTTATATCTGCAACCCTAATCTACATGATTAAAATGACTAAAACACCTTCCTTAAAAAAATGACGTTCAAAACCCCGAACCCTAAATTCTAAACTTATTCTAAGCTTGCTACTAAACTTGGACGCTCCCAAGCACCGCCGCATTGCCTCGAGCTGCAGCCTTTGGCAGCATGGTTGTGAGTGTATGTGAGCGCGCACGCCCAAGCTCGGCAAAGCCGTCATGGTTGTCACTTGTCACAGCTTCATTACATGATCATGAATCCCGGAAATGGGTTGGGGAGACATTGGTCGGGGGCAAAGGCGGTGACGAGGAGGAGGAGGTGCTGTGGTGTCTGATAGGGCTAGTGTTAGGGTTATGTGAGTCAAAGGTCATTTTTGAAAGATTTAAAGGCAACAAAAACGATGACCATGAGGAGTAGCCGTGGTGTTAGATTGGGGCTAGTGGTATGGTTATGTGAGTTGAGGGTCATTTTAAAAAAAAAAAATTGTGAAATCATTATCAATTATTCTAAAAACTTAAGTTATCAGGTAAATGTGTTGTTTAATATTCAAAATTCTAACACTTCCCCTCTCATGTAAACTAGACTTTGACCTAAATCTAAGAGTGAAAATATATAGTTAGAAGGGCCAATAAATGATTTGTTGAGATTGAACACATAGCCTCAAGCTCAGATACCACAAAAAAATTCTGAGAGTGCTTCCAATAGTTATTAAAGTTTAACTTATAAGAGAGACTTGGCTTAATCTTTAAATATTCAAACAACTTTTGGGATGAGGGTGAGAAAAAAGGGCAGCATTTTTCCGGATAGAGAAGCGACCATCTTGTAAGTAGATGTATAAACGAGACTACAAAGTTGTAGATTTAGGGCCTATATGTTAAGGGTGCGTTTGATAACCAATTTGTTCTCGGAAACAATTATTACTCAGAAATGATTTTTTCAATTATATTCATGGGAACAATTTTTGAGTTTTGAAGGAGCATGGTAATTGCTCAAAATTTTTATCTGCGAAATAGAAATGTATTTGATAGGAATTTTAATTTTTTAATACTTTTGTTATATTGTTCTTATTTTTCTCTCTTATTTTTCTTTTCTTTTCTTTTCTTTTTCCTTTTCTCTTCTTCTTCCTCCTTCCTCCTTCTTTGTGGTCGACAACCGGTTTGGTGAGGTCTAGTGAGCTCGCCTGGCCACTATGAGCCTCGGCCTCGCAGATTTGGGGAGGCTGAGCCTCACCCGGCCACTAGCGAGGCTCGACCTCGCCCAAGCAGCGTGAGGTCGGCCTCGCCTTGGCCTATTGAGGCTCAGCCTCGCACCAACTGGTAAGGAGAGCCTTGCCTAGCCATTGGTGAGGCTTGCCTAGATCTGCGAGGCCAAAGTTCGTGGTGGCCAAGTGAGCCTCTAGCAAGCTTGTCGGATCTCACCCAGTCGATTGCCAGCCACCATTGACGGTCGTGGCCACGGCCGGTGATCGGTTGGGAGGAAGAAGAAGAGAGAAGAAAAAAATAAAAGAGAAAAAAGAAAAAGTTAAGCTTGATTATGAAATTATTCCCTGGAACAAAAAGTAATTTTTTTCTACTTCTTAATTATATTCCAAAAGAATAGAATCAAATACTATTTTTGTTCTAGAGAACAAAAGAATAGAATCAAATACTATTTGGAGTGTTACCAAACATAATTGACCAAATAGTGACTGGTCCTTTTTTTTTTTTTTTTTTTTTTTTGGTAACAAAAAAAGAATAGAAATCCGTTTTGTAACTTTTTTGTTCATTGAAACAAATTTATTCTTAGAAATAGATTTGGAACAGAATCAAGAAATAGAAAAATGTTGCTTCTTTGTTCTTAGGAACAATTTCAAAATTAAAGCCAAATTTTCTTTTCTTTTCCTTTCCTTTTATTTTCTCTTCTTCTTTCTCGTTGTAGGTCGCCGATCACGGTGATGGCTGATGACTGGCTGGGCAAGCTTGCCTGGCCACTTGCGAGGCTGGACCTCACTTTGGCCTGGCGGTCGGCCTTGCGTTGGCTAGGCTCGACCTCACCTAAATCTAGCCAGCCTTGCCAGGCATCACCGCTAGCCACCATGAGACTTGGCTTCACCAAGCCAAGGCAAGGCCGTATTGGTGCCAACTGGGCGAGGTTGAGCCTCACCAGTGGCCAGGCGAGCTCCCCCAGCCATAGGTGAGGCTCCAGTGAGCCCCGTCGGACCTTGCTCTGGCTTTGGGAGGCTTTGGTGAGGTCACCAAACCTCGCCCAGCCAGTCGCTGGCCACTTTGGCTAGAGATAGGCTAGAGAACAAGGAGAAGGATTGAAAAAAAAATGGAAAAAAAAATAGAGAAAAAATATAATAAAAGTATTAAAAAATTAAAATAAATTCTAATTCACAAAAGAATTTGAGATTTTACCAAATGCATTTTTATCGGAAAATGGAAATTTTAAATAGTTATTTAAAAATTTTAAATGCTCATAAACTCGTTCTAAGAATAGAATAAAAAAGATTTATTTCTATATATAAATTGTTCACAAGAACAAAATGATTATCAAATGCATCTTTAGAAATAGAAGATGATTTCAAAATTCTCCCTAGAGTTCATTTACGTATGTTGATGTGAGAATTTCATTAGACCCGGTAAACACCATCGTCGAATCGAGCTGATCGAAGGAACCATGTGACATCATCATCTTGTCTTGACCAGTCTAATCTTATCACACTGCCGGGGTGGACATGTATGGAGTGCCCAAACCTCGCACCGATTCCTAATCGTCTCCGTCACGTAGAGGGCTTGAAGACGAAGCAGCTGATGTGACTCGGACATCAACGTCAGGCGCGGAGAGAAAATTGAGCAGGCTAAAGATCGGCATCGACGTGCGATTGGGTACAGAGGACGTACGTCGCCACGTCCACGGACTGTGTTTGTTTGTATTCTTTTTTTTATGTTTACGAACAAAAATTCTGTTTTTTTTTCTCGGAAATAAAAAAAAGAACAAAAACGCATTTGTTGCATTTTTGTTTCATTTTTTTTTTTTGTTCCCGAGAACAAAATTGGAACAAAAATAAGAAACAATAAAAAGTTGTTTTTTTGTTCTAGAAACACTTTCAAAAAACAAAATTTCTCTCTCTTCTATTTTTCTTTTCTTTCTTTCTTCTTCTTTTTTCTTTGGCTGGTCGCTGGCCTCGACCATGGCCGGCAACCTTGCTGAAGCGTCGCTGGCCCCCGGCGAGGCCGAGCGTCGCTAGCCCTTGGTGAGGCTTAGCCTTGCCTTGGCTGGGCGAGCTCGGGCTCGCCCAGATCCGGCAAGGCCGAGTCTCGCATCGGCCGGCGACGCTCGGCCTCGCCTTGGTTGGGTGAGCTCGAGCTCGCCCGGATCCGACGCCGCTTGGTGGTGGCCCTGAGGCCGAGCCTCGCCGGTGGTCGGGCGAGCTCGGCCTCGCCGGATCTGGGCAAGCCCAAGCTCGCCCGGCCAAGGCAAGGCCAAGCCTTGCACCAACAGGCCGAGCTCGCCCAACCAAGGCGAGGCCGCCAGCCCTCATCGGCCGGTCGCCAGCCATGGCCGAGGCCGGCGACCGGCCACAAGGAAGAAAAAAAGAAAAATTAAAATTAAAATTAAAAAAAAAGAATACAAATTTACCAAACATATTTCTATTCTTTTTTATTTTAGGAACAAGTTTACCAAACACGTTCTTTTGGTTAAAAATTGTTCCCCGGAATAGAAATATTTTTATTTTTATTTTTGTTCCCTGGAACAATTTTTGAACAGAAACACAAACAAACGCACTCATTATCGCCATCCTACATCTTTCTTGAGAGCTCTCTTTTGTTTTCTTTATTGTTTGCTGACATGTATATAGATGTGTAGTCAAATGAAAGAGCCAACGTCGTTTAGTGTGTCCTTCCTATATCTATCACCATGGTACTGACGTCCTGAGATTTTAGAATTGTGGCCGAGCAAGCCAATGCTTTTTTTGGATTATCTCATATCAATTGTGAAAGCGGCAATTTATCATTTATCATTTATAAAATATAAGAGAAAGTTTGACTCTTTGAACTTACTTTTGGGATGAGAAAAGTTTAAAATTAGTCTATACTGGTGTCAAAGTTCAAATTGCTAACAAATAACATGGGTGAGATACGGGTTGTTAACACTAGTATAATTCGTTCTAATTTACTATACACTTGAAAATAAGTAGGTAAAATGAAATTCGAGAAAATTGTTCAAAAAGTCATGAACTTATTGTACAATGATTAATTCATTGATAAACTTTTCAGTTTGGCAAATTTGGTCCGAAACCTTTTGATGATTTTCCTATATAATCATTTCATTCAAGTTTAGCTGGAAATCACTGATATGGCGGTTTAGTTAGCATGGGTCACTATATGTGATATAGTTAGCCCTAACATGCAAGATTTTCTCAAAATTTTTAAATTTTTCTGATCTTTTCTAATTTTCTTAATTTCCCTCTACATTTTACCAAGGCCTTGGCGATCGCCGGCGAGTTGCTGGCATAGGCAAATGAACCCAAATCTGGCAAGGGTGTCTTGGCCCTTGCCTACCTTGTGGTATCAAACTGAAAAATTGTTGAGAATTGTCAATAAATCCTCATCTCCGTCAATCAATTGTTAAGAATTGTTGACGTGCCAAGCCAAGCACCGTACGAGATAAATGATTTACATCCACTTTTTAAGGCCTTAATTGAGTCCGAATTGGTTTATGGAAGTCATTGTGGTATTTGACTAAAAAATTGCGACTGATTTCAGAGCAAAATTAGGTCTCTCACCAAATTTGGGCATTAATTCATCCAAGAAAATTATGAATTTACTCAATCCAGATTAGGTACTTCATATTAATCACATTCTTAAGTAAGGCAATATTTTTCAGTTGGTAACTCGATCATCTCATCATTGAAAGTTCTCGTGCCTTCCTGTAAGGTACTGTTTATAATCGTACTATTGCAATAGATTTACGTGACATGTCAATCATGTGATATTTTCAATTGGGAAAAAAAGAAGAAACATCTTACCTCCCCTCCCCCCAAAAAAAATAAAAATAAATTCTAAACTGTATCTAATTTTCTAAAATATTCGTTTAGAAACTTGTCTTCGGCTGGACCAAACTTTGCGAATGGCGGTTGGTCACGGCGGGTGTGCGCCGACTATGGTCAATCAATATCTTCACAGCAGCAATGAAGAAACTTGTAAAATTGCAAGAAAGTTGCTGACGCACGATTGAGACTCGGTTTTCTCAGTTGACGAAGAATCGTCGAAACACCTACTCCCCCGGCGTCCATGACGTGTTGGGAACGAAGAGAAAGAGCCTCTCTGACCATCATAATTCGAGAAGGTCGGCACGGTAGCGAGAGAGAGAGAGAGAGAGAATAGTTGAAGAAGTGGGACGAACGTACGCGAAGAAGAAGAAGAAGAAGACGACAAAGTGAGGTTGCGGAAGGTGGTGGGGTGGTGGGGGCAGGAGGGATACGACCAAAGCTCAGCCACCCAAGCAAGGAGAAGTATAAATTAGGAGTGGAGGAAAGATCGTCTATCTTTTAGATTTTCTAGTATTATTTTATACTAATGGCCCTAATCTACACAACTACAATGACTAGAATTGTTGAGGCTATCCCACATTGATTGTGGAAAGAGTTGGCCAACAATTTATAAGTGTGAGAGAAATTTCACTTTTTGAGCTAAGAGTTACAGGTTATATACCTCTGAACTAGACTTGCTGGAGTGAACGGAGGTTTGTCCCATACCGATTGTGGAAGAAGACCCAAGTGTGAGGGAAAGACATAAAGTTTGAGCTAGGTTTTGAGGGTAAGAGAGGCTTTTGTAAACCCTAATCCCTTGATCATCCTCAAGTGTGAGGGAAAGACATAAAGTCTCACCCTTTGAGCTAGGTTTTGAGGGTAAGAGAGGCTTTTGTAAACCCTAATCCCTTGATCATCCTGATATCTCAAGCCTTATCCTCAAGCTGGCTATTGACCTTCGCTGATCCCAAGCGTCACCATGTTGCCTCCAACCATTTCTTTAAGATTGTTTTTTTGATAAAATAATAATCATACCAAGTCCAGGTTATAAAGTCGTAGTTCTAGGATTAGTAAATAATTTTGATGTTCAGCCTAGAGTTCATTGCGTATGTTGATGTGATAATTTTCATTAGATCCAGCCAACACCGTCGCCGAATTGAATTTATCCGAGTAATTGCGACACTTGCATTTTTTTCTTGGCCGGCCCTATGATTTCATCACATAGAGTTAGAGGGCTTGAAGACGAAGGAGCTCGATGTGACTCGGACATCAACGTCGGGCGTGGATGGAAAATTGAGCATGGCTAGCGATCAGCATCGACGTGCAACCGGGTACGCAGGACGTACATCCCCGGACAAATTATCGCCATCCTCCATCTTCTTGAGAGCTCTCTTTTGTTTTCTTTAATGCTTGCTGATGGCTATTTCGATGTTTCTAGTCAAATGAAAGTACAGAAAATTCCAGCCAATGCCGCTTTATCGTGTCCTAGACTAGACGATGTTTCTGAGGGGAGAGCCTAAGAAAGCATGCTCGCCAATTAAATGGCCATGATACTGACATCTTGAGCTTCTAGGATCGTGACCTAACATGCTGGTGTCGTGCGCCGCGACTCTATCGCTTGCCAAACTCATGCTATTTATGATTTAATTGACATAATTGACGGTACATCTTGTGATTATAAAGTCAATACCGCCTTTAATATAGTTGATACCTCGCAAAGTCTCACTAAAAAAATCAACTTAATATGTGATAACATTAATGTATTTCAACAATGGTTCTTGTAGTTTACTTTTGGCAACCATCAAGTTGTGCAATTTAGTAATTTCGATGTCCTTTCAATTAATCCATCATCCTATAATTAGATTGGAAAAATTCGCTGTACAAATGAAGTAGGTCATTAGATCAAGATTAATGCTAGTGAATCTTATAAAAGGAGTTTGGAAAATGCAAAAGTAGAGGCCCTTTCTTAAATAAAAGGGCTATTATTAACATAGGAATTACTTCAACTTTTCATCATTGTTTAATATGATTCTTGAATTTTTTTTTTTCAATATAATTTTTGAACTTCTTAAGATCGACCGAGTACAATGCTGCTTTTCCGCACTACTTGCCGTTGTTGTTGTTCGTGTTCATAAGTCAAGTTAGCTTCATGTGAATGCTAGCATGGACAATTTAAACAATCAATGGACACATCAACTAGTTGGTGTTAGCTTTATTATGATGGAAGGATCACATCAATTCAACTTCGAAAGTTAGGAGATAAGATTGAAAGAATTTTAGGCCCAAATTAAGTAAAATATAAGAGTTCAAGGACCTTCTATATATGTCATCACCGCAGGCTTGGGTTGAAGGGTTCCGCTAGATGTATTAGAATCTGCACTTCTCTCAAAAGGAAAATTTAGGTCACTTTTAAGAGGTGAAGATTCTTTGCTTAGCACAATGCTTCCCTTGATATTTCGACAAATTTCAACTATCGATAAAATATCATTTTTGTCAATCGATAGTTGAGATTTATTAATGTACCGAAGAGAGCACCCCATGAGATAAAAAATTTATATTCATTTTTAAAGGCCCTGATTGAGTCGAGAGTGGGGTTATCGAAAAGTTATCGTTGAATTAGATTAAATTTTTTTTAAATGATTTCAAAGTGGAATGGAACCCTCACTAGATGCAAAGCATTAGTTCATAAAAAAATTATGAATCTATTGAATTGGGCAGTCGTATTAGTCACATCCTTTGAGTAAGGCAATATTTTTCATTAGCTAACTATAGTTTTTTTTTTTCATAAGTAAGAAGGCAGAGTTCAATACCTACAAAGGAGCCACCCAAGGAGACAGCCCTATTTAAGTATTATTCCACTAGTTTCTCTCTTTCTATGGCGATTGGTACATCTCTTCCTTACCCATATAACTATGGGTAATTTCATCGATTGTTTCGACCTTGATTTCAATGGTTTCTAACCAAGGGTTGGAAAGTGCTTATCAACAATTTGTTCTAGAGTCGATAGGTGGCTATGAACCATGGTGTAGGGGTTTGAATCCCCCCCTCGCCCACAACCAGCTATTTCCTTTGATTTTAGTTCAATAGAAAGATATTAATTTTTAAGCTCTCAGGCATTTTGTTTTCCACGATCATATTGTCTATAGGTAATTCATCAATCATTTCGACTTTCGCCCAAATGGTTGTGAAAATTCAAGAGAAATGGATTTATTTTATTGAGAGTTGCATAAATCTTTGTACAAAGGACCCAATATATAATACAAAGAATGATTAATAAAAAGAAAGAGTATATTTTCCTAATTTAGGTTTATCAATTCTAATCCTAGATTGATTCAATTAATCACTATGAAGATTTCAAGAGAGATATCTCTTGGGTAATCTTCCTTGGAGAGGAAATTGCGGTGATTCTGAGATATCTCTCAGGTGATTTTCCTTGGAGAGGAAGTTGCGGTGATTCTCGGGTGATTCTGGATTATTCCTCTTGGCTGGCATTGTTTCCTTTGACAATGATTTCTACGAAGGGTTTATTTACTATTTTCGTTGTTCGAGAGGCGATACATGGGGCCCTTCTCCCTTTCTTTCCGTGGGAAGGTCAATCTTGATTTTAATTCAAGAGAAATATTGATATTTAAGTTCTCGAGTGATTCCTTCTCCATGATCGTATTGTCTAGAGGCAGTTGCGTGGTCGTTGCCAGGGTTTAAAAAGAGCATGCACTTCCCGTTGACAAAAATATAACATTCTTACTAATATAAAAAGGTTAAAAATTGCAACATTAGTTAGATGGTAATTAAAGGATGGGACCCATCTAGTAACCAGAAAAAAAAAATGCCAAGTTCATGTATTTTTTAATTTCGAACACGATTTTCAAGCTCAACCCGATAAGGAATAAGCATAAATCTGTACGTGCTAAATTTTTCGACATTCATTAATGAAAAATTATAGAAGACAGCTGGAAGTTGCCGTGACATGACCTTCGGCTAAACAAATTACGCATGCAAATTTCGTCGACAATTTCATCGAATCCTCGATTCATTTAAATCCTACCAATTTGTCCCTCGTTGCCAAGATTTCTAAGTATCGTAAGATTTAAAAAAAAAAAAAAAAAACAAAACAAAACAAAAAGCTAGCAATTCAAACCTTGTATAATCGATGACAAAAAGAAGAGGAAAAACCTGTATAACGTATGGCACAACCCGTAAATTGATCAGAAATTCATTGCCAGGCCCACTCTCGATCATAAACAAATCAAGACTAGCTTTTATACTATATTCTATTAGCAAAATGGTCGTTAGAAAATCCAAGGGCGCTGTAATCTGCCAACTTCATATGCACTGGATTGTCAAAACTCGAGCCGAGTCCCAATGAATCTGAGGATGTTGAGTTTGTCCCATATTCATTGTGGAAGTGGCTAGTGATCAGTTTATAAGTGTGATGAAAACTCTCATCCTTCAAACTAATTTTTGGGGTAAAAGAAACCCAAGACCACCTAACAAACATAGATATCATAGTCACAGGAGAGTTAGGTTGATACCGCTCTAATCTAGGCCCAATAGAGGTTGTAGGCCCGATGGAGATTGTTTTGTATCGATTGTGAAATGGATTAATGGTCGGTTTATAAGGAGAAATGCGAAAAGCCTTGACTTTTGAGCTAATTTGTAAGATAATAGAAGCTTCTGTAACACAAGGATGCTGAAAACCCTAATCCCTCCTCAATCATCCTGATATCTCAAACCTTACTCTTAAGCTGGCAACTGACCTCCGCCAAATGCCAATCCCAAGCGCCACCATTGCCTTTATAGATGAAAAGGGCGGGGTATTCTTTTCGGAAAAGAGAAACCATTGTGCTTTAAATAAACTCAGAATCATACCAAGTCCAAGTTATAAAGTCGTAGTTCTAGAATTAGTAGATGATTTTGATATTCAGCCTAGAGTTCATTACGTATGTTGATGTGATAATTTTCATTAGATCCAGCCAATTCCACCGCCGAATCGAACATATCTGAGTAATCGCGGACACTTTTCTTGGCCGGCACAACGACTTCATCACATGGACACGAAGTAGCTGATGTGACTCGGACGTCAACGTCGGGCGTGGACAGAAAATTGAGCAGGGCTGGCGATACGCATCAACTTGCAATTGGCTAAGCAGGACGTACATCCCCCGACGCGTTATCGCCATCCTACATCTTCTTGAGAGCTCTCTTTTGTTTTCTTTAATGCTTGCTCACATGTATTTCGACGCTTTTGGTCAAATGAAAGCACATAAAATACCAGCCAATGTCGCGTTATCGTGTCCTAGACTAGACAATGTCAGGGGGTGAAAGAGCCTAAGAAAGCATGCCCACCAATTAAATGGCCATGATACCGACCTCCCGGGATTCTATGGTTGAAGCCTAACACGCCGGTGTCGTGCGCCACGACTCTACCACTCGTCAAACTTGTGCTATTCACGATTTGATTAACATAATCGACTGTACATCTTACGATTATAAAATTGATTTCGCCCTTAATATAGTCAATACCTCATATAGTCGATATCTTTGTTCGTATGACCAATATCTATTTTGGATTTCTTAGGTGCCAAAATAGAGAGCATGCTTGCCAATTGAATGGCCATGATACTAGCCTCTGGAGATTCTAGGGTCATAGCCTAACGTGCCAACATTGTGCACTGTGACTCTACCGCTCGCCAAACTCACACATTCATGATTTGATTAACATAATTGATTGTGCATCTTACGATTATAAAACTAATATCACCCTTAATATAGTCAATACCTCATATAATCGATATCTCTATTTGTATGCCAATATCAATATCGGCTTTCTTAGGAGCCAAATTAGAGAGCACGCCCGCCAATTAAATGGCTTTGATACCAACCTCCCGAGATTCTAGGGTCGTAGCCTAACATGCTAATGTCACTCACCGCGACTCTATGTCTTGCCAAACTTGTGCTATTCATGATTTGATTAACATAATTGATCGTGCATCTTATGATTATAAAATTGATATTGCCCTTAATATAGTCAATACTCATATAGTTGATTTTTCTGTTCACATGACCTATATCTATTTTGGCTTTCTTGGGTGCCAATACATGTATAATTCTTCATAATTTACTGTTCACTAATAAATAATTAGGTAAAATGAAATTATGCGATTCAATCACATCGCCCAAAAGTTATATCCCATGTTTTATTCACATTAGTTAGAGGAAAAAACAACAACAAAACGTTACTAAAAAAATTAACGTAATTGGTGATAACATTAATGTATTTCAACAATTGTTCGTGTAGTTTATTTTTGCAACCATTTAAGTTGTGCAATTTAGTAATTTCGATGTGCTTTCGATTAATTCATCATCTTATAATTAGATTGGGAAAATATGTGTACAAGTGAAATAGGTCGTTAGATAAAGATTAATGCTAATGCATCTTTCAAAATGAGTTTTTTTTTTTTTGTCGGTCCTACTCTATTCCTATTATAACGCTCACTTTCAGACTTTTGTCCTGCCTCCTTGTAGGGCGTGGGAGTCAACATAGAAATTACTTCAACTTTTCATCATTGTTCAATATAATTCTTGAACATTTCAAAATCGATTTAATACGATCCATTTGGCAAACGAGGAAGCCTTGCCAGTTGCCACATAGGGTGGTGGCCAAGTCCAGTGATGTCCTCCAATGATGCTTATCCGCACTACTTGCTGTTGCCGTTGTTCATGCTTGTAAGTCAAGTTAGCTTCATATGAACGCGAGCATGTAAAGAATCGATGGACACATCAACTAATCGGCGTTAGCCTTATCATAATGGAAAAAAACACATCAAATCAACTTCGAAAGATAAGAAATTAAATTGAAAAATTTTAGGGCCTACATTAAGGACGATATAAATGTTCAAGGATCTTCTATGAATGTCATTACGGCAGGCTTGGGTTGAAGGGTTCCGCTAGATGTGTTAGAATCTGCACGTCTCTCAAAGCAAAACTTTAGGTCACTTTTGAGGTCCCTAGATATTTCGACAAATTTTAACTATCAATAAAATTTCATTTTCGTCAATCATTAGTTGAGATTTATTAATGTACTAAAGAGAGCACCGGTGAAATCAAAGATCTACCTCCATTTTTAAAGGCCCTAATTGAGTCAAGAGTGGGGTTATCGAAAATTTATTGTGGAATTAGATTGAAAAATTGTAATTGAATTCGGAGTCAAGCTCTCACTAAATAAAAGGTATTAGTTCATCAAAAAATTATGAATCTATCGGAATGGGTGAGTATTATGAATCTATCGGAATGGGTGAGTCATATTAATTACATCTTTTGAGTAAGGCAATATTTTTCATAAGTTAACTGTTGTTATATATATATAGAAGGCGGAGTTCAATATCAAAGGAGCCACCCAAGGAGAAAGATCAATTTAAGTATTATTCCGCTAATTTCTCTCTTTCTACAGCGATTGGCGCGTCTCTTCCTTACCCATATGTAAGCCATTAGCAGAAATGAAACCGAGATAACTGCGGGTAATTCATCGATTGTTTCAACCTCGGTTTCAATGGTTTATAACCAAGGGTTGGAAAGTGCTTATCTAAAATTTGTTCTACAGTCCGTAGGTGGCTATGAACCATGGTGTCGGAGGTTTGAATCCCTCCTCGCCAACATCCGGCTATTTCCTTTGGTTTTGGTTCAACAGAAAAGATATTAAGTTCTTGAGTGTTTCGTTTTCCACGATCATATCGTTTATAAGTAATTCATCAATCGTTTCAACCTTCGCTTATATGATTTCTATGAAGGGCTTTTTTACTATTTCCATCATTTAAGCTCTCGAGAAAGATCGTATTGTCTAGAGGCAATTGCGCCATCCTTGACTGGGTTAAAAAACACACACTTGATGTTGACACTATATAACATTCTTTACTAATATAAAAATGTTTTTGCCCAAAAAAATGTTATGGTCAAATACTTTGAAAAACCTCAAATTAGTACACCTCGACAAATTTACTCAAAACTAATTTTTAACAAACAAAAATCCTAAATTGGCACACATTTGACACATTTACCCCAAACTAGTACACTTGTAACAAATTTATCATCTGTTAGTTTTTGTTAAATTTTACTGTTAAATTATTAATTTGAATAACATGTGACAATTGACCAGTGTACCAATTTATGATTTTACTTTCCGTTTGTCACGGTTATATAATTTTTATGATTTTTTGTGATATTAATCCAATTTAACTAGGGTGTATTTGTCACAAATGTATCAGTTTAAGATTTTTTTATGGTCGAACAAATTAATTTCAAATAAATTTGTTACAAATGTATAAATTTTGGATTTTTTATAATCAGTTTGGGTAAATTTGTCACGTGTACTAATTTGAGATTTTTCATGGTCAAAAAATTAATTTGTGGTAAATTTATCACATATATCAATTTAGGGTTTTTCAAAATATTAACCCAAAAGGTTAAAAATTACAACATTAATTAAGTTGTAATTAAAGGATAGGAGCCATCTAGTTACCTAGAAAAAAAAAATTAAGCCAAGTTCATGCATTTTTTAATTTCAAACCCGATTTTGAAGCTCAACCCGATAAGGATTTAAAGCAAATCTATATATGCTTAATTTTACAACATCCATTAATTAAAAATCATAGAAATCAGCCGTAAGTTGCCGTGACATGATCTTTGTCTAATTACATTGCGCATGCAAATTTCATCAAAAATTTCGACATATACTCCGTTCATTTTAAATCCTACCAACTTATGTCAGGCAAGAACGTCCCCCTCGTCGAGATTATTGAGTATCGGAAGATTGACAAAAAAAAAAAAAAAAAAAAAACCCACCAATAGAGTAGAAATTCAAACCTTGCATAATCGATGACAAAAAGGAAAGGAAAATCATGTATGATGTATGGGACAAGACGTAATCTAATCAGAAAATTCATTGCCAGACCCCCTCTTGATCATAAACGAATCAAGACTAGCTTTTATACTATTTCCTATTAGCAAGATGCTCATTCGAAATCTGAGGGCGCCGTAATCTGCAAAGTTCATAATGCACCAGAATAGCACCACCGAATCTGTTCTCAAGGGGAGATTCTAAGTGGATCGCGAGGGAAAAGAGAGGTTTTCCTAATATTGTTGAGACCACAGAAGAGCATGACTACCCGCTCCAGTCCCACTCCAAAGCCCCCATGTGGAGGTGCTCCATACCTGCACCACCAAAATCGCCATCGTAATGTCCCGTCATAACGGAGGAATAATCACGTTCAGCTTGATCAACTAGATGACTAAGCACTGAACATGGATCATCAAAGCTGTGATGCACTGACTCAACCATGCATCAATGATAACAAAAGAATGCGACTGTTTCTAGAAGAACAAAGATGATCAAACTGGATTACCTGAAAGAGTCGATGTACGTTTCAATGGTCTTCACATCGATTCCAACTGCCTCTGCACGCTTAGTAAGAAGTTCAGGAACATGGACACGCTGAGCTCCTGATATGATCTCCTCGCCTAGGACAAAATGACACATATCAGAAGTTTGCAATTGAAGATGCATTGAATGCAAGGTTTATAGGTTAAAAGAGACTCATATGGGCAACTCTCACATCTATAGCCCAATCATGGGAGGGCCTTGATACGCAACTTTATAATAGAGGCCATTCAAAAGAAAAAGGTGAAGCCCGAGAATCTATGGAAGAAGTTCTAAACCATCAGGAGTTACGGAAGATACTGTCTCTATTTAAGGACTTCATGGTCTATTAAATGGAACCCATGGTTCTCCAGAGAGTCCAAGCCTTCCCTTCCCACCAATTCCCTCCCTATGTTTCTTTTCGAACAATTTGAACATGCATAACCATTTCTAACAGACTGTAAGGCCAAATAATCATACCAAGGCATAACTCCCAAACCATCAATCAGAGAAAATTTGCTGAAGGTATAGGATGGCCGAAAAATTCACCTCTAATAAACACATCAAATGAATTACTGTAGGCAGGATCATCATAGCATGGCATGGTATAGAATGGCCTAACAGCCAAAGGATATCGGTGAAGTATATAGAACTCAGTGCCATACCTAAGAATAAAAGAAAGCTTGGTAAGTTAATCATAGCCAAAAGTAATTGCAATAACAATCACAAACCTAACTTAGAAATTCAGGCACATCAAAGATTAATTAACTTATTACTTTTCTAGAACCAGCTGTCCCAATTTTCTCTCTACTTCTGTGCTCAAGTCACCAAAAGGATCAATCTCAATGCCAGCATCCTGTACAAGCATAGTAATGTCAGAGCAGCAAGGAAAAATATTAGCACATATGAGGGCGTGTATGTTCAGAACCAGACTAATTACATTAAGAACGCTTATCCGCAAACCAGTAACTGTTACAAAACTATACAGGAATGTAACCAACATTTAATGGAAAAAGCAACCTCAAGGATTTTGGACCAAAAGCAATTAATGTCAGGATGCTGCTCACTTCAATCCATAAGTTGATGCGATCTATACATGCTATTGACAATGAAATGACTCCAGAAACTCAATGCACTCATTCTGAGGGGGACAAGAAATCAAACTCCAAACAACAATAAATAAGATGCAACAACAACCAACCCATAGAATTAGCTAATGTTAACAGCTTCCTGCTGAAAGGACATGATTTTCCCCACACAATCTACAGTAAAATTCACTAAAAGCGAAATTCCAGCAAAAAACCCATCAACTAGAAAACCCATGCTGAAAATTGGCCCAAAATAAATGCTGGAACTCAAAAATATAAACTGCATCCGTAAGATTCAAACCCAATTATTTATTTACCAGCATGCATCAAGCTAAGGACATGATTTTCCCTACACAATCCACAGTGTTCTTTTTTTTTTTTTTTAGTCCAGTGTTTAGTAGATAGTATTTTCCAATCCCATTTGAAAGAAACTTTTGTTCAGTGAAAACTATACTTAAAAAGATTTTTGATTATTCTTATTAACAGACAATTACCAAGTTAAGAATCATCTCAAGGTTGGTATTGCTTTGATAGGTTTAAATATAACTGGGTGTTATGTGATAAATTAATTAACTAAAAGATCAATTAATAAAGAAAAAGAATACAATGTAGGCAAAAAACAGAGCAAAGGATGGAGATCGATGAGCAACACCAATATCGTGTCCGAATTGGGTTGGCCAGGTTGCTGCTTACTGGTCTTCTTTGACCGAGGACAAGACAAAATGGGTCCAGATCGGTGCACTTTACTCTAAGGCTTTTGTGAGTGAGTGTGCTGGGGAAAGGGAGACAGAGAGAGAGATGTGCCGGTTCTGTTGAAATTCAAGGAAGGCAGATATATCACTAAGGGCAACCGAAAACCTTGCCATTGAATCCCACCGCCACCAACTACATAGCTGTGAAGAATTGCAAGGAAACCACCAAGGAAGGTGGCAGGGTTGCTGGTTTCCAGAAAGTAGAGTCATAGAGGGCAAAATTGGAATTATGAAGGCTGCATATGGGGTAGAACAAGAATACTAAAAAAATCCATTAATTCCCTTCCATTTGCATTCTGAAAATGTTAAAATACCAACGCAGGTCAGACCCTACATTGAGAAAACCACCTTTCCAAAGCTAAATTTTGGAGTAAAAGAACTTCATATTTCTCTTGCAAATTCATATAGACCTTAAAACAGAATGTCTATGTTAAAAAATAGACTCATCGCATTGAGCCCCTAGATGCACATCAAGGACTGGAGAGAGCCCATGATTGTGGGAGGATGGACCTTAACATATCAAGGAAACGAGTCGGTTGCTCTAAGTAGTTGACTATCCAAAGCTACTTGACCAAGCCAACAATCGGCCCCCAATGTACACGTACATGGCATATCCTTGTCATTCACTTTTCGTGGTCCCTTTCCCAACACAAACAGTCAGTTTCACTTAGAAGCAACAAACAAAAAATCAGTTCAAGAGAACTATGTTCCTACTTTTAGAGCCATGTTATAGAAGTGCCAATGAACGCATATGTAGCCACTCTATCTGCTCATTTGTTTTCATATATTGGCAGTTATATTAGCTGCTGAAAAAAATTTCCTCACCTTGAGCATTTGAACCCCTTCTTGAAATGTAAGCCGCAAGGTTTTTCTCAAGTACTGCAATTTAAAAGTTCCCGCCCATGAGTTCCTTTTGTAATCATCACCTACTGTTCTGAGGATTGCAAAAAAAAAAAAAAAAAAAAAAAAAAAAAAAGTAGATCATGTCATAACCTTCAAAGGTTCAAAGGGGTATTGTCTTCCAACAGCTTCAAGTTCTTTCTTGCAACTTGCGTTCAGTGAGTCGAACATTGCAACGAACAGCTGGTCCACAATGTCCATTACCTGCACAGAAATGTCTACTTTACTGAACTGAACTAAAGCACAAAATAAATGAAAAGGTATCCACTCCCACCTCAAAATAGTGTTTCTTGATCTCCATTTCAACATCAAGACCAGTAAATTCACACAAATGCCTATGAGTGAAAGAGTCTTCTGCCCTGAAAACAGGGCCAATCTCAAAAACACGCCCAAAATCACCACAAATGGCCATTTGCTTGTGAAGCTGAGGTGACTGGGCCAGGCATGCAGGGCGCCCTTTATAGTCCAGTTTAAAAACAGCAGAACCTCCTTCACTGGATCCAGCTATCAGTTTCGGTGTATGGATTTCAATAAAGTCTTCAGATAACAAGAACTGCCTAAATATCTGCACAATGTGGAACCATATACGTTTAGGTGTTGGACTCAAAACACAGTACTCAATACATACATAAACAGCAGAATCTTGGCCACTGAATGCATGACAGCCAGAGCATCAGCATCTTATCTTAAGAAATGGCACTAGCAGTCATATGGAGATTGGAAACTACCAAAACAACCCATTAACATTTGAAGCACACACAAACAAAGGAAAAGGACTTCCCCATTTCTCCTATCCTATCCTTTCATACCAAGCATTATAATTTTGAAACATTTACTCCTCAACGATTGGAAGTAAACTATTTCCTAACATCTTGCAGTTATGTACGGCACGTACTGAAACAAAAGCAAGTCAAAATAATGTCATTTCCTTCCCTTCTACGGACTAGTTGTGGATTTAGGCATGGTTTGAGGAAGAGGGCACAAAAGAAATGCAATGAGTTCGTCCAATTTCATCAGGAATGGGATATGGGGAAGCTCACATTGCTAACTTGACTCTGGATTCGGAAGATTCCTTGATTAGCAGACGTGCGTATGTCGAGCACTCTGAAATTTAGCCTCGTGTCCTGATTAACACGAACGAGCTGCTCTCCAGCCTGCAAATTTTGCAAAAAGGGAACATAAACAGGACACTCTAGCCTTCACTTTATAAGTGGAGAGATGAAACGATTATCAGAGAGAGAAGTACCTGAAGAGCCTTCTCGATTTCAGCCTCACTGCGAGCAGCGTCCTCGAGATTGATGGGGAGGGTGGGCAATGCCTTGTTGACGCAGTAGATCTTGCTGACCTGAATCTCCACCTGCTGGGTCGCGCCCTTGATGGGCGCCGAAGGGACGGTGAGGGACCCGTGGACGTCGACGATGGACTCGCGGTTCAAGGAGGCGACGAACTTCACCATCTGCCGGCTGACCAGCTCCTCCTTCTCCGTCACCACGCACTGCACCGTGAACCCCTTCTCCCTCACCACCACGAAAGCCATCTTCTTCCCCACCGCCCTTATCGTCTGGGCCCTCCCCCTCACCACCACGGTCTCGTCCTTCATCTCCTCCACCAGCGCCCCCACCGCCGTGTACGGCTCTCGCACCTCCTCCTTCGACTGCAGCTCCGGCAGCGGCACCTCCCCGTAGTTCCCCGCCAGGGGATCCTCCTCGTCCGGCGCGGCCGCCGCGGCCGACGAGGCCTCCTGGCGGCGGCGGAGCTTCTCCAGCTTGGCCTCCTCCTTCTTGGCGGCCTTCTTGCTCACCTTGGGTTGCTCCGGCGGCGGGGCTTCCGCTTCCGACGACATGGCGACGATCAGTAAGCTACGAGCGGGCCAGAGAAGGGAGAGATCGGCGACGGCGTGCGAGGGAAGAGGCGGCACAAAAACCTAAAGCCTCATGTCCACGCTAAGCACAGCGTTTTCTTTCCCTCCTGTTGGCTGCTGAGGGTATAACCGTAATTTCGTGAGAGGAAAAGTCGGGACTAAAAGAGTCGTGCGTTTGATTACCATTTGTTCTCAGAATAATTTCTAATAAAAAAATAATTCTTTTTTATTTTATTCACAAGAATAATTTTTAAATATTTGAATGCTTTTGATAACCGTTAAAAATTTTTATTTCTGGAACAACAAAAAGAGCCTTGAACCGCGCTTCACGCCATCGTCCCTACCATCCAAGACCGTGAACCATGAGCCATCATCGTTGTTGTCACTCGCCGTCAAAGCCTAGATCCGGTCCCGTCAATAAATTCCCAACGCTTGATTAGGATGGTGGTTACGCTTAAGATTAGGGTTAGAATTAAGATTGATGATAGTTAGATTATGAGGTAGGTGGATTAGGGTGATAGCTTATCATTAATAAGAGATAAATGCATGTGATAGCTTATTGTGAATAGTAATAAGTGCATATGATAGCCTATCGTGAATAGTAATAAGTGCATGTGATAGCTTATCGTGAATAGTGATAAGTCATTGTGATAGCAAATTATGAATAATGATAAGTGCATGTGATAGCTTATTTAAAAAATGTGATCAGTGGTTAGAATATCGTATTTTTAAGAATAATAAGTGCTTATGATATTCTATTTTTAAAAAGTGATAAGTGCTTATGATGTTCCATTTTTAAAAATGATAAGTGCTTATGATGTTCTATTTTTAAAAGTAATAAGTGCTCACGATATTCTATCATTAAAGGTGATAAGTGCTTATGATATCTTATTTTCATAAATAATAAGTACTTGTAAAATATTATTTTGAAAAGTGATATGCTAAGTTGATAAGTGAACTCATGGTGTGATATTGTATGCTATGAGGTTAATGTATGAGTATTTTGGTGGATAAATAATCAATGGATGATCATGTGGAATTATTTTATGGCATTTTTGTGTGCAAAAGATTGTTAGTGTGTAACATCACTAACGTGTGAGCACTAAATACTTTTGCATTGACTAATGAAAAAGATAAAAATTTGTTTGAGTGGTTGATGTGCTCACGTGATCATTTAAATGTTTCATACTCGTGTGATCACGATGGACGATACTCAATGGATTCTAAATGCACTTACGTCAACGAGATGCCGCTCGCGGATGGATTTCGGAATGATGCTCATAATGGAATGCTATATTTGAATGAGACTAAGATATTGTCGTGCTTGATGGGGTGGGATGATACCCGGTTATAACGAAAAACCACCAACGCAAGTATCGATTGTGGCTGAGAGTGGTTGTAATAATATGAAATTATAGTCTCGAGATAACGTGATGGTATGTGATGCCATGTGATTCTCGAGGCGCTAAACTGTACAAAGTATTTGAGTGCTAAATGCATACCTGGAGAGTGATGTTATAGCTTGCACATATATGGCATGGATTTATATGAGTCGCATGAGACAGGTGCATGAATTAACTGTCATTTTAGTGACTTATGTGGCATGTACATTTTCATTGATCCTAATTATGAAGTAAGGGGCATGTTGATTTGTATACCTTTGATTAGAACTCAAGAGATTTAGGTTGAGATTAGATTCCTCCATGCTATAGTTAAGGCAAAACTTAAGTTTTGCTATTGATCCGCCATCAATAATTAAGCTGCAGATATAGGGCGTCTTTAAGGCGAAATACTCTCTTTAGGGAGTTTATTTACTGAGTAAATCTCACTCATTGGTGTTTAAATATTTCAAGCCCTAACCATGACTAACACATTCCGTCACATACGCTTTGGGGTACTTGTCGATTAGGATAGCCAAATGACCCCCTACCCAATCACTAACGTGGTGTATGAGAAGCATGTGTCCACCATCTGAGTGGATAAGAGACTGGCTAATTTGGTGCCCCATAGGTTCATGGCATGGTATATCTAGTTCGGAGGTGAGCTCTTCAGCCCTCTCTTGGGTTTTGACAGATTGCCAAGCTAGGGATTCGTAGGTGCCATTTGGGATCCCATGGATGTTTCTGACGGTGCCATCACTGACTCGTAGACTGACTTGGATCTAGAGTTGAACCTCGAGCCCGAGCCATGGTACTATAATGTGGACATATAGGGGATATCACTTATTGAGGTCGCCCTCGTAGGATAGAAGTGCTAGGCTAAACCCCCAACCCCTCTTGACGAATCGAAAGGAATCCACGTTGCGGATATGTAAATATGAAACTTCCAATATATTTAAGTTTGTTTGTGTGTGCGTGTAAAAGTGTTTATTGATGCGTTCTATGCTATCCCTATTGATGTATATGATTAGATGGAGTTAATTATGTTTCTACTCACGTATAATTGAAAGATAAAATGAATGGGTCGGTGACGTCTCTTGAGATGTTGCAATCAATGATCAAAGGAAAGGCGGGATGCCACATGTCCGAGGGTCGAGGCGTGACAGATCTTATTGCTGCCTTTATCAATCCCTTTCTTGGTTGCCTTCAGCCTCCGACCTTGTTGCTCACTCTTAAATCTTACGCATTTTATGAAGTGGTGGCATTTCAATCGGCTCCAAGGTGGGCAGTTCGAATTGATCTCCCTTACTCACATCAGCTTCTTTAGTTTTTAGACGTAACTCTCTAGTTCCTCCACGATAAAGCTTTCTACATTGAGGTAATATCTCCACGGTTCTAGTCTCTATCCGTTGAGGTCCTCTCTCACAAAATCTTGACAAGGGGACCTAAATTGCGAAAAGCCAGGGCAACTCGTCTTGTCGGTTGTAGCTATAGTTAGTCGTTGGCCATCGTTAAAGCTTGGTGACGCCGACAACCTGCTAAGGAAGAAGGATAAAGAAATAAAGAAAAAGGAAATACACATTAATAAGAACATAAAAAAAATTAAAAAAATTATAACCACGTTTACATACGGTCGTTGTCCATGTCTACGACTTCAGTCAAAATAAGATAGATGGACTTAATTAGTAAATCGTCATAAAATTTTGGACTCAATCGACATAAAAATGTTCACAGTTGAATTGGTAAAACTTCAATAAATTTAGCATTTTTTGAACAATTTTTCCAAAAAATGACACCATATCAAAATTCTTGACAAATTTGATTACTCCAACTTGGGCTTTAATCCCCACCACTAAATTTGTAGGTTTATTGGGTTGTTTTTCTTTGGGCCCGCCATCTAAAGGCGGAAGCCCCACTCTCGCGCTGTGCGCGGGAACGAAATCGATACTCTCCTTCCTCCCTCCCTCTCCCTCTCTCTTTCTCTCTCTCTCTCTACAATTTGATTTCGCGCCCATTTAAGGAGCCGCGCTCTTCGTCCTTCCGGAGTCGCTTCAACACCTCACGCCGCCGCCGCCGCCGGTTCTTCAGGTAAAAACCCTGATCCCCAACGATCGTTCGTCGTGGGGTAACTCTACTCCGCAAGCAATTTGTCGAACCCTTTCTCCAATTCGATTCGACTCTACGAATCGGCTTTGCGGGGATGCGAAAGGGCTTGATTTCGAACTGGGTTTTCGATCTTTTCAGCGTTAGGCCGGATTCTCGTGTGATTTCTGGTTTCTGCATGCGAAATCGAAAGGAAAGAAATGAGATGCGCTCGGCTTAGCTTGTGGCCGTCCTATGGCTTAGCGTGTCGTGTTTGGCGTGCTTGATGTAGGCCGGTAAAATCGAGGTTTCTGCGGGCGCAATCTGTGGTTCCACCTCGACGAGTTGCCGAAGCCTAGGGTCCGCGTCTTTAATTCTCAATCCTGGAGGCTCATGGGGTCGGTCCAGTCTGTTGTTGGTGTTAAAGAAACAATGAGTTTGCAGTGATACAATATGTTGACCCCATGCTTATATCTGTAATCTTCTCTATGGCCGTAAGCTCTTAGCTTGTTAGAGCCGACAGCTTAGCCTTTGGTCAGTTATATTACGGCTTAATTGCTATTGGAATTTCCAGCTTGTTTTCTCTCTCATTGCTGCTGGTTCTTATCTGAATAAATTACACGCCGGAACAGCTGAAATTACGGTTTGTCGAGCAATCTTGTAGCAGTACCATGTGAAAAATTTGAACTAGGACTACTTTTGGGTTTCCGTGATGGCTTTCTTGTTATGCTTTCCTGCTTTACGTAAATAAACACTGACAGGGACATCGATAGGCCCATCATGATCATGCATTCTGCAATACTAAGTATAATAGCTGGTGAAGCTGTCTGGAGAACATCTAAATACGTTTTCCATGTTCAGTTGTAGAGCTAGTCATGGATACGTCGAATCCAGCAGTTTTTGTGAATGCTGAGTTGCTTGGTAGGTATGTTGGACGGAAGGTTCGGGCAGTAATTCAGGTTATTCGAAATGACGGTTCAGCAGTAACTGGAAAATCTACTGATGAGAAGCAGATAATTGTAAAGGGCTTGCCGCCCTCCCAACTCACAACTTTTGTTGAGGTTATTGGGATTGCTGAAGGTCAAAATTCCATCTCTGCTGATAAGTGGACCAATTTTGGCGATAATTTCGGTATACTTTCTAGCTCTGGAAGATTTCCTAGTCTTTTTCTTTGCACTAACATGTTGTTTCTGTTTGATCAATTAGTCCCTTTTACATTAAGGAAGGTCAATGCATTAGTGAAGTTAAAATTTTAGCAATACTGGAGAGCTTGTAGCCGTGATCTTTCTTCGTATCAACTTTATCTGAAATTCTGAATGCTATCTTGGGTAAAAATTGGATAAAGGAATCCATACAGCCAATTCCTCTCCAAATGTCCTAGTCATTATGACCAACCTTTTGAAGCCTTGTAGCGTAACGCTTACAATTGCAACTGAGCTCTCCATAGCATCTAAACACCAAGGTCTGCTTTGTTGTGGGATGGGATATGTATGTCGTTGAGTCCAAAACTATGAATGGTTAGGTGGAAATGAATGCACTTGAGCTCCTCCACTTTTTCAGTTGTTAAGAGCAAGAAATGTGGCCCTCATTTAGTTTCACTTAGCATAAAGCTGATTGTTCCTTGCTGAGAAAATAAAACAACAACCCAAACATAGGATATTTTACAGTTTTACTATCCTGTTGCATAAGCAATGCTTGTTTTGGCAGCCATTTTTCACTGAGAATAGAAACAATGCCATGTGCTTCCTGTCTTCTGTAAAAGGTGCTTGAGTTGGTCTTCATCTATATTTAGGTTTTTTACTTTGTCTGACGCAGCTGGTTGATTTATGTTTTTAGCTTTGGGGTCATTATGAATGTCAGTGAGTTAGGTAGGTGTCCATTTAGAATGCAAATGTAATGTTCAAACTGAGGACTTGTACATGCAAATGCTGCTCGCCAGTCACTGATGTCCATGCCAAAACATATAAATCATCTTTGCTGCATTGCATGTCTTTGTAGACTTTGATGTGAGTTCCATTATTTGTTTTGAATGACTTTTTTATTCTTTGCCAGACACTTTTACTTACAACAAACTTTGTCAACTTGCAAACGGCGAATACCAACACCTATTTCTTTGAGGTGCTATGAGATCCCCCGCAGGTGAAGCTCAAAGGTTTCTGCCATATCATGCATGCTTGGAGGGATAAAAGCATGAATGATGAGGCTGCTTTATCTGTTGTGACCTCTTTATTGTAGAAAGCTTTAGGTACTGTTAAGTCATGTGGTATGATGCCCCTTAGTCGATTGCAAACATATTTTACCTTCTCTTGATGCTAGGGTTTAATTTCTATTAGAGATAGCTATGTTTTGGATTCATCAGAAGTGCAATGGACATGTTCTTGAGCTCATCTTTGTTGAAGATGGATGAGGTAGGAAGAAGTAACATTCCCTTGGATTTGCATTTTTGCCCACATACGTTTGTGGATAACCCTATCACTTGGCTGCATTAATGGTTGATGATTTAGGCAGTAGCTATCTTGTTATTCGCGATCATTGGTACTTGGTCGCACCCACTTGCTATTTGGTTATGTGTAATCTTTGTCATTTTGGACTTCTACAATCATGCCCGTTTTGAACTTTTCAAAAGCAAATGGCACTTTCAAAATTTCATCCGACTTTTAAATATTACAAAAAAGTTATACCTGAATTTACGTGACAGTAGCATTCATATGTTGTAAAAGTGAAAAGTTAGTGAAAATCAATCCAGATCTGACTTTTCCGCTTTGAGGCATAATTTTGTGTTGGCTTGTCATGCAAGCTTGTTCCTTGGGATTCCTTACTCAAGTTTGTCTTCTTTCTTTCTTTCCTCATAATCATGTACGCCCTATTTCTGTGATTTTCTTTTTGGTGCTCCTCAATTCCATCTCTCTCTCTCTCTCTCTCATTTTTATATTTATCAGAAAGAGATTTTGTGTATGTAAAGATTAACAGAGATTAAAATTTGGGCCCTCCGAAAAGCCTTGTTGGATTTTAGGCACAGCCATCACCAATACGAACAGTTGGCCCAGGGCTGATGCTTGGGCCTGCTTTCCCTTTCTAGGCCTGGCCCATCATCTAACGCCCATGGTTAGGTCCATTGCCAATCTCTGATCTTTTCAAGCAAACAATTCCTCGTATCATGCAAAAGCGATTGGGAAAATGTCCATGTGATTGTGTCAAACGAGACTTTGTAGCAACCTTTTCTAATAATACTTTTTAAAGGAATTCGAAATGTGGAGAAAATTGTTCAATGCCTATCGGTAGATACTTAATTCTGGCCATTAATCAATGTGAAAAATCTCATATCATTTTGGCTACTTGGTAGATACTTAATTCTGGCCATTAATCAATGTGAAAAATCTCATATCATTTTGGCTACTTGCGAACTCACGCTTTATAACGCAGAAAAATTCATTTGAGTTAACGATTCCTGATGAATTATTTCTCCTTTACTAGTAGCATTGAAAAATTACTAATTAGTGGTATGTACATACTTCTTGAAAAATGTCCATGTGATTGTGTTAAACGAGACTTTGTAACGATATACTTTACATATTGGCAACCTTCCAATAAACAATGACACCTGATTACATGGTTTCACACAAATTTCTTCATTAATTGAGTAAGGGAGATAAACATATAAAGAGAAAAAAATCTGAATTTACTAAAAAGTACAACTTATCGAATCAAAGAAACTAGGATGTTGTGTGTAGATTAAGTAAAATGATAGCACGTTTGAAATTTGTCATAATGTGTTTAATGGATCAGGGCATCAACCATCCTGTGGAGCATCTATCTTGTATGAGTGGATTTCATTTATAATTTGTTATTAGGATATGGACACAATTGAACTCTTTTTGAACATGCTTTCTCTACATGTACCGATAGCATCGTGCAAAGCTCATCGTGCAAAGCATGGCTAGTATAAACTTAAAAACAAAAGTGACATTAATTAGTCAAAATACTCAATTATGGGGTCACTTGTAATCGACCCATGTACAATGTCATCCAAGATCGATCATGTCCACGACCTCTAGCGAACAAAAAAGAGTTCATCCGATCCATCTTTTCACGGGGATCGCAACTGCATTACGCGTGGGAATTCAATAATGTTGACACTAATTAGGTTTCGGTAAGAAAGGGACATTTGATTAGGTCAGTCTTTTGGACCATATTATCTTAGTTGCCATATCTTTTCTTCGACAGTCCAAACCCATCAAAAAACAAAAGAAAAGAAATGCGGTCCAATCTCTTGGCGGTGGTTAAGGAACAAGGGATTCCATAAATCTCCAAAAGGAGATTGCGTTTCCTTTGAAAAACATTTTATGAACATATCCTTTTGCTTTCTCATCTTCTAGAAACCTTTTTGATCTTAGAAATACTCTTTTATTTACTGAACAACTCTCTCTCTCCCCGTGTGAGCACATTATATTCACTGAAAATGACAAAACTTGAGTGCTTATCCGTCATGAACTTTTACTTATAGATTAGAAAGATGATGCTTTCTAAGTAAACGCCACTTTCCAATTTCTATGGTCAATGTAGGCTGCGTTTTTTTCCTCCCGTCTTAACGAAACTTCCAACATTGTTCTAGCTTTTGCAAGGGATTAGAATGATCGAAGTAGTCGTTCATTCTAGTAGGAGAACATGAGAGAGTAATCACTAAGCGGGTCGGACGGAAAACTAGGCTGATTGGACAGAAATCACGTGTGAATGTACTGGTCACCTACGAAAATCGATGAAACCGTGGGCCAGGGGTTGTGTGTGGAAGGATTAGAGTCCCCACAATGTTGTTTCGGCGCCACATTTTTTACAATTAGATTCTTTAATCCAACTATTAAAGTAAACTTTATCAAATAGTGGATGCAATCTTTGATTGGAGACGTACTCTTGAAAGTTCCTCCATCATTTTACACCATGGCATGACTTCAGGTACCGTGCATGTTTTGCGTTTTAAAAAGATGTGTAATGACGCCAAGTATATGCAATATGCATTGTGATGTGTGTACTAGTGCCATCGACTAAATGACATTATATTTGATGATGCATGATAGTTTCAAATTAACAGAACCAAATTACTATTTGACCAACGTAGATAGGATATTTTTGTCATTTCAGCCATATTATATTGGTTTTAAAAGGTTGAAAATACTAGAAAAAATTTCAAATAAGAGTATGAAGTGCCCTCATTTTCTTAAATAAGGGCATGGAATGAATATTATTTTAAATAAGAATTCGAAGTGCTCTAATTTTCTTAAAATAAATGCTTGAAGTGTTCATATCAATCTTATAGAAAGGTATGAACTCATCTCGCCGTGAATGCTAATTTTGTCTTTTAAAATTTTTAATTTTTAATATTTTTCTTTTCATAAAAAAAAAAAAATTTTAAAAAGGAAAACGCATGTGGGAGGGAGCACCCTCCTGCCTATGGCCACCGCCCCACCGTCAATGGGGGTGGCAACGAAGGCCAACGGGGTCCTTGGCACTTGGGTGAAGGCTAGTGACCCTCGTCGACTAGAGGTGAGGGCTAACAAGCCCTCACTAGAAGCGAGAGAGGGCGGCGACCCTATTCCAAATCTGGGCAAGGGTTGCTGGCCCTCTTGCAAGCTTGGCGGCCCTTGCCCGGGGCTGGTGATCCTATCGGCCTTTGCCGCCGCCCCAACAGTAATGGGGCAACGGCCTCTCCTGTGTTTTTTATTTTTTAATAAATTGTTAATATAATTTAATTTAAATCTAACTTGTGTTTGGATGAAAACATCCCTAATCTATTGGAATATTTTGCCATCATTGTTTCCGAACTTGAATTAATGGAAATACAACTTTGAATATTTCATACAATTCAATGACCAAATTGAACATGTATACAAAATTTAAGGACCACATTACACGTTAAAATCATATTGAATAAATTAAATGTTTAAGCAGCACATTACACATTGGGTCAACATTTTTAAACCATTTGTATTATTATTCCACATATGAAATAGATAAAAAAAAAAAGACTTTAGTAAAAATAAACAACATATTGACATGCTTTATTCATGGTATATGAAAAAGGCTAGGATTCATGTATTGATTAATTAAACCAAATGATAGCTTTGGTGGTCCTATCTAATTGAAAACTTTTGCGTTTAATGGGATGAAGAGCATCGACTTTCACACGGAACACCTATCATTTATCGATGGATATCATTTGCATTATGTTTCTATGATATAGACGCGATTAAAAAACTTATATCGAACATACTTTTTCCACATTATTGGCATCATTTAAAGTGCACCGTGTCATGAATTGCCGGCCCTGCGGCTTAATTAGTAAAGACCAAAAAGGAAAAGGTGAAATTATTTAGTTGAATTGTATATTAGGGGTCATTTGCAATCAAATCCATGTACTATGTTGTACGAGATTTATCATTTTGCTGAACAAAAAGTTCATCTAATCCATCTTTTCCCGAGTCCTGTATGAGGTGTGGGACTTCAATAATGTTAACGTAGATTAGTTATCTGAAGAGAAAGGGACATCGATTATTGGTCCGTCGTTTGGACAATTTTGTCCTAGTTGCCATATCATTTCCTCAACAGTCCAAACCCATCAAAGGGTGATAATCAAAGAGGCCAAAAAGCTACATTTGAGGAAAAAAATATGCTGAAAAAAGAAATGGGGTCCAATCTCTTGGCTGTCCCGTATCGCGAACCTTTTCAAAAAGTGATTATGTTTCCTTTGAAAAATATTTTAAGAAACATACCCTTTTCTCTATGGCCTTGTAGAAAGCTTTTGATCTCAGAGAGATTACACATACGGCTACTCATTCCAATACGCTCCATCGTTTTTTTTATAGGATAAGTGCATTGGAAATCCTAAAATTTGTCATGAAAATGCAATTAAGTCATAAAATTTTCAAAAGGGTTAATACCCTAAAAAACCCCAAACTGGTACACTTGTGACAAATTTACCCCAAACTATTTTTTTGACCACCAAAAACCTCAAACTGGTACATATGTGACAGATCTACCCTCCGTTAGCTTCCGTTCGATTTTTCCGTTAATTTTGCTGACGTGGTTGCTGACGTGGCAAGCCATGTGGAAATTCATAAGTTTAATACCATTAAAACCCCCAAACTGGTATATTTATGACAAATTTACCCCAAACTGGTATATTTATGACAAATTTACCCCAAACTGGTATATTTATGACAAATTTACCCCAAACTAGTATATTTACGACAAATTTACCCTAAATTAATTTTTTCGATCATAAAAAACCTAAATTGGTACACGTGCGGCACATTTACCCTCTTTCAATTTTCCCAAATTTGACCGAGTTGTGATGTCCAATCAATTTTATTTTATGGATTACTCTAACATTGCCTCCATATCATTAATACTTGATTTTTTTTTTTTTTTTATTGGAATCATTATTAGAAAACTATTCAAAGGCTACCGAATGTGCACTTCATTCTTGTGCGGAGAAGATGCCCATTAACTAAAAGATGGACAGATCGCTTGCGCACATATACAAAAGAATCACACTCAAAGCACACCTAAAATTAGCGACAAACATAAGTGATTTTGGTTCCGGCATTTCAACGAGCATGTGATGTACGAGTCACTCATACCATTCACATGCAAGTTCCATGTTAAAATTTTGACACACTTACGATTCAAGGTAGGAAAGACTACGTAACGCTAATAAGAACATGGACTAACACGATTGACCAGCAAAGCAAGAGTAATATGTAAGCGTACAAACAGATTGCGGACAAGCAGTAAACCATGTGGGGCTGAGACATATAAACATAAAGCCAAGTTTGTCACAAACCAAAAACGAGTGAAGCAACCACAATATGTGCACTTCTTTTGTATATGTGCGCAAGCGATCTGTCCATCTTTTAGTTAATGGGCATCCTCTCGGCACAAGAATGAAGTGCATATTTGGTAGTCTTTGAATGTTTTCTAATAATGATTCCAATAAAAAGAAAAAAAAATCAAGTATTAATGATATGGAAGCAATGTTAGAGTAATCCAGAAAATAAAATTGATTGGACATCACAACTCGATCAAATTTGGGAAAATTGAAAGATGGTAAATGTGCCGCACGTGTACCAATTTAGGTTTTTTATGATCGAAAAAAATTAATTTAGAGTAAATTTGTCGTAAATATATCAACTTGGGGTAAATTTGTCATAAATATACCAGTTTGGGGTAAATTTGTCATACATATACCAGTTTTGGGTTTTTAATGGTATTAAACTTATGAATTTTCATATGGCTTGCCACGTCAGCAAAATTAACGGAAAAATCGAACGGAAGCTAACGGAGGGTAGATCTGTCACATATGTACCAGTTTGGGATTTTTGGTGGTCAAAAAAATAGTTTGGGGTAAATTTGTCACAAGTGTACCAGTTTGGGGTTTTTTAGGGTATTAACCCTTTTCAAAAAGTGCAATTAAGTTTTAAAACTTGTCACAAATTGCAATAAGTCTTAAAACTTTCAAAAAGTACAATTAAGTCCTAAAACTTATCAAAGTAGTTCAATCTAAATTCTTCAATTGATTGTATTTTTTGAAAGTTTTAGGCATCAATTGTACTTTCGGGACAAGTTTTAGGATTTTATTGAACATTTTGAAAGTTTTAGGACTTGATTGAACTTTTGTGACAAGTTTTAGGTCTTAATTACACTTTTTAAAAGTTTTAAGACTCAATTGCATTTTTATAATAAGTTTTAAGACTTCTAATACATTTATTCCTTTATTTATTGAACGACTCCGTGTTTGTCTCTCTTTCTCTCTCCCACGCACGTATGCGCATAATATTTTTGAAATTGACAAGACGGGGCTACCTATCCTTCACTCCCAAAAAAAAAAAAAAACATCCGCTTATACGGAGAGAAATGATGCTTCCAAGTTTAACCCCATTTTCCAATTTCTATTGTCAAAATAGGCCGCGTTTGTCCATTTTTTTATGAAACTCCTAACATGCTTCTAGCTCTTTCAAGAGATTGGAATCATTATAGTAGTCGTTCGTTTTGGTAGGAGAACATGAAAGAGTAAATCATGAAGCGATCGAATAAAGAAAAATAAGGCCGATTGGACACAAATCTATGTGCGAAGGTATTGGTCATTTACGAAAAGCAACAAAACTGTGGTCCGAGGATTCGATTATGTGTAGGGAAGAATTAGTATCCTGCAACACCTTTTTCATGCTGCATTTTTCAATTGAATCTCTTGAATGCAACTAACAAAGTAATTTCCTAATATGTTGTAATAGATTAATTAAATAATAAACAACACATTTATCTAATGGGTTAAGAGAGATTAGCGTCCCGGCAATACCTTTTTCATCCCACATTTTTCAATTGAATCTCTTGAATGCGACTAACAAAGTAATTTCCTAATATGCTATGATAGTATAATCAAATAATAAACCACGCTTTCATCTATTAGGTAAAGTTTTTATAATAGCTAGCAATGATTCCACGAAATCTTACATGATATCAAAGCGATAAATTCTAAGTTCGAATCATTCCAAGCCCCTTTTTTTCACCACAATTACATATTTCCATGGTTAGTACTAATAAAAAAAGACCAAACACATATATTTAACAACTTAAGTTTTTAGGATAATTGGCAACGATCTTGCAATATTTTACATCAAATGCAATTTTGTTGATTTTTCCAAAGAGGTATTCTTAGAATTTTTTTCATCATTTTGCTCCCCAGCATGATGCCTCGTGTTGTATTTTAAAAATATGCAAATGACGTGCAAGTACATGCGCGAGTCCTAATCGTGATGCGTATACCAATGCAGTTTGACTAAACGACATTTTATTTGATGATGCATGCCGAGTTTTGAAATTGATAAAGTTTTGTTCTTACTTGACCAACTTAGATAAGTTATTATTGTCCTTTGATATCGGTTTTAAAAGGTTGAAAATATTTTAAAATAAAGTAACCACATGAAAATGGGAGGTGGAGGATTCGAATTTCTATCTTCTCAAGACATGAAGATGGCGACGATTTAGTTTCACGTATAGGTTTCGACTCCCACGCCTTGTAAAGAGGTAAGGTAAAAATTCTTAAGTTACAGTTAAAGTAGCAGTATAGTATGATTGATACAAAAATAAAAAATAATTTGAAAATTTCAGGATATGCGCAAGGTTTTGGTTCATGATCCCAGGGCGCACTTAGCTCTCTGGCTTTCATGGAATCTGGGTTGCCATCGCAAATATTTAAATAGGCAGACTTATGACTTAGAGATTTTATAAAATACCTAGATTTATTTCAGCAAAATGACAGCTACAAAGACCTTTTTTTTTTTGTACTTTTCAAAGACTAATTTTAAGCATTACGTCGATCTACTTATTTATGAAAATTCAATTTTGATCCAGCAGAGCAACTACTATGCTTATTTAATTCTAAGCTAATTTTGGCGCTATGACGACACGATATTTTATTTGTAGGGGTTTAGACCCCTTGTCTGGTGCCTCTCCAATTTTATTCAATCCATACACGCCCAAGATTCGCCTGAACTTTGCCGTGGATTTCTCCGGAATATCCGCAAAGAAAGACTACGATTGTTGGTAATTAGAATTCGAGAGCGTAACACAAGAATTTATAATTTGCCTTGGATTTCCTTTTCCATTTTGCCCTGCCAAGGTACTTCTTCAGAGGCAAAAGGTCAGGGGCTTGATGATTTGCTTACATTATTTACTTCTTTGCATCATTAATTGGTATGAAGGATGATATTTGCTTGTCTCGTACTGGTCTTCTAAATCATCCTCAGGATTGTGTTGCTTATGCTAAATGGCATAAATAGCATGGACATAGGGTATCTCGGTTACTAGTCAAGCTTGACATGAACACCTTTTCTTCTTCAGTTGGATAACATAATTTTCGTTGTTGTTTATGATCTCATATCCATCACCCCAATTCCACACTAGACGACAGAATCTACGAGCAGCCATGTTCGTATTCAATTTCATGACAATCCTAAGGCCACACTATCTAGTCCACTCTGCACATTCATCTATCTTCGCAACTTAGTCATGACCATAACTCTTATATTTTCAAACATATTGATAATTGATTTGCATCTAGCTTCTACAATTTTGCAATGGAATGCCCCACGGAGCTTGCTGTCACTAGTATCGCACTTGAATTCTTCACGAAATAAGACCCTAGACCAATGCTTAGTTTTAATGTGGAAGAGTACTTGGTAACCTCCATCTGTCATGGCTAATGGAGCTTTTAAGTGAGTTTTGAAATCTGCCAAGTTGGTGCTCCAAGCAATAAGCTAATATTACTTCCGTAGCTTATCACCTCTATATTTCATGGCCCAGTTTGCATAAATGTGCCATTGATGCTCAGCATTTGCATCAACTCAACAACTACATAATCAACTCTCTACAAAAATTCAAATCAATAAATATTTGTAAGTAGGAATAGATGATTGCTACTCCAAACATAATATATTAATATCTCACAATAACATTATCTTTTGTGGTCACTCATGAATGCTCGACCTCACCCATCGGTTATACCAAGTTCAGCCATTGGATTTTTGCAAAAATTAAGACCAAGTGTCTCTATTCTCCACCTTCACAATAGCTTAGCTTTGTGAAAGCATTAGGTTATTTCCATGTCTTTTGATGGTAACCAATACCTTCCCTTTATATGAACTCTTCAAAAAACATCATCTTCTACAGCCAACCAAGAAACCCCTTTGCATGCATCAAAATGGAAACACATCCTATCAAACTTAGTCCCAAATCAAGTAGTGGCTTCTTGACAACCTCTACATAAACTCTACTGATTGGGATCTGAAGACTACATTGCCCTATATGCTTATCAATGTACATATCACTTTGTAATTAACCCTTTTGTATTGATTTGTAGACATATTAACCCTAAGTTGCTCTTTCACTAACTCCTTGAAATGAGGAAGGACTTTTGATTTTTGGCATGGCCTTGATGGTATTAAAAAAGTGCGTAGCCAGTCACACACTAGTTACCCTTCTAAACCAGATCCATCACCTACTTGGGTACTCTATCCAATACTAGCTTTCTCTCCTCCATCACCTAGTGCCCTCATCTTCTCCACCACCCCCAAAAAAAAAAAAAAAAACTTATATACACATAATCATTGTGACTATGGAGATAATGTTAAAGAAGGTCCCTACCACTTTTATCATCATATATACATGCTTTATTCATAGTATATAAAAGAAACTAGGATGCATGTGTTGATTAAGTAAACTGAATGACAGCTTTGGTGGTCCTATACATTTAGAATTTGCCATAGTGTGTTTAATGGATCAATGGCATCAATTCACATGTAACATTTATCTTGTATGAGTGCATTTCCTTTACGACATGCTACTATGATAAGGATGCAATAAGACTTTTTTTGATCACGCTTTTACTGCATGCATTATTAATATTGTGAAAGTCTTACGTGTCATAAATTGCCAACCCTACATCTTGGAATCAACCCATCTACTATTTTGTCCTAGATTGATTACGTGATGACTCGTGCTGAGCAAAAGTCCCACCTAATCCATCTTTTCACGAGTACTACTACTGTATTAGGTGTGGGACTTCAATAATGCTAACATTGATTAGGTCAGTCCTTTGGACAATATCAAACCCATCAAAAAGTGAAAATAAAAAAGGCATAATTTATTTGAGAAACAAAAAAGTTGAGATGGGGCCCAATCAATTGGCAGTGTTTGTGGGATTAGGGATTCCGTGAATCTTTTCAAAAGGGACTATGTTTCCTTTGAAAAGCAATTTATGAAGATACCCTCTTCTTTATTAGGGGTGATCGGGTCCAGGGTGGGTAGGGTCTAGACCTGGACCTTGTACCCGACCCTGTTATAACCGGTTCCTCTTTTCTGAACCCTATACCCAACCCTGTTTGTATTTGACCCTGTACCTGACCCACCCTGTTTTTTCGATCCGGTTCCAGGGTCAACCCTGTTTCCATTGGAACCTGTTTTGCAATCTTTCGATATCCTATACGACTTTGAATTTTATATTAATAAGCGAGAAAATAACGTAATCATCCTAATTTATATTGAAAAATTAAGCACTGGTAATAAATTAATACATGAACATTTGGAATAAACGAAAAATTAAAGATCCATAGGGCTAATTATAATAAATAAAATCATAAGGCAAAGAATTAACGTCAAACATGGGTCTAATATTAGTCTTATTCCCACAACTACTACATGAAGTTACTTATTTATTCAAGCATAACTCTTTATACAAAAGAGAAATTAGGTGAGTCAATCCATGTGATACACAAGAATTTGGTGGCGACAAACACCGTCCGTCCATCAGACGGTGCGAGAGGGAGCCAATGAGGGAGGGAAGCAAGTGAGGAAGATGAGTGACAAAGGAGAAGTGACATGCGTGTTTGAGAGAGCCAAGAGGAAAAATATTATGTGATTGCGAGAGTAAAAATAGAAATCAGAAGAAAAAAAAAATGTTTTAGACCTCTACTTACAAAACCGGTCCAGGAACCGGTTTCCGGGTGGGTAATCACTTGGACCCTGTTCCCGGATCGGTTTAAACCGGTTCCGAATTTTGGGAACCTGTTCCCGGACCGGTTTCAATGGGAACCGATTCCCCGACCTGTTTTCCGGGTGGGCCAGTCCGAGAAACAGGTATACCCGGTCCGGTTGCACACCCCTATTCTTTATGACCCTCTAAAAACCTTTTGATTTTAGAAAGATTACTTATACATTTTATACATGATCATATTCTTTCCTTTCTGATCTCTTAGAAACCTTTAAGTTAGAAAAGGTTTTATATACTCCCAAATTCCAATATGCTCCATCTTAAGCCACATAATGTTCACTGAAAATGACAATACTTGACTACTTATCCTTATCCTCATGAACTTCCACTTATATGGAGAAGAATGATGCTTTCAAGTAAACGCCATTTTCCAATTTCTATTGTCAAAATAGGCTGCCCCTTTTCACCTTGATGGAACTTACAACACTGTTCTAGCTTCTTCATCAATTAGAATTATCGAAGTAGTCGTCGGTTCAAGGAGGAGAAAATGAAAGAGCGAGCATGAAGCGAATCTAATATAGGAATATCGGGCCGATTGGACATCTAGATACACGTGTGAAAGTAGCGGTTAATTACGAATTTAAGAATGGAGAAGTGGGGATGCTTAATCAGATTGAGAGGTCAAATGGATTGGAACATGTTCCAAATGGTCCTAACCCTCCTACTGTTGTTCAGTCAGCCCCGCCTCTTCATCAGTCAGGCTTTGAGCTCTAAACATCAAGATTCGAATCGCTAATGCAACTGCATCTCAAATCTACGATGGCACCCCTTGGAGTTATACCTTAATCCTAGTCAATCTCTAACTGAAGGTGAGGAACCACTTTGGCAACTCGAAGGCTTTCTCTACATGTGTCAAAGTTTGCAGAGTGTTGTCGTTGATCTAATTCAAGAAAAGAATATTACAAGCATCATAAGTTTCGTGCGACACTTATTCCTAATCTTAACCTCTCTTCCTGTCCACAAATAGCAAACACAAACGAGGCTGCTAATTGGCTTTCGAAGGCTTATCGTTAAGGCCTCTTATTGTCTAATTGGGCGACGTATCCTCCTTTAGTCCTGCTCATAAAAAGTCTAACACGGCTATTATGTTAGAAATTATAGGATTACTCTTAACTATTTAAAATGTTTAAGATAATAAGTGAAGAGAGACCGCATATATATGAAGAGAATATAAACCTCATTATCAAACGGTACTAAATATTGCAACGCATGTTATGACGAAGGCACTCGGCACTCAGTATTGGTTTTCTAGAATGCCACTGGAGCCGAGGAAGTCAAAATGATCTTTGCAATTGCACGAAAAAAGCAAAAAGGAGAGACAAAATGTGGGAATCGAAAGAAAGAAGAGGGAACGAGATCTTCATTGGCGGCGGCTTTGCTCGGAGAGGTGGGCCTCTAATGGAGCAAAATTCTCATGTCCTCATCCCTTCTCTTTTGAAAACGTGGTTGACTTGTTTGCTCCACACTTTTCTTCACTTTTGATTAAACGCTTCTTAAAACCCCAACGATGTCTTGTTTAATCGCATGAATTTGACCGGCTCCAACATGAGGAGGAGACTTCCAAGAGGCGAGTAAAAGATCGACAACAGAAAGCAACGGGCAGAAGAAAAGGGAAAGGTGGTGAATCTTTTGACTTTAAAAAAATGAACCCTCTCTTCAATTTCTTGTCGAAACTGATGGTATTTTCTTTTTTATTTCAAAAAAAATATAATAGATGTCGAGAGGCCTAAAGACAAACGTGTTTCTTTTATCCCCTGTTCACATGTACCGGCTCATTTCAGGATTAGTTTAGTCATCTTACGCTTAGACAATTTGTTTTGGTAACTTGATTATTGTTCATGTAAGATTCATCTTAGAAAATCCAAAGTAAAAACTTAAATGATAAGATGGAGAGACACCGTATGCGTTATAAAGAGCATGGAGATCGAGCCTGTATTTGAGTGACGTGAGGCAACACTTCCACAATCCATCACCGACGTACAAGGAATGCAAGAGAAACGGAACATGAAGGATCCCAATCCATGACGTTCCCCATCGTGCATGGATTAGAACTCAGGCCTAAGAATAGATCATGAAAAATGATTATAAGGGCGACAGATAAGAGGTTTCGAAGTATTCAAACTCGCAACCTCCTGCCTTACTGTCCTAATTAAAATGTCTAATTTGAAAGTCGAAAAGTATTAGGCAGAGAGAGAGAGAACGTACCATGAAAATTCCGTATCCAATGAAGGACAACGCATCCGACAATTGCTAAAGAAGGAAATAAGATAGGGAAGTGGTGATAAAATTCCAGGGCGAGGCTGACAAGAAATCACATGGGCCTTTCCAATGAATTGATACCTAAGAAAAATTGTAAAGCTCTAATGCCAGCGTCAAAATTGTGCCTTAATCAAAAGTGGAGGCGCCAACTAAGCTTCCTTGTCAATTGCGCTCATTCAATTTTGGCGTGTAAAATTGACCTCTCTCTCTCTCTCTCTCTGTGGATATATATAAATTATTATGAAGACGTCTTGTTTACAAAAATAATTTAAAGACAAGGGGTTCAAGGGGTCAGCACAAACGTCAAGTGGCGGTGCCCACGCTGGGCTTGCCCTAAGAGGAGGTGAGGAATCCCATCACATTGTCCCACATGGTCATGCACTGTTATTGACATCGAATTTGGCTATTTCTTATAGACCAAGCTTATCTTCAACAGTGTACAAAACTAAGCTCAAGTGGGTTTGGATTGTGGCACATCGAATTGAAAAACCATCTCAAGAAATTAAAAATTTAGAAGCCTATTATCGCTCAAAATAATAAACTATTCTTATGTACGTCCTCTGTTTAATAGACGTCGCCGCATCGATCACATGGGCCTTGCTGTGCCTATTGAAACCCCCGTTGATGTTTGAAGTTCTCATCTTGCATCCCTTTTGCACGATGAATCTCGAACCCGTGTAAAACAAGTGCTCTAAGATCAATCTATGCCTTTATATGTCATGATCCTCATCCTTATCATGCGGGCTCTAATTGAATGAGTGAAACAACAACAATTCGATCAATTCGAGGGAACATGTTACGTTACATTACATATGCAGGTACTTACGTTTTCTTCTCTATGTGATATTGTTGCGATTCTTCTCCGGGCGAGACCTAACTAGCCTCGTTCCGCCGATCAGTGACTTTGGAGGGCTCTTGACATGGGCGACATCGATCGAGATAAGCACAAGAAGACGAAATTGGTTGCGACACAGTGACAACCGAAGACTTTTCTTCCGCTCGTGGCGTCAACGAGTCGCACCTAACTCGCTCTTGGAGTGCTCCCCTCTTCCCTCATTCTTGTTCTTACCTTAGTAAAATAATTAAATCACTTGCGGACACCAGACTATATAAATTAAGTCAACATTTGATAGTCCTGGTCAAAGATGCGATAAATTAACAGTAGATATGTCTCGTGAAGTGGTTTTGCAGAGAATTACGATTTGTTAAAAGCCTATTTGAAGATAGCAGCGGGAGGGGGCGATAGTGGGAGCTTCAACGGGGGGAGATTCAACATGTAGAAGGAGAGACCCTCAAAGGCAAATCGACGTGCGGATGCCCTTCCTGCAATTGGAAAGACCCTCAAACTCTCACTCCATTGTACTTTGATGACCCTCAATGTATTGTGTGCTTTTCTCATTCACTAGGATTTTACATGAATTTGTGAAAAAAAAAAAAGTTACAAAAACCATTTTCGTGTTTACTTCATATATCAAATACCCTCATGTTACAATTATCATTTTCACTTTTTACGGTAGATCTTAAGTGTAGCTGTGGCCGAGCTCAAGGCCAGATTGAGGTTGAACCGTAGCCATGGCCGAGCTCTACTATAGAGCCTGCTTAGCTCGTGAGGCTCTTGTAGATGCTCGTGGCCTACTACGGCCTAGTGAACTGACCTTGCACAACCTTGGCAATTGCAAGCCATGGGGTTAGGCCAAGCTTGTGTGGCCTCGTTGTCACTTGTTATGAGCAATCTTGCCACAAACAAAGACAAGATGCGGGTAGCTCTTGATTGTCATTGTGCTGTGCTGTTACTAAGTATGATAGAGAGAAAAGACAAGGGACGAGAGTAGGAGAGGGGTTCGAATGTGCAGGAGCACAAATGGACCTTTTTAGGTTGGGGAGATGCAAAATGTAAGTTTTGAAATAATCGCTCATATCACTTAAAATAAATAATTAATTAGAATATTTTTATTAATGATGGCAACTTAAGTAAAAATATTTTGTGGACAATAAAAGTTTTTGGTTCATTTGTATCCGTCAGAGATAGAAACGATAGTTTTTAAAAAAATATTTTTTCAATAATTTATATTTTGTGAACTTTTTTTTTGATCGGTATATATTTTGTGAAATAAATAGAGCCAAATGTGTCCTAAATTTCGATTTTGGTTCCTTCGTTGTACCCTTTTCTACTTTATTCGTACGTCCAACTTCAATAAGATCATGATGCTCAATCATACATTCTAGTTGAACGATTCGCAATCATTAGATCTATCACGTAACGTTGTTGTGCCATCACCCAACCAAAACAAGCCGTTTCAACTTCTACACATCCCACCTTTATTATATTATTATATTTTATATTATTTAATTTTTTATTTTTCAAAAACTTTTTCAAATTTTCAGCCACCAATATTTACACCAGAGCATGTGAGTCTAAATTTTAATCATAAAAAAATAGAGCGGGCCCAAGACGGGGCCACCAACTTTGGTCTCTACAACACCTAAAAAAAAAAAAAAAGGAAACATAAAACTTTAATCAATTGAAAAAAATTCCGAACAACAACAAAAAATAACCAATTAAAAATTTATGGGGCACTAGGAAATAGGGAGTACGTAAATAAAGAATGAAATGATAGGTGTGGACCATTCGAAGTTTAGTCGTATAGATATATATATATTATATGGTCATTATTTTAATAATGAAGTGCTGAAAGAATTTGAAAGAAACGTCGTCGTTGGGACCCTTTTAAAAGTGGCTCGATTTTGAAATTTCGGGTACTCGAGGAAGATGAAGAATTTCGGTGAGGTGTCGTGGATGGAACTACAGAAAAGTCCATCGACCCAAGATTTTCTTCAATCTCACTTAACTTATATAGGAAAATTATACTCTGTAGAAAAGATATTAATTTTTTTATGTGTTTTGGCTTTATCAACTGAGTATAGTAGTTCGACCCAAAAAAAAAAAAAAAAAAAAACTAAGTATGGTATGATTTATGGATTTGTTAAGGTGCATCCCTAGTCGTTTGTCTATCATTGTCTTATTGACTTCATATGTGCTAGCAAATGCGCGCATCTTCTATGTGTATGTAAGAAATTGACATTCAAAATATTAAGCAAAGCTGCTTTATTATGAAGTATCCGAACCATTAAAAAATTAAAAGAAATTTTTGATAAAAATACATACTTCAGAGATTAGTTGTGGAAGAGAATTAATGTCCAAGATTTGAAAGCTTTATTGAGAAGGTAGTTTTGAGATGGGTATATTCAGATTCTAGTATTGCAACATGCGAGGGATAATATGGTATATTATGGACTTATGCATTTGTCCATGTGTGTACATTTTTTGTAAAATGAGAAATTCAGGATATTTGGAAAAGAGAGAAACAATCGACATCCCTTAACGTAAAATAAGAGGTCCTCTTTAATTTCTGCACATCCGATAAACTTTATGGTTTTGTGTGAGAATCTTAAGCATGGTACTAAAGCTAAATTTAGCCCCCAGAAAATCAATCGGAGCATTAATTCCCTAATTGATGGATAATTCTGATTGAAAGAGAAACTTAATCCGGAAGTGTTCATCTATTGCCTATTTGACTATCTAATTATTGTCGGACTCGACGGACAAGTTATATGAAACGTGTACTCCAATGACTGTTTTGTATAGTAATCTACTTCTGTTGTTTCAAAAGGACTCCAATCCATCTGGAATTCAAAGTAGCCCAGTGTTGTAGCTCCATTTTTTTTAGAAGTTACTTAAGAGAAAAAAAGAATTTTAATTTCATTGTGCAATGAGCAATATCAAAAATAATAATAGGATTACATTTTGATTTTTCATTTTTATTTGAAGAAAAACATCGATAAAAAAAATTAGATAATATCTTCGACCTTGTCAGTAGAGATAGTTAGTGAGAGACGTTGGAAAGAGAGATTAACCTCACGGGCAATGACACGCATTGTAACAAGCAATCGATGGTAATTGGAACTAAGATGTTTCATCTACTTGTGTAATGTGATATTCATCTCCACCAATTTTGCCTCTAGATTTTCGGAATTTCTCGATTTTAATGGCCAATTTGCTTTTTCCACAAGTCCCTACCCATGAACACTTTTCTTCTTGTTCAACGAAAGTGTGATTTTCACGCCTCCCGCCGTGCATCATTGGATTGCTTATGCCTGCAAAAGAGCGAATTTGAACTTTCCATGGTGCTTTCCTTTGTCACCTTTCCTTATGTCAGATGCCTAGATGCTTTGCTCCCATCTCTCGCATTCCTAGTGCTTTCCCCCCCGACATTGTCCGCCTTCTAGAAGCATATGTTGTCATGTAATACAATATAGTTTCCGCATGGTACTTGAGTAAACAAGTTGACAAGAGGGATATTTTTGCAACTTAGTCGAGATTTTTCAATTCGAATAGGGATAAACGCTTGGCACTCGTTTCTAAGTCATCATCACAGCGACAAAGTGTTTCTATTTTCTATTTTTTTTTTAAATTGACACAAATTATTCCTAAATTTTGACTAATGTGTACTGTTATCTCCGAATTTTTAATTTATTCAACGGGGCCCCTAAACTTTGCCTCAACGTGCAACATGTCTTAAAATTTTTGATTTGATCAATGTGGTCCATAAACTTTTGGTACGTATTTAATTTGGTTCTTGGGTTATATGAAAATGTTCCATCTTGTTTTTGAACTTGAATCAATTGAATGATATCATTAATTACTTCCATATAGTTCATGAACCACGTTATTAAATCCAAAACAAATGAATGAAAAATATTTCACCGTTCATGAAGATAGTTAGATATAAATTGACATTTACAATTATAGTAACTAATTATTTCAAGTGACACAAGCAATCATTTTTTGGAAGATATTCTCCGAATCATTTATTTTTTCCGTAAAACAAATGGAGTTTAAGTCCACATCAATAATAGATAAATCAATTTTTATACGATAGATTTTTTAATTTTCTCAATGACTCGTGTGATCATAATATTCTTAAATTAAGACGATTTATGTGTTTGGTAACCAAAAGCATCCCCACTTTTCTGCGGTTACCACTTCACAGACATTAATTGAACCGAGCGAGCAAATTTTATTGTCTCCAAAAATATATTTAGATCATAGGTGCTGACGTGGAATTAAAACTTGCCCTTTTGATGTTGAATGTAGATGATTTACTTACCAAACAAGAAAGAAAGAATATAGATGATTTAATTTATTTAGACCATGAAAGCTTGGCAAGTCATATACCGAGTTTCTCGACCAAAAATATAATATATATCCTGGAGGGAGATAAGTATCCCACGCCCTATTATTCCAATTTACAAGAAAAATTTGTATCTTAAAATTATCAATATATTACCCTGAATCATGCCTATTATGATGTTAATACTCTAAATTTTTATTTTAACATCATTGAAACCTCTTAACCATATCCGATATGACTAGTATTTTGAATCTTTCTATTTTTTACGTTACCAAAATCCCCCTTTACCACAGTTACATCTCACATGCCTTGCCATCATCCATGTAAGCCGTCACGTTAGATTTTTAATGACCTTCATGGATTTTTTTTTTTTTTTTGGGATTGGTAACACAAAAAAAAGTTTACAATATCAACGTCAAGTGTCAAATTTCAAGGTTATTAAGGCAGGCAGAGGCAAGGTATTTCAATTATATTGATGCAAGATTTTGGTGATAAAAAAAAATTGACATAATTATTATGAGATTATCTGAGATCACTATTAATTATTTTAAAAGCTTAAAATTATTAAATAGTGATATATAGGATATTTTACCAATCGAGAAATCTTCTTTTTTATTGGGGTCAAATCCTATTGAGATTTTAAGAGAGAGAAAGAGATCAGCAAAAAAAGGGAAAATGTCGTGACCTAACTTCTCCCGCAATATAATTTTCTATTCCCGCTTTCTCCCGACGAAAACAGTAAAAAATAAAAACATAAATAAAAACAAGGAAAAGAAAAGAAAAGAGGATTTGTCGCATTCTTGGGGATCCCATCATATCCCCACGGGCTTTCAACGTGATAAATTGCCGCAGTCAGTGCAGCGATACCAAACCAACTCCATCTTCTTCCTTTCATCGGAGCAGGTGCGCACACGCAACCGCCGCCGCCGTCGTCCTCCACCACCATCGCCGCCGCCCCCTCTCTGCATATACCCTCGCCTGTTCGCAGCACGGATAGGATGCCGCAGGTGGATCTCGTCTCCGCTTGCGCCGGCGGCTCCTGCGACAGCAAGATCGCCTGCGAGACCATCGCCGGCGCCGAAGATCCAGGGTTGGCGCAGGCGGCGGAGGGCGGCCTGGACCAACTCTCCGATCGGCCGGAGATCCCCCCAGATTTCCCGCCGGAGTCCTTCTGGCTCTCCAAGGACGCCGAGTACGACTGGTTCGACCGCAACGCCTTCTACGAGCGCAAGGAGTCCACCAAGGCCAGCACCAACTCCGGGAACCTCAACCCGACCTCCAACTCCAACTCCAACTCCAACTCCCAGCGCTTCTCCCTCAACCGGAAGTCGAAGGCCTCCATCATCGGGCTCCCGAAGCCGCAGAAGTCCTGCTTCGTCGACGTGAAGAACCGGAAGGCCGCCACCAAGGCCGCGAACACGCGGCTGTTCCCGAAGCGCAACGGATCGTCGGGCGGGAAATCGAACCCGCCGCTGATCGAGCCGTCCTCGCCCAAGGTCTCGTGCATGGGGAGGGTCCGGTCGAAGAAGGACCGGAACCGGAGGTTGCGCAGCCGCAGCCGTGCCGTCGAACCGGCGGCAGCGAAGGCCAAGCCGGCCGCCAAGAAGAGGACCGGCCTCTTCGCCAGCTTCCGCTCCATGTTCCACAGAGGCGGCAAGTCGCGGGCCGGAAGCTTCGAGCGCCGCAGCGCCGCGGCGCCGCTCCCGGGGGAGTCGCCCCCGCGGAGGAGCTCCGCCAGGAGCGTCACGCGCGACATCAGGGACCGCCTGCCGGTGCGCGAGGCGGGCGCGCTCTCCCCGGAGTCGCTGCCCAGGCGGAGCGCCGCGGACGGCGACGCGCCGGGCCTGGGCGGGATGAGGCGGTTCGCGTCCGGCCGGAGGTCGGACGCCTGGGCCAACGACGCGGACGCGCTCTCCCCGGAGTCGCTGCCCAGGCGGAGCGCGGCGGACGGCGGCGACGCCCTGGGCCTGGGCGGGATGAAGCGGTTCGCGTCGGGTCGGAGGTCCGACGCCTGGGCCGGCGACGTGGCGTAGTGGAGATCCTCCGCAGTCAAAGGGGGCGACGCCAGCCGGACGGATGTCGGGCCCCACCGAGGACGGAGATCGGGTTGCCCTCCTGGGTCTCGGTTGGCTGGCTGCCGTGTGGGGCCATCTGGCGAGGATTTTGGGCAGGTGGGCGAGAAAGGTCGTCGTTCGGCTGACGTGGCGCGTTGACTGTTCGGGACGAGGTAAATAAGAGCAACTGCTCGGTGCGAATTTACCCCGCTCAGCATAATTTTTGTTTTCTTTTCTCCCTTGAGTGGGGCCGAAAATCTGGTTTTCGATCTGTGTAATGGAAACGGGTAGGCGGCGGCGTGGCGCCGGCGCCGGCGGTGGTGGCTTCTTCAAGGTTTTGTAAATAGAGACGTTTGGCGCAAGAGCAGATATTTTTACTCCTTTTTTATTTTTATTTTTATTTTGCTTTGCTAGTTTTTCTTGTTGAGGGGCGGTGGAAGGGAAAATGAATGAATGGATTGAATAACATGAACAGAACCGGCGAAATTCGCCGTTCCGTGTCGTTTCCGATCATCACCGGCGAGAGAGCTTCCGGTCCGGCGGATGGATCTGGTCGATCCCGACTCGCAGATCGCGAGAGATTCTTTCTTTAACTCAAGATGTCTCAAATCCCATCTGACAACTTTCAAAGTGGCGATCTCGAGATATTTTTATTTAAAAAACAAACATGGTATTCGAAAGCCTACTACGTGCCCTCGAATCGAATCCCACATGGGAGCGCTGTCATCGAATTCTTTGTTTTTTTCCTCGACTTTGACGTAAGGGAGTGCGCAAAATGCCCCGCGAGATCGGTCCGTCTCCGTCGCTCCTGGAAAAAAGTCGTTCATTTCGCCAATTTTGACCGCATCGATGCTGTCCCGTCAGGGTGATCCTGGGTCAAATTGTTGACTAAGTAATTGTAGGAGTGAAATATTGATATAATTCGAAAAAACAAGGAGCAAGCTCCGGCCATGGATCAATTTCGCTCGATGCCGACCTTTAACGTTGAAGATGGTGATGCTGATGCATATGTTGGAATGGCAAATATCGTTGAAACGACCTTCATGTCCGGTGTTGATTTGGGGAGGCAGATTGGACCAGATAGGTCTACGAATAGAAATCTTATAGTGCACAGTCGATCTTGCGCTTGGGGATGGGATGAGTTTTTATCCCCTCTGGATCGGATGAAGGAAAACGTCGAAAAGATAAACATATCATGGTTACAAATTGGACAAGCAGCGTTCCCTCTGCAACCTCTCCTCCACGGCGCTATCGGCTACCACCGCACGGTGTACGACGATGTGGCCTCTCGTGACAGTCGCCGTCCGTTGACAACCACCACGAGGTCCTTAGGCAGCGCGACAACATCGTGTGGTCGTTACCTGAGTCACCCATCTCCATCGCTCTTTCTTTCTTTCTCTGTCTCACACCAGCTATCTTTCCATTTGACATTTTTGGTGCTATGGGACTACGACGACGGCGCCATTTAATGTGGTGGCGGCCGCCGTGAAGGGGCAACCACTGAACCGTCAGCACAGCCCCTAATTCTAGCACTTTTTCGTTTTCCAAGTCTACTCTTCATTATGTGGATTTGTAGTATATCCGTTGTCATTTCCAATACTCTCCTATATAGAGAAAAATTGTATTATATTCATGACCCCAAGATAAAGATGGAATTGGAGATTTAATTTGCATGTGCAATAGTTACGAACTATATCTTCTTTTGCACGAACGAAGATTGGGAACCTAACAAGAGTCTGTTTAAAGAAGGGGGTACTCTTACATAGGCGAAAATGCAAAAAAAATTTAAAAGAATTCATATATTTTGGATAATATGAACCAAAATGACTATAGTCACATTTTATAATATCTTCAGGTGACCTGAAGAACTAATGATAGACCTCCGTAAATTAGTCACGAAATAGCTCTATCATTTGTCAATTTTTTTATTATCTAATAATCACCTTACAAAAATTAGGGCGCAAATTGAGGGGCGCAAATTGACTTTCGTTCACCTGTGGTGTCCGTCAGCGAGCTCTATATCAAAGTGGTCCAAAAGCAGAGAGGTTTGAGGTCATTAGGCGCTTAGGTTGAATTCTGCGAGCTCTATTCAACTTCAACCCATCAAGTGTAGGTAATCAGCACCGATCATGGTGTTATCATAGGTAGGGATGTCAATGGTCTGGTTCGCTTTGAATTTTTAGAAATCTGTGCCAAACCTAACCATATGGGTGTGTTGGGGGTATGAAAGGGTCAGGTCGGCCAAGTTTTTATGATACTTGACCTGACTTGAAAACCTATAGGGGCACAATTAACCCAATCTGACCTTCTTGAGACCTGATGTGAATATCATATAACCCAAGAGAGCGGGTCAAGTCGGGTCGGGCCGGCCCTGATCAGTTGGGTTGAAATCAAAGGTTTCATCCTCGTTTCATTGTGCTTTGGGGGGTCAAAAAGCTTGTGCTGGCTGGGCCCAGGGCCCAGGGCCCAGGCCTGATTCGACCTGACCCAAACCCTAACAATATCTTCATCTAAAAATCCCAACCCAAAGAAGACTAAGGTCCAGCCCTAGAATACCCTACATTTTATGATGGGGTCGGGTCGGGTTGGGCCACACATGGGTTTTTTTTTACACCCCTAGGGTGTGCATTAATTTTGAACTGAAGTGCACTGCAAACCGAATAACTAGAACCAAAGACTTGGATCGGTTTGGTTTTTTGGTTATATTTTTTTTGAAATATAATAAAAAGGTCTAGTGAAAAAAGAAGAGAGATTGGTTGAATTGTAATATTAATGGGGCAATTTTCAGTTCAATTCGGTTGACTGAAACAAACTGAGACTGTCCGAACCGGAATAAAAAATGGTTATTTTTTTCATTATCCAAACTGACATCCAAATCAAATTGAAAACGCACGAAAATTTGGTTCACTTCAGATGGGTCTGGTTCGGTTCGGGTTCTAGTTCAGTTCCCATACTCCGACTTACAGGGTCTGACTAGATCAGATTAGAAGAAGCAGTCGGATGCACGAAAAAAGGATTTATATTACGAGCGAGTTGGTCTTACAAAGAACGTCGGAACATAACAGATACAGCTCAATCGACCACGTCTCTCAGTCTCGCTGTTTTTCAAAATGATTAAACTCGAACAGGTTGGTCGATGCGAAAGATGACCAGATCACTCGTTGCTGAGCTCGTCGTAGAGCTCGATGCGACGGCCGTTGAGCGGCTGAATCGACCTGCAGTTGGTTTTGTCGTCGGTGGGCAGCGGGGCCTTAAGAGCTTCCACCTGCTCCTTTGATATCGACCTCACCTGCACGCACATTAAAATTGTCCATTGCCCTTTTAATCAACTCAATCTCATCAGTCGATCTAGATCGGTCGGGTTGGCACGGCGTGAATTTGCGAATACGATTCGGAGCGCATGTGTGTGTATGTGTCTAAGGTCGCATACCTTGGCGAGGACGTTCCAGGAGACATTCTCGGTGCACGGCGGAGTCGTGAGAGACCCGGCGTACCGATAGTACTTGCGGGTGTTCCTCTTGATCTGCTTGGTGTCGAAGATACCCAGAGGGATGTGAGCCTCCTCGTCGTCGCTGCAATCGTCCTCGGCCAGCTCGTCCAATTGCTTCTTTATCTGCATTTCCGCGGTACGTGATCAGTGACGACGGAATAGAACCGAGTTCCACACGTACTACTAGTAACTCCTTTTCAATCGCGGAAGGACTCGAGACTCCAATTGAACGGAAGTAAGTGCTCGTGTACATTCATCGAACATATGCATTCGCCTGTTTTTTTTTTTTTTTTACCTTGGAGATAAGGGGATCGGGGTCACCGAATGCGTAGAGGACCGCCACCACGGCGAAATCGCCGTCGCTCGCCTTGTGGACTAGATGGAGTTCAGCTGGGAACCTGCAGTCAATAGTGAAGCAAGACAAACTTTCACTCCTCTTCTCTTTTTGTTCTTTTGCTTCAATTGATCAAAGCTCCCAAACCCTAATGGAGGGGAAGCTACAAAGCCTCAGTTTCTTGAGGGGTGATTGTGGATCAAAGCTCTTCTGCTGAGCCCAAGAAACTTGGGGGAAACCCTAGTGGCGAAGCCCTTATCCATCTTTTACCCATTCGATTACAGATCATGGGCTGAACTTGACTGTCTTGCTAAACCGGTTTTCAAACAGTATCTTCTCAGAGAGAGAGAGAGAGAGAGAGAGGGGAGGAGAGAGAGTGCGAGTTGCTCACTCGATTCCATCGATGCGGTGCTCAGCGGGAGCGTGCCAGTGCATTTGCTTTAAGCTGTACTTCTTGTCATTCACGAGCACATTCCCCACTTCTTCCTCGTAAACCACCTTCACATCAATCGTTTCATTATCTTTCATGCAACCGACCCTCCTTTACCAAGCATAACTTCATTCTACATACATTAGCAATGTCTATTCGAGGATTGGAGAGCGACAGAGATGCAATACACACACACACACATTACCCAAGGCCATATCAATAACTTTATATATATTTATTTTTATTTTTATTTTTAGGACAAATACATTAAACAAATTCATGTGTGGCTGATGTCACAAATTTAGGTAATTTGATATTGAAACCTCATCATAATTTTGTCGATTCTAAATAGACAAAGAAAAAACCCATTTACATGCATATTTAAATCCATGGGTAAGTTAAGATTGAGAAAATAGTCGATATAATATGAAGTGTATCAAGTGCATAGTTCATGAATGTGATGAGTCCTACTAAAACCGTCTAATTCTGCACCATCTCTTCTTTCACCATTTTCAAGACCTTGATTTTCTTTCACCTCTTATTCTTCTTCTTCCAAACACATATGTGAAGCATCACTATGCTCTTGGCCAAGAAAAAAACAAAAGACACCTCGTCCATCAATTATAGCATTCTCTTTTTCCATGCAATTCTCCAGCAAGACCTCTCCTTTTGACTCATCCGCATCATCACTTTCCGATCTTGGTGTAAAGTGAATGACGTGGGGCCTAGATGTCAGCTTTTAGACACTCACTAATTCACAACACATCAAATTTTCAAAATTTTTGACAAAAAGTCGAACGTTCACTTGGAAAATATTCATCACAATATCTCTCGACGAGGAAAATCATTCGACTTTCGACTTAAAAATCAATGGAAAATCACCTATGAATGAAACTGAGGAACTTAGATGCTCAAAAGAAGAGAGGAAATCATAATGCTTTTCACCATTAGTTTAGCGACTAATCAGTTAGATCGATTAACAAATTACCCCGAGGTTGATGCCATTGTTGACGAGGGTCGCGTTCGCAGGGCGATAATCCCTGGTCAGGGCTTGAGGCTCTTATTCAGCACCGTCGCGTTCCTGACTATGTCCACAGGAGACTGACGCTGCCCCTTCGCGCAAGCCGCGAACGTCGGGCTCAAGCTCCCCCAGTGGCTCGGACCCTGAGGGCCTGCATACGCGAACTTCACGTCTCCGGTATCTGTTTCATGCCAGAAGATAAGCTCGATCTTTCAATTAGTCGTCGACAACACTTCAAATTCCTAAAGGAATCGGACGATCAGAACGAAAATGTGGACGTGATGAACGCTCTTCCTAGAACAACACGAAAGCCTGGAAAACATGTTTTCGATCCATGCAAAGATTTTCCGAGACACTTCCTTCCGAGACAGAGATCAACGGAGATAGATGCCTACCGTCCGCCGAAGCAGAGGCGAGGAGCAACGCGAGGGCCACGAGGGCGGAGAAGGAGACTGATGGGGCGGGCATGGCGGGCGGCTATTCGGAGAGCTAGCGAGAAAGAGCTTGTGATGTATCTTTCCGATGAGGACGATGATCAGGGAGGAGATGGGGGGGTTGCCCTTTGTAGGGAGGCTTTGGAAAAGCTCCGTTGGGGGGAGAGAGAGTTGGTTGAGAAGAGTGATTCGACAACCTCACGAATGGCGGATTCAAGCGAGGACAGAACACAGGGGCTGAGTGCTATAATTGGGATGGGTTTGTTCCTCGTTCCTCGTTCCTCGAGAGTCTTGGAGCACCTCCCCTTTCCTTCTTTTGGCCTCTCCTGTCCATTTATACCCGTTTGTTGTGCCCACCACTATTCCTGTTTCTTTTTCGTTTCGTTTCTGGTTTTTTTTGTTTTGGCTATATGCTGTCAGAAGAAGGTTTCATAATATCATGTCTAGAAAAAGCATTCTAATTGTGATTCGAATGAAACATGTTCTTTCTTCTCGTCTTTATGGTTAATGAGATAAGTCGGGTTTAGAATTAGGGAAATGAGAATGTAATGATAGATCGCGACCTATCAGGTGCTTTGATTTCTCCGTTTGATCGAATTGTTACCATTTTGAGGATTGTCTCTATGAGACAGTGGAGGTCACCCATTCCATTCTCGACTAGGGTTTATAATTGAAAAGACAAAATATCATTTTTCTAGTAAAGTTTATAGAATCAATTTTCCATCAAATTGTTGTTGGATAACGAGCGCTTGTTAGAGATTTTTTTGAGCTTGTATAGAACGTGTCTTCAATCATTTCAAGAATCACTATTTCAATATCCAATCTAATTCAGGACTTGATAATAATGTTGTTTTACTTGAATTCATATAAGGATGTTTTCTCTAGGCTTCTAGAATGACATATGTTTGCGTTAGAACAATGCTAGCATAATGGTCACTGCTGTTGTTGAAAGTAACGGTGACATGCGGGACCACAGGTTGTAATTGAGAGAAAAAGGCAACTGCCCATTACAGATTGCAGGATTCAAATTTTAATCCTCCATGTCCAAATGTTTTTCGGTTGTTTTTTGTTTTGTTTTTGTTTTTTGTTTTTTGTTCTGGTTTCTTTTGTATAAAAGAATATATCTGAAGTCTTGATTTTTATTGGATAATGTTTGATAGTCATTTTAATGAAAGAAACTTGTATTCATTGCTTAAATATGTGATAATTTCACGAACATAGTTTATGCATCAGAAGCACTCACATGATTATGATATGTGAAGAAGCAAGTAGATGAAACAAATTAATAAAATATTCACGTTATCTCTTACAGCCTATTTTTCATCCAAAATTTGAAAATTTTCAATTTATGAGTGATTTTCTTATCTACATTACATGTCATTGTAACGTGAGTGCTTCTGATATATAAAATATGCTCTTCATTGCAAAAAAGTGGATTTGTTACATTATTAACCTTCTTTTCCAAATTTAAAATTATTACTGCAACTCCTTTAATTTCGTGTTCCCGGTTTTTCATGAGACTTTTCATCATATTTTAAGCATCGATTTCATATCTTCTATTCATAGGACAATAAATAAATGTGATTTTAAAAATATATATATATTTTTGCAATTAGGACAAGTGCATCGTTTTTGTCCTTTGTGCGAAGACGAGTATAAACCAAAAGCACGCATGGCATCTCCTTATACGTGAAAAAGGCATTTGGTAAATTCTCTTTTACCTTACTTGCGTGTGAAAAAAAGGTAGTATATTAAGATTCTCAGACATTAAGCACAAATGCCATTTCATCAGGTCTTTTGTGCACATGTTCTTGTCGCCGGCTAATTACTTTAGTTTTTGAACTAAGCATATTAGAACTAAGCCGCGGCCACATTGGTTCTATGTAAAAGAATTTGAATAATACATATTTATTTCGTCAGTGGGTAGTTATATGCAAGCTCCCATCCATAAGAATCTCTCTCATCCCGCATGTTAGATTACAATTTTACCCTACCCTTACTCATTGGGAGAATGCCATAAGTCCGGATATAATGGATATTTCGAGGGGGGAAGTCAAATTCAGAAGTTGACTATATATAGTAAAGATATATCGTTCTAATAGTGCCGGTTGCTTTCTTTTTTTTTTGGGGGGGGAATTAGGCATATGTGTGTTAAGTCACTAAGTGTGTATAATACATTGTCGTTTCCAAGAAAGTGGTAGGATCTTTGGTCGGAGTCTCATAATCTTAACTGAAGTGGAGGATAGGCCAATTAAAATTTGGCCAAGTGTGTTCCTCCCTGGCCATGAACCTCCACCATTGTAGGTGAGTTTGCCATTGGGTTGTTTAATGCAACCGAGTTAGGTATGTCGACAACCGACCACTATCTAGTGATAATTATTTTATGGCCCTTATAATTGTCTGTAGGTATGTATTAATCAAGATTTACCAAATTGGTATACTAAATAATGCGTCGTATTTGGTAACACGGCCCTTTTAAATAATTAAGCCTGCATTCAACTTGCGATGGGGCCGCCTCTTTCGCTCAATTCGCAGCAATTTTCACTTTTCACTTATAAGTAGTTAAAGTTATGAATTCCATCCTGATTTTTTTAATATAAATTTTGACCCCTCTATTTCTTTGAACAAAAATTTTGCCCTCTAGTCCAATTCACAAACTCACTCGAAATATTTATAAGTTTCAACTAATATAAAAGTAATGAAAAAAAAAGAGGTTCTATTTCTTAAATTTTGCTATTGCTTGACTATGGTCTTTGACAAGTATTTGCATTGAACTTAGGTCATAATACACGTGTGTCAGATTAATTTTAAGGTTTTCTTATTTCCGGGGTATCTTTGGATTGCGTAAGTTAACAATGTAATTATTTTATCATTTAGTTCAATCACGTACAGTAATTGTGTCGTCGATGGAGAGCAATTTTGATTCATGTTTAAGAATTATGACCTGAGATGAAATGAGTCAGGTGGATGTCGTGTAACTCAGTTCTATCATGATTCCTACTATCAGAGCCTATTTTTCAAGTAAGTGGCTATATATATATATATATATATATATACATATGCAAACTATCCTTACTACACCAAAAATAATATTCAGTTTTAATGGGCAAAATATCGCCATTTAAGATTTGAAAGTCATAAGCTTTAAAACGAAGGATCTCGATGCTCAAATAATCAAATTTCACACCCTACTAGCGGCCGTTTCGCGGGTTCCGCGATTTGTATTCTGCACATCACAGAGAAAAAAGTCCCCAAGCATTTGTACAAGGCCATTTTCTGATATTTAGGCTCCGTTCATATCGAGAGAAATGTTGTATTTCCGCAAAACTTTTTAGAAAATATTTTTCATAAAGTTATTTTCTTAGAAAATGACTATTTCAGTGTTCAGCTAAAACTTAAAAATGAACTAGAAAATATATTCTACCGTTCGGTGTGTAAAATTCAATTAGATTTTTCTCTATGCATTCATATTAATAAAATTTTTATTTTTCTAAAAAAATCAATTTTTTAATCTTTATTTTCTTTCTATTTTTTATTTTTATTTTTCCCTTTTATTTTTTTTCTTTTCCCCTTCTTCTTCGGTTGGTTGCCGATCACGACGACTAGCCAAAGGCAAGCTCGAGGCTCGTGAGCCTGGAGCTCATTGGCCTCGAAAAGGTTTGTCAATTTGGCGAGGCCCAAGGTCGGTGAGCATGAGCCTATGGCAGGTCTCGTGCTCGCCAATTGGGCGAGCCATAAGCTCTAACCTTAGGCCTTGCCAGATTAGCGAGCTAGAGGCTCTCCCTCGTCGACCTCGGGCCTCGCTAGATTGATGAGCCTTGAGTTTTGCCCAAGGCCGTGAGCTTGAGGCTCATGTGTGGCTGATCACCAACCATCGCTGTGGTCGGCGACTGGCCGAGAAAGAAGGAAAACAAAAAGAAAGAAAGAAGTGGGGGCTAATAGGGATGTAAGATAAGAGCAAATGAAGAAAATGTTTTCCCTTCTTTGAAATGTGAAAAATATTTCCCCCTATTTAGAAGACTTTTTTTTCCATTAACAGAAATTTTTTTCTCGTTCAGTTCATGTTTTGTGAAACAAACGTTGGAAAATTCAAAAAATATTTTTCTAGAAATCTTTTCTTTTAACGAAAGAAATGGATACTAAGTCAATAGGTATTAACTATGAACAAATGAAAGAGACAAAGGACACTTGGGAGAAGGGGAGGCGCCGGGCATAGGGCATTCCTCAAATGTAGATCATAAGAGAACTTGGACTTCTTCTGTGACATCACAGGTTTGAAGTGAACTCACTTTCATATACTACTTATTCATATAGCCTGTGCATAATTTGGCCATTTGAACGGAAATAATTTCTCTTACTTAAAATCGTTTGGATTTTATTCTTCGACCCTACTGAAAAAAAGGCTTTGGCTCTGCTATTGTATCGATAAAGAGTCTGTCACATCATTTACTTTATTAATTTAGTAAATTAGCTTCAATGCAGATAACCTTATTCTATCCCATTGGTTACATTTGCAAAAGAAAATAAACCTAAGGGATGATACGCAATGCAATTCTAGTAAATTATATAATAGAATGACCGAGAGGGGTGGATTTGGGGGGGGAAGGATATATTCTTGGAATTGATATTTCATTTTACAAATCAAACAAGGGAATTCCTATTTTTAAAGATTTATTCTCATGAAATAGCGATTCCATTCCAACCTCGTTCCTTTTCACAAATCAAACTTCACGCAAGCATTGTTCAATGCATTGTCCAGATTAATTATAAATCTTGGAATTGATATTTCATTTTACAAATCAAACAAGGGCATTCCTATTTTTAAAGATCTATTCTCATGAAATAGCGATTCCATTCCAACCTCGTTCCTTTTCACAAGTCAAACTTCACGAAAGCATTGTTCAATGCATTGTCCAGATTATTCATAAATCTTAAACCCAATGCCATGTTAAGATGTCGACGGTAGCGAGAGAAGATGAGATTGGTATCCCATCCTTACTTGTCCCTATGAATTCCATTGACTCTCCAAATCTGATTTATTGGAGTAGTCAGGCGTCCGCAACCCACTCGAAACTTGTTGTAGTATTTATGAGCATTGACTTTTGATTTGACAAATAATCTTCACGATGCTTTTAAACAGTCATGCTCACATTCTTTCATTAATATCAATTCATATTGTGGTAGTGTGGCCCCAAGGTCACACTGAATGAAAGTCTCTTCTTATATTTTATCACTCATTTGTTTATTCATAACCAAGGACAAAAGTTAAAAAAAAAAAAAAAATCGAGAATTTTCCAAATTGATAAGATTGGGTTGGGAACAGAAAGCAGACAATGACTTGCATGACCTCATAATATACCAAAAGAGACCGTGTTTTGACTCATGAAAATGCCATAAAGGAGGGACTAGTAATGCGGTACAAATAATTTCCGATATCGACATCTGGAATAGAAACAAGCAAAAAGTTTTTATAATTTTTAATCATACATAATATAATTAAATTGTCAAAACAAAAATTTGATTATTTTTACAAATTTGATATTGGAAATCCGCGAATCTAGAAATTCATTTCGGACGATTGAACCTTCTCAAACTATTTAATTTTTAAGAACCAAAAATATTTGTGCCAAAATAATAGATGCCAAGAAGAATAGAAGGCCTTGGACATGGAATGGATCTTGAAGTACTATTTCCGCATCTCCTTGACCAAATCCACTCGTTAATGGCTGATCAAATTTGATAAATTTGCCTTCGGAAACAAGAAGTTCTGGCCCTGGTGGAATAATATCAACCACTTGACGTTCATCTGACGCATCCGATATGGTTATTTTGTACCCCCTTTTTCTTTTCGTATGATTTTATTTACTACACCAGCCGCTGTAGCATTATAAACTGTATTGTTACTCTTGCTCCCATCGGGATAAATCTGACCCCTTCCTATGTTTTCGCCTACATATATGAGATATTTTAAGAAGTGAATATCTTTATTAGTAGCGGGGTCCGGGGAAAGAATAGGAAATGTGACTTCACTATATTTCTGACCAGAAATAGGACCTATCGCAGGAAGGCATCAAATGGCAGATGCCTCATCATCCCACCAAAAGAAAAGGGAATGTATAGTTGCACTGAAAAAGGGATCCTGCTTTTTTCGCTATGGTGGGTGCAGATCTCACAATAAGGCCATCTGATGAAGATATCACACCCCAAGTGCCGCAAAAAATGGACCTAAAGCATTCACAAAACTCTGGGACACCTCTTTTGTTCTGAGCTTCAGAAACGGGGGATAAGAAGATTCTCTGAGATAAAGGAAGCTTTGTCAACTTTGCAATTTACTTTCATGTCCCCATCATCTCCATGCCAAGTGCCATTTTCCTTTTTGGTTCACTCCAATACATGGTCTGTGCTAAAAGGAAAGCCGTGGAGACTTGAAGAAATTAGAGCAGCGAGCAAATAGATCATGAAAATTCTTGTGTGCTCTTCGTTTGTGACCAGCGTATTGGACAAACGTATCCGATCACAGTGCAGGGAGATGACATGGGGACTTAACTTAGCCCGACATGCTTTTTTGTTGTAAGACCCTAGTAACTGTACAAATAAGAACTATGTATTGTACAGCGATTCGCTCTCTTCACCACTTATCCAGTAAATCGATCATGACGAACCGACCAACAGAGCATGTCCCAGCAGATTCCATCTTCAGTGCACATAGGACACTGCCAGTGCCACCACTATCGGCAAGCCATTAAAGAGATGTCTCTTTTTGAAGTGGTGGTCTTCACACCACTTTTTTTCACCTCTTTTTTTAAGTGGTCTTCACCACTTCTTTCTTTCACCATCCCAGGTTCCTATTTGACTTCCAGTCTGCTACAAAAATAAAGAGATTGATTCTGCACGGGTCGATACTGTTGGAACTCGCCATCACTTCTCTACCAGAGCAAGCACCACACTGTCAAGAGTTGGCGCTCTCCGCTTAACTTGGTCGTCTTTAATGATTTCCCCAAACGTCATTTTCAACTAATAAGCATATCCAATCAGCCATTCTCATGCCCAAGTGAAGAGTTATTCCTCTCTTGCCAGAAATTGTCGAGCATCTCTTGTTTTAGTGCATTGTTTTTAGTTAGCGCTAAATAGACAACATTTTACAATACCATCCTGTCACCGGGACTCAAATTGAAGCACGCCATTTTCTAGAACTGCTATATACTATAAAAGAGCAGCTTTGTGATCCAACATTTATCCAAGATCAAAGCGGAAAGCACGAAGCAAGTTACGAAAGCTAGGGCAGTAAACATTGCTGCTTATATATACAACATAACAGAAGCAGGTTTCTGCTTCTTATCTCAAGCATCAGTTTCAGGCAATTCAATCTAAAATTGCAAAATACCGTGTGTATACTTGTAATTATAGCTCCACTTATTAAAGGGCATAAGTAGCTCTAAGATACTCCACAATCTCCGCACTTTCAAACATTTGCACCCCTGTATTTGGGTCTTCCAAATAAGGTACCTGTCAACCATTATGCAGATGTGAATCCTCTTAGTACTCGATGCACAGCAAATTTGGATTCTTCATTGACAAATGAGATAACAAACATGGACGCTCATCCACTGCTTAATTACCTGAAAATGCCCAGCTTTCTCATAGAGAACTTGCCGTTTTGGGCTGCCACGGGCACAACTGAAGCATGAAATGCAATATTACTTAAGGAGAAAAGGTTTTACTATGGCAGCATAATCCAGTAGACATTGCACATAAAACAGAATGAACTCGTAGCAGACATCTGAAGTATAAGGTGCCAATTAGGGCTCACCTCAATAACATCGATATCGACACGCGACATGCGACAAAACAGTGATAACATGACACGATATGCCGACACGTCATTTTAAAAAAAATAGAGAATTCTGACATATTGAAACACGTTGTATATTAAATGTATATATACTTATATATATGATAAGTTATGACTTTTATGATTATTTCAATCAAATTAATTTGATTCAAATCCACAAATAAAAATAATAGAAAAAGAGCCTAGAATGAATTTACACTAAAAACATTAATCCATCATTTGTCAATATTATTAATTGTTTCAAATTGACAAATTCAACTACATTCTATGCCAATAATCCATAAAACTTGGAGGAAAAAAAGAAAAAGCAATCCATATTCCATCATTAAATATAACATTTACAATTAATCGGAAAAAAAAAATCCACATTTCACCATCGACTATAACAAGAAGTCATTCATCTATGTTATCCACTCAATTTTCTTCTTTCTCCCTATTCTTTTTTTTTTTTTTTTGATAGATTTGCATTTTGACTTTTAATTTATTGAAAATGTTTAAATTGAGTACATGCGTGTCAAAATGGCGTGTCGGGATGCCAGACTCGTGTGTCACTGGTGTGTTCAAAGTATTGACCACGTGTTGGGTGTTCGACACTTGTTGACCGACATTCATCTGACACCGATGCGGAGGCCTCTATAGAGTGTCCATGCTTCATAGGGGTAAAATTTCGGGAGGAACAATGTAATAATGCTTGTGGCCAAGGAAATTCTGAACGAAAAGTATTCAACTTGTGGATGACATAAAAATTAGCAAGTTGTTTAGAGACTATGTACTCAATTAATAACCCACAATTAACCAGACCTTGTGCAATTGAATTTCACGGGAAACATTGATGATCTAAGCATTTGATAAGTTAATGCAGGGAGCACCAGTAAACATGGAGAACACACTAAACACTTTCTTGCATTTAGGTAGACTACTAATGGTTAATGTTAAAACTGAACCACTGTCTTTTTAACACTATCACTGCATAAAAAACCTTCACATCTGAGGTGCTTTTAGCTATCATGTTGTTGCAGACCAAGAGTCATCTTTTGTAGGATAAATAACGATTCTAATGTGCAGAAGTTTAGATAAAGTAAATAAAATCAATAAACGCAGCATGCCAGCAACACTGAGGCGCATGTATTCCTATAATAATACTTAGCCATTACCTGCGAACTAGGTGAGGTAATTCTAACTCCACTAGTACTTCGCGTACAAGCTTGCAAAATGGAGACCCCTGAAATGAGGAAAAATATTTTAAAACCAACATAATAGAACTCATCTCTCTTCAGTTGGAGCTTCTGCTAGTCTCTCAAGTACTCGGCCAACTACATGGCAGAAAGCAAAGTTCTATGAGACGTGACTTGAAATTTTGAGGGCAGCAAAATACTTCACCTGATGGTCGATTTTTAGGAGCAAGAAGTACTCACAATTAAAACAGTTAAAGAATTAGCCATGTGTAATGAACAAGTCGGAGAATACTCGACATGACATGGAATTAAAATGAATTGATGCACTTGAATTTCCTCCCTTTGCCCCATGGTGAGGTACAGAATAGATGCTTCTTGTTGGTAAAGCAACAGCTCATTATACTGTGGGCCTAGTGAAGTCCCTCTGATCTTAATAGTCCAATATCAATGCTATGAGAAAAATCCTTTATGCTGGTTGAAATTTCCGTGTAAAGCTCTTATCTCCGTTCCATCACTTAAAGCTTTGTTCTCATGCTAACAAGTACAGGTCTATGCCAAAATCTATTTAGGAACAAAGTCAATTTACTGCAGAAACAAAAAGCAAATGAAGAAACAGGAATTGAAATGCACAAACAATGTTGCAGGGCTCCAACCAAACTAATCAGCAAAAGCGATGTTAGGGTACTCAAAAATTAAAAGGCAACTTAACTATACCAACCTCATATGCCCATATCTCTAGTGGCTTTGGTGGTAGTTTTGCTGGTGTGTAAGATGAACCCTGCACAAAAGCAAGGGATGAGCCAATAATATAAGTACAAGAGATGTAATGAACAGCTACAAGATTTAGCATTGCCACCTTTCCCATGCGACCAATCATAGCAAAGCCTTCAGTCAGGGTCTGCAATGTAGATAAATTGGCAGAAATGAGATCACACATTTGTAAAAGAATCCAGGAAATTCACAAGAATAGCCACTAAGAGTAGTAGGTCAACCGTGAGAAGACCTAGAGATAACAAAACAGGAACACTTCCATCACCTACAACAATGGAAAAACAAAGTAAATTGTCTGGTTCAGTACTTAGTAAAGAATGAGAGATAATAAAAAGACTAGTCCAGTACCTCAAGTTTAAAAATCATCATAACTGAAGAAATTGATGGAACAAGTTAGCTATTTATGAAGAGGACAGAACAAGAACATTTGATCAAAAGTGAGTGAATGCTACTGAAGAGCTAGCTAAATAAATAGGGAAAAAACCACGAAAAACCTTAAACTTTGCCCAAAGCGACAAATTTACCAAAAACATTTTTTTGTGATGTAAAAAACCCTGAACTTTGCCAACCGCGACACATTTATCTTAATTTTTTTTTTGTGACACAAAAAACCCTCAACTTCTGCTGTGCGACACATTTATCCTAAACTAAAGGGCATTTTGGTCTTTTTACTTTTAAAATTTTTTTTTTTTTTTTTCTTCTCTGTTCCCTCCGCAGGCCATGGCAGTCCCCCGCCGGCGTCCGGCGAGGGTCCCCCTGCCTGGGCTGGCTAGGGCGGCCCTCGCTGGCGTCAGGCGAGGACGGCCCTCCCCAGATCTGGCGAGGGAGGCCTTTGCCGGCGTCGGGCCAGCCCAGCTGAGGGCTGCCCTCGCTCGACGCCGGCGAGGGCGGCCCTAGCTAGCCCGGGCGGGCGACCCTCGCCTGACGCCGGTGAGGGCAGCCCTCGCTGGCCGCCGGCTTCCCTCTGCTGGCTCCGCCATGGCCGGCGGAGGGAAGAAGAAGAAACAATGAAAAAAAAAAAAGAAAAAGGAAAAACAAAAAAAATAAGACAAAAATGCCCTTGATGGGGTAAATGTGTCACAATTTGAAAAGTTTGAGGTTTTTCACGTCACAAAAAAAAGTTTAGGGTAACTTTGAGCAAAGTTTGGGGTTTTTGGTGGTCTTTTCCCAAATAAATAAGATTATTTTTCTACATCGGTGAACAATTTTACCTTTCTTGTAGAAAAGGTGGCTTCAAAATGAAGTTAGGCATGGGTCATTTTTAATGATTCTGAGATGAATCACTAAGCAATCAACCATGATGAGTTATTGAAATAATTTTCAGGAAGTTAATGAACGACCTACCAAAGCCAAGAACATTCGAGATCAACAGGCTGTGTCTATCAACCCCTCCCCAAACCCCTGCATTGTGGGAGCCTTGTGACTGGGACACTTTCATATTTCTTGTGATAAAAATTGGTCTAGATGAATAGATGGTAGTAACATGATATATGGAAAAGTGATAGTTAAAAGACTCAAGTGCTACAAGTTAGTACTATTTTGGCTAGCAAATGGTCAAATGGAAATAGGGATAGAAATAAAGGACATAGTGAAGGGATGGCAAGAGACTAAAAAGTTAGATGTGCTTGGAAAGAATCTCGGGTTGGGCAACTGTGGGCAATATGAGACTCTAATATGTACTAATAACCTATTTGTTTCTGGCACAATGTAGTTATTCTTCACAAGACTACCATCAACATCTAAGAATAAAGAAAAACTAGACAAGATGCAAAAAGTGATCAAGCAACTTTGCAACTTGTTCATGCATTCACCTTTTCTAAATTTTTCTCTCCTCAGTTCTCTGGCCCTTCATAATAAAGTTCAACCAACATCCTCAAGAACAAGAATATCGCATCGGCATTGTTAACAGGGGCATGATATGATCTCTGCAGCTTTTGCATGAGAATATGCTACTGCTTTAAGTGTGCAATATTATCCAACTTCAACATCAACACTATTCAACAATTACTACATATGTGAATAACAGAAGAGGAGGAGAGGAAAATAATTTCCGAGAAAACCCTACTCAGAAGAGGAAATTATGCTAGCAACTATTCAACAACTGCATATGTGCCTAACAGAAGAGGAGAACAAATAATTTCTGAGAAAACCCAACTCAGAAGAGGAAACTATGCTAGCACGCACCATATTTTGTTACCAAATACTTGATTATATCATCCGATTCATACATCGCGACCCCAGTGTTTGGATCTACCTGCAAAAAGGAAAAGGGAAATACTAATTGAAATCCAGGATCCTTTAATGCCACTTACCCCTATTATTAGCCACAATGTGGGGTAGATGCTACGAAATGAACATAATGAAAAACCGGTATTCCATTGGAAATGGATGGAATTTGATTGGAGAGTGGTCAAAAGAGTGATCCAAGAGTTTCAAAAAAAGACTATGCTTTGTCATTTGTTGGATATAGAGTCCAGAAACTGAGGGCAAATGACCACATTAACCTGCTAAATATTTAAGCCACAAAGCACCATTAACTATTATGGTTCAAGATCTTTCTCATGCTTTTTGAGAAATGTGCTCCTTTAGTCTATAAATCTTAAATCTAATGCTTCAGCATAAAAAATTCATGGTAAGGAGTATCAGCTTATCCATTCAAGGAAGAATTAAATCCTTATCTTACTTGACACCAGGATGAAAAGTAACATTGAGAAGAAGAGTACAATACCATATATGGAAATTGTTTTTTTCCGCCCATCTGAGCCACCTTGGGACGGAAATTTGGACTATTTCGTGGACATGGATAGAATATAACATCAAGATCCAATACTGCAACAATTTCCCTAACCTGTTGACGATTGGAGATGTCATTTTGGAATACCGCATCCAGAATTTGAGACTTAAGGCGCACATCAAAGAACAGCACAATTAATGGATTTACAAAGAAAAAGCAAAACAGAACTCATACCTTATTAATAGTAAAAGCAGAGTCACATTAATCAGCAAATCTTACTAATTGTTGTCGATTGTCTAATTAGAGGATTAAGGAACATTACCAAATTTCAACTATTTATGATCAAGATGAAAATCACAACTAATTCATCTCGTTTTAACAAAAATGGTGTAATTTCTTCCCAGATGGCACAGTTCAGTACCACAAAATCAATGGGGAATGTATCTCATCAAGAGCAATTTCCAGTCGGCTGTTAGATCTGTCAATCATTCAAGGATGGGCATATCTCTCAAAAGGATAGATGTAGATCCATAAAAAATAAAAAGAGGAGATTGTTGACTAGATTTTACCTTTCGACAAAAAGGACAGCTGGTGATCCACGATATCCACACATACACATTCCCCAGGTGAATGAGAGCAGAGAGAGGGAAGGGTGAAAAGGGAACAAAAAGACACTGTTAGAATGCGTCCGTTGAAGCACTGGGTGAAAATTGGTATAAACACATCATACCAATAGAAAAAGATCCTGGCATCCCATAAGCGGAAGAAGATCTAATAGGTACAATGACATCATCCATCTAATCTAGCAACGAGTAAAATGAAAAATACCAACATGAGTACCTCTCAAACTCATAAATTTCAATAGGCTTCTCTGGCCGAGGACCTAATTTCGAAGTCTCCTTAACTTTCACACCTATTAAAATCGAACAATACAAGGATAGGCATATCAGAAAGTAAGCATGCTAAAGTAGTAGCTCAGTGAACCTGTAACACTTGTACTTGGTTTTTCTGCATATAACTTTCACACACATTGACCAAAAGTGGCCAGGTAACAACCTTGCAGGTGAAGTTACTCTTAATTGAAAAAAAGGTGCCACAGCTTACCAGCAATATCTAAAGCATACTGGCCAGGTGGAATCTCATTTTCGGAAGCAAAGGATGCCGAGTACCTGTCATAAAATGACAAGTGTTACTGGTTCAGATTCAAATAGCCTGCAGCATTCTAACAAACCTTTCAAGAAAAATAACTAAGAATGCAAGATACATGCCCCATTACCATAAATTCAGCTAGACCTTTCACCTTGAATTTATTAGTCAAAACCAATATCAAAGAGGTTCAGATCTAACGCCGTATTCTTTAGCAATTACTATATTCATCTCATCCTTTTTATAAGATAAAGATATATGTCAAGTCTCCCACTATATAATCATAGTCATTCAGTTCTGATCTTTCTTGTAAAATAAAAGAAGACAGGACTTTAAACTATTCGGGCCATAACTGAATCATATCCCCCGGTCACCGCAATCTCAAGTATCCTGTACTCCCTATGTGAGTTCTCATGTATTGTGAAGGGGGGAAGAAACAGATGTCTTATTCTGATCCAGTAATTTCGATAATAAAGGAAAGAACGAATGTCTCATTTAGGTATCTTGATTAAACTCCTCAAAGTGGCCTTTCACAAAGAAATAGTATTCTTTCTTTTTCTCAACGATATTAAATACAGTAAAAAGAGTTTAAAATTTGCGCAATTTGCAACTGTCTGAGTGCTTTTTAAGAAAGGGAATATGATGAGAATAATAATGTCTCATTTAGGTATCTCGATTAAACTCCTCAAAGTGGCATTTCTCAGAAGAATAGTATTCTTTCTTTTTTCTCAATGATCCTAAATACAGCATCAAGAGTCCAAAAATTGCCCAATATGCGACTGTCTGGGTGCTTTTTAAGAAAAGGAATATGATGAGAATAATTACTGTCAACTTTTTGAACAAGTTCAAGTACATTAATTTTGTTGGATTTCTTCCTTTTTTCCACCCGTGAAGAACTCTCCAATTCCTGATAAGTTCATTTGGGTACCTCCATTCTTTCTCCTTTAAAAGGCCAAAGAAGCATTTGTTACAGGTGTTAGTAAACACATTCAACCAGAAAGAACCATTCTGATATTAGCCAAACAAACGTTGTCACTACATATTTCCAATAGGGAAGAAAATCCGGTCAAAAAGTAAAAAAGAAGAACAAAACACCTGATATTAACCAAAACTGTCTTCAGTATGAACTCCACCTTCATTGCATAGTTGGGTTTTTGTGCACTTTTAATGCACTACAAAGTCTTTGATTCATCCTTAGTCACAAAGCTATAATGAAAAGTTTGAAGGTATGATGGCAAAAATTTGTGGAAGGTGCTTGACAATGTCAACTGCTTTGCTTAAATGGAGTTTGTCATTTAGTTGCGGTTACTGATGAGAACTTGGGTTCACACACCTGTTTATTTTTCAATGAGATTTTCACTACAATTTCCAAAACTCACGTAGTGTCTACCGCCAGGTTTCTGGTTATTTGATTCAATGATCAGACAAAGAGTAGAATAAACTATGTTGCAGATGCACGATTCTTCAAGTCCCGCAACGTTATAATCCAAAAGCAGGTGTAGCACACCAACAACCCGCAAAAACAGCAGAAAGGACATAACCCATTTCGATTTTACACCACAGAAATCCAAATTAACGAATCCAGCCAGCTAAAAGCACCAACACATGCCTCGAAAACCGAAACTTTAGGCAAACTCAACAAAGAACGAAGCAAACAGAGAAAAACCCAATACCCGGAGACAAAAACGCCGGTGCCCAATCGGAAGATTAGGGCGAGAGACGCACCCAAGACGTCGAGGACCTTGTCCGGCCTCACGCCGAATCGCTTCGGCTCGGGAGGCTTGAAATTGGGAGGAGGAGCGAAGGTCGGTGGTTTGGTAGCCGTGGAAGTTTCAGGGGAGTCGGTACTCGACGCCCTGACGCTGACGGAGACCGAGGGCTTGAGGGTCGTGCGGTGGCGCGAGTATGGCCTCAGCAGCGGAGGTTGACGCATGTTCAGGACTCCGGCCATCGTTGGGGGCGGCGATGGCGCTCTTTCCTTGGAGGACTGCGGAGTGCGCTGTGGTTGGTGGTGGTGGTGGTGGAGGTGGGAGTGGTTCAGTGGTGAAGAAACTGTGCACGGGTGCACTAGCTCTTTTGAGGCTGGCAATCGTGACGGGAACTGTTAGGTAATTCAGTTATTCTTTTACCCAATAAAGAAAAGAAAAACTTTCTGCAATTCTTGATTCTTTTTCAATCTTTGCTCTTAATCTGCGAATGAGTTGGAGAGATGGGTCGGGGACGAGCCGCCAGAGCCAAGGGTCGGGACGAAGCGAGGCGAGGATGAGGTGGGGACGAGCCTTGGGAGAGGTGGTGGCTTCCTGCTAGGGCAGGCGAGCAAATTACTAGTAAGATAGGCACACATTCGGCGAGAAAGAGATCGTGTGTCTAACTTGATGAATTGTGGTCAGTGACTCAGTTTTTGTACGATAGAAAAGTGCATCTCAATTTCAGATCTTATTTAATTAAATTGATACTATTTTCATAATTAAGCACATTAAAGTGATAAATCTTGTATTTCCATGCGTCTTCCTAATCTTCAACGCCATTGATTTTGCGTCTTTAATGATTTTCCTCACAATAAATATAAATTTAAATGGCTCAGCCTTTGTTAAGCCTTAGAAAATGAAACCCACCACCTCTATCAAGTGTGGTAAAGTGAAGGATTGTCTCAACATGGCCATTCATCGTCCATTTTCTGACCCATCTTAGGTGACATAGCTTTGCACTTTGAATGGAAGAGCTTTTCAACACGTGCTAAGTTCGGCCCACCTGTTCAAGGTTGGAGATCACTGAGAGCCCTTGCGAAATGAATTACTTCTGACAAAAAATGTACTAAATTTTGGCAATTTCACTGTATAAGTTTCTCTGCACTTTGCTCCATTCCATATTCAAAGAAAGGGGGTTGACCAATTTTACTCCCCATGGTGAATATCCGCGACACCGAAAAATTCTGAGATACTCCGAGTGATGTGAGCTCGATACATTCAAGCTTTTGATTTCGGTGGATCTCATGTTGGACCAACATATTTAAGAATTGAGATGCTCTAAGCTCACATATACCGAGTACATCTAATAATACATTCATGGCTTTCCGCCTAGTTCTCTCTAAATTGGAAAAACCCATCATTGTTAGGCCTTAAGCTCAAGTTTTTACATGATGGCACATGCAAAATAAGATTTCCCAAAACATATAATTTTTCATTTCCCAACAAAGATGAATGAAAATGGAGAAGACTTGGTAAGAAAAAAGAAGAAGAAGATGATAACCTTACAAAAATGAAGAGTATCTCTATAAACAAAAACATGAAGATTTATAGAATATTATTTTTCTCTCGGAGAATAAACAAAGGAGGTAAAAAGAAAAGGAAAAGGAAAGAAGGGTTGACATTGTTCTAACCTCTATTTGGGTTTGCGAAGGGACGGATCCATGGGGGCTCGCACGGGCCTTAGCCTCCCAACTCATTGGGCAAAGCCTCCTTAATAGGGGGACAGCATATTTGTTAGCCAATTGGCAATTCCACATTTCCTTTCTTATATATTTGTAAGGGATTCATACCATATATATATATATATATATATATATATATATATATATATAAAATCATTGTGTGCTACATTTACTATAAATTAATTATTGGGTCATAAAAGATCTCAGACCAGTACAACCTTGGCAAATCTACTGAAATCTTCAGGGAAAATTTAGTGGCTTTTAGTAGATTTTCAAGACTTGAGGGAGCTCTTGAGGCAACATTAGTACGCTTTTGAATTTCAGTTCACTTTCTTTAGATTCGGTTTCACCAAAATGATGTTGTTCAAGAGATACATTTATATTTAATTTTGTCCGTTGGATCCATGCCACACGATGATCATCCGGATTGCTTACCACATGCATTTTCGTGTCAACAACCTAAAGGTGACATTGAAGAAAAAGCTAATGGAATGTAGTTTTGCTGCAACTATCGGTTATATAATATATAAAGGGCATTATATCAACAAAGAAATGGTAGATGGCCCATTGATTGGGTCTTCTTGCTGGAGGCCCCTGAACACGAGTTTGAACGTTTAAGGCAAGAGTAATGTCCTAGAGCTTGAAGACTTTTCTACACAAGATTGATTTCATCAATAACAAAACATTCAAGGGATGGTTCACTTGCCAAATCTTGATGGAATATAATCTCAAATCAAGAAATTTTACCAGCCTTGATGATGTTTTTTGGAAGCTTCAGATTGGAAGAACGTACTTGTTTAATCGAACAATTGGACAGCTCCTGATCATCTATGTCCTAGTTCGAATAATTCTAATACTAAGGTGTTTTCGCTTTTGTAAACATCGTTTAATTGTTCTTGTAAAGAAATTTACCTTCTTGATGTACGAGAATCCCGACATTTTCCCTTTATGTTTTCTATGTGCGTGCAATGATATGTTGCATCCAACTAGTAAAGATGTAGGTTATATTTTCACCCATCCATGTTATTACCAATCATCCCATTGATGTGGTTTAGTCTAGGCCATGTCTTGTACATGTAAGAATGATTGAGACTATTAATATATATTTATATATTTAAAGGCTTCGTTTGGGTATTTAGTGATTTTTTTCCCCAATTTTCCTTGAGAAAGAGTTGGCTTTGCCATAAAGCAAGTCTTGGGGTGCCTTGAACTTTTAACTTTCTTGACATACAAGTCTCACAATTAATGAAATTTTCTTATTACCCTCAAGCACTTACTAAAATTCCAATTTTGCCCTCTATTTTAGAAACCCTAGATTTTTTTCCACCTAGGTTAGGTGATGCTAGCTAACAGCCTCACCAGTAGTTGAGTTTTGCCGGAAAGAGTTGGAATTATTTTTCAAAAGAAATAGCATAAATCTTTTATGAAGTGTAGTTGCTTTCCAAATGCCATTCAAGTCAAAATTGTTTTCTAATGTGTTTTTATATTATAATTTATAAAATACTATCTTTCCTTTGGAAAATCCCCTTCACTTTGTTTCACTAAAAGTTCATGATTTGAAAGTCAATCAATTATATCGTTCATAAATAATAAATGAACGAAAATATCTCTATTATCTGTAAAACTATTTAGGCATAATTTGTTGTGGATGATAAATATATTTTTTCTTTGACTGATTCTTTTGAAGAATGTAACCAATCATTTTTTTATAATATATTTTTCAAATCATTCTTTTTCTGTTAAACAAACAAACTATATATTGTTTTTGAACACATCTTTAGATCTTTTGGCAACAATTATAAAGTTTTGAGAAAAACGTGTTTGTTTGTCTTGAGTTAAAAGAGATCGACGTCGACTGCAATCATTTTCCTGATACAACCGACCGCACCATGCCGTAAAACCAGAACAAAGTCTACCCGGCGGTGCCGCCCGACCATGGAGATGGAAGGGTCGTCGTTTCTTTACCACGTCTGCAGACAAGGGCCAAGACCTTTCTTGGGAAGTGGTCCCCACTATCTAGAAGCCAACCAGCAACGGAAAACGACAAAATCCTTTTATGTAAAACTCATTTTGGCTCCATCAATTTGATCATTTTTTTAATAAGCGAAATTCAGAAGAGATTGAGATAACCATTAAAAGAACCATCCATTTTTTTTTAATCCTTAAAATTTAAATTCTGTGTTTTCAAAGGACTGCACTAGCAATTTGAGGTCATCACTTCATAACAATATAGTCCATACCATTATGAAAAATATTGTGAGTTATTATAAGACATGGAATGGGAATGCTGTGGCGTAGATTTTTCTTATCCTCGGAGTGCAAAACTGCAAATCGAAAGTAACATGGCCTAAAAATACGACAAAAATGAAATTTAAGTTTGAAAATGGTTCTTGTTATACCTTGTATCTAATTCCATTTCAATCATATATTTATTTTTCTTTTGGCTAAGTTCAAAGAACTATAAACTTCATATCTACTTTCAGAAATCCCAGTAAATTTTCTTTTCATTGCATTGGTAGCATACAAGTTTGTGGGTCAAATATATTTTTGGAAAATTCCCACAAAAATGCGAAATATTTCCCACGAGCATGGATATTCCAAACTTTTTTCCATCTCACCCATATTTCGAAATTTATACCAATGACTCAAAAAGACCTCCCCTCATTATATAAAGGCTGTTAAAAATTTGGTTAATACCACAAAAATCTCAAATTGATATATTTATAATAAATTTATTTCAAACCATTTTTTTTACCACAAAAAATCCCAAATTGGTACATTTGTGATAAATTCATCCAAAATTAATTTTTTTACCATCAAAAACCCAAAACGATGTACTTGCATGAGTTTTTATTAAATTGGATTAATACCATGAAAAATCATGAACTGGTATACTTGTGCAAACATAGGGTAAAAACTCAAACTGATACATCCGTCAATTTTCACGTATTATTTAACTCAGTCATTTAATGATAAAATAGAAACTAATAGAGGATAAATCACTTTGTGGTTTTTTGTAATATTAACTCTTAAATATTCGATTGGGGATCCTTATGACCTCATTGTTTTAATACCGTGTGAGATTTTGTTGGACCATTGTCAATTATTCTAAAAACTTAAACTATTAGATAAATGCACGGTTTATTTTATTAAATATTCTAACAAGGCTATTGTGAGAGAAAAGTTTAGGAAGTTGATGTCTTACACTAAAAAAAATTAAATTTTTTTATTGATTATACCAACATTTTTTTTTCTAAAAGTGAAAATGGAGGGGACCACGATGGAATGATGGAGAGAATGAGAAAGGAATATATGTCTCGCTGAAAAGGGTCCAGCTTTTCCAAGAAAAAACCGGACATCAACCACGAAGTGAACAGCAAAACAAGAAGTGGAATCTGGCTTCGCCAACAGAACTTAGATCTCCCTCGCAACCCCCCGACCTTTTTGACTGAGCCCGTGTATTTAATTCACGCAAAAAGCCCAGCCGCATGTATCAAGAAAATGCAATTAAAATTTCTTTACCAAGTAAAGGTTGTCAATGAGATCTTGAAAGAATGAATCGAATCTTGGAAAAGGGGTTGTTACCGAGATCTTGATCCAACTATCTCTCTTTCTCTGCCCTAAAAACACCTTCTTCTTCTTTTTTAAATGACAGTAAACTGGGACATTGCGTTTCAAAGACGGCATGGTTGCTGCTTTGCTTGCTTTCGGGTGGAGCGACAGAGACGCGAGAGATTAGGGTAAGACGAAGAGAGAGCAAAAAAGGATTTCGCTTTGAATGGATTAATGCGCACAGCAAGGGTTTCGGGTGCATTCATTAGGCTGACGTGATGATAGACCATTTTTGATCTCTTCTTAGCTGAACTAGTAAACCCTAGGACAGGATAAACTACACATACCGTCAGATTATCCCTTGTTATTAATGAGGAGATTTTTTGCAATGGAAGAGTTTTCCGTTAACCAATCTAATGTTTAACGATCCTTTTGCGATAGATTTCTGTTTTTTTTTTTTTTTTTTTTTTTTTTTTTTTTTTTTTATCGAGGATCCAGCCTAGCTCACCTTATGGGAACACAACACTGACTATATCTCGGGGGAGACTGGCCCAACAACCTACCGCCGGGGCGCCTCACTTAAATCATGGAACCATACCTAGGAGTCGAACCCTTGACCTGGTGGCCAAATTCAGGGGCAAGCCTCCACCAGTGCAGCCATGCATGGGTAGGTAATTTCTGTGTTTCTTTTGTCACTGTATTTCTTAACAAGTTTTTAGATAGTAACTCTAACACTCAGTTTGAATGGAACGATTAGGCAGGAAAAGAATGGATATAGATAACCCAAAGAGAAAAATTTGAAGGAATTGAGTTATGATGTTGTTTGGATTCTGGTGAGGGAACAAAGGGAAAAAAAAGGATTCTGGCATAGATATTTTTTTTGTGTATATAAAATAAGATGTAAATATTTGTCTAAGTGAGAAAGAAGAATACATTTTTTTTTTGTTCGAAAGAATTCATTAATTAAGAAAATACAAATCCTTTCGAATCCCTAAACACAATTATGTATTTTGAATCATTTCTCTTTCTTCAAAATTCCTCCTAATAAACATAGTGTAAAAGTGTTCTTATTGATATATCGGACATGATATTGAGGTCATTCAACCACGTATATAATAATATGGATATGTATGTCACACATTTGATAAAATATAAATAATGCAGACGATTTTAGTTTACGCTAATAATGATAGTGAAGTAAGGCATGATCCTTACCGGGAAAAAAAGAAAGAAAGTATTGCATGAAGTACACAAGTAATAAATTCTCATATAAGGTTTATTCATACTGCGGAGAACCTATGTGCTCATCAGTGACCTCACGAGTCACAACTCAAGTTTGAAACATCAAGACGGTGACTTCACAACCCAAATTGAAACTTTAAGACAATCGCACCTCATAAAAAATGGGGGCATCAGGGTAAGACAAAATACACTTAGTCGAGCTGCGACGACAATGGAGACTCGGCGACATGGCTGGGTGGGTCGGCTGAGAGTAGGCAAGAGAGGAAGGAGGAGGGGAGAACATTAGGGTTTTATTTGTGCGCGGTCTGTTGCGAAAAGAAAACGGATGGTTTGGTCCGATAAATAACTTTTCCAAGTAAATTCAACCCTTAAATTTAGATTATCCCGATGTAACACATGCCATTTCCAAACACCTTAATCTTTTAAAACAACTTTTACCGATAAAAGAAGAAGAGAACAGAGAGAGAGAGATAAGAACAACCGATCACTCTCAATTCTACACAAGTAGTGAGTGGTCGGCCAACGCATTGAAAGTCGCTGTCTAGGGCTCATCACTGTTTCTTCGTTCTCCATTGAAGGGGTTGATTTTTCTTGCTCCACTAAAGCGTTTTTAGAGGAAAGCATATGTATTGCATGCGTGTTGACCTTCAGCCAGCACTATCGTGTATTCTTCCCGATTCATACCCTTTTCGGCAAATTGTCTCCATGTATTCTTTTCATGATCATGACCCCCGTGTAACCATTCTCACAAAAAGTTCAACTAAAGTGAACGGATGGAAATTTTTGTGCTTGACCCCCTGGCCTTTACTAGCTGCCAACGATAGAACAAGCTAGAACAAGATAGACAAAATTATAAAAAAAAAAAAAATCTTAAAAATTATTATACAATTACTAATTCAATATTTAATCTTTCAAGTTGGCCAATTGAATACTAAATTTTTTATGATTTGCCAATATAGTCATTTTGGACTTTTTTTGGTGGGTGATCGTTAATGTGAATGTTAACTATTATACATGACATGATCGATGTTGCGTGAATCAATAACTATTATACATGACATGATCGATGTTGCGTGAATAATTTTTTGATTTCTTCATTTTGATTTTCTTTTCTTTTCCCTTTTCACCCTTTTTCTATAGTTAGCCATAGACGAGAGCCAATGAGGCTCGCCCTCAATAGATTTGGTGAGGTAGACTCTCGTTGGCCTTTAGCGAGGCTTGACCTCACCTCTGGCAGCTAGCCATGGAAGAAGGGGATAAAAAAAGAAAAAAAAAGAAAGAAAAGAAAAAGGAAAAAAAAAAGGAAAAAGCTAAAAAATTTATAAAAAATTCAAAAAGGTTAAAGGATTCAAAAAAATTGTCTACGTCAATATTGGCCATGCCACGTAAAATGGCCAGCATTTACATAAATAATCCCTACCAAAATTATTCAGAATGATTACATAAGCAAATCGTCAACAACTATAGAACTCAATTGCTTAAATTGAAAGACTTAAGATTAAATTGGCATCTATATGATATATTTAGGAGTTTTTTTTTTTTTTTAAGTTTCCCAACAATATATCTGCATCATTTATATTTATTGATTTAGATATAGTAAAGACACGGAATTTTTAAAGTTATCAGAGAGAGTACCTGTCACGCCTCGATCCTCTGAGCACGTGCCCATCCCTCATTGGTTGTTTAATTAGCGATGTCCCAGGATACATCACTGACCCTTTCTTTTTAATGCACATGCGGAAACAAATAATTAATCCCCAAACAACAACACAATGGGATAGAAAAGTAGGGCCACAAGTCACAACCAAAACAAGCCTTTTATAAACACTTCAAGTTTATACACAATACTAGGATGTTTACAAAAGATCGGCTCAATAAAAAGGGAACTATCCTATGACCCACTGGTCAGACACGTTCGCCGATTCTTTGATCTCCTCCTCATCAATCTCCGGAGCTTCAGGTCTTCCTCAACTGCCACCTAAGGACTTGAAAATGTTATCTCACAACGAGGTGAGATGACGTCTTAGCAAGTTCATCCCCTAAGACCCGACTAGGAAGAAAAAACGCCCTAAGGGCTGCCTAAGCACAAACACAAGTCAAAGGACTTACCTTTGCCTCAGTTCCTTCTTGCAAGTTAATATAATTCAAATAACCATCCAATCATTTCAACCAATCAGATCGAATCATCGATCAATCGACTTAGTCGATTCCATATCAACAAGATCATCTTAGGGTCATCTTAATCAATCACTCGTTCCACTTTTAATCATGGCCCCACGGGCACAACCTACTGAATGTTCAGGGGTAAATCACAGCCCAATGGGCACAGCCTATTCTAAGTTCGGCGGTAATTCACGGCCCTATAGGCACAGCCTGCTTCGGCGGTTAATCACGGCCTAATGGGCACAGCCATACTTTGGCGGTTAATCACGGCCCAATGGGCAAGGCTATATTTCGGCAGTTTTCTTGACCCATCCCATAACGTCACGCACAACATACGTCGCCTCATCCTTCAATGGTCATCTTACCACGACTATAAATCACCACACGATTATTCACCCACGGCCCAAGGACATTGAACTTCCCATTTGAATTCCTCAATTTAAAATAATGTCCTGGCCTATTTTTTTTGTATTAAAAATACCTGATAAAAATAATCGTGTATGGGTACACGGTCAATTTGAGCCAAAAATATAATATTTTCATTTTATAAAATCCCACTATTTACAATAGTCCACAAACACATTTTTGGTGCTATAAACCAACGCCCGATAATTTTCTAATTAAATACTGAAATTAATAAGTTTTGGGATAAATACCCAAAATCACAAATTATACTAAAATGTGCACAAAATAGCACTCAGTTAATTAAATGAATCACACCACTGCAATCAGCATAAAATTCTGATCACCGGCTATCTCGGTCTAATTTCTGGAAAATAATAATTAATTAAATAATTACGGAAATTAATTATTAAATACCAATAATGCACACTTAGGCCAGAAAAGCTTAATTAAAAGCCGAGACGGGCCCGAAAAATTTTCAAACCACTCTAGATAAATACTAGAGCTTATCTAGGCTCTAATTACACTACTCTAACCACTTAACATGCAATAACGGTTAATTAAATTGCTAATCTATTATAACTATCCACCTAATCCACACTTAGTCTAAACTAATCAATATTTAAACGTCATTAACTTACTAAGGAGGGAATTGTGAGTTAAACTCACTTGATTAACGATCTGCTCGGACCATAACGACAAGGACACGGAGACGGGCCACAAACTTCGAAGCGGGTGTGCCTTTCGAAGTCCGGAAGGCCACTGAAACGGGCCAAACAATGCTGGAAACCCGGGAGCTTTGGTCTCTGCTCGGTGGTCAAAGGAGCTGCTCTAATGGCTGACTGAGGTGGAAACGGCGACAGCAGCTGGCGGAGGGGCTGCAACAGGCTTGGCGGAGCTTGGTGGGCTTCCAGGAGGCTCCGGCGATGGCGAGGCGAGCTCGAATGGGGATGGCCTGGGGTCATGGTAGAGGCGGAATGGCGCCAGGACAGACAGGTTTGGTGCGTGAGCAAGCGAACGGGCTCTGGGGCACGACGGTGGCGTGCTGGCGGTTCGACGGGGCTGCTCGGCGGAGGAAGGGGCTGCTAGTTCAGTGCTCTGGAAATTTTGGAACTTCTTGGTCTCAAATGGAAGGGGGCTTGACGGCAGTAAGGAGGAAGGGGATCGGTTGGGCTGGAGGGGACCGCCTTGGTCTTCTCTCATCTCTTGGTTCCCTTAACTTGGCCCTACCAAGGCAACTAGCTTCCTTAGCCACTTTTCCAGTAGCCTAGTCTTCTTCTAGAAGCCTTGGAGTGGTCAAAATGTTGGATCCAAGGGAGAGTTACGAATTTTGATTGGAATTTTCCCAAATTGGACTTCAATTCCTCCTTAAATCAACTCAATTTGGCTTCTAAAAATTCAACCGTTGAGTCCTTGATCAACTTGGTATTTTTCCTCGCCATTAGAACCTACTTGCATCCTAATTTTGGGATAAAAAATGGTCCTCTGCATTTTCCAGTTGAAAACGGCCCTATACCGACATTTTTCGCCAAAAAATCGGTTTGCAAAAAAATCTTCGGAGGCTGAGTCGACGTTCCTAAATTGATTCGTGACATGACAGAGTTTTCAATTTTTGGAATTGGATGGCTAATTTAAATCTGGCGCGATTTTAGCATGACCTAGGTTACCAGATAGCTTTTAGAAATTTTTAGTGCAAATGACCCGTGGTTGATTTTCTTCGAGCCACAATAAACCTTTTCGTCACATTGATGACTCTCGGTTGTTGTGAAAATCTTGAGGTTTCAAATACGGACACAAGGTACCAAAACGACAGAAAAAATCAGTTTAGTGCCGATCGACGAGAATTTTTCAATTTGGTGGAATCACCCACGTTTAACCACACATTTTAGTCGAATCGACCTATCTCTAATTTCTAATCGATCTTTATTGTGCCGTAATGATCTCTGTAGATGAGCACGGTCGAGTAGTCAATTCCTGATCGAATTCTCAAGTCTATTGTGTTAAAATTCCTTAATGACTTCTCCAGATAGTCTAGTTATCTTAGGAGTGATCAACTCTAAGAATAGCACTATAGGCTTTATTCAATGAAAAACAGAATTGAATATATTTATAACATATGTCTGAAGCAATTTGCAAAAAAATTAGTTTGATAAAGAAGTTAAACAACGCACTATAGTTTTAGTAACTAAGAAGTCAATAGCATGATTTTCTACATTTATGGATTCAATTATATTTTAGAAAGTATGTGAATAACATATCGAACCCTCATCCGTGCCTCTTATGGGAAACTGGCTAATATGCGTACCGACAATTCATGAAGCTACATATTTATTTAGGCAATATACATTTGGATAGCGCACCATGGCCAGATGAATATTTAAAAAACTCAGTTTTCAGTCTGCTTGGGAGATAATTTCTTGTCATTGTATATTTCAGTTAAATCGAACAAAGGCAAATTGCAAGTACTGGGTTTTGTTTCATCGGAATTGCTCACGTGACAAAATATCTTTCGCCAAAAGTTATTCTTCAATTTTTTTAGAAGGGACAAGGATTCTGTGTCAACTTCGGATATCTCATGTAATGAAAAATTCAATTTCTTTGATCCAAACAACATTGTACAATCTTAGTTTGAGTCAGAATTTAATCAACGACAAGACCCACAAGTTAAAAGTCCACCCTTGAACTATGCTGGAATTCAATCAACGACACAAGTTAAGGATGGTGAAATACAATGTCGAAATTTAATCGACAACATTGTACCAAGATAATAGGATATAACGCCGAAATTTAATTTATGATGATGCACCGGGATAAAAAGATACGCTGAAATCGATTCGATGACGGAAATCTGAAAGCTATGGCTAAGGAAATTAAAGTGTGGTACATGAGAAGTAAAGATAAGAGGATAATATTTTGATTAATTTGTCAAGGGGATTTCTCGCTGAATGACTGGTGCTATTTATAGTAAAGTTACAATAATCGTTTGACAGTTATGTCTTCTCTAGTAACTGTCGCTGGCTTTGTTCATGTTCCTTTATTCTTATAGATCACTTTGCCCATGCTTCACGTAACCATCCTTGTCGTATTTTGAGGATTGTGCAATTATCGATGGCCATTCTATGGCTGGGTCTCCAAATAGCAACTGCCTTTTTTACAACGTGCGTCTTTGATGCTACTTATCTTCATACCTTGAGTAATATTCAAAGTGTTTTTGTTGAAAAAGTTGCCGCCAAGGTTCATACAAGCGGCTACCAACTGTCTGTCATCGTGTTTCAGTAAAAGCTGGAACTAATCAAGATCAATAAATAGGAAGAGGAGTTAGCTAGGAATAGGAATCAATTGACAAAGTTCATGCCACGGACATGTGGCACTCCTTTATCCTGTCATCGATCACTGGATATCTGCGTTTATATTCGTCAATAATTCGGCATGCAATAGACATCACTCATGCGTTATGCACATGACTGTACCTTATCTCTACCCAAATATTATATATATTTCCCACCTTCGTGACAAGCATGTACCAACCAGGTTAATTATGAGGGTTAAAAGATTTATGTTCTTTGTCAATTCAAAACCAAATTAAATGTGCCTTTTATATGCAGCATGTATAGGCTCCCCCCCTTTTAACGGTTTAACTTTACGTGGATTTTGTATGCAACGCGAGTGCGCTTTTTCATCTTAAAAAATCAAATGTTTGGCCACGAAGCACCACGCGAATAAGTAAAGGACAAAAAGCAATGCCATGCCTTACTGACCCACCTCTTTCCCCTTCGAGAGGGTATTGGCGCATGGTGTCTAAGAATTCTGACCGAAAGTAGGGCAAATAAAGTCAATTTTGTAGGCAAGGAAATCGTGCATTTTCTTTTACGCAACCTGGTCCAGGATCGGTAGCCAGGTCGAAAATGACTCGGTGAAGTTAGTACTTACATTAAACTAAATCTAGATGGTCGGGCAATATTTTTTTGAGTCATATTCTAACTTTCAACTCATGTTCAGATTTTTATCATATTTCTTTAAAGGTGTAAGAGTCGAAATTTACATTTGAAATTAATTATTTTTACCACAACCCTTTTGAAAAGTTGGGGATTCGAACCTCCTTCTCTCCTTTCCCATGTGAGAAGGATGACCATTAAAGCGAATTCTAGTTGTTTGATCTGGTAGTTTAGAACTTTGCAAAACACACATGGAAACCAACCAATACGTTCGTGTAGTAACTGCTTGAAAAAGAAAAAAGATGTTTACGTACTCATAGAAAGTTTTAAACGATATTTGGCTCATGCTTGGTGAATTATAAGATGAATGGCTAGAGCGAAGGACGCATGGGCAAGTCCTTATATCGTGAAGGTAAAGGAAAGTGCGAAATTCTTAGCGGTCGGTAATATCCACTGGAAAAGAAGCCAACCATCGTCCTCGTCCGGTGCACAACGACAGGAACCCACCAAAACAATAGTCAAAGGTCAACCCCTCATGTTCGCAAGTGGGGTCTGGTCGGATTCCGTTTGCTTTTGGTGCGATTCTGGCGTATGAGTCGAGTTTGGCTTACATTAATAAACACGTCCACGATGGTCGCAGTAGAACTTGGCTACCATTATTTCAATCCGAAGCATGACTATAACGTGAACAAGCGATGTAGAATGACTCTAGCGCCGCATGAAGTTTCAGCTCGTCCAAATTTAACTTCGCACTGTAGTTATATGACAAGAATCCTAATCAGATTCCGACAGGAACGGGAGAACTCAATTGCTAAATGGAGAGTGAAGAATGAAGCTCGAAGCTTGCATTTCATATCATGTTAAAGATTGTCAACTTCAAGAAGAGTTGAATAGATAAGTTCAAGATGGAACTTTTAGGATGCGTTTGGTAACGTTTCTGTTCAAAAATTATTCCAGAGAACAAACTATTTCTATTTCCTGGAACAATTTTTGAACAGAAGAACGCGTTTGGTAACTGCACAAAATTTCTGTTCCTGAAATAGAAAAAGAACAGAAATACGTTTGATAAACTTATATAATTTTTTTGTTTCTTTTATTTTGTTAATATTTCTATTTTATTTTTCATTTTTTCAATTTTCTTTTTCCTTTTTCCTTTTTTCTTCCTTTTGGTCGGTCGCCGCCTCGGCCATGGCCGGGACCGGCCAACGAGGGCTGGTGGCCTCGCCTTGGCCGGGCGAGCTCAAGCTCGCCCGCCAAGGCGAGGCCAAGCTTGAGCTCCGCCCGGATCCGGCGAGGCCGAGCTCGTCTAGCCAAGTCGAGGCCGAGCCTTGCCGAGGGCCGGCGACGCTCCGGCGAGGTTGCTGGCCCTCGACGACCGGTCACCAGCCATGGCCGAGGCCGGCGACTAGCCAAAGAAAAAAGAAGAAGAAAAGAAGAAAGAAAGAGAAGAAAAAATAGGAGAGAGAAAAATTATTTCTTGGAAGTGTTCCTAGGAATAATTAATAAGTTTTTCTTGTTTCTTGTTTCTATTCCAAATCTGTTTCGGGAAATAAAAAGATAGATTTTTTGTTCCTGGAATAAAAGTGTAAACAAATGCATTTCTGTTCTTTTTTTGTTTCCCGGAACAAAAGAACAAAAATTGTTTTCCGAGGAACAAAAGAAGAACACAAACAAACATGCCCTTAATGGCTGAGAAAATATACCTCCAGCATCTTTTTCTTTCTTAATAAGATCATACATTTAAATTTAGAGATGGAACTTTTAACGATCGAGAAAATATACCTCCAGCATCTTTTTCTTTCTTAATAAGATCAGACATTTAAATTTAGAGATACGCAAATTTAATTTTCCCTTCTCTATAGTCAACTACATCAACTATAAACTATAGTAAATGGTCCAAATTGAATAATCAAAATACCAAAATATCATAACTTTAGTAAAATACCTTCCAACTTTGGAAATCACACCGTAAAACCGACTAGGACTTTGTTAGCATAACAATCTCCGGGGTACTGTGAGGATAATAATTTATTGTGAGTCACAAATTCTTGAAAGAGTTGATCTCACAATAATTTATAATTTATAATTATTTATTTTTCGTGATTCAAAAAAATGCTATTATTCTTACAATAAATTAAACATTATGATCCAATCATTTCTCAACCTAAAATGAGAGATTTCTCTCCCTTCTCTTAATGCCCTATTCGCCTGGCCCAACCCAACACCATCGCTGCCTTCGGCAAACTTAACACTAGCCTTGTGAATGGCCATCTCAAGCCTTGTCCTTCTCTCTCTTTCTCTCCCCCGGCATGCGAGTGAATTATATATCCTATTGCGTGTAAATTATTTTGATATGAAGACTATTTGTACCGTTCAAATGCATAAACTTAACTGATTAATAATATTGGGGAATCTCATTGCTATTACTCAAACAAGCATGAAACGTATGCTTGCATATAACATTTCTGGAGTTTCTAGGTAGCAGGATGTCCGGACCTGTGATTATCAAAATTGGCCGGCTACAGGATATCCGTTTATTGTTTACATCCAAGAAATCAACAGTCCACAGCTAACACACCGCCGAGAGTCACTGAGGTGGGGTCCAAGAATAAACATCTGGAGCACTGTCCTTTTCAGTAATATTGTGATCCCTACAAGGGCAATCTTGAATTTATTCCCTATATAAAGCATCGCTTAACCCTTTCAAGTTCGAGCCCTTCACTTAACAAAGCTGAACCTTCCTTCACAACCATACACAATTGTGTTTCTTAAGCCAACCAAGAACAAAAAACCCCATGGGGAACTGCTTAGTTCTTGAAGAAAAGGTGATCAAGATTGTCAAGACAGATGGCAAAATCCTCGAGTACAAGTCCCCGTTGAGGGCTCGCCAAGTCCTCTCCGAGTTCGCTGCAGGCCACGCGATCTCGCAGACGTTTCCGGCCATGGCGGTCCTTGAGCCGGACTCAAGGCTGCTCTGTGGCCGCATGTACTACATCTTTCCTCTCGATCCGTCCACGACATCGAAATTCGCTAAAACCGAGAACAAGAAGAAGGTTAGGTTTGCTGATGATGATCACAAGGCGGTGGAAGAAGGCGAAGAGATTACCAAGGGTGGTGGGTCATCATCGGTTGTGAGGATAAAGGTGCTGATCAGTAAGAGAGAGTTGGCGGAGCTGATCGCGAGAGGCGGAGTTTCTGTCAAGGATGAGATGATTAGTTCTCACTTGTATCAGAGTGAAGAAAGAAGCACAAGTTTGGGAGGTGATGATGAAGGTGACGATCTTTCAAGAAGTTGGAAGCCTTCATTGGAGAGTATACGTGAAGTCAACTAGCAAAACACAGCATTCTCTCTCTCTCTCTCTCTCTCTCTCTCTCTCAAAGACACGCACTCACAACACATGCCAGTGAGTTTTGTTAGATGGGGAAATTATTGCGAAGACTTGTGATTCTGAATTATCTCTCAAGTAGCATAAGCTCACAGCTCGTTGAGGCCCAGAAAAGAAGAAGAAAAAAAGAGAACTCGGCTGCTAAATGTACGAAACAAGTCCATGTAATAACTTTTCTTCTGTGATTTACAAGAGAATGAGAAACAGTATCAATGAAAGCCAACAGCAAATATATGTGCACTTATGAAGTCCTCTTCCATGTGATTTACTTTAATTACCGTCGCGAGATCATTATGCAACATCGTGAATACGAATCAATTTAATTAATACTCATGATTCCTAGATTGAAAACATCTGCTTTCGGAACATTCGATGAGAGTATTACCGGATCCAATTGGGTTTGGCGCTTGTCTTAAGAATTGATTTCCATAGTAACTCTCCCTATGTTGATGTTCTTTAACTCAGGTGATCTTTTTTGCTGTTAAAAGGAAAGAATTAGGAAGTCTATTCTTGTAACCATATATGTCAGATTTTAGCAAAGGCGGGGAGCGTGCAAGAAAAAGGTTCTGCTTGACAGTTTTGAGATGAAGCCATGCGTGCACATCTCCAAGCTCTTGAGTTATGACAACATAATAAAATAGTTAGGGGACCACTGTAATAGTTAGGTGCCCTTTCCACCACGAAATTCATGATGGGGATATGATCTCACGAACCCATTAATACAAAAACCTGAAAGTAATATAGGGACAATGATGTTATGTATTTTTCAACTCAAGAAATCATTGGTTGTGAATTTGATTCATAATTGCTTTTCTCTTTCTTTAGAGGATACATTACCTCAAATTTTTAGACTCATCTTGATTGGGCTCATTCATTCTAGCCATTCTCGCACATAAAATCTAAAGCTCTAGCAAATGTTCAAACTTTATTTCTTAATGGGGATCTTGATGAAGAGATCTATATGGACCAACAACCGTTGGTTTTGTGGCTCTGACGGACAAGAGCGAAAAGTATACAAGTTAAAAAGGAGAAATTTTTGGTTTAGGGTAACTCGAATTTTAATGAGGAGCCATGACGGGTGATTTACCGCGTTGATTCCTCTTTGCGTACCCAGCTAATTACGGTCGTGCCCTGAATCATAAAATATAATGATTGAAAAAAAAAATGAAAAGATAGCACTAAATCTCTCCAACTTGGAATTTTGTACTGAATCAGTCACTTCCCATGGGCACTTGCGATGCATGACCAACACTAGATAGGATAGCCTTGTCACCAATGCAATGTATTCATTCGACCATTATCATTGCCTTAATGGTGCGGCTCATCATGATCACTAGAAAGAAATCTTAATTATTCATGCTCACCTATCGAAAGGGATCACATGCATTTACTAAAGTCATGCTTGTTTTGACTTATAATAAAATGTACAATATGAAACTTTTCCTCAATAGAGGAAGAATTATTTTTCAAATTTCTGATATTACAAAAAATAAAATAGTACGATGCTACAGTACTTCGAACGTCAATATTTATGCCTTGCAAATCCTCTGGCCCTTCCATGGGTGACTTTTCTTCAGTCGGATTGGGAAGGTGGAGTTAGTCTAGGGTGAAAAAGACTTATTCAGGATAAGGGCTAACCATCATACCAACAAAAAAAATAAATCTAAAACATCGATATGATATAAGATATTTCAGATTTTTAGTGTTAAAAGTGATCACTTCGATCTTCTAGTGCAAGAGAAAAGACGAATGAGAGAAGGAAGTGCAAAAAGTAATACCATCTCCTGCTCTACGTGCTTTTCTACGTGTAGAGGACAAAAAGGATGCTAGTGACGTTCACGCAATGCAATTTGAAAAGCAAAGTGTGTGTGAGTGTGTGTTTTTTTTATTTTATTTTATTATATTCTTTTCATAAATTATTCTTTTCAAGTCCTTTTGGATTCTCAAATTTTCTAACCAAGTTATTCTAATACTAGATCCGATTAGCTGACACGGCCTTTGAAGTGTGAAACGAATAAAATTTTTCCAACGTTGACTTTGACGCGCGGGCATCTACATCGACTAAATTTTATCCACATCATACTCTGACATTGTCCGCATTGGCTAAATTTTTCCATGGTGGCACACATGTAAGATCATTTTTCTATTATTTAATAAGATTAATACCACCGAAAACCCCAAATTGATATACATTTGACAATTTTATTGGTAAACTAATTATTTAACTACTAAAAATCTCAAACCGATATACATATGACTAATTTTTAAATAATAAAAATTCCAAACAGATACATTTTTAGCAAACTTACCATCCATTATTTTCCTTTAAATTAGATTAATTCATGAAAAATCACAAACTGGTACATTGTGACAAATATATGATAAAACCCTATACTAATACACGTCAACGACCACATGTCATCCAATTCAGCAATTTGGCAGGAAAATGTAATATGAACTAACGGAGGGTAAATTTGTCACAGATGTATAAGTTTGTGGATTAATTTCATGAGTACAAGTTTAGGGTTTTCATGGTATTAACCCTATTTAATATGAAGGTAATTCTGATTTTTTTTTTTTTTTAAAGGTGAGAGAAAAGATAGATTTCGGGTTGAATCTATATATAGATATATAGGGCCAAATTGTAGAAATGACGAAATCATATTCTATTCTAAAAGTATAGGACCAACTTAAATAACTAAAGTTGGAGAACGAAATTAAACATCGACCAAAAGCATAGAGGCACATTGAGGCAATGTCCCAAGTATAAACTATAAAAATAAATAATGAATAATATCAAACCAATCATGAATGGAAAATGATTATATCAATAGTGGATATTAAATAAAAAATCAATTTATCATAGAGACGACTTTATATCCTAATATATATTCCAAATATAAAAAGAAAAAATTATTAAAAATTTGTGCTGTCATTAGGGATTCTTAAGATTTTTGTTAATAGCATTTATTTTGATTGTGCTATAATTATACTATAGTAAATGGAAGTATGCCATAAATTTTCTTATTTATTATTGTTATAATTTTTTTTCTTTTGCATTAAGCATGCTTACGAAAATTTGATCACCGATTTATGGGCGAACTTCGCTTGAGCTGCCAATCTTAAGCCGCCATCATTGAAAAGTCCCAATTCTTATATCGTTTGAGCAGTTGCTTCGTTCGATTGCGCTGAGTTTCGTTTTTAGTTCTTTACGCTCAGGTGGTGCCTTGCAATGAGTACCAGAGAGAGGTGGCTGTATCGCAGGATATCCTCGGCAAGCACGTTGATCGGGTTTCTTGGTTCCCGGTTTCTTAATTAGCTATGTCATTGTTACATTGGGTTGTGGTTGGGTTGGATCGGGTTGGGGTGGTCTCATGGATGTACTACTAGAACCAAATTATTAAGCTTCTGGTACTCCCACAGGACTCAGGCACTCAGCGCGCTCCATACAGTCTTACCAGATTCTTATGCGTAGCCTTCCCCTTCTAGGCTTGACAAGATGTTTCTCTCGCAGTAACTGGCATTCAATTAACAACCATTCGTAATTTATTAATTTCATTGATTATCCGATCTAATTACACATTAAAAAGATAATAGTACCTGGTAAGGGAAGGTCTTTTTCATGAGTAAACGATTATCAATTTTTTTAAATGAGTCCTAACTATTAGCTATTTCCTATACTAGGTTGTTCATAAATGGGTAGAAGAAATGGCGTTATCCCTTGTTCTTTTCCTTTCCGAAACCGGGGATGCTTAATTAAACAAGTGTGGGTTTGCTCTCTGTGGACTGATTGCTGTAAAGATCACATTTAGCAGACAATACATTGGATTTTGCTTCGTATGAATTGAAGTCTCGATAAAATGCTGCTACAGTTTCATCTTTTTCTGCAAAATCTGACAACACCGCTTTTAATTCATCTTCGTCACGATCACTCATTAATTTTCAGTTCCGAGTATCTTTTCATTCCCCACTTGCGTTAAACTGATAAATCGGTAGGTAGGGTCTTTTATTTGATGGTTACATGCGTCATCTTGTTTTTGCATGCAGGTTTTTTTGTCCATCTGCACAGCAGAGAGATCTTTATGAGCAAGCAGTAGCTCCAATTATAAATGAAGTTCTTGAAGGTTTCAACTGTACCATTTTTTGCATATGACCAAACTGGTACAGGAAAGACATACACCATGGAATGTAAACGCAAGAGATCAGAGGGACTATGCCGTTGTGTTTGCCATTACCATCTTAATTATGAATGTTCTGCCATATGCAAACATTGGAATCTTAATCCGTCTTCGCTATGATTTGAACTGTGGCAGAGTGGACCCAATGAAGAATTACCTCTAGAAGCAGGTGTCATACCTAGAGCAATGAAGCAATTTTTTTATCCTCTGGAGAGCCATAATGCTGGAAACAGTGTGAAGGCAACATTTATAGGGTTGTACAATGAAGAAATCACTGATCTTCCAGCACCTGAGGAAATTTTCCAAGTTGCTATGGAGGATAAACACAAAAGGGAGCTGACATTGATGGAGGATGGAAAGGGGGGTGTTCTTGTTTGAGGGATAGAGGAGGAAATTGTGACAAATGCAACTGAGATCTTTACTTTGCTTGAAAGGGGGTCCTCAAAGCGTCCTACCGCTGAAACACTGCTAAATTTGAATGCTTTTCTTTCACTATGTTTCTGTCAAAGGCTGGTTCTGCAATCTTACAATAAGACATTGATTTTGGTTTTGATGTAGTTGGTCACACTCTTTGTTTTCAATCACAATACGCATCAAAGAAGCAACACCAGAAGGAGAAGAATTCACTAAATGTGGTAGATTGAACTTGGTTGATCTGGCTGGATCAGCAAACATATCCCGTTCTGGTGCTAGGGAGGTAATGTCTATACAATCTGCCCATAATTTTACTGAGGGGCAACATATGTCCTGTGACTCATCTGTTTAATGACATGTATCTGATAGGGTCGTGCATGAGAAGCAGGAGAAATTAACAAAAGTTTGCTTACATTGGGAAGAGTCATTAATGCTCTTGTGGAGCATCTTGGTCATATTCCCTATAGGTACATAGTGGTTTCAAAATATGATATAACCTGATGTGCTTTACTTGTTCCCATCAAACGTGTCTGATAGAGCTTTCGTTCTCTTAGGGGATAGAAAACTCACTAGGTTACTTCAGGATTCCCTTGGAGGAATTACAAAGACCTGCATTATTGCAACGGTCCACTGTCTGGAGGAGACTTTGAGTACCCCAAATTATGTGCATAGGGCAAAGGACATTAAAAATAAGCCTGAGGTCTGTTTACTATCACGTGTCTTCTCATATTATACCTTTTGGGTTGCTTGAAGCATTCCAATTCATGTCGGCCCTTTCCCCTAGTAATTTGCTGAGGTTGGGTCGGCTTTGGATGAATTAACATAATTGCACCTATCTTATCCTCCTCGCTTCAGTAATTCGTTTCATTCAGTTGAAGTTGATAATTAGCTGTTTCCTCTACTGGTTTGTCTACCTGTAGTCTACAAACCTTATATTGTAGCCTGCAATGTTTTTATTGTTTGAGCAAGCATGAGCTTCTATGTCACTGGGGTTCTTTGTGGAATAATGAGCTGTTTCCTCATGTAGTTGCAAGGAGATTGAACATTGTGAAGATGTTATGCAAGTGAATAGGCACATCTAGCTTGAACTAGATAAGATTTAAATTTTAGGGAAAAAGTCACAAAAAACCCCAAATTTTACCCAGAGTGACACATTTACCCGAAATCATTTTTTGTGATATCAAAAATCCCAAACTTTGTCCATTATGTCACATTTACTCCAAGTTTCTTTTTTGTGACACAAAAAACTCCAAACTTTTTTTTCTATGTAACACTAAATTTTTGGGGTAAATATATCACATAGATATAAGTTTGGGGTTTTGCAGCGTCGCTTAAAAAAGTTTGGAATTTTTGATGTCACAAAAATAAGTTTGGGTTAAATATGTCACATTATACAAGTTTGCAATAAATGTGTTACATGGATACAAGTTTGGGATTTTTATATCACAAAAACAAGTTTGGAGTAATTGCATTCTAAGTTTTAAATAGAATGCATATATACTATTCTTTTTTTTTTTTTTTTTTTTATGACCGTGGAATCGCCTCACTGCTGACAGCAGCTACGTGTAAACCACAGGGGGTGCTAGCGTAGGGACCCACCTCCCACGGCTCCCCACTTTAGTCGCGCATTATGACGAGTTGGGGAATCGAACCCCGACCTTGCGTGTGGCCAACATGTGATTCCACCAACTCGGCCACCATGGGGTGGGTCATATTTGCTATTCTTGGTTGGCATTTTATCATAAAACTTTGCGAAGAATTTTATTAAAAGAACCATAAGTATAATGTATTCTTTTCAACTGCCCTACTGTCAAACAGCATTGTGTGTGATTTGAAGTCGATCTTCGTTTTATTTTCAAGTCGCTACTCATGATTGCGTGAGAGGATGAAAACTTGCGCTCTGTGTAGGTAAACCACAAGATGATGAAGTCCACTCTCCCTGAGGACCCTCACGGTGAAATTGATTTGACTTAAAGCTGGTGAGAAACTTAACGCGAATCCAATTGTGCTGACATATGTTCTTAGAATGCAAGTTATCGGATACAGTAAGAGCATATAGCGATTTGTGTTAGCGTCGGTTGAATAAACGCTTTTATTTTGTAGAGTTGTATGCTGCACGAGAGAAAACTGGTGTTTAGGAGGAGAGTTATTATCGGGAGGAGAGTCAAAGAAAGGTATTTTTCTTTTTCTTATCTTAACTTATTTTCATGTTTGGATTTTAGATGGCTCTCTTTATCTTAAAATCCTTTGCACAGTTTTATCCTCATTTATCATCTCTTGTGACAGCAAATTGAGGAATTGCAAGAGATATGTGATTCTCTCGTTCAACATTGTTCTAACTTGAGGAGCAAGCTCCATTCGACTGTGGTTAGTGATTTTTCATAGTTACGAATAATGTTTAAGCTTTGTTCTTGTTTTCTCATTCCGCTGGTCAACTGTTGCAAAAAGATCTGGAGCATATGAAAGAGGAACTTAAGAAATGCAAGTATGAGAGGGATTTCGGATCAGAACAGAGAAAAGCAGGTAATTTATGAGGCCTTTAATATTGAGTGTCTTATATATATATATTTGGTCGGAGAGTGTCTTATATTTAAAAGAGTATTTTCTTCATGATTTAATAGAAAATGCAGAGACTGCTCTGCTATATCATGAAATTTGTAAACACTCTCTTGGTGAAATAGAGCATTCATATGATGACAATGATGACGATTGGGTAGAGTAAGGAAAATTGGTGTAAAAAATATCCGAATCAAACTAAGTTCGGGTAATAAATGAAAGAATCGGCATCATAACAGCTTCAGTTCAAGTCGGTTTGGATATCCAACGAAAGAAAACACATCCAACTTTGGATTATGATTTTTAATGCCACATAGAATATTATAGACATGCGGACTTTTGGAGTGCCAAAAGTTGGCACAAAGGGATACTTAAGTGCTAAAAGTTACGAAAGTGACACTTAAGTGCTAAAATCGGAGCAAAATGGATCACTCGAGTGCCACCGGCGAGAAAATCCGGCCAAATTGCATACGTGGCATTTTCCAGCAATATCTTTTACTAAAGTGGCAAACGTTTAAAAAAAAAAAAAAGAACACGTGGACGACAAAAACGACGTCGTCCATCCACACTGACTAAGCTGACCTAAACGACGTTGTTCTTCCTTGGTATTAAACGGCGTCATTTAGGTTATTTTGGCTTAAGCGGACATGGCTATTGCCGTTCCTCCCTGTTCAGTCGCGTTCACCCTAGATCTTAGGCCCTTCTCTCTGTCGCTGTTCACGCCCAGAGGTGGTCATCGTCGCCGCTCACTATCGTCGCTCCTTTAAGTTCGGCCCCTTCTCCCTCTCCCCTGTGATGAAATTAGGGCTCCAATTATTTTATTAGGGCTTCGATGGAAAATTTGGGGCTCGGCGGGGAAATCTGGAGATCGGCTCGTATGATACTTTAATGTGTGATTTAGGAGTTAGAAGCGGTACTAAAACCCTAATGGGGGTTCAAATTGGCAATTTAGGGATTGACATTGAAATGTAGGGTTTGACGAGGGGAAAATTAGGGCTCAAACTTCAAAGATTTGGTGTTATTGTGATGTGTGATTTAGAATTGTGCTACTTTGATGTGTGTTGGATGTGATATTGTGATGTGCGAGGGCGATTTTTAGGGGTTAGATGTGAAACGTGATGTGCGGCAAAGATTTTCACTGCTCGGAATGGTTGTTGTGGGGACGTCTGGTCACTTTTTATAAATTGAAGTGTTGAAATGGGTGTCGTGAGGACCTGTGCTTGTCGTAGGGAACTTATGTTTTTTTGTTAATATTTTAAGGGAATGGGAGGCAAATAATTAAAGTGACGACCTCTTTTTTGGCTGTTATGTAGGGGTATATTGTTAGTGTGGGGACCTCTTTTTGTCGTGGATGGTATCTTTCTAGTAAATGGCCTGACATGTGCATCTCTTCCCCCTTCCCTTTTCTTTAATAAAGTCTATGAGAGTGGGGGGACTCCCATGTGCAATTGTCTGTTGTTCTTTAAGGATGTGGTCCCAAAAATTAATTATTGGGGATAAGTACACTATCAGTGCCAAAAGTTGTGTACGGTGCTCATTTTGGTGCCAAAAGTTTCCGTCGGATCACTTGAATGCCAAAAATTTTGAAAAACGATCATTTCAATGCCAACGTCGATGAAATTGGTCGGAAATCTAATGTGGCCTATTTTTATTAATTTTTGAAGCCGACATGGCTCGTCGGAGAGGTGAGTCAGCATCCAAACACCAAAACGATACCGTTTGGCATCTTTCCCCCAACTTAGAAACCCTAATCCCTAAATTGAGAGAGAGGGAAGGCTTGTCTTCGTCTTCTTCTTCCTCGAAGACCCACACCAGCAGCAGCGCACCAGCGGCACCTTCGACCCATCTTCTTCTTCCTCCTCCTCCGCCCTCGCCTTCGATTTTTCCTGTCACTTATTGCTCAAGCAACAATCTTAGTCTCTCCTCGCTCACCTGGTCGAGCAACTATAATGGTGGCCGAGCGACGACGGGCAAACGACGGTAGCCGAGCGGCGGAAACCCTAATTTCAATCCCCATGTGAGCTAAATGGCGTCGTTTCCGTGAGGCCATCCATGTAGGACAACAAAATGACGTCATTTTCTTAAGGAGGACTGAAAACGACGTCATTTAAAGGCCTGTCGATTTTTTTTTTTTTTTAAAAAGCCACGTAATCATTTTGGCCGGAATCTTTCGCTGGTGGCACCAAAGTGATCGTTTTTCCTTCAATTTGACACTTAAGTGATCCGACGAAAACTTTTGGCACTAAAGTGAGCGCCATACACAAGTTTTGGCACTGATAATGTACTTATTCACTAATTATTCTTTTTCTTGGTGTAGAAATGGCTTATGACAAAGATTATGTCGCTGTCATAGTTTGCTACGGTGGGGATTTTGTGATTAGGGAGGATGAGTGGGAGTATGAGGGTGGAAATGAGGGCACCATCTTTGTCGAGATAAAGAAGACATCTTATATAGGATTTGTTAGGGATATAGTGACTTATTTGCCTTATAAAGTTAAGAAGTTGCTGTATTGTGTTCTTGAGAAAGGCTTAAGAGATGGTTTGAGAAGCTTAGAAGATGAAAATGGTTTTAGGGATGTTCTATATCATTATCTTCAAGGTGAAGAGGTAAAAGTATACATTAAGTACAACAGTGAAAGTGAGGACGAAGATGATGATGGAGAGAGCGCCCAAGTAGGACAAGAAGAAGATAGTATTCAAGGTAGTACTGAGGGCATGATAGACATGATAGAGAGGAGAGGAGCGCAGATGCAGTTCACCAAAGTGATGATGACATAAGTGATGTCACAATCACTGGATTAGATTGGGAAGTAGCTAAATCAAGTGATGATGGTGATGAAAGGTTACTTGTTGAAAATTTCATAAATGATAATAACAACGATGAGCTTGTACAATCAAGAAAAAAGCAAAGGGATTTTTTGATATATAAGTTTGCAGCTTTGTAGGTAGCTGATGAAGTTCCAAACAGGGCCGAAGGCCCTGTAGATGCTGGTGGTGCTGGTGAGGAGACTGATTATGAAGAAAGTGTCAAGAATGCCATTTCTCAAGATGAGCTTGAAGAAGATGAAGGAGCTGTGCATAGAAAGAAGAAAAGTAAGTATACTTCTTATGATCCATCCGTTGCCTCTCCTACTTTGTTGATAGGTATGAAATTTCAAGATGTGAAACAATTTAGGAAAGCTATACTAAAGAACTCCATTGCTACATAGAGGAATATTGACTTCATTAGAAACACTAAGACCTTTGTAAGAGTTAGGTATTCACAGCAAAATTGTCCATGGAAGATCTATGGTGCATTTGTTAAGAGAAGTGGATCCTGAACATATTTGTTCTATTAATTTTGAAAATAAAATGGTAACAAGTGCATGGTTGTCCAATCACTTCTTTGATCTGATTAAACTAATGCCTTAGATAAATAGTACTGAGTTCAGGATGCTAGTGAAGGAGCATGTAGACATCAATATATTTAGGAATCAATGCAAAAGATCGAAGCAAAAGGTGATGAAGATACTCATTGGTCAGTACAGCAGTGAATATGGACAGTTTTGGGATTATGCTTGGGAGTGTGGGCTGCAAAATCTTTCAAGTAAAGTGTATGCATAGGTCGTGGAGAGACATTTTCCTGATAGTGGGACCAAGTTCGATAAGTTCTATGTTTGCTTCGATGCATGCAAACGGGGATTTTTATCTGGTTGTAGAATGATTATAGGATTAGATGGCTGTTTTTTTAAGGGCTTGTGCAAGGGAGAATTGCTGGCCGCAATTGGAAGATATATAAATAACCAAATGTTTTCACTGGCTTGGGCTGTTGTGAGGGTAGAGAACAAGGACATTGGTCCTAGTTCCTAAAAAAGTTGATGACTGATTTAGAGATAACAAATGGGGAATGGTGGGCGTTCATGAGTGACCAACAAAATGTAATGTTTGCTTTTTGAAAAATTTGCTTTTTGATATCAACATGTCATTTGCTTACATTTCTTATTTTGAATTATTGCAGGGATTGGTTCCAGCAATAGCTGAGTTGTTGCCTTATGCCGAACATTGAATGTGTGCGCGGCACATATACGCAAATTGGGCAAAGACCTATAAAGGGGACAAGCTGTAGTCGCAATTTTGGCAGCTAGCAAAGAACACGAATATCGTTTATGTTAGGATGGCCAAAGAAGAACTGCTTCAATTGACAAAGGAATGTTATGATACACTATTCCAAACAAAACCAAAGTATTGGTGTAGGACATTCTTCAACGAGGAATTCAAGTGCGATAACATCGATAACAACATTTGCGAAGCATTCAATGGGGGATAATAGATGCCGAATGCAAACCAATTATCTCGATGCTTGAAGAGATACGGGTTATGGTCATGACTCACTGCACAGATAAAGAGATGAGGCTGCAAAGTGGACTAGGTAATGTGGTCTTAGGATTGCTAAGAAATTAGATGAGAACTTGGTTGCAAGTAGGTATTGTCATCCCATTTGAAATGAGGATGAATGATATGAGATAATGAAGAGTTCCGATAAGTATGTTGTCCATTTAGGTACAATGAAGTGTTCATGTAGAGCATGACAACTAAGTGGAATTCTTTGTGCACATGCCATATGTGCCATTCAATTGAAGGGCCACAACATAGAGGACTATATCGATGATTGGTACAAGAAACCGAAATATCTTGCTTCGTACAATTCATGCTGCAGCTAATCAGAAGTAGTAAGTTTTGGGAGCCAACAGATCGCGAAACACCTCAACCTTTGCCACTAAAAAAGAAAATGGGAAGACCAAAGCAAAAACAAAGAATGACGGAGGGAGGAGTCTCATGTCAGCGTAGGATGAGTAGGACATGTGTAAAGATGAAGTGCTCTTTTTGCCACATAGCAGGGCACAATACTAAATGTTATTAATTAAGGAAGCAACATGAACAATTGAGGCCAGCTAAAGGGCCTAGTAAAGGAACAGTTGGAGAAGGAAAAACAGAAAAGCGAAGTGAGTCGACGACAATAAACTCAGTAAGTCATAACAAATTTGTGTTTATGTTGCTTTATGGTTTATTACAAATATGCACATAGATATAATTGACATGTATGTTTTTGTCTTATCAGGTCACGAGAATGACACGTGAAGAATTGACCGAAGCCCCTATTGTACTTGAAACTGAATGGCCTATTCAAAGAAGGCAAGGTAGAAGACATCTAGTTGAAGGATTAGCTGAAGCAACTGAAGGGCCAGTTAAGTCGACTGTTCTTTAGTAGTAGCAGAGAAAAAAATACCCGGTAAGTTCAATAATTTGTGTTTAGTTTTCCTTTACATTGTTATATGGCCTAATGTTATATTTATGATGTCCTTTGCCTTTTTCTCAGATTCGAAGAAGGCAAGCTAGAGCTTAGTTGCGAATAGAGGGTCTAACTGAAGTGCCACCACAAGATCCATCACCAAAATCACCACAAATGCCACTAGAAGGGTCATCATAAGGGCCACCACAAAAGCCAACAGAAGGTGTCGCTAAAGCTGAAAGGCTAAATAGAAAAACAACTAGAAGAAAACCAAATCAAGGGCTAGCTACAAGAAGGCTATCTAGAAGACGCCTAGTTGAAGAATTGATCAAAGAAGCCTCTACTGTAGCTAAATAGCTACAACAAGAGCCTAAGAAATCACATGCGAGAAGAATGACCAACCAATCACAAGTACCTCAAAGTGACGTTCCCCTTCGAACAAGAGGGGCTCTTAGGAAGAGGCTAAAACAATATGGTTATAGTCTTTATACAGATAAGCGTACTTGAACAGTTATTCTTAATGTAACTTTTATAGGTTACATTTAATTTAATTTATGGTGCAAACTTTTGTTGATAATTGAGTTTTCTTTTTAAAGCTTGGGAGAAGTTAAGAGGTTCTTATCTCTTAAGACCCAACTTAAGAATCAACAACTGCGCCAACAAAGAAGAAGACATTGGCTGCGCCAACAAAAAAAGAGTAAGAAGAATCTAGTTGCAGCTCTTCTGAATCAGTTTAGCCTAGGACAGTTGCAGCTCATTTTGAATCAGTTCAGCCTACGACAATTGCAGCTCCATAAGAATCAACGCATCCCAAGACAGTTGAAGAAGAAGTCTCACGACCAGTTTAAAAAAAGTGCAAGGATTATGAATCAAGTGAAAGGTCCATCAAAAGGAGCATGAACATGAGGCATTATGCATATTGATTGATTAAATGGGATGGGATATGGTTTATGGGGCTGAGGAGTCAATTTTATTGTGGATGTTTTTTTTTTTTAATAGTTTGTCATTGAGTTTGTGAGACTTAATTTCAATATCAATGGAATGATCTTGTTACTTGTTATTTTTGCCTTTTTCATTTTTTTGATTTTGTTTTTACTTTTACTTACTACTTCTGGTGGTGGATCTGTGGTGGTGACTAGGGTGCTCATGTGGCTAGTGGCGGCGGTTGGTAAAGCCTGGTGGTGGTGGGTCCATTGTGGGGGTTGGGGGGCTCTTGCTGCAACTAGTATTGGTGCAAGTGTGCAGAGCTCCTTTTGTAACAGACCCACCACCCACCACCAACAGTGACTGCTAATGGTGGGTCTATGGTGGTGGCTACGTGCTGGTGTGATAGCTGAGATGCTGGTGCTGCATTTGGTGCAAGATGTAAGTGTGCAATATGCACATCTTGCACCAGGTAGTGTTGGTGTAAGTTGGTGTAAGGCACATTGCACTAGCAACTTCTGTAGTAGCATACCACCAGCACAGTGGTGGCTGGTGGTGGCTCAAGTGGGTGCTTGTGATGCTTGGTGTGGCTAGTGGTGATGGCGGGAGGCCGATGGTGGCTAGTGGTGGGTGATGGTGGTGGCTGGTAGTAGCTGATGGCTGGTGCAATTTATAGAGGAAACGTACAAAAAAAATTGGCACTTAACTGATCACATTCTAAAAAACTTGGCACTTAAGTGATCACTTTTAACAATAACTTGACACTTAAATGACTCTTTTTATTTTTTATTTTTTTATTACGATCAGCACTTAAGTGATTGCTAAATATAACTTATAGCACTCGAGTAATCACTCGTGTCTGTCCTATGTATATGCTGGTTTGCAACAAACCGGAGAAGCTGCTGGTTTATATATACGGTTCAACTTATGGCAACTCCATTCAATTCAATGTTTGCTGCTGGTTTACATTTAGTTCAAGTAAAGAAGTCACCACAACACATTGACCAAATATATATTCCATCATCACCGATTTATATTCAATAATAAGCAAAAACATAGTACAAATAGTATCTCATTCATTTATTTCATTTCCTTGACCTCCCCACAAGCACAAGAAGTAACGGATAATACATAATACATATGACATAACAAAAAAAAAAAAAAAAAAAAACCACAACGATCTTGTAGACAACACAAAACTTCTTCTTATCTTCTAAAAAAATAAGTTACATTTAATTCAAAATAAGTACATTTGTCCACTCATTTATAGCTATGGCAATCGAAGAAACTTCTTCTCATCTTCCAATACTTTATATTTCATCATAAAGTAGGATAGACAAAAAAACAGCAATATAATAAACGCTTGGTAACACTTTCGTTCAATTTTCATCCTTGAAACTTCATTCTTCAAATGGTTAGTAGAAGATGCTTGAGCGTGCATTGAGTCAATATCGTCCAAGTCGTCCACAAGCGTAGATGGAGGTTGATGACATCCATCAAGTAGGTCCAATATCACCTTTGTGGCTTGGTGAGAGAATTTCGCATCGACCCATTTGAAATATTTGCAATTCAACCATTCTCTATATCAGGCACATCCATAGAATCTTCTCTTAGGATTTATTCGAGTCCACGATGTTCTTCTTGGACTTGGTAACTCACAAAAACAGAAACGCTCGCCTTCTCCTTTACTTCAGCGAGAGGAATTTGAGCCGCTACTGAAAGTCCTGCTCTCCATTTCTAATATTCGACTGTAGAATTTGGGGCAAATTGAATTAGGGTTCGGGAGTAGGGCTCCAGCGCTTCAATGGGATTTTGCCCGATTTTGGGTTTAAGATTTAGGGCAATTGGGGAGACGACATCGTTTTGGCTGATTTAAGGACTCTATTTTGGCCAAATATAGAAACAACGTCGTTTTGGGTGAATTAGAGCTGAATCAGCTCTTCGGCGAGCCACGTAGGCGAGAAATATTAATATTTAATTGCAACGTATGATTTCCGGCTAGCTTCACCGAAGGTAGCACTTAGGTGTCCCACTTGTTTTAAAATGTGGTACTTAAGTGTCACTTTCGTAACTTTTGGCACTTAAGTGTCATTTTGTACCAACTTTTGTACCAACTTTTGGAACTTGAAGCGATATTTTACTGAATATTATATGCCAATGTCCTTAGCCATGCGGCTTTAAAATTTTTTCTCGAGTCTGTTTTACTCGCTCACACTCATAAGAATTGTAGAGAGAAACTCTTAAAAAAGAACTGAAAATTATATTACTAGCACAAGAGAATATTTCAATAAATAAAAGATGGATTATAACATAATTTTTTTTTTTGGTCGGTCCTACGCTAATCCTATTCTAACACTCACTCTCAGATTTTTGCCCTGCCTCTTTGCAGGGCGTGGGAGTCGAAACCCACTCCTGAAATGAAATCGTCTTCACCCCAATCCCCCCTGAGAAGGTGGGGATTTGAACCCCCAATCTCCCCCTTCCAAAATGGAAGGGTGGCCACTGGGGCGAACCCCCAGTGGTTGATTATAACGGAATTTGGAAAGTGGTGTTTCCTTTTTATTTTTAATTTTTGGGTTGAAATAAGTGGCATTTACTTAAAAAGCATCATTCTTCTTCACATAAGTGAAAGTTCAAGTGACGGAATTTGGGAGTATATGTAAACGTTCCAAGATCAAAAGGTTTTAGAAGATCAGAAAATAAATGATATGTTGATATTATGTTTTTTTTTTTAAAGGAAACATAATCCCTTTTTAATATTTATCCCTCAACCACTGCCAAGAAACTGGACCCCATTTCTTTTCATTTTTATTTTCACCTTTTGATGGGTTTGGACTGCTGACGTGGCAACAGGAGACAATATCGTCCTTAAGGACCGACCTAATCGACGTCCCTTTCTGGCCGAAACCCTAATCAACGTCTACATTAGCGAATTCCCGCGCCTAATACAGTTGTAATCCTAATGCAAAGATGGATCGCATGAACTCTTTGTTTGGTAGAAGTCATGGACCCGATCGATGCAGGACCACGTGGTACATGGATTGATTACAAGTGACCCATAATCTAGTATTTCGACTAATGAATGTCAACTTTGTCTTTTTGATCTATACTGGCAATTCATGATACAATGCGCTTTGCACTATGCTAAATGATATATGTAGAAAAAGCATGTTCAAAAGGAGTTCAATTGTGTCCATATCCTAATAACAAGTTGTAAATGAAATCCACTCACACAGAGTCTCGCTTCATGCGATAGTTGATGCCCTTGATCCACTAAACCCACTGTGACAAATTTTAAAAATATAGGACCACCAAAGCTATCTTTCCATTTACTTAGTCAACCCACGCATCCTAATTTTTTTTTTTTGTATACCGTGAATAAAGAATGTCGATATGTTGTACTTTTTAGTAAATTCAGATATTTTTTTTTCTTTATATATTTTATGTCACTATGCTAAATTAAAGGAGTAATTTGTGTGATACCATGGAATCGTGCGTCCTTGTTTATTATTTAGTTGCCCGGAAGGTTGCCATTATGTGAAGTATACTGTAAATGCTGCATTCGCTACTAATTTTACACACATGGAAGTATAAAAGTTTCCATGTAATGGTAATAACATGAAATAAGATAACCACATTGATTAGTAGCTTTTCAAAAAGTATGTACACCACTGAATGGTAATTTTTCAATACTGCTAGTAAAGGAGAATAATCTCAGCCGGAATCATTAACTCGAGTGACTTTTTGCATTCTAATGCGTGAGTTCGCAAGTACCCCAAATAAATGAGTTTTTTAAACATTGATTAATGACCACCATGAGTTAAGTATCTACCGATTAGCATCGAAAAATTTTCTCCACATTTCGAATTCCTTTAATTATGTGTCACTAGCAAAAGTTGCTATAGAGTCTCATTTGACAAAATGTCATGGAAATTTTTTACAATCGCAATTGCACGACACGAGGAATAGTTTGCTTGAAAAGATTAGGGATTGGCAATGGGAGAGAGAGAGATGGCATTGAGGAGTACCAAAAAGAAATTAACAAAAACAACGCATAGGAGTGAATGGTTTCAGAGTGCATGATTTGCACTTTGGAATTGGGAATCGCCCATCAAGGACTTGTTCCAAAAAAATTGGAACCGAGAATTGCTCGCTAGTTCTATGGACCATTTAGAAATCAGAGTTCAATTCTTGGGCGGGTCCATGGAACTGGTCGAAATGTCTTCATTTTTGATGAAGCATGAGATTTGAGAATGCGTAGCGAGGTCAAAGGCCATAGGTGACCGAGAGTGAGAGTAACAGAGGGAGCAACAAGGCTGAAGACAAATTAGAGCGAGATTGGGGGAGGGATCGACGAGGCTAGAAACCACTGATAGCGAGAGTAAGAAAGGGAGGCAAGGTCGTGAGTTAAGTGAGGTAAGAGATGAAGAATAAAATAGAGTTTTGTTTGAAAAGTTAAAACTTAAAAATTAAACAATAAATTATGCATATCTATCAATCTAGTCTACGTGAGTGATTCCACACTTAAACTTGAGAATAAGATCGTTACTCATTGTTCCAGTACCGCCAATTCTAGGCTAGTTTGATTCGATTCTGGGCAATCTGGTCAGTTCTGGATTCTTTTGCACATCCCTTACAAGGCGTATATAACCATGAGCAATGAAAGAATAGGGGGAAACTTATGTGAGGAAACCCAAGGAAGAAGCTTGTATGACAAGCCGACATAAAATTATGCCTCAAAGCAAAAAGACAGATTTGGATTATTTTTACTATTTTTTTTTTTCACTTTTACAACGCACGCATATATATATCTTTGACACATACATTCAAATATAACTTTCTCATAATTTTTAAAAGTCGTACAATATTTTATAAGTGCTTTTTGTTTTTGAAAATTTAAAAGGGGCAAGGACTATAGAACTCTAAAATGACAAAGATTACACATAATCAAATAGCAAGTGGGTGCGACCAAGTACCGATGATAACAAATAACAAGATAGCTATTGCCTAAATCATCAACCATTAATGCAGCCAAGTAATGGGGTTATCCACAAACATATGTAGGCAAAAAAGCAAAACCAAGGGAATATTACTTCTTAACCTTCCTTATCCATCTTCAACTATCGGAAGTTCTCTAACCTCTGAGCATCAAAGATAAGCTCAAGAACATGTCAATCGCATCTCTGATGAACTCAAAACATAGGTATCTCCAATATAAATTAAACCCTGGAATAAAGAGAAGGTAAAATATGTCTGCAATCGACTAGGCGGGCATCACATCACATGACTTAACAGTACCCAAAGCTTTCTACAATAAAGAGGTCACCACCAAAAAAAACAAAAGAAGAAAAAAAGGTGTTGATATTCGCTGTTTGCAAGTTGACAAAGCTTGTTGTAAGTAAAAGTGTCAGGTAAAGAAGAAAAAAGTCATTCAAAACAAATAATGAAACTCGCATCAAGGTCTACAAAGACATGCAATGTAGCATAAATGGTTTATATGTTTCGGCACAGGCATCAGTGACTCATGAGCAGAATTTGCATGTACAAGTCCTCAGCCAGTTAAGCGTTCAGCCTACTAATCATTGGGAAGCAATAAGGGTGCTCCAGAAATTTAGGGATATGCCCCAACAACTAAGTATCAACTGAGCGATTTTCATTTCAATCAAAATGCAACCTAATGTTGCCCAAAAACGGATTTGAACAGAACATTTCATTCTAAATGGACACCTACCTAACTAACTCACATTCACAATGCTCCCACAGCCAAACATGAATCAACCAACTAAGTTCTTAGATTCATCTCGGTTAGCCCTCATTCTAGCCATTCTCGCACATATGGATCTAGAGCTCTACCAATTGTTCAAACTTCAACTCTCAACGGGGATCTTGATGAGGAGATCTCATTTGACCAATGCCTATCGGCTTCGTGGCTTTGATGGATAGGAGCAAGAGGTATGCAAGTCCAGGGGAGAAATCTATGGCTTGGGTAGCTCGGATTTGAATGAGGAGCCACGACAGGGTGATTTGCCGCGCTGGTTCCTCTTCACGTAGCCGGCTAATTAAGGTCGTGCCCTGAATTATAATATTTAATGATTTAAAAAAATGAAAACAATTTATAGGAAAATGTTTTCTGGATTTTTTGACGTTTGTTTCATGAAAAATGAACTAGTCCCGGAAGACATTTTTCATCAATGGAAAAAATTCTTCTAAAGTACAAGAAAATGTTTTCCCCTTTTTATACAGCATAAAACATTTTCCATCCTCTTTCTTTCACTTCTAAACCTAGCACTTTTTTCAACAAGCACCTTTTCTTTTTTTTTTTTTTTTTTTTTTTAAAATTCAAAAATTTAATTATTTTTAATTATTTTTTTCTTTTTTTTATTTTCCTTCTTCTTTGATCGGTCATCGGCCATGGTGATGGCCAACAACTGGCCTATGGCAAGGCTCCGCCTCACCTTGCTCAAGGCCATGAAACGGGCTAGGGCCTCGCCAAAGCAGCGAGCTAGGTGGGGCTCGAGCCTCACCCGAGATTGCTAGCGCAACAGCCTCGAGCAAGCTCGGGCCTCGCCAGATTTGATAAGTTGGGTAAGGCTCAAGCTTCGCCCAATTCGTTAGATCTAGTGAGGCTAGAGCTTACCGGCCTTGGGCAAGCTCGGCCTCATCGAATTAGGCAAGGCGGAGTCTTAGCACAAGCTGACGAGGCTCCAGCTTGCCCATGGCTAACTGTCGATCGACCATGGCAATCAACCGGGAAGAAAAAGAAAAAGAAAAAGAAAATAAAGGTAAAAAAATTTAAAAAAATTTGATTTTAAAAAGTAAAATAATTAAAAATTTATTGAAAATGAATGCATGAAGGAAAAGTTTTTCTTATCGAATGACGAAAAATATTTTTCACTTTAATTTTAGATTTTAGTCAAACACCGATGAACATTGTTATTTTCCTAAAAATTATTTTCGAGAAATGTCATATTTTTTGAGAACCGATGGAGCCTAAATTAGTTGCTTTCCACAGGCACTTGCGGCGCATGACCAACACCGGGTGGAGATAGCCTAGCCTCATCACCAATACAATGTATTCATGCGACCGTTATCATTGCCTTAATGATGCAGCTAATCATGACCGCTAGAAAGAATTCTTCACTATTAATGCTCGCCCATCGGAGTGATATCACATGCATTTATTGAGGACAAGCTTGTTTTGACTTTGGGCTTTTATTTGTTTTTGCAGAAAATAAATGATTTAAATTTTTTTTTTGGAATCAACGACAATTTAAGTTTAAACATTGCGGTGAATGATGAAATGTTTTTTGTTCATTCATTTGGTAAGTGATATAACCAATAATTTTTGGAAAAAAATATTTTACCAATAATCCATTTATTTTACTCGAAATAAACACACCCTCATAATAAAAATGTATAAATGAAAAATGTTCCGTTGATAGGAAAAGATAATTATTTTTGAATTTCTGATATTACGGAAAAATGAAATAGTATGATTCTGCAAAACTTCGAACGTTAGTATTCACACCTTGCATATCCTCGAGCCCTTCTATGGGCGACCATTCTTCAATCGGATCAAGAATGTGGAGTTAGTCTAGCGTGAAAAAGACCTAGGATAGACGGGCTAACCATTATACCAGCAAAAAGAAAATCAAATCCGGAACATCGATATGATATTAGATATTTCAGATTTTTAGTGTTGAAATTGATCACTTCGCTTTTCTACGTGTAAAGCAGGACAAAAGGGATGCTACTGACTTTTACCAAATAGAGGTTGAAAAGCAAAGTGTGTTATTATTTATTTATTTATTTTTATAAATTCTACTTTGTCCTTTTGCATTCTCAAAATTTCTACTCAATTTACTCTAATACCAAATCTGATCAAATCCAGCTGATATGGTCTTCGAAGTGTGAAATTGATAAAATTTTTCAGACATTGACATTCATGTGGGTGTCCACATCGGCTAAATTTTATCTACATCATATTCCAATATTATCCCTACTGGCTAAATTCATGTAAGAGTTTTTTTTTTTTTTTTTTTTATAAATTCTACTTTGTCCTTTTGCATTCTCAAAATTTCTACTCAATTTACTCTAATACCAAATCTGATCAAATCCAGCTGATATGGTCTTCGAAGTGTGAAATTGATAAAATTTTTCAGACATTGACATTCTACGCTAATCCTATTATCTTGGCTAAATTCATGTAAGAGTTTTTTTTTTTTTTTTTTTTTGTCGGTCTAACACTCACTCTTAGACTTTTGCCCTACCTCATTGCAGGGAGTGGGAGTCGAAACCCACTCATGAAATGAAATCTTCCCACCCCAATCCTCCCTGAGAAGGTGGGGATTTGAACTCCCAATCTCCCCTTCCAAGATGAAAGGGTGGCCACTGGGGCAAACCCCCAATGGTTATGTAAGAGTTCACATTGCTTAAATTTTATACAAATCATAGTCTTGCGTTGTAGGACAGTCGTGTTAGTTGATGGATAATTCACTGGTTTGGTGAGCGAGGTACTTGATTAGAAAAATTGTGAAAATAGTAATTAGATAAATTAAAGGTACAGTAACTTGATTAGGAAATGGCGTGAACATAAATACAAAAGTAGAATTTGTTCTTTTATTTATTTTGGGAACAACTATGAAAGAATAATTTGCCCTTGCCTAGGCAAGAGTCAGGTACAAGAACCTGTTATTGATGATAAAAAGAGATTATTTGTGTAAATATTAGTAGAAATGACATTGCAAATACCTAAATTTTTACTCATTCACAATTTGATAACCATGCTCTTTTTACTCAGCTGAGTAGCTCAATGTTTCAAATTTGGCTCAATGTGAGGTCTCCATTAAAATTGGGGACATAAAATGTCTAGCCATTACCTATATATATTGGTGCCCGATTTAACCTTTTAAGATAATGTATGCTAGCAGAAACATATTGCATGGTTAACATTGTCCATGTTTATTTTCTATCTTATCCTAAACACTCAAATCGAGAGAGGATAATTTTTCTTAGGTAAGTGAGCCACGTTAGTAGTTATATTTAATTTTTGACAAGTATGCAAACCACATCAACAAAATCACATGACATGATAATTTTTTTAAAGGAGACCTCACATTAAGCCAAATTTGAACGGTTGAGATACTAGATTGAAAATCCGTAAATTAAGAGCTAGCTCATTCTTGCCCCCATTAGAAGAGGATGAATTTACTTTTCATGCGTTCGCAATCTACTTTAGATATCTGATTAATTTCTATTTTTAGACAAGATTAATGAATAGGATTATGAAGTATAGGTGCTTCCTTAAAACAGCATATTCTGGGGCGGAGTCTTGTCTTGTCATGACTCGCGAGCGCTGAGCAAACTAAGATTTCCCGTTCTCATTCCCCCTATGTTCTTCAACCGTTCCCCACGGGACCTTTCTCTTCCTCTTGTCTTTCTGTTTTTTCTTCTGGTGATTCTTTCACCTTCTCTTGTTCTTTATAAGTTCTTCAACCTCCATTCGCCATCAAATAATAACACATGTACCATAAACTATTTCTACAAGATTCGATCGTGCAATGTCCATGCATTCTGAAAGTCGAAATAGTCGAAACCCTTTTGATTCGCCTTTTTTATTTAGCATGATGTTTGTTAGTGGTTGACTATTACGATTGATGATTAGGGATACACTCATTGGTACGTTCAGTAATATACCAAACAAAGTGTAGGATACAGAAAAATTTATCCTATACTTTATTCTTGGCAGAGTGAATAATTTCTACTCTGCGATGGGCGGTCCTGTTATGCTTGTCGATTTGTTCACTAATTCCATTTCCTAAACTAAGTGCATGGAACAATGCTATCGAGCAATACTTGTTACATTGATCGGATCAACTGTTTCTCCTGCTCTTCTCCCAGTTAAAGGAATTGCATAGTCATTTAGGAATAGATCGAGATAGGGATCACGACGGCTTGGGTTGCGAGACCGTGAAACTATAAATTAAATTGTGGCCTTTATACCGAACGAATCCTTGCACGCCACTCTCTACGTAAGCTTCCTATCCAATTCCTTCCGTGCTTGAGTTTGACCCAACTTAGCAGCAGTAACACAAATGCTTATCCTTAACTCTGCTTCTCCATGTAAATTGGGAAAGAAGTGAAAGAAGCTTCTTTGGATGTAAGGATGACCATTTGTTAGGCAGGGTCAGAATCATCCTATGTTAGAGAGAGATTTTGGGTAATTGCATCAGATTGGAACAGCAAAAATCTTGAAATTAATCAGAATTAACTCCCTCATATTCTCTCCTCCCTCCTCCTTCTACGTCCCCTTCTTCTTCCACCTCTCGAATCTGTCCTATGCCCCTTCAATTTGATTCCTTCTCTTGTGATTTTCTGTGTGCACACAAGCAACGACACAAACTGCCCGGGAGGAGGACGAGCAAGAAAGTAAGCAGCATGCTGATCAGAAATTTTCAGGGCTGTCGTCCAACTGCTTTTCATCTTCTATGTCTACCTCCAAGATTTCCTAGCGACAGAACAACAACTGACCATCACCAAATGTTAAGTGAACAATTCTCTATCTTGAAGCGATTGTTTCTAGAGAAAATAGAACCAATGCATATATCAGTCAGTTTCGAGAAGTGAAACCTCAGTAAAGGGACTTACCGGGATCCTCTGCTTCAAATAGTTCCCTACTCTGGCGAGGACCATGGATCGTTCGTGCCAAAACCGGCCTTTAAGACTTATCGTCACAAAGGGTCCATCCAGTTCTGCAAGCTCAATTTGTCCTGCAGTACAATTATTTCTAAGATTTCATGAAGGGGTGAAAGAGAAAAGGCCTTTTTAACTGCAGGGTTGATATCACCTGTTATGCCTACTGTAGTGTCGAAAATTTGAGCCAACTGCAAACGAACAAAGAAAGAGAGACCATGCACCCATCAGATTTAATTTTCTAAGCAATTGCACACAACTAATCTATTTAAGGTTTGAAAAAGAATGAATCAGCAGCTTTATCAAGTCTGTCTAGAGAAAGTACAATTCAAAGGACTAGACACGTGCAGCGTAAGCTGCTCTTTTAACACAAGCCATCTATATCGACGGTTATGGAGGTGACTTGCATAAGAAAGTAGATTCATCGACCTGTGCACATCCAAAACTAAAGGATTACTGAACCAGGAACTGGAGATATTTCCAAGGAGCAAAGCAGTCTCACCAACTGTTAAATGGCAAATACCCAAAATGAAGTGCATCTCACAATGACTTCAAACTATCACCAATTCAAACAATGCAAAGGAATACCGAGCTCAACCTAATTCGCAGTCCGAACAAACGGACTTAGTTTTTCTTTCAACAAAATGCATGTTGCGAACCCACATTGCTGATGCAAAGACAATGAGCAATGCCGGAGACACTAAACTAAAACTGAACCAACAAGATCAAATCGAGGGCCTGAACAAGCTAGCCATGAAAAGCATGGGCTTCACTTATTTCAATGGTTCAGTTCAGTATCATCGCATTACTCGGTTGAGCCCTAAGCCTAAGGTTTCAGAGCACACTTCCAAGCTAAAGAGACAGTGTCATACCACATCATCATCTCCCCATCGGCCAATCAAGGGGATTTCATTCAACTTATACTAACCGTGTACGCTAACCATGAAACCGATTCCATCATCAAATTCCACCAAGAAAGACGAACTGAGATTACTTGCCTCCACCCGAGCGTCGGCTAGAACCACCCGGATATTCTCTTCGGTAAGATCAAGCGGCGGCGACGGAGCTCCTGCAGCCGCCGCCGCCGGAACCAGCCGGAGACGCCGCGGCGGCGGCAACGACCTTGCGCTGCTTCCTAGTCTCAGTTTCGGGGGCCGTATCGACGAACGGCCGTAGCTCCGTACAGTTCGCGGAGTGAGCGAAGCGCCGGAGGAAGCACGCCGACGAGCAGAGGAAATCGGAAATGGCGTCGATAAGCGACACCGATGAGGATGACCGACTTCCACCACCACCATCATCTCTTCTTCTGCGGTCACCCTATGCTTCGTCGTCTTCGCGAGCCACTTCGGCTTTTGCACGACCGAACCAGCAAAGGAAATGCGATAAGGCCGAGGCCTGTCCTCGACCATTCATAAACCGCCTTCTCCTTTTCCCATATAAAAATTAACATAAAAAATTTCAAATTAATATATATATATATATATATATATATATATATATAATAATAATAATAATAATAATAATAATAATAATAATAATAATAAATTTATCACAAATTAATTTTTTGATCACGAAAAATCTTAAATTACTAGATCTATTACAAGTTCCTCCTAATTGACTCAAAAAATTCCGAATTGATACTTTTATGATAAATTTATTCAAAATTAATTTATCTGACTTCTAAAAACCCAAAATTGATATATTTATGAAAAATACACAATCTGTTAAATTGGATTTACACCATAAAAATAGTACAACCGGGACAAATAAAGAATAAAATCTTAGACCGATAAATCAGTCAACTATCATATATTATCTAACCCATTAATTCGACAATAAAATTTAACAAAAACTAAAAGAGAGTAAATTTATTATAAATGTACCAATTTGGAGTATATTTGTCAAATGATATTAGTTTGAGGTTTTTGGTTGTTAAAAAATTAATTTTATGGTAAATTTGTCAAATGTGTACTGGTTTGGAATTTTTCAGGATATTAACATAAAAAATTATTCAATTAGAGTATTATTAATCATTTTGAGCGAATTAAAGGGAAGCCTTGTCCAAATTATATGCACTACACATGTACGACACAGAAAATTCAGCTAGACCTTCCATAGTCCTTGGTTGCATGATCCGCTTTATTTAAATCATATCAAACTCGAACATCATTGGATTTAATTAAGACCAACTCCCACCGTCTTACGGCTAATTCAAGTTACCAATCTTGAGATTCTAACCCTTGAATTGGCATCGGGATGATAAAAATAATAATCTAAAACTACAAATATATTGAAAATTAGAAATTAATATGTCAATTATTTTCAAACACATTACTAAAGTCATAAAAATATTTAAAACCATTAATGAAATATCGAACAGCTAAGGAAACAAAAGTAATGTGATGTCAAATTTGGGGGAAATGGGCGTAAAAATGAAGATTTTCTAGGTTGAAAAATAATCTTAAATTGATTTTTCAGTTTAGTTGCAGCACACCCCAAAATAAGACTTCCGAAATTGTTATGCATGCTCGGAACTCCATCCTGTATCAATCTAGTTCATTAATCCCATCTTTTTTAGCTCTTAAGAAGCTAATACAAAATATAGTGTAATTGCATGTTTGGGTCATAATACGTAATGATCAACAAATAGCATATTAATAAAGATATTTTCAAAAAAGTCAAGCTACGGCCTGACTCGCCTAGACCAAGATCAACTCAATTTTGTTTGAGTTATTTACATTATCTAAATTATATGCACGACACATGAAAATTTTGGTTAGACCTTCCACAATCCTTTCCACAAGGGATCGTGATGTCTTTCTACGGTATCGCAGGTCTCTTTATTAGTTCCTATTTATGGTGCACAATCTCGTGGAATGTAGGTAGTGGCTATGATCGATTCGACAGAAAAGAAGGAATAGTGTGTATTTTTCGTTGGGGATTTCCTGGAAAAAATCGTCGCGTCTTTCTACGATTTCGTATGAAAGATATTCTGTCCATCCTTAGAAACATGATCCACTTTGTCAAGATCAGACTTAACTCGAACATCCTTGGATTTAAGATAAACTCTCACCATTTGAGTTTTAAGACCCACTCCCACCATTTTAGAGAGCTTGAGATTCTAACCCATGAATTTGCATTGGACTGATAATCTAAAACTACAGATATAATGAAAATTAGAAATTAATTTATTAATTCTTTTCAAACACATTACTATAGCCATAAAAATATTTAAAACCGTTAATGAAATATCGGATAGATAAAAAAGTAATGTGTTGCCAAATTTGGTAGATGTATGGTTCCTTGTGTATAAAAGAAATTTTTATCGTCCTCTCTATATTCAGGTTACTCCAGGAAAGCACGAAATTACCGCTTTGATGCTATTTGCCTTGCCGCTGATGTAAATTATAAGTTAAAAACAATCAATAATTCTAGTTTATAATTACATCCATCAGCATTCACTTACGGCTCTTTAATGATTCAGCCATTTTCTTTTAAAAATCGCAAAAGAATTCATGAGGTGACTATGGAGGTGTGTGATTCTATATATGGAGAGTGCCCCGCTACAAACATTATGACGAAACTCTTTATCTTACCAAGACATAGGCATCATCAGAGTAGATGGATTTCAAATTAATTTCTGAAAGGTTTTGGAAGTTATTGAACTTAAAATCGTGTCAAACCATGTTGATCATGTCACAAATTGTCCACCCTATTTCGAAGGCCGGGTGCGCATGACAAAATTTCTATTTCTCGATTTCTCTATTTCTCTGTTCTCCGGAACAAGTTTGGAACATAAATCCATTTGGTAACGCAATTTGATTTCTTTATTTTTGAAACAGATTTCTATTCCAGAAATAGAGAAATTGAAGAAATCGAAAGCTGAAATTTTTAACTTCTCGGTTTAAAATAGAAATCGAAGCTGAAATCAAACCATATAAAAGAACCTTGCGCTTTCTTGCTAACTTAATTCACTCATAACCACAACTTCACAAATTATTGCTAATTTTCTTTTTCTTATTTGATCGTGTTTTTTTTTTTTAATTTTTTTTATAACTTCCTCTTTAGGATGAAAGGCAATCGAATGGGTTCCCAATTTTCAAAAACGGCCAAAGTTCTTAAATGCTTATTTAAAAACAATGGGGCTCTTTCCTCTTAGAAATGGCACGCACATGGCCAGTTGAAGAAAAAGTTCTTACGTAATAGATGAATACAAAACATGCCTAGAAATTTAACCTTGTTTCTTTACAGATTCAAAATTCTCGTAAAATCAAAATAATTAAATTGTTGTACAATCTTGAATTTTAATTCAAAGGCAAGAGATTCAAGAGAATCTCTCTCTTTGCTATGCAAGGGCCATTAAAGGTTCATTGAGCAACAATAAAGAAATTAGGGATTGGCAACTAGATTGATTTAATTCGAGAATCAAAATAAACCGACCTTCTCCTGATTGGTTCCTAACCATAAACGTTACTTCGAGGTAGAATTTTCATATATTCCTTTACACCATCAATTTTATTTTGTTGATAATCTTGTATAATACTAGTCTTTGATAAAATGACAAGGCTGTATAGGCGCCATCGATGGCACCCATATTCATGCTTCCGCGGTACTTGTTTGAACCTACATAGGATGAGCTTGCAAATGATACATTGACCGAGGAGGGAAACCAAATAAAAACGCTTAGGAAAACCATTGGCAATAAAATGGCAATGGATAATAATATGCCGGAAATTCCATGAAATTGTATTTTCAACTTTTGTAATGTATTAGTATTATTCGACTATTATTTTGTATTTGAGGATTTCCTATGTTGTTATCTAATCAATTTCTATTCCTAGAAATAGAAATTTTATTATGTTATCAAACGGATTTCTGTTTTAGAAATAGAAATTTTGAGTCGTTATCAAACGGGTTTCTTTGCTCAGAAACTTGTCCGGGGAATAGAAATTGAGAAATTGATTTCTGGCCAGAAATCAATAGCCAGAAATCCGTTGATGGGCACTGAGCATGCCCCATAGCCTGAGGAATCTGCGCATAAACTTGGAACGGATGGCAGCGCCACCGACGGGGATGACCCGACCCATCATAGGGACGATCCGACCCATTATAGAGAGTGAAGCTATATGCAGGGGAAGATAGTCACCACTAATTTTTTTTTTTAAATTTATTTATTGTAATTTCAGTTGTGGACGATTATTTCTCTGAGGGTACTTCCTCTTATTTTGGAAAGTCCAGTTCTGTTTGGTGTGACTTTATTTGATTTCATGCACAATATTTTTGTCAAGTTGATTAATATTCTTTCTATTTTCTCAGTCGAAGTCTAACTCCCGAAGCAAGCGCGAGACATGGGTCAAAAGCTATACTCAGCAATGGATAACCTCCACCATATGCCATTCTTACATTATGCCCAAGTGAGTTGTTCAAGTGATTTGAAATTATCAAGTCATCGAGTGACGTGGTGTGCATTTTTTCCTTTCAATCACTGAAATCTTGACAAGTGTTTGTTGATATGAAATGAAAAAAGAAGAAAAAAAAGAAGAAGAAAATAAGCAAAAATTGTGAGTTCTGAGGAAGACTCCCCCTTTCATTTTTTCTTCCAAGTATCAACCCAGAAAAAATCGTAAAAAAATAAAATTGCTTCCTTCTTCGATCACTTTCAAAGTCAAAGAAACCCAGAAGATCGAGAAAGAAAACCCAAAAGAGAAATGGAAGACAACGGAGGAGGCGAGGACCAAAAAAGAAAAGAAAACCCAAGGCATCGACCAAAAAAAAGTCGCTCACGATCGGCTAACAAAGACAACGGAGGAGGTGGCGACTGGAGGTAGCAGGGCTTGGCTTGGACCGTGATGCTGGCGACAACGAGGGGAGCGGAGGTCGGCTGGTTGTGGATTGAGGAGCAAGAGAGAAATCGAATGTTTTTAATTTTTATTCCACATTAATTTGCTGTTTTTTTTTTTGGTAAAGTTGATTTCCTGAGCAAGAAATCCGCATTTCACATTAGCTAATGTTACAGAATCTCCTAATTTGCAGAGTCCCTTTCTACCGCTCTGGTAGCTTCCCTCTTCCTTTTCAGTCCCCCGACGTCGCCGCTTTCTTCGTTTTCTCCGGTCATGGCACCACCCGCTTCTTCTTGCTTCCATCCCTGAGCAGCGAACTCCTTTGGAGATCTCTCTTCTTGGTTTCCCTTTCTTGCAGGTATGTAGTCTATGGGTTTCCCCAATTTCCCTAATTGGCTACTGCATGCATCATCCTCTTCCAATCCAACCTTACCCAGTCGTTCCCATCCCTCCCCAAGGAACGTCGGAAGCTCTGTCTTGTTAATCCTATTTCTGTGTTGACCTCTTACTCTGGTTCTGCCCTGTTCTTCTTTCACACTGGACTGCGGTACTTGTCGAACGATGCCTACCCTTCCAGATGGTTGCCGTCTCACTACATTTTGATCTCGATTGATCCATGGCGACTCTTGATGTTGATGACGAGGCGCGACTAGCAGCTCTATGCCAGCGCATGGGTCGCCTTTGGCCTGATCAGCACGTTGAAATCTGCAATGAGGCTGCACCCACAGAAAAGCTAGAGGAATGCAAGCTTATTTTGGTATGTAAAATTCTCTCAAACCCCTCCATTGATCTACAGGCTTTCCAAACCACCATGCGACGCGCTTGGCGTACCGAGAATGTCGAAATTTCTCAACCTGAGACATGTTTATATGTTGTCAAATTCACTAAGGAAGCTGATAAATTGCGAGTATTAGACACTGGCCCCTGGCTTTTCCAGCAACATCTAGTAATTCTCAAGACTTGGGAACCAAATACCCCTCTACGTTGTTATGATTTTACAGCTTGTGCCTTCTGGATTCAACTATTTGGTCTGCCTTTAGAGCGCTGTACAGAGGTTATGATTAATCGCATCATGCGCCATGTGGGGCAAGTGCTAGAGATTCGAGTAGAGAACAGAGATGGTACCTATCGAACAGGCCGGGCGCGTGTCTTACTTAATCTTCAAGACCCTCTGAAAACAGGGCAACTGATCCGAGTGGAAGGAAAGAATATCTGGATTGATTTCCGTTATGAGAAACTATCACATTTCTGTTATTCCTGTGGTGTGCTTGGCCACTATGCAATGCATTGCAAAAGCTTTCCCTATGATGAAGACAAAATAGAAAATAGAGACTCACGGTATTACGGCCAATGGCTCCGTGCTGAGGTTAAGGAGCATAGCCCATTTTGGGTGGTCTTCTATGAGCATACCCCAAACTCAGACGCTGTTGATATTGTTCCCGAAACACCTCCTTCACAGAACTTGATGCTTGCCGGCAGCTGGGGGGGAAGGACAAGGGCAAAGCAGCTGTTGATCCCCCGGCACAACCACTTCTCACAGTAGCTGAACCTATTCAATGGCGATGTCAGTCTGGTTCATCCAAGGGCATTCTCCCTTTTCCTTCACAACCTCTAGCTAATCAACAGACTCACGATCAGATATTGGACACTGTAGGTGGCCCCAAAAAGAAGAAGATCAAGAACACTTGCTTTGTATCCAAAGCTAGCCCGACAAAGAAAGTGAAAAGATATACTCCTTACGAGCTACAACCCCAGGGAGCAATGCTTTTTGATGACTCCCACTTGCTGGATACTCCTATTATTGCAGCTGAAGACCCCAATCAATGGGCTGTGGTGGCTGGCTTGAATCAGCCACCCCTCCACAAATGAAGATCTTAAGCTTTGGAACTAGGCTAGGGGTTTGGGCAATCCCCGACAGGTTCGCGCTTTAAGGGCTCTAGTAGCCCATGAAAAGCCCCATCTCATTTTTTTGATGGAGACTAAGAATCAACAACCCACTCTACTTCAAATTCAGAAGAAACTTAAATTTGCTAGTTGTTTTTTAGAAGATCCCATTGGGCTAGCAGGTGGGTTGGCTGTTTTTTGGACTGATGATGTTTCTATTTCTCTTGAACGTCATTCCTCTCACTATCTAGATATGATATGCTCGGATAAGAATACTACTATGCCCATGCGACTTACATGTGTTCACACCCCAGCAACCTTCTCTCATCGACAGCAGGTATGGAATGACTTACGACAGATCAGTACTTCCAATACGCTGCCTTGGGTTTGTCTCGGTGACTTCAATGATATCCTATATCACTTTGGGAAAAGACGGTAGCGACAAGGCGATCCTTATCGTGTCCGATCTTTTCGTGCCCTTGTTGAACACTGCTCCTTTCTAGAGGTGGCAACCAAAGGCTGTGCCTATACCTGGATCAATAAGCGGCAGGGTGCATAACTTATTAAAGAAAAACTGGACCGGGCTTTCTGCACAATGGATTGGCATTTAGCTTATCCAGCAGCCGAGGTGTTTATCTTACCAGCTATAGCTTCCGACCACAGTCCAATTTTGCTTACAACAGATGCTATACACCAAAGAAGGAGGAAACGTTTTACCTTCGAGGCGTTCTGGCTTCAGGATTGCGAATGCCACCAGATTATTGCTGACTCATGGCGATCCAGCTCTTCTTTCTTGGGTAAGATCCAATCTGTTTCGACTGCCCTGGCTTTCTGGAGTAAACGAAAATTTGCCAATGGTCGGGATAAAATCAATTGTTTGCGACTACGGCTCCAACACATTATGAATCAGCCCCATGATCTTCATGACACTGTTGAGATGACTCGCCTGCAGATGGAAATCCAGCACCTATGGCAACAAGAAGAGCAGTATTGGGCATTGAGATCCCGTATAAACTGGCTGCGTTGGGGTGATAAAAATACAAAGTTCTTTTATGCTACTACTATACCAACGTAGACAGCGTAATCGCATCAGCATGTTACAGGACACCGATCATTCTTGGGTGCGGGACCGGCAACAGCTCAAGGAAATGACCAACCACTATTTTACCTCTTTATATACATCTATGGGTCCTCGTGACTATGACCCTATATTGTCGCAGTGCCCTCAGCTGGTTACGGAAGATATGAACATTCACCTTACTCAAACTGTCATAGAAGAGGAATTACATCAGGCTGTCTTCCAGTTGGGTGCAACCAAAGCGCCAGGACCGGACGGCCTAAACGGACTATTCTACCGGCATCATTGGGACATACTGAAAGCAGACCTACTAGAAGTGGTGAGCGAATTTTTCTGCACTGGAGTATTGTCATCTGGCTTGAATCACACATCCATCGCCCTCATACCCAAAGTTCCCAATCCGGAACGTCTTGATCAGTTTTGTCCTATAAGCCTTTGTAACTACAACTACAAGATTATTTCCAAAATCCTAGCTAACCGCCTCAAACAATGGCTACCCACGCTGATCTCTCCTGAACAATCTGCTTTCGTCGGTGGCCGTCAGATCCAAGACAATATATTTGTGGTGCAAGAGGTACTTCATCAACTGCGCACCAGGAACAGAAAGAAACATTTTCAGGCAGTTCTCAAACTGGACATGCAGAAGGCCTACGACCGGATTGAATGAGATTTTTTGAGGGATTACATGATCCGACTGGGTTTTAAATCAACTTGGGTCCAATGGGTAATGGGATGCATAACCACCTCCACACTCAGTGTCAGATTTAATGGCGACAATCTCCCTCCTATCCACCCTTCTCGGGGACTTCGCCAAGGTGACCCGTTATCGCCAAGGTGACCCGTTATCGCCATACTTGTTCATTCTGGTTGCTAATGTCTTATCTATCCTTATCCAGCAAGCTATCCAGATGGGACATCTCAAAGGTCTCACCCTTAACAAATGGTGCCCAACTCTCTCACACTTATTTTTTGCTGACGACGCTGTCTTCTTCTTGGATGGTACACTACGGGAATGTCAGAATCTAGCGAACCTGCTGAACCAATACTGTTTCGTGACTGGTCAGACTGTAAATCGGAACAAATCCGGTATCCTTCTCAGCAAGGCGTGTCCCGTCCAGCTCCAACAGAACTTAGCCCAAGAACTACGGGTTCCTATTCTAACTAAGTGTGGTAAATATCTAGGCATACCATCAGACTGGGGACGATAAAAAAAAGACATGTTTGCCTGGATCCTAGCTCGAGTACACTCTAAACTCGAAGGATGGAAGGAGAAGTTCATATCGAAAGGAGGTAAGGAACTTTTACTCAAAACCGTTGTTTCGGCGATCCCACAATATGTAATGTCTATATTCAAACTCCCTGTCTCTCTGTGTAAATCTATTCAACAGCAAATGGCTAGATTTTGGTGGCAGACCTCTAGTACTAAGACAGGTATCTATTGGAAGAAGTGGGATTCCATAACCACGAGAAAAGATTTGGGAGGGCTGGGGTTTCATGACCTTATCAACTTCAACAAAGCCTTACTAGGTAAGCAGGCTTGGTGTCTCCTTCAAAATCCTACCTCCCTATGGACAAAACTGCTTCAAGGGCTTTACTACCATTTCTACGGACTTCTTGCATGCAACTAAAGGGGTACGACCTTCCTGGGGCTGGCAAAGTCTGCTTTGCTAGGTAGAGATTCTATTCTGGATAATCTCAATGGTCATTGGTGATGGACAACATATCAATATCGGGGAAGACAGATGGCTCTTAAGAGGCACCATAGGTGGCCCGGCCCTCCGAGGTGAACCGCGAAAGTGGCTGCCTTTATTTTACAGTGCAACTTTGGAATGAACCTCTGCTGCGCATGTTCTTTGAGGATTAGATAGTGAGGCGAGATTTTAGCCATACCTATTCGTTCTCGGTGTAGAGCGATAAACTTATCGCGACCTACTCAAGATGGAGAATACACGTCAAGAATGGCTACAATTGCCTCACGGCCCGAAAGGATGATAACAATCTTTGCCTCATCCTCCTATCAAGCCCCTAATATCTATGGTGCAAGCTATGGCAACTTAAAGTCTCCCCCAAGCTCCGGATCTTCATGTGGTCGATCTGCCACAATGCTATTCCTACGCGAGAGAATCTATACCACAGACATATACTCTTTGATCCTAGGTGTCGGCTACGCAATCATAAGAATCGAATCAACATAACATCTCTTTCTCACATGCCCATGGACACAACGAGATCGGTCGCACCCGCAACTCAACATCAACCCCATAGCTCACGGTATTCAACGAATGGACGCTGGTTCGCGAGATATTCTAGCTGATAGAAATTACTTACGACCTAGAACGGATTGTACACACGCGTGGCAAATGAAGGCTAGAAACAGTGGGTCTTCCGCGGGGTTAAACTAGATCAATCTCTATCGCCCACACGGCCCTTGCGAACGCTCTCACTGATCGCCGACTATGTGCAGTCAATCTGGACGCTCCACCCCCATCCCAATCCTCCGACCGAGTGTGGCATCCTCCGAAGTCTGGCGACTGGAAGATCAACATCGATGCTGCCTTTATTCCTGGATCCCTCGAAGGATCGATGGCTTCCCTGATTCGTGATCACAATGGCCAGCTTGTTGATGGATTCACGAGCCGTGTCGCTGCGTCTTCCGCCCTACAGACGGAAACCTAGGCCCTCACCCTCACTCTTCGTCATCTGCTGCAGAATGGACAGGTTGATCGAACCATCACCGTCGAGTCGGACTGCCAAATCATGGTGGAAGCGGTCTATGCCCAACGATCTTCACCATGGGAGCTCCGTCCATTGATTGCGAAGGCTGCGGAACTTCTCAAGGGTTTCCTTCCCTTCGTGTCGTTCACTTTGTACCGGGCGAGCCAATGAAGCGGCTAATTGGACGGCCAAGGCCCATGAGGCCAAAAGCCTTTCCCCAGATTGGGTTGGCTTTATTCCACCTCCTCTGCTTGATATCCTGTGTATGGACATACTGGAGAATGGTGTAACTCTTCCTTAAATCAATATATTTGCTACTTTGACCAAAAAAAAAAAAAAAGTGCCAAGATTTTAGTTCCAGTGAGAAAAAAATGCGTACCACGTTATCTGATGAATGATAGTTGCAAAGCATTGAATATTTTCTCATCACAAAAGAATTGTTGACTTCAAACACCATGAAGGGATTGCTGCTTTGGTCACCTGCTCCACAAGCTATCTGGCTTTTGAGCATAGTAAGGCTTGAGGCAACGTGCACGACACGTGCATGTGTGCCGTTCTACTGTTTTGGCACTGTATAAATATGCTTAGATTTTAGAGGCTGTGAGAAAAAAAATGCACACTATGTTAGCTGATGATTGGTTGCATAGCACTGAATATCTTCTCCGTCACAAAAAGAGTTGTTGACTTCAAACAACGTAAGAAGATTTTTGCTGTGGTCACTAGCTTCACAAGCTATTTAGCTTTTGAGAATGGTAAGGCTAGAGGCAAGTACGGACTATATGCACGACATGTACACGACATGTGCATAGCACATGGAAAATTCGACTAAACTTTTTGCAATCCTTAAAAACACTATCCATATTGTCTAAATCATATCCAACCCCAACATTTTTAGAATTCGACTAGTTTAAAGACTTATTTGCATTTTTTTTTTTAAATCTTTAAGAATTTACTCTAATCTCACTAATGCAGCTGTGACTCTAATAGTTTTGGTTATCTTGAATAAGCCAGCTAAGAAGCTTAGGCTTAGCAAATGGGATTCTTTTATTTCCTTTGTCAAAAATATCCTGATGTTGCTAATGCTTTTCCATGTAATATTTTCTCCATGGTTAGATTTCGTATTGCGGGGATTGATTTATTGTAGTCCCAGACTCAGATGGTGTGCTGGTAGCAGGGAAGTTATACCCAAAAGTCAGGATAAGTATATTAGAAGTGTTAAAAGTTGTGTATGACGCTTATTTTAGCTCAAAATTTTTTCACCGACTCACTTAAATGCTAAATAGGAGAAAAAACGATCATTTAAGTGTCAACGGTGAAAATTTTTGACCAAATTGATTACGTGTCCTTTATAACTAAAAATTATAATATGACTTGACAATTTTTTTTTTTTTAAATCTAGTCCACATGGCATTTCCATTAGCATGCTTAACACTAAAATGATCATTTTTAACAACGAATGACACTAAAATGATCACTTTAAACAAAATTCATGATGTCAAATGATCACTTTAAATATAATTTGGCACTTAAATTATCACTATTTGCAACATTTGGACGATGTCTTTTAGGAGTTATATGCTGATTAGACATGTTGGTGAGCGACGTAGGATTGAGAAATTAATAAAAAATATAGCCACATTAGATTTCCGGTGACTCGGGATTTGGAGTTAACATTTAAATGATCATTTTTTAAAGAAGTGGCACTGAAGTAATTCGAAAAAATTTGGCACAAAAGTGAATACTGTACACAACTTTTGGCATTTTCAGTGTACCTATCCTTCCAAAGTCAAAATTTCCATGCAAATAAAGGCAAAACTATGCATAAAGAAAAATAACAATAGCAGTAAAAGCGGGAAATCCATTACATAAATGCCGGCCAAGCTATGTGACGAGTCGGCAAGACTGACATGGATCATTTTTGATAATATTTTTCAAATTTATTTATTTATTTATTTTTCACTTTTTCCTTTATTTTATTTTATTATATTTATTTATTTATTTTTAACTTTCCTTTTTCTCCAATCATTTATTAGGCCCCAATGACTGTTCAGAGATGAAGGTTGACAAGGTTGACCTCGCCGGTCTTTGGTGTAGCTCGCCCTTGTCAGCCCTCGAATATTGCGATCGAGAATAGAGCTTAGACATGTGAGAAAAGAGTTTGATATCAGCTTTATTAGAGATGACACATGCAACTTCGGCACCTAATATATTGTGACAGAGAAGTGATCTTTAACATTTGATGAAGAAGAGCTTTAACATGTGACGATGGAGTTTGATATCAACTTTAATGGGAGAATTACCAAAAAAGTCATAAACCTATTGCAATTGTGCAAATTCAGTCATAAACTTTTTTTTTTTTTTTTTTTGGCCAATTTAGTCCTAAACCTTTTACAATTATGCCAATTCAATCCATCTGGCCAAAATTGGCCAGCTGGCACTGAAGTGGATGTCGGTTGGCTGGTGAACGATTTTTTTAATTTTTTTTCGAATTTTTTAATTTTTTTTTCCTATCTTCTTCTTCGTCTGGCCGGCCCTGACCAACCGGCTAGAGGCAAGGGCTGGCGAGTCGGCTTCACGGCCACTGGTGAGGCTCGCCCCAGCCGTAGGCCCGGCGGCGAGCCTTGCCTAGAGACGGCGAGAGCTGCCGTTGCCCGGCCAAGGCGAGGCTCGGCCTCGCCTAGCCATGGTGGTCGAGCCTCACCGGAGATCTAGCGATGGTGGCCTCATCGTCACTAGGCGAGGTCGCCTTCGCTAGTGGCCGCGAGGGCTGCCGCCGTCGGCCGAGCCTCGCCTTGGGCTGGGCGACCGGTGGCTTCGCCGTCGTTGGGCGAGGCTTGCCTGCTGGCCACTAACGAAGGCGAGCCTCGCCCGGTGACGGCGAGGCCGCCGTCGCCCGGATCTGGCGAGGCTCGACCTTGCCATGGGCCGGGTAAGGCCGAGCCTCACCTTGTCGGGCGACGGTGGCCTCGCCGTCGGCCTTTTGAGGCGATGCTCGCCTTCGCCGGTGGCCGGTAGGGGCATGCCTCGCCGGTGGCCGGCAAGGCGACCTCACCGACCCTCGCCTGCGGCCGGCCGGCGGTGCCGACCAAAGGAAGAAAAGATAGGGGAAAAAAATTTAACAAAAATTATTAAAAAATCGTTCGCCGGCCGATCGTCATCAACGTCGGCGCCCTGGCTGGCCAATTTTGAATGGATGGACTGAATTGACACAATGTAAAATGTTTAGGACTAAATTGGCCAAAAAAAAAATTTAGGACTGAATTGGCACAATAGGATAGGTTTATGACTTTTTGGTAATTCTCCCAACTTTAATAGCGGCAATACATGCAATTTAGGATTCTCGAATATTATGACCAGGAATAGAGCTTTGACATGTAACGAAAGAGTTCGATAATAGTTTTACAGTGACGACACATGCAATTTCAACCCCTCGAATATTGTGACTGAGAACATAGCTTAAAATGTGACAAAGGAGTTTGGTATTAGCTTTCACAACGACAACACATACAACTTTGGCTCCTGGAATATTGTCACCGAGAATAGAGCTTTGACATGTAATGAAGGAGTTTGATATCAGCTTTAATAGCAACGACACATGCAACTTTGACTTGTTGATTGTTGTGACCGAGATCAGATCTTTAACATGTGATGAAGGATCATTTATAGCAAACATTCATGTATTTCAAAATATTTCACTTGACTTACTGCATATTTTCTTTTCAGATGGGATTATTTTAGTTTGTTATTAACATCTACCAATATCATAAAGAACTTTGTTAGCACAACAGTTTTAGACTACTATAAAATAATAGTTTGTTGTGAATTACAACTTTTTGAATGAGTAGATCCCACAATAATTTATAATTATTTGTTATTTGTTATTTTATAGTTCATTGTTATTCTTACAATAAATTAAAGACGGTTACACAATCATTTCTCTATCGAAATAAACAACCTCATCATATCGTGAATAAATGAAAAGATTGCAGTTTAGATAGAAGCTAAATAGTTGTTTTATGTATATGGTAATGATATAATTATCGGAAGGGAGAGTTTGCTCAAATTCTAATTGATTATCTACGACAAGCTAAAACTTATAAGAATAGTACATTGTAATATCTTTCTCATAATTTTAGATCAAATCTCAATTTTATTTTTAATTTTTTTTTGTCTTAAAAAACCCCTAAGTTTCATTCTATTCCCTAACCTGCCCACGCTTCAAGAAATTGCCATCGAATTTTTGAAAATAAACAAATATCAGAGGTTTATTATGTGTCAATACTTTCACCTTATATGGAATAATAATAACATCATGATATTGATAATTTTTAAGAAATCGATAGTAATTTTTGGACGTGTAGGGTAGATTTGGATTGAATAAAAAATTGGGGATTTTCTAGAAAAAAAAAAAAAGAGAATTCGGGACAGAATTGAGATTAGACGTAAAATTCGAGGGTTGAGTAGGAAAGTGGCTCTTGCCGGGGTTTTACTATAAGTACGGCTAGCAGTAGCATGGTCTAGGGTTCGAAACTCCTTAAAAAGGAAATACAAAAGCCTCTTCTTTTTCATCGCAGACGGAAGTTCGAAACCCGCCAATCTCACTTTCGCCGCGCGCAGTTCGCTCAGCCGGACAGGCAAGTCAAAGAAGGGCCGCACCGCCGATCGCCATGGAAGCCGCCGGCGAACGACGAGGAAGGAGAAAGCCGCCGCCGCCGCCGGCGTCGGAGGCCAGGGGACGGCGCGCGCCGTCGAGCGAGACGCGCCGCCGCTGTTGGAGTATCCCGGGAGCAGAACCGAAGTCCGCGTCTGGCCGTTCGACTGCTCCGTCGAGAATCACTTCAGAGCGGTGGACTCGGTCGCGGAGCTCTGCCGCGAGGCGGGCGTCGGCGCTCTGGACGACGGCGAGATTGCGAGGTTGTCTTCTTCGATCGCTTTCTCAAGGTGAGCGATTTGAAGTGATGTAATAGAATCTGATCTTCATGTTCAATCGGAGCTTATGTCGGCTCGTGCTTAGGCTTTTTCGCTTGCTTGAGCTCTGATCTTCATGTTCATCGCTGAATGTAAGAAGACATTGTTGCGCCCATGATGTAATAGAATCTCCCAGCTTTTCGGAGTTCTGTCGTTGCTGTAATTTGTAAATTCTTTGCTTGTTAAGCAAGAGTCGGTTTCTCATTTTACATGAGGTCTCTCTTTCGCTTCAGAGCGGTGGACTTGATTGCAGAGACTTGTGGCGAATGCGGGCGATGGTGAGATTTTGAGGTTGTCTGCTTCAATCACTATTTCAAGCAATTTGAAATGATAGTGAGCTAAATTTGAGCTTATTTGGTTCGCACTCTGGTTGTTCGCTTGCTCGAGCTTTTTCTTTCATCCTCATTTGCTAAATATTAAGAACACATTAGTGCACTCATGCGTTATGAAATCAAGTTTCTAAAGTTCTATCGGTGCTGTGTTTTGTAAATCCTTTTACTTGTTAAAGAAAATGTCAGTTTTCAATTTACCTGAAGGCCTTTCTTCCTCTGTTTGTGATATGTGAGTGTAGCGATGCCATTGAGGAATGGAGGCACTTGAACTATGAACCCAAGGTTATCAAATTTGCTGAGGAAGTGCAGGGTTTGCAGGAACAGGATGCTGGCATTGAGGTAACCTTGCCACCATTCTCGTCTGCAACTGTTCCTCAGGTATTATGCTGTTGAAAGCTTGATTATGCACCTTTTTTTATGCATTTTTCCACCTCCATGGGTCTTCATTTTCATGTCCCCTTCCCCATTAGTGCATGCATATTGGAACAGATCATATCATTATCTTGGGATCAGGACACTAGAATTGTCAAAATTATTTTACAACTTATAGTTTGGTATCACAACCTTACGGATGATTTTGTCTAACCAAAAAAAAAAAAAAAAAAAAAGAAAGAGAATGTCAACAATGATCATTTTGGCTTCACAACTTTTTCAAAAGGTTCGTTTTAGTGTCTCCAAAGATTTAGCTTTGCTGGAGAATCCTGAGTTGTAATATATTGAAAATTAAATTATGCGTTGTGGCTTTTTAAATGATTAAAGCATTGGATGAAATTCTCAAATGGTCTATTTTAAAATGATTTGGAATTTTAAGTGATCCCTTGAAAAGTTTCAGAACTAATAGTATCCAACGGATGCTATCCATTAACGATAGACATAGAGCAACACAATCATTAGCGATTTCAAGCTATTTATTGACCAGTCATTGTAGCACAAAGGCTTCCTTTATGAATAACCCACATGATATAATATTTCAACCGAAGAACATCATTTCTAAGATGAAAGGAACTCTAGCTCTTAATGACGTCGTTGAGGGCATAAACTTACCCCCAAATTAAGGAATTTGGACTAGATTGATTAGCAAATATAACCCTAGGACTAGCATTAATTTCAGTTAAATCCTAATTTGTTGCTCAATCTCAATTTCTTGCTAAAATTCGTGCTGTCAAGCAGGAGCAAGAGGAGACGGAGTTGGGTTCCCATTCAAAAGAGCAAATTACTTCCGTTATGGATTGAGATCTCCAACAAGAGTAAAAGTCAGGATAAGTTGTTGATTATGATGACAACATGTAGGTTATAGCTGTAGGAATGGTTGAGTGAGAGGGGCTATTAGTATTGGTTATAGGGACTTGGACAATGGCTGAGCACTAGATTTGTCTACATATGAGAGGGGTGAAGTTGGCAGTTGGGGTTGTTTGAACCAATTTTGTTCACCATAATTGAAGTCCCTTTTTGTGGTTTTACAAAGCCTCTTAGTTTTCTAATTTTAATATGGAGAGAAAATCAATCAAATTGTAGAATAATGTTTAGAGAGCTTCTTTAATGTTTTCATGTATCGTGATTCTGATGGAAGTGGACTTCTCATCTTTGGTCCACGGACATACAGTAGTTGGTGAACAGCTTTAGCGCCTCTCTTTGCTCTACTTCCTGATAATACAAGTCCAACAGTTGTATCGTTTCCTCTTACAACTTTTCAACCAATTTAGTCTCAATTCTTGAATTTGGGACAAGTCTATGTCCTCAACGACTTTTCTCGGTATATATTTGTTGGGCTCGGTTTCTTTTGTGCTAGAAATGCTATTTTTTGTTCAAATGTAATGTGATGATGGTTAATTGTTGGAATGAAGCTTTTTTGCAGTTGCTGTTCAATTGATAGTTTGAAGTTGCTAGTGTTTGCGGTGTTGTGTGTTTAATGGTTCATTGTTGGAATGAAGCTTTTGTGCAGTTGTTCAATTGATAGTTTGAAGCTACTGATGTTTGTGGTGTTGTGTGTTTCTAATATGGACACTAGAAGTTTCAAAACTTCTTAAATGTTTGCTTAAGTTCCATAACTTTTTGAGTAGATCATTTGAGTGTCTTTTCTAATGTTTAACTGTTAGAAAAGTCAGATTTGACATTCCTATTCTTTAAATATTGTCACGTAGGATTCTCTGGACTAAGTTGCTGGACGCTCAAATGAAATTTTTAAAAGAAAGTCTGCAACCAAAATGGTCATTCCTAAGGTTTTGTTACCAAACTGTATAAAACTAAAATAGTTTTGGTACTTCTAGTGGCTAATCCTCATTATCTGCTTACAATCATTCCTTTCTGATGGTGTGAACTGCAAACCTTATGCAGGATAATGGACCCCACGCAAATTGCAACAGGTGTTTCTATCGCATTTAAGCTTAAAAATATGGTATTCACACAGTTTGTGGAATTTTACAAATATTCACTGTTTCAATCATGTTATGTGTTGATCGGCATGGCATGTACATCGTTGTTGTTCTCTTATTTATACTTGATATATTGAACATGCTTTGCACCAGACTTTTTGGTGCTTAAAGTAGGAGGATTATGTTCTGATTGTTGGTTCGGAAGCTTCACAATGTACGATAGATGTTACCAACCTCAAAGACCTTATTTTCAAATTAATATCTTCAAATTGCACCACTTGCATTTAAGAACTACAGTCAGGCTGTCAGCATCTCATGTTCATTGTGCTACTTATACACATTGTAATCATAAAATCACTTACTGTATTGCTTTTATTTATCCTGTATTGATCTCTTCATTTTAAGATATAAGCTGGCTCAATTAACTATGGGATCATGAGATGGTTATCAACTTATTTCTGTCCACGAGATTCTAGGGGATCTTAAAATAGGCAGCGTGTGTGACTAGCAATCTCTGTAGGAATTTTATCTTAAAAGTATTGCGATGGAAACTAAATGGCAAGTAGCTCAATGTCCCAACAAATTAAGTTCATTTCCTGGGGTTAAGGTACCTGAAACCTAAGGCCTGGTGTGGGGGCTGATAATGCTGGATCGGTGACTTTATTATTGCCGTCTCTCCTGTAACAGTTTTCTCTCCTTCTTTTCCCCCTTATTTTTGACATAATGGTAGCACTTTTTGAGGGTTTAACTTGGTGTTGTGGAATATTTATATCAGCAGTTCTTTCTCCCAAAAGTTTAAGCTACTAGCAAAGTGATCCATATTTTCTATTAAGCATATCTGTACACTTCTTTCCAATGTTTTTGCACATCAAACTCAAGATCTACATCAGAACTGCATCAAATAGGATGTGACCAAATTTTTTTTTTTCTAAGAGTAGAAGCAGGGATTCTGGTATTCGAAAGCTTGACCTAATAAAACCACTTCTTGCTATTCTGAATTAACTTTGTTTAAATCTTAGGAATGCTCATACTTAAAGTTTGTTTGGTGGAGAACTCAAAGGATTTTGCAAGTTTGCCAATCTTCTCATCTAACTAATATGGGCAACAAGCTACCATGCTTTCACACTCAATTGTTATGACGGCTTAATTGATGGACAGCTAAGCTCTATTGACGAAAGGCTAAAATTTGCTCTCGCCTTCAAAGCCTTGCATTGTTTATTTGGCTGCTTGGTAGTGCCATAGATAGGTACCCTTTGTTGGTAACTGGGTATGGGCCTACTCATCTAAATGCTTTAGTTGGTAACTGGTACGCATAACTTACTATTCTAGTACGTCAAAGTAAGGCTAATGTATAGTCAAATACACGTGATCGTCGTCTTGCACTTTCTAATGTGCCATTGATGATGTTGTCCATAGATGCTGCTCTATTTTCAGATTTAGATATATTCTGAACTACTTTTGAAACTCATGTTGCCTTCTGCCTGTGTGATAAACACACGCGTGCATCATGCTTCAATGTCTCCTTTTCTTTATGTTACATAAGGATGACATCTCCATCTATCTCTCTCCGTATTATTTCGCAGCAAGGATTTTGTCATATATGTTGGAGGTTCAATTTGGGCTCTGGATTGGTGCCCCAGAGTTTGCCACAGACCTGAATATCAGACTAAAAATGAGGTACCTTTCTCCCTCCGGTGAAGCATTATGGTGGGCAATTTATTTTCTCCACTTCTGTTTCAGAAAATTGCAGTAGATTACTTTGAGAAGTTTGTGGTAGACAACGTGAATGTTCTGGCAAATGTCTTGCCGGAATAAATTGGCAGAAAGCTTAATGCTCTTATGAGTGTGCAGGATATCCTATAATGTCTTTCTTTAATTTTGATATTGGCTCCTCTATTCCTTCGAGTTTGGGATAGAGAACATTCTATTCTAGATGGTAAATGAAATTCCTTCTTCTCTGGATGATGGACTGGTTGGCCATCTTATTTCTTAGATTTGGTCCAGTGATTTCCTTTCTTTTTTTCCCCTCCCTTTTGGTGAAATAGTTGGATTGAACCCTTTAATTATGCAAATCTTAGCCCTATGAAGTAGCTTATTTCTCTGTCTGCATTAAATTAAGCACTTCATAGATTGAATGAATGTTGAAGCGGATGCCCTGTCATTGATGTTAGTACTACCTAATTTTATGGTCACTTTTTGACCTTATTAGGATGAAAGCATTTTGTGTGGTATGGCTACTTACAATGTCAAGATAAGATGTTTGAGCTTTTGAGGAATGAGCAGAATTAACTTCTATTAATCTTGTTTTGGTATGACTAACATTAATTAATCTACTTGCCATGGCCCTGTTTGTGTCCACTCTCTGCAATCTCCAATGCTTATGCTGATTTGGCTAGGCATAGGAAAATGTGAGACTAGTTTTACATGTCCCTTGCATGATTGATTTTTAAAGATCATCTTGCTTTCTCAGTTCATAGCTGTTGCTGCTCATCCTCGGGGATCTTCTCAGCACAAATTAGGTGCCCCACTTACTGGCAGTGGTGTCATTCAAATATGGTCTCTTCTTAACGTAAGTGGAGATGAGGAAGAGGCATCTTTAGTGGACAAGCCTAGACAAGGCGTGCAAATTCACAATCCCTAAAAGAGAAATCATCTCAGCCTCCAAGACCTAGGGGAAGACCTAGAAAAAAGCCCTTAGAAAGACCTTCTGATGACTCTAATTGCAACAGTCAATTCGGTCAGCCTCTTGCTGGTGACTTTCCGGAGAAGACACCGGTATCATATACTTTAGATGGGGTTTCTGGGGTTCTCAGTGCACAAATTGCAGGGAAAGATTCTGGCCGAAAAGAAGAAGTAGCGAAGCAGCAGCATCCCCATATACTGGTAGAAGGTTAGATAATGTTGGTGGTGTGGAAAGCTGTCATGTCGATGAACATGTGTCAATAATGACGGAAAATGAGGAAAGATTCTTGCCCTGTATAAATCAGCAAGGTCAATCTGGCTTTAGAGCGTGTTCTGCAGGAAATAATTCTGTTGGAAGTTATAGCAGATCGAGTTCTGGTACTTTAATATCGGAGGATGTTGCCGCACCAAGGTTGGTGTTTTGCCTTTCTCACAATGGAAAAGTTGCGTGGGACGTGAAATGGCGGCCATTTGATATGCATGAAACCAAATGCACACATCTGATGGGCTATCTAGCCGTTCTGCTGGGGAATGGGTCTATAGAAGTGTAAGAGCTGTACATCTAGATTTATCCTTCTTTCATATACATTTGTGTGTCCTTTAACTATAGTGTTTTACTTCATGTGAATAACCATGTACCCGCTCCATTAAGGTGAAATCTAAGCTAATATCAGTGGAAAAATCACAAATGATCTAATTACTTTGATGGTAACTCATTTTGTCTTTAAAAAAAAAAAAAGCCTGCTGGATAATGTTCTTTGTTGTCTTTACTTTCTTGGATAAGTCTGCAGTGTTTTTGAAAGTGTTCTATGAGAGCATGACACGATTTCGTTGACATGGGATTTAGACCCTGTTGCACAGTTGAACTCTAGCTACAAGAGACTTGCTTTAACAAATTCCATGCTGAAATTGGGACACTATGGTTTTTCTGTCTTTCCTAAATAATAAATATCTTGGGATAATCTTTTTTACAAGTTTTCTATGATACTATTTGGCCTATTTAATTCGAACCATCATTTTTGGATTGAACTTTGTTTGAAATGGAAAAATATATGTGGTATGGCATAGGTTATATTCCCTCACAGAAAGGGAAGAACTGCACCTTTGTGGATGTTCAACGAGTGAGAGGAAATTATAGTTGTACCTTCAATTAATCTCACAATCTTGCTGTTTAATTAGATTATATCTCACCATGTACCAGCTTTTGTATTGTGTCTTAGATAATCTATGTTAATAAGTGGCAGAAAAGAAGCTTTTACATATTGAAACGGGAGTTTTCTGCATCTAGTTATAATAATTCTATGTTTCAAGTGCAGGTGGGAGGTTCCACTGCCTCAAACGGTCAACGTTATTTATTCTTCTACTCAGAGGGAGGATACTGATCCTCGTTTTATAAAACTGGAGCCAGTATTTAGATGCTCGACACTTAAATCTGGTGGCATACAGAGGTAATTTCTCAATTGCTAAATGACAATGTCTTTTGAAGTGAAGATTTTGATTATTGTTGAATGATCTGGTTGGATTGCTACAAGAGTGAGGGGGCAGATGATTCCTTTCATCTGCCCCCTTGTAGTTTATTATGGTAGTTCTCATGATTTAATTTTTTTTGGTTTTTGCTTTACCCTGTTTCTTGTTGCCGTTGGCATGTAGTTGGTTGATAAATGAACTGAAGTGTCGTGTATAAATTATTGTTGTTACCCTATGATTTTCATAAACTTCTGATTTTCTTTTGCTATAGCACTTCCATTCAGCCTGCAGCCTATATATAGTTAAGTTTGCATTTGTGGCATGGTGTATGGATGTTATGTGATACAGTGAATTGTGCTTTGATTAGATGAGGCAGAAAGTATCATAATGTAGTTTTGTCTCTTTGAAAGAATTATGTTAAGAGAGCTTATATATCATTCATACTAGAGTTAGATGTCCAAGGATTAGATGGGTTCAGGCATGGTGCTCATGTTTCCATCATTCATGTGCGAATTGTATGCTTATCTATGTCCTGTTTTCTGTTTCAAGAACTCGCTAGTGGGGTGAGATGGGGACAGTTACATCACAAATCCAAAACTCCATGATCTCAAATCTTTATAAGGCTAAAAGAGAGCAGAAAGACAAATCTGGCGAGAATATGATGTCTTGGTCCTTGTGTCATTTGTACTACTCTAAGATAGAGCAGCCTCTTTGGGCCAAATCTACCTAGAGGATCCTGTAGTTCGCCTATATTCTTTTCAACTATCTGGATCAATCATGATTCGGCCATCACTTAATCATGTTACTTGGCTCTAGAGGCAGCTGCTGGCTTGAAGCCTTGAACTTTTGCAGAACCCTATACTTCTAATAGAACCTCTGCACCAGTTTTATGTTTTTCTTTTCTTAAAAGTTGTTGGTTAAGTGGTAGCTCTAAAAGTGAATCTTTTTTAATTCTTTGCACAGCATCCCGCTGTCTGTGGAATGGTCGACTTCTCACCCGCATGAATATTTGCTTGTTGGGTGCCATGATGGAACGGTATGCCTACTAATGTCATTATATAATGAATCTGTTTATTTTCAGGCTATAGTTTGAATTCCTGTATGAAAGTAACTTAATATCTTCCTGGTGAAGCAAGTACTTGAATTCATTTGACTCAATGTTTATTCTTTTTCTTCTTGTAAAATAACTTAAATGAATGAACTTTTCACCATTAGGCAAAATCTTCCATTTTCTTTCCTATTGATATGTATTCACATAACCATAAGAATAATGCCACTCATTTTGATTTGGTAGGACAATTTTTTATGTATTTAGGAGTTCCTATGTCAGTATAGATAATGAACACAATTTTTAAATTTTAGGAATATAGAAGCACAGAAGGATGATATTTTGTGTATTCTCTTCTTAATTAGGAATATAGAACATAGAGAATAATATTTTTGTGTATTCTCTTCCCCATTTGAGTATGTTCTTTCCTTTTCAAAAGTGTCCAGAATCCTAGGAATATTATGGCTTTTAAGAGTTCCTAGCTTTTGAGCATGTGTAGGGAATATGGACACAAATTCATGTATGATTTTTATTATCAAAGAGGAGATTACTTATGTAACTACAGTAATGCTATCGTTTTATCTTCTTCTCCAATGAAGAGCTTCAGCTCTCTCTTTTGTCATCATAACTGTGAGTTCTGCAATTTGTTGCACCACCTCAATGGTTCATTTTTCTCCTTCTGCAAAATGATTCTGTACGCTAGTATGAAATGTCCAGACAAATATGAATCTTGATTTAATCCCTTGGTTTGCCGAAGATCTTTCAATTATTTTATGGTTCAGAGAAAGTGTTTGCTACTTGAATTGCTTGGCCTACCAGCGGGCCTCGTAGACCAAGCCTTGGCATAGAAACTATCCATCCTTGAGGGAATATTTTACTCAAGGGGGCCCGCAGGGCTTTCTTCTGTTTTCTCTCATCTGCCTGGCCTGTGCTTCTGTCCCATTGTACCAATTCTCAGGCCAAAAAGTGCCGCCATTTATCCAACATTTAGAACTCTCATGATGCAACTTGAAGTGGCACATGGCTTGTAACAAGGAGGTTTACATCCTTAAAAAGAAGCCATTTCTAACTTATGTCTCCGGATTATTTGGATTTAATCACCACTTGTTTCTTTGATTGAGCTGCTCATCTTTATCTCAGTGCCTTTCTAGTTTATATTTTTTATTGAACACCAAACTTGTGACATTCAGGTAGCTTTGTGGAAATTCTTTGCAAGTAATTCATCCAAAGGTAGTTGGCAATTTGTCTGTTGGTTCCCTTCTGATTGTCAAACTTTTTGGTTCATTGGCACTTGCATCTATTTTTATTAGTGTATTAATCAAATTTATGCTCTTGAATTGCAGATGCAAGGCCTTTGCTTCATTTCACTGCAGATACAGTTCCTGTCAGAGCAGTTGCTTGGGCCCCTTTTGGAAGGTGACTTTTACTTCAGTTGTATGTTTTTTTGTTCCTTTCGGATTGTCAGTATGTAAATGTTAGGTTGTCTTTTATTTGCTGCATAAAATTGTTGAACTTCAATAATTAAAACTTTAGTACTTCTGTAAGCAATTAAAAAAGGGCTTAAAAGAGCGAACTTTTGAATAAGGCTAGATGTCTCATATTATTAGAGTTGTTCCACAAAGAAAAGGCAAAAACAAAAGCAACAAGAAGCCAGACCATCTTTCTGCTGATGTAATTCCCTAGCTGGAAAGGAAACAAGGCAGACCATCTTTCGGCTGATGTAATTCCCCAGTTGGAAAGGTAACAAGGCAGAAAATTTTAGATTTAGTTTTGGTTATTATTGATCCTGAGAGGGTCAATCAGGCAGTGCATGGAGGATGCTACCCAGGCACATAAAGAATGATAGAATGTTCAAGAACGTCTATTGACTCATGCATATGGTGTGTTCACCTTGCCCAGCTGCCAGGTAATTATGGACCAATCAAAACATAGTCAGAAGGATAAGAAGGCACAACGGTTGCCTTTTTTTTACAAAATTGGTAATCATGCGTCCAGCTCTCTGGAGACAGTGTGCCAAAGCCACAGTTATCCCTATTCTTGCAGCTGCCAAGTCCTTTGTTATACAATTTTGGTGCAACATAGACGATTCATTAAGAAAAGAGAAGGCCATTCTAGTTGGAGATTATCTCCTATACTGATCCCTATTGTTACAACTGGAAAGTCACTATTTTGGGGTGTGTTGATGACTATTAGAGAAAAGAGAGCCATTCTAGTTGGAAGTTATAGGTCCTCCAAAATGTTATCCTAGTTGGGCTCACTTCCCATTTCATTAGCTATTTTATCTGGAGCTAAGGTCCTGGCTCTGTCTAGGTTGGTTTTGCCTCTCCTTTTTTCTACTTTTAAACATTTTGTCAAATGACAATATTTTTATGTGTCCATTTGTCTGCAAAGTCCATTTAGGGTGATCTGATCTGGGAAATAGAGCTCCAGATCATCTTAACTAAAGCACATCATAGTGTCAGGTCTATTGTTAATGATAAAGTAGCCAACACCGGTATATCGATGGACTGGTTTGAGTACAACTTTTGCTTTTTAGCCTTAGAATATCATATATTTGGGGAATAAAGATATCCCAATTCCATTTTAATGTACAATTTCCATTTTATGAATGTTGATAAATTTAAATGGCGGTTCTCCTATTAGAATTGGTATAAATTACTGCATTTTATGATTTATTTTCATTACGATTGTGAAGACTACTTAGTTTGACCTTGCTTTGTCATATTTTAAATTGTAATAAACATATGTATTTTAAGTAATTCTTTTATTGGAATTTAAACATTTTGCAGTGATCCCGAGAGTGTAAATGTCATAGTCACTGCTGGACATGGAGGCATTAAGTTCTGGGACATGCGGTATGTTTGGTAACTTATTGTTGACTTCTTTATGATCCATGTTAAGAGATTCTCCGTGTCTTAATACAATTTCTAGAATGGCCACTTTTCTGATAAATATGTACTTGCACGAGAACATTAGGATTTATGTTGAGTTCTGATGATGCTTCAAGAGGGATTGATGCCTACGCTAGAACTGTTTGTCTGTAGAGTAGGCTAAAGGCTTAACAACAACTGATCCAACTTATATAAACTCTTCTGATATTAAGCACATGGAGCTAATGAATACATCTCTTAATACTCTCTCATAACAGGAGATTGGCCATTATTGTTCAAACCTATCTAATAACTAAGCTTGCTAGTCTGTAGAAATAAAACTTCATTCTTATTTGATTGATCAGAAATGCTACTTCTGTCGAAGGTTGCAAAACACACTACAACAGACGGACAAAATCCATTTGCTCATGGTTTTCATAGAGTTGCAGAAAGTATATGATAGGCTCTCAGAAAGAGTGTTAGATGGTTTTGAGTTGGAGAATGTGGCACAGGTTTATTGTATATAAAAGCTAGTAGTGAATGTGCGTATGCAGTTGCGAAAATTGACCATCGACGATAGGTTACATTACGGTTAAAAAAAAAAGTCATTGTGTCGTTCTGGTCAGGGGTGAGGTCATTGAGAAGTAATTGGGTGACATTTCATGGGGTATCCTTTTCCAATTGTATACTGCTAGTAGATGAAGATGGGGCATGGATACATGTTGCTTGAAGTTTGGAGGGAAGTTTCAGAATCTAGGATGAATACAAGAAAAAGCATTTTATATGATGATACACCTTGTGGTAGTGATGACTTAGTATAACCGACCAATAACTATTGCCCGTATGCTATGAATCTTACTCTACTTGGCGTCATGTGTGCGCATCTTATTTTTGATTGGTTGGTTGCAACACATCTTTGCAATGTGTGTCCTCATATGAAAATACCAAATACAGTATTTTGATTATTTGTAAGGGAAGGAAGAGGTTCATATGAAACCGGGGTTGAGATTTGGAGTGAAATAAGTAATTATCTTGGATCAATTATCTTGATGGAACTACTGTAAAGAAAAAGAAAATCGCAATGGAAGTAACATAGACATAATCCAAGGAAAATGGATGAAGTAGAGAAGTGTATCTAGTATTTTGTGCTATCGAGGGATGCCACTTAAGATTTAGATCAGACCTAAAACGACATTATTAGAAGTTTAAGGAAATAAATGGACTACTTGGATCCTTCAGAAGTCTTGCTACGAAAACAGAATGAAATAACTAAAGGATTGAATTAACCGATCTCACACACTGGGAAAAGGTTTGTTGTTGTAGTAGTATTATCACTAGGCTTGTTCTTGTTGTTATTGTTGTAGTATTATTAAGGTGGTGGTGGTGGTTGTTGTTGTATTATTGTTATTGGATTTAGAGAGGTTTTTGTAGTTTTCTTTTTTCATTTTCAAGAAATATTAGTATGCATTCTGTCTGAAGCTTTGTGTGTGGTAGGAAAAAATTTACACCTTATTTTTGCTAGTCAGTCAAACTGAACTGGCAAAGTAGGAAAAAGCTTTCGGGGCAGGTATACTGGAGGCATGACAACAGCCAATTGAATGCCTAAATATTCAATCAAGTCCTCACTCCAATGCCTAATATGCTAATTCTTTTTTGTCCAGTACCTAATATGCTAATTCAAGCATAATGTTTTTACCAGATTTTAATGTTGAGGCCAAGGTTCGGATTGTGGTTGTAGTAAACATGAATAAACTGGGCTTGCAATGAAAAATATAGATTGGAGCCTGTTTGGAGATCCTTAGGATTTTGTTTGTGAATTTCAGTTAAGAAGCGACTTTTAACTTGCCTTACCTATGATTCTTAAATTACAAGTTGGAAGGAGTAATGTGAAATTTTCACACTTGTGGCTTTTCTGCATATATGCAAAATTTTGTTGTAAGCCTACTCCACACTTTAAAGGGCAACTTTGGGATCACTTGCTCATTTATTTTCAATTGCACCAAAATTGAATGACAATACAATGGAGGTTGCTTTTTCATACTTCTAGTCTTGGCTTCTACCAGTGGGCTTTTGACTGGTTTTGGACATTAAAATAAATCATGAGGGCTGACAAACCAGCTGCAGAAATCTGGGCCAAAAAGCACCTTGGTGATTAGTCTTATTGCAGGTGTTCTTGTGGTTCTGCTATGGTTATTGGTTATAGTATATCTGTTCGTTTATATTTTTTAGTGACAGTAGATTATGTTGCATAGTATACTTGATAAGTTACTCCTGGTTGTTGGCAGCGATCCATTTCATCCCTTGTGGCACATTCATTCTGCACCCAAGAATATCCTTAGCCTTGATTGGCTGCCAGATCCTAGGTATCCTTGTTACCACACATGCTAAAGTATGTCTTGTAGCCTTGACATTTTCTGTTGCAAGGGCTGAAGTATCAACCTTCTTTCTCTTTCAGATGTGTTCTTTTATCATTTGATGATGGAACAGTGAGATTGCTTAGCTTGTCAAGGTCTGCATATGATGGTCCTGTCACTGGAAAACCTCTCTGTGGCACGAAACAAAGGTTGCATACATTGTACTGTTCATCCTTTGCCATCTGGAGTGTTCACGTCTCAAGACATACTGGTATGCTTCTTAATTTTGTTCGGATGTTTAAAGTTAATTCTTTATTGGGCACTTAAAATTTTTCTGTTGGAAGCACCTCTATAATTGCACCTCTGTTAATATTGTTCATCTTTACATTTTGTCCTAAAAAGATTGATTAAATTTATTGTCTCAGCTCTATCATTACTCCCTAAACAAGAACAGTTCACTGCAGGCTTAAATTTTACGTTACTACTATCTTCTTCTAGTGATCTTACCCACTTTGATTAACTAACCAATTCCTGGAATTTAATTTGAATAATCAGGGATGGTTGCCTATAGTGGTGCTGATGGAAACGTTTGCCAATTCCAGGTCAGCTTAAATCTCCTCTGCAAAGTCCTATTTAATGTTTTCTTAGCGAAATGTTCTATTTAGATAGACGTTCCTGAAATCCTCCATCCATGTTCTCTCATCATGTCTGATTATGGGATTCGAGGTGTCATGTTCAAGGCTTGTAGCGCACATTTGAACCTCATGGGCATCCTGTGTCACAATCGGGACTTATGGGTCAACTGACTGTTTGCTGTGTGACACGAAGGAAGATTAAAGGAAAGCATGGCAAGATCCAAAACCAACAAAAGTAAACAAAAAAACAAGCAATTCACATGGCATATATGTATGATCCAAGTAATCTACTTGTATCAAATTCTGTCTCCTGTCTTTTCAATGATATATGAGAATTAGTGATCACAAATTAAATTTGCAAGTGCTGCAAGGTTGAGCAAGTTTTACAAGCTTTGCTGCAACACAGGATGCCCACATCATGTGTTTTAACATTTTGTAATATAAAAGTCTATATGTGACAGTTCAGCAAAACTGCACTCTGATTGTATTCACTGTGATCAGCTCACCTCCAAGGCAGTGGACAAGGATCCATCACGACATCGAGCCCCACATTTCCTGTGTGTGTCTGTTGCAGAGGAGGGATCGGCCATTGTACTTAACATGTCGCCATCAGATACTCCTGTCACACTAGGAAAACAACTTAAGGGGACCCCAAGTTCAACGCATGAAATGTTATCTGCATCTCCTGAGGTGGAAGAAGCCATGGAAAATGAGGAGGAAGGACCAACTCCTGAAGACCAAACACTAGGTATATGGCTGACCCTAGTAATATCTCGTGAATTTTTCATTGGAGAACTTGCGCTTAAATACTGTTCAGGAGTCTTTCAAGTTTCAATCTTTTTTTCTTCTTTTTCTGTGGCAGCACTGTGCTATGGTGATGATCCAAGTGTGGAAACGGGATGGGAGGAGACATTGGCATCTTTCAGAAGCAAAAAGAACCAAACCTCTGGGAAGCTTAATAAGAAGAGGCCGCGGGTTGAGATGCAAAGGGACAAAGAGCCAGAGACAGTTCCTGAGGGAGCAGAAAATGTGGTTACTTTGACAGAATTCGAGACTTTTCCTCCTAAGATTGTGGCGATGCACAGGGTGAGATGGAACATGAATAAAGGCAGTGAGAAATGGTTATGCTCTGGTGGTGCTGCCGGAATATTGAGGTGTCAACAGATAAATACGTTGAGTACAGATCGTAAATCAAAATGGAAATGAGGAAACAGAGATTTTCACCAGTCTGGTGATTTGAGGCTTCATATTCAGTTTTTGGTGCCGATGCAAATACGTGATATAGCGTTTCCCTCTTTGGGTCAGTAAATATGCATCAAAGCTTATCTGGGAGGTTTCTTTAAGATTATAGTTAAGCTTGCCCGTTGTCGGCATGGAACAACACTTGCTACAATGGAAGATTTCTTATTGTAATCTCATTGATTTATCAGAAAGGCTACGACCGTCGGTTGTGAATGGGTCTATATAAGACTAAGAGGATGCGTCTGGCAATGTCGAGAGATACAAACCCCAACTTAGCTCATTCTGACTCAGGTTACCACAGGCAAGAAATTTTTTTTAAGTCACTTGCCAATACATATTCAGGTATGCTACATGAAACAAGATGAAGGGATTGGATGAAGTCTCTTATATCGTTGGCATAGAGATTCATAGAGATAGATCTCAAAGATCATTAGGAATATCTCGAAAGGGTCTCCATTCAACGTAGGATTATTATCCTAAGTTACTGGAATTTTGATCGGTTATAAAGTAGGATCATGTGGAGCATATGGAAATTGTTAGTTCATCAAGTATTTGCCATACATTTTTTATCGTGGGGACGTTATGTCGATGTTCTCGGAACTATGAAATTACTTGCTTTGTTTCATTCAAGTCATTCACCAACATTTATTTAATACTTCTTAGTTACCAACTATTTCGATAATGTACCTAGATATGGATCTACTAACTCTTTAGATGAATGTTGGCAAATTATTAAGAGTAGTTGGTAAATTAGGAAAAAGAAAAAAAAAAAGTGAACTTCGGTAATTTCGTATAAGAATTATTAACTCAACACGTTAGTGACCTCTGAAAATAAAAGTCGGTGAATTTGAAATGTTAAAATGATACTAGTGCTTTCTTAAAAGTGTTGGTAAATGACAAACGGGGGGATAGGTTAAGCGAATTGCTAGCCAACTTGATGTTACCGACAAGATTTGACAGTTATCAATGCTTTTACGAATTTACTGTCAATGCAAATGATTCTGATTTTTAACCCACGGAATTTACAAATTTACTATCAATGCAAATGATTCTGATTTTTAACCCACGGAACACACGAATTGTCCTGCATTTTATCAGCACAGATTCGCTGTGCTGATTGAAGGATACATCATATATGCTTGTGACACGGCCTGCGGATGGAGCATGGTCCAAGACCGTCCGTGATTGGCCGTGTCACGCACAAAGGGCTGCCCAAGAGCGGCCCACGACCGACCCACGATCAATCCATGAGCGGTACGGACAATGGCCCATGTGCGACCCATGAACGACTTGTGAGTAGCCCATGATGGTTCGGCTGATCTCATGTTAGATCGTGTTAGATGGCCCTGCAGACCCGGATCTTGCTTCTGACACACGCCCATGGTCTTCCCAAGGGCCTATCGTGTACGGCCTTCGAGTAGCCTTCAAGTGCCTGTTGTGTAGCTTTGTAATGATCATACGAATTCAAAATGAACCGTTGGATTGAAGGGATGATCAACGGATGAGATCAGACCCGCCTTTGTATAAACAGGGATCCCTCCCCCTCATTGTAACAGTTCGTTCACAAGTGAATATACACTCTCTTGCTCCATCTGACTCTTGTGTTCGAGCGTGTGTGTGTAAGGCTGACTTGGGATCAATAATCCTAAGGCTGCGCGGTGTTTCATTCGAGTGAAATTGACCGACCTGTGACAAGTGGTATCAGAGCCTTTGTTCCAAGTGCAATGGCTGATCCTCATGCTAATGCTCTTGCTCTGGTTGCCCAAGGCAATGAACGGGAAGAGCGCGGGTGTCCAGCTGAGAGGACCACCCGGTCGAAGAAGAGCCGGGTTGCATCAAGCTCGAAGGATCTGAAGGGGGATCTGGAGAAATGAATGACGGTCCTAGAAGAGACCGTCACGGACGTCTAAGCGCTGATGGACGACCTGCACCAGATCGTCGAGGGAGCGGAAGCCGGTAGGGAGGAGTTCTTGGCCGAAGTGCAAGAACTCCAGGCTGGAATGGGAGAGCTCCGTGTCGAAGTGCTGGGATCCATCACACACGAGTTGCAGCAGCGGGAGGAGACCCGGGAGACCGCGATGGTGGCCATGCGCGCGGAGAAGGCCGAGATGAAAAACAAGCTCGTCGAGCTTGAAGCTGCACATGTGAATGGGGTGATCACCGTGCAACCACGATCCGATGCACCCAAACCAAAAGAGTTCAAGGGTCACGGGTGGCAAAGGACGTGGACAACTTCCTGTGGTACATGGAACGCTATTTCCAGACCATGGGAATGACTGACGACGTAATCTGGGTGAACACGATAGCCATGTATTTAGCTGATGATGCGCTGCTGTGGTGGCGTCGTAGGTCGGATGGTAGGAATGGTGATCCTATCATGACATGGGCTCGGTTCGTCGAGGAATTTTGGCGAACCTACTATCCCACTTATGTGGAGGAGGAAGGCCGCGGGGAACTCAAACACCTAGAGCAAAAAAGGCGGAGTTCACGACTATCTGAAGCTATTCTCAGAGCTACTGCTCCAAATCCCGTCCATGACCGAGACGGAGGCATTCCACCAGTTCATGAGCAGACTCAAACCATGGGTCAAGCAAGAGCTCAAACGGTGCAACATAACGGATCTCTCAACGGCTACTTCGGTGGCCGAGTCCCTCGTGGAGTACAAGCCATCGCCCTCGGCTAAGCCAGACTCTCGACCGAGAGAAAGGGCCACTGGTGGGGGAGGTCGGAATCGGTACAATCGTCCGAATGTAGGCAAACCGCCTACGGTCCCTCATAAGACCCAACCTGAGTCGAGCAGCGAAGGATATTATCGCAAGGTACGCACCTACAAGTGCTTCTTTTGCGACGGACCACACATGGCCCGAGATTGCCTGAAAAGAGGGAAGCTGGCGGCTTTGTGCAAAAAAGGATGGACTGCGAGAGGAGGTGTGGCTGGGATCGTTGCGGATCCTTGGGTCGATCAAGGCCAAGAAGGCCAAGGAACCCAAAGGAATGATGTTCGTGGATGTGAAGATCGGGGGTACCACGATGAGTGCACTCGTGGATATCGAGGCGTCCGACCTCTTCATATCCAATGAGGCTGTGAAGAGGCTGAGTCTTCCGGTCGAGACGAGTGATGCCGGTTGGCTAAAAACGGTGAACTCTAGAGAAGTCCCGACTAGCGGCATGGCCAGGGGCGTGGAGTTGTACCTTGGTCCATGGACCAGCAAAGAGGATATCAAGGTAATTCCGCTTGACGACTATGATTTTGTGCTTGGTTTGGGATTCCTTGATCAAATCAATGCGGGCGTTATGCCCTTCGCGGATTACATATGTATCCTAAACAAGCGGTGCCAATGCATGGTCCCGATCTATCACGAATTGGGACACGATAGGAAGAGGCTATCGGCCATGCAGTTGTCTAAGGGGTTGAAGAAGGGCGAGGCGACCTTCTTGGTAACATTGAAGGAGGAGGGCATGGAAGAAAGCGAAGTGCCGGAAGAGGTGTCCCGAGTCCTTGATGTCTTCCAATATGTGATGCAGCTCGAGCTGCCAAAGAAGCTGCCTCCTCGGAGAGAATTCGATCATCGGATTGAGCTTGTGCCCGATGCTTGACCTCTGGCCATGGCACCCTATCGCATGGCTCCGCCCGAGTTGGAAGAGCTGCGAAAACAATTGAAGGAGCTACTCGAAGCGGGGCACATCCGGCTGTCCAAGGCTTCGTTCGGTGCTCCGGTGTTGTTCCAAAAGAAGCATGACGGATCCCTCCGTATGTGCATAGACTATCGAGCCTCGAACAAGCTCACTGTCAAGAACAAGTATTCGATCCCGCTCATCGCTGACTTGTTTGATCAACTCGAGGAAGCTCGGTGGTTCTCCAAGCTTGATCTTCGATCATGGTACTATCAAGTTCGGATTGCCGAAGGGGACGAGCCGAAAATCGCATGCGTGACTCGGTACGGTTCATATGAGTTCCTCGTCATGCCTTTCAGCTTGACAAATGCGCTGGCCACATTATGCACTCTCATGAACAAGGTACTCCATTCGTTCCTTGATCGGTTCGTTGTGGTTTACTTAGATGACATTGTCGTGTATAGCCGAACGCTCGAGGAACATGTCGAGCATTTGAGCCAAGTTTTCCAGACCCTTCGGGAGAATGATCTGTATGTAAAACGCGAGAAGTGCGTCTTCGCTCAGAAGGAAGTCCCTTTCCTTGGGCACATTGTTGGGGGCGGACGTGTGCGGATGGATGCGGCAAAGATCCGCACCATCGTTGAATGGAAGCCACCAACTAAGGTGACGGAGCTGAGATCCTTTCTTGGACTCACAAATTACTACTGGCACTTCATTCGAGGATATTCGAGCCTCACCATGCCACTCGCAGATATGCTGAAGAAGGAAAGACTGTGGGAGTGGACGGATCGGTGTTAAGAGGCGTTCGAATGGTTGAAGAATGCCATGGTCGAAGAACCGGTGCTCGTGCTGCCTGACTACACCAAGCCATACAAGGTAGAAACCGATGCTTCTGACTTTGCTATCGGTGGTGTCTTGATGCAGGAAGGACATTAGGTTGCCTTCGAGTCTCGAAAATTGAATGATACCGAGCAGCGATACACAGTCCAAGAGAAGGAGATGACCGCGGTGGTGCATTGCCTTCGTACGTGGAGGCATCTCTTGGGATCGCGGTTCGTCGTATGGACCGACAACGTGACTTCCTGGTCGAGTTTGATTACGTGCTGGAATACAAGCCCGGAAAATCAAATTCCGTGGCCAATGCCTTAAGCAGGAAGATGGAGCTGGCCAACGTGGTGAGTCGACCCGAGTGTCCATGGATCGAGCAGAAAGGAGGGGCTGAAGCACAATCAAACAACCCAAGCCCTCCTTCGATACGCACAAGAGAGCAAGACAAGGCCGTTCTGGTGTGAGGACAATCTCCTCTACACCAAAGGAAGCCGACTCTATGTGCCGTTTCACGGGAAACTTCGGAAGGAAGTCCTATGTGAGTGCCACGATTCGAAGTGGGCGGGTCATTCGGGAATCCATTGCACCATGGCACTCGTCGAGGACCAATATTATTGGCCACACATGCGGGATGACGTCGAGGCTTATGTGCGGACGTGTCTTGTGTGCCAATACGACAAGATAGAGCAACGGTCTCCGGTGGGGCTCTTGGAACCGTTGCCTATCTCGGAACGTCCATGGGAGAGTGTTTCCATGGACTTCATCGTGAACTTGCCAAAGTCTGAAGGGTGTCGGACCCTCATGGTTGTGGTGGATCGCCTCTCCAAGTATGCGATGTTCGTACTAGCTATGAAAGATTGCGCCGTCGAAGAAGCGACCAAGCTGTTCCTCAAGCATGTTGTCAAATATTGGGGCGTTCCACGCACGATCGTGAGCAATCGCGATCCTCGATTCACCGGGCGGTTCTGGACTGAGCTCTTCAAGTTGCTGGGGATGGACCTCAACTTCTCCACTAGCATGCATCCCCAGACCGACGGATAGACGGAGCGGGTAAATGCATTGCTGGAAATCTACCTCTGGCATTACGTGAGCAATATGCAGGTGAATTGGGCGCGGCTGATTGACGTGGCCCAATTCTCTTACAACCTACAGTGGAGCGAGTCCACGAACCAAAGCCCGTTCGAGATCGTGACCAGGCAGCAACCGCTTATGCCAAGCGCGGTTACCTCGAGGTACCAAGGAAGTAGCCCCTCCGCGTACAAGTTCGCTAAGGAATGGGCTGAGCATGCGGACTTGGCACGGGCGTGCCTCAATAGGGTCGCAAAGCGCACCAAGAAGTGGGCCGACAAGAAGCAATGGCACATGGAATTTCAGGTTGGAGACTTGGTGTTGGCCAAGCTACACCTAGTCCTTCGGTACCGAGACATGCACAAAAGGCTGATCCGTCATTATGAAGGTCCCTTCTAGGTGTTGCAGCGGATCGAGAAGGTGGCATACAAGCTGGACTTACCGGCCAGGCTCAGGTTACATTCGGTGTTCCACGTGAGTATGCTGAAGCCTTACCATGCGGACGAGGAGGATCTGGATCGGGGCGAGTCACAACGAGCGCCCCTTGGAGCAAGAACCTCATATGATCGGGATGTCAAATGCATCATGGTAGACCGGAAGAAATATCGTGCACCGAAGAAGGAATACCTCGTCCGGTGGAAGGGCCTTCCCGAGAGTGAAGCAAGTTGGGAACCCTCCGAGGCTCTGTGGCAGTTCAAGAAGCACATCGAAGCTTTCCATGCCACGGACGCGATGAGGGCGTCGCCAGATTAGGTGGGGGAGAATGACACTGCCCGCAGACGGAGCATGATCCAAGACCGTCCTTGATCGGCCGTGTCACGCACAAAGGGATGCCCAAGAGCGGCCCACGACTGACCCACGATCAATCCATGAGCAGTATGGACAATGGCCCATACGCGACCCATGAACGACCCGTGAGCAGCCCGTGACGGTTCAGCTGATCTCGTGTCAGATCGTGTTAGATGGCCCTGTAGACTCAGATCTTGCTTTTGACACACGCCCATGGTCTTCCCAAGGGCCTGTCGTGTACAGCCTTCGAGTGCCTGTTGTGTAGCCTTGTAATGATCATACGAATTCAAAATGAACCGTTGGATCGAAGGGACGATCGATGGATGAGATTAGACCCACCTTTGTATAAATAGGGATCCCTCCCCCTCATTGTAACAGTTCCTTCACAAGTGAATATACACTCTCTTGCTCCATCCGACTCTTGTGTTCAAGTGTGTGTGTGTAAGGCTGACTTGGGATTGATAATCCTAAGGCTGCGCGGTGTTTCGTTCGAGTGAAATCGACCAACCCGTGACACTTGGCTGATGTCGCAATTTACAAGTTCCGAAGACACTGAAAGGTAGAGATTTTGAGAGGGCGAAAAAAAGAAGAAGATTAATAATACAAAAATCTCAACCTCAAACTTGTATATTCATCACAAATTTATTCTAAATTAATTTTTTTGATAAAAAAAAAATCCAAAATTAGTACATTCATAACAAATCTATCTTTTGTTAAATTGGATTAGTACCGCGAAAACAACATATATGATAAACAGGAGGAAAAACCCTAAACCAGTACTTTCTTTAATTGTCACGTGTTATTGTGGCACCCCCAAAACTCGGTAGGGTCGCCACAGACAAAAAAAAAAAAAAAAAAAAAAAGCGAAAGAAACCAGAACAAAAACAAAATATACACCGATAGAAGAAGGATTCAAGCCGACACTTAGGCGTAAAAATTTTTCTTTTCTTTTCCTTTAAAAAGGTTTTAAGGATTTTGCGCAGCTCATAGCGGAAATTAAGAGGCGAGTCTCACCAACACTTCGCTTCCCTCACGACAACACAATGCACACCAACTATCTTTGATTAAACGAAAGCACGAGGCCGAACCACTTTTATTTACATATATAATTACGAAGGGCAACACGGGTCGATATAAAAGGGTAGGCCAAGACTCATCTATGCTCGGCCTTCAACCTCAAAAAGAGACACACGACCCTAAAAAATGCGACGTGTAACGATCTCCCTTCGGACTACTCGTGGCGGCCATCCAAAAAGTTGCTAACCCCAACTCCACGTGCGCAGGCCGTCACACCCATCCCGGTGCGTCAGGCGGTGGAGGTGGCAACATCCCCATCATGACACCATCGCGGCGGATGTGGACGGAGATGTACTCCTGGATGACTGGGCCTCCAGATAGGCCCACGTCATAAGATACGATCGCGCGCACACGTATAAAGGTCAGTCCCGGCAGGGTGGGACAGTCTATCTTAGTCAGCTCGACCTCCACGTCAGATGGAAGGCCGTAAAACACTCCCCGTGTAACGACAGGGAGATGCATCGTACTAATCTGAAATGTTGGTCCCCGAAGGGGTGAGTACAACCACTCAATAAGTAAAGAAATCCAATCAACACTCAATGCATTTAAACAATACAACAGTTCCAATACACATGTCATTCATACATTGTAATGTACTTACCTCGAAGCCATGTACGTGCCATCATACCTCCTCATCACAATCATAGTATATACATAGCATCAATTACAAATGATCATTATTATACCATAGTACACATACATGTCATCATCATGCCATAGTATACATACATGTCATCATCATGCCATAGTATACATGCATGCCATCATCATACCATAGTACACATGCATGCCATCATCATTCCATAGTACACATGCATGCCATCATCATGCCATAGTACACATGCATGTCATCATCATGCCATAGTACACATGCATGTCATCATCATACCATAGTACACATGCATGTCATCATCATGCCATCATGTCACTATATCATAAGTGATTATCATCGCATCATATCACATATATACATGATTTAATTTCCACTTTAGTTCTCAATTGATCAACACATCACCCTTTCTCGGGATCATCCATCCCATACTTTACACTCGCACCCTATTCGGGCCTTGCGAAGAACCTCCGGAATTATGCCAATCATGGCCACCGGGCATCCGGCACCCCCGCATCCCGGGCATCTCTCATCCCAACCGGCATCACGAGGCATCCTTTCGGGCAAAGACCTCCGAGGCTTCCGACACCCATCTCATTCCGGGCATCCTGATACTCCCAGGGCCATCCGGCCATGTATCTCTATACATCCCGGGCATTAACATCTTCCCCCAACAATTACCATGGATCACATTGCCAATTATGTCTCAATTCATCATGCACATGATGTAATGGCAAGACAAGATCATCTTTCTTATACATGTATCATCAAATAATTTCACATACATGCAATAGATGCATCCCCCATAGCAATTAGGTCCACATGCCACTCAAAACAATGTACTTACCAATTGCATTTATAATTTATTTAAATCCTAATTTAATTCTACCTTGCAATTAATTAATTAATTAATCAAAAAATCACAAAAATTCATGAAATCAAAACACATAATATTGTAATGCCATAAAATAGTGATTTCACCACAGAAAAGCATGGCCAATCAATTTCTACACAATAAACACTATTTCCACAATTTCCATATTGAAATTCGGATAAGGGCAGAACGCACAATTTTCTAAGTAAATAGATTAAAATACCCATACGACCTCATAAAATTATGAAATTTCACCAGGTTATATTTAAGACATCAAAATATACTTTTCATGAAGAAACCTAGGCCAAAATCATTATAGATAAATTTTTACAGATCCACGAAGCTTCTAGTCAGGTTACCGAAACGTACAGAGGACTATGTCCGAAATATGGAGATTTGACCCACCTAAACTTCTTCTTTTTCTCTGAAATTTGGATATGTTATACTTCTAAGGATACCCTACAACTTTCATGAAGGAACTTAGGCCAAAAAACCAAAGGAAGACCTCCAAATGGTTCCACGAAGTCTCGGGTGTCCCACACCGCGACTCCAGTTTCATCGTCTTCAATATCAGGTTGGTTTCCTAAGCTATACTTGTTCATTTTACTTCAAATTTGAGTATGTTCATCCTTAAGATGTTCTCTACAAGTTTCATGAAAAATCAAAGAGATATTCTTAGTAAAAACCAACATGCAAACCATAAATCCACCACAAGGTCAGAAAAACAACTCAAGATCTAGGGTCTCCGAAACATGAGGCTTTGACCCCTTAAATCTCCATCATTTTTCACGAAATGTCAGTATGTTATAGTTCAAGGTGTTAGCTACAACTTCCATGAAGAAATCCAAGCCAAAATCGAACTCCAAGCATACATGCAAGCCCTCACAAGTTTCTGACTTCACTGGTTCATGCGAAAACAGCATGCATTTTCAATAACCAAACACCCTAGCTTCGGTTTCTAGCTTCCAAACACCCAAAAATTCAATCATCCATACCAAAACACACATGCAAGAGTAGAATGGAACCTAAACTTGCCTCAACACAAGAAAGAACAACGACGAACGGCGGCGGTGGATGGCGGCGTGCGGCGGAGACGGACGGCGGCTCTCCCTCTCCCTCTCGCACGAGCCCCTTCCTTCTTTCCTTTCTCTTTCTCTCCTTCTCTCCTTCTCTCTTCTCTCCTCTCTCCTTCTCTCCTTCTCTCCTTCTCACGACAAGCCTCCCCCTATCCGGCCACTCTTTCTCTTTCTCCCCCCAAAGGCAATGATTGCCTTGGAGACTCTAATGCATGGGTGCCAAATGGCCCATGCATTAGGACACTTGGGGAGGGGCATGCATTTGAAACCCTCCCCCTCTCCTCTTCGCACGGCCACAAAGCCCAATGGGCCTCATGGGCTTGGCCCACACGGCCCACTTTAGGTCCTCCATCCATGGGCCTAAAGTCCATGCTATTGGGCCTAAGGCCCAATCCAACTCCCTTTTCTAATTTAAAATAAAATTAACAATTAATTGCACCTAATTAAAAACCCATAACATTAATCTTTAACAAACATGACAACTCATAATTTATACTTATTAAATACCTTAGGTTTAAATTAAAAACACACGGCACAAAAATACAAAGCCTTAAGAAAGAATTAAGGCTAAAACACAAACCAATAGGTAAATTCATTACCTATTTAAAAGCTCTAGGGCACCTTAGGACTTGCCCTTAATTTCTAGGATGCCACAGTTATTCAACTTAACAATTTAACGTAAATTTTAACGAAAACTAACGAAGAGTAAATTTGATACAACTATACTAGTTGAGATTTTTCATGGTATTAACAAAGAAAAAAAACACAATAAAAGGACTAGAAATTGAGGATATCTATGATGATTACCTTAATTCACTCGAAGAAAACAGGAGTAGATGAAAAACCTTGTTACTAGTCTAATCACGCAGAATGTTCACTTCAAATTATGGGCAGGTGTAGGATCATTACCTTCACTTTTCAATTGGCAAATTCCTAGAAGCAAAGGAGATCTCATTGTGTTAGCAATCATGTTTCTTTTGGTCTCTCTATGAGGAAGAGAATCTGCCTCCTCAACTATTTGGACAAGGTCGCACTTGGCTGCTTAAATCAAAGAGGCCTCTCTAATTACCAAGTTTTAATGTTTCTGTGCTCTAGGATGTGACTGGACATGGAAGAAAATTACTCTAGATTGTAAGTTATCACTCCTATCTTCATGCTTCGATTCATGCACTTATGAATTGCCTAAAATAATGGAAAAATTTGTTTACTGGTTCTTGTTGATCCCAAGATCCCCAAGTATCCAAGCATCACTAGCCAAACCTCACCTGGCAAAGCCCAATTGCACGGAATAATTCGAAAACTGTCATTCCCTTCTCCTTTGGAATAGGACCTGGGTAGTTCTCGAATGATTGGTATGAGATTCTATGCCAGCAAGACAACATGGTTCCTCTCTTAGAAATTTTGAGAAAAACCATGATCTTGATAATCAGGATCAAATGCGGAAACATGTAAATTCTGAACTAACCTCTAGCCATTGATGACATCGAAAACAGATACGCGGAGCTTGAATGATTGTGAATAGGCACTTCTAGTCAATTGCCATAAGAATAATGAGAATAATAAAAGGATTTGGCTTAGATAACCTATTTTTATGCCTGTACAAATGCTAATAGATATAGTCTTCCATTAAGACTATTCTTTGTAGATTTGGACAATCATAGTTATCAATAACTAGATTTGGATAATAAATCCTTAATGAAATCTAATGTGGGCAATTTAAACTGAATGTGGGATCATATTAAATAAAATTATAACATCCTTTACTATATAAGATGGGATGATTAACATTAGGCTTCTTGTAATTTACATTGTGAGACATGGTGAAGGTTGGGGCCACTAAACTACGTCTAAATAACTAAATCAAAAGCTTTCGACAATCACAATGCTAAGAAACCAAACTTTGACGCTAAACGAGGTTTAACTCATATTAATTTCTTAATTAACCTAAACAATGTCAAACTATGATTAATATTCAAAGACCATATTCATTTGGGATATATGCATTGAAAGTCCTAAAACTTGTCATGAAAATACAATTAAGTCCTAAAACTTTCAAAAAGTGAAATTAAGTCCTAAAACTTGTCATGAAAGTGCAATTGAGTCTTAAAACTTTCAAAAAGTGCAATCAATTCCTAAAAGTTGTCAAATTGGTCCAATCAAGTCTTTCCTTTGATTGCAAATTTTGAAAAAATTAGCATATGGCTACATTTTCATGACAAGTTTAAAGATTTGATTGCACTTTTTGAATATTTTAGAACTCAATTATACTTTCCTGACAAGTCTTAGGACTTGATTGCAGTTTTTGAAAGTTTTAGTACGCAATTACACTTTCGTGATAAGTTTTAGAGCTTCCAATATACTTATCCCTATTCATTTTAAATAGAAAACTATGAGTAACCAAGTTGATCGATATAAAACATAAAGATTGGCAATTAAATTAAATGTAAAATTTGTGGTGATAAGCGAAGACATTGAATAATAGTTAATCTAATGTGGACAAGGAAGAATTCATATGATTTTGGTCTAGGACAAATTAAAAAGATCTGAACCATATAATGAACAATTTAAATTGGTATGAAAGGAATAAATATCTATACTCAAATGTATTTATGAGTTGTAAGACAAAGGAACCTGGAAAAGCCATCCATCTTGTTAATACTCCTAATCTTTTATGATGATGCTGAAGTTATCTCCACAATAATGGAAATATCACACTTATTTGCTTAAATTGGTGTCTTTTACCTTCAAGCTTTGATATTTCTATCCTCAAGGAAGTATTTATGTTAAAATAAGTCTCTAGTTTTGGTGAAGAGAAGAAATTTTCCTAATTCAAGTAGGTTTCCTATTTGAATAGGTTTTCTAGTTGAATGGTTTCCTAGTTGGAGAATGTTTCCTCTTTTGGATCTAATTCTTGTCTACATATAAGAAGGGTGACTTCTTGTGAAGTGCATCAAAGATAAAATTTTGGTTGCAAACTACATTCCAAGTGTTTGAAGCCATGAAAATCTTGTGTTGAGATTTTGTGAATTCCTTCGTAAGCTTGAGATATTATTTTGTGAGAAATTATGAGAGCCAAACATTGTGAGTTATCATGTGTAATTAGGGGATGGGAAACACTTGTGTTTGAGTGACTCGATTTTGGTTGTAATGTTTAGTCATATCGCTTTATCTATAGTGGAATTTTTTACTACTCTCATCTTGAATGTAAGTCATATTGATTGGACCATGTAAATATGATATCTAGTTTATTTTCTTATTGTGTCTATTATATTATTTGTCCGCTTGTTTCCACAGCATCTTCAAACAAAGGAAGTAATAGAGTTGGACTAAGTAAATTTATGCATATAGTACATTAAAATGATTCCCTTCTTCTACTTGGAATAACGATATTAAGGGGATGCCTATTGTTGGGGTATTGTTTTGAAAAACAGGTTCATGTGCATAGGTAAAATTGAATAAAAAACGATTTGTAGTAGAAGCAAGAACACCCTTGCACGTATCTTCAAAACATCATTCATGCATTTTAATAAGAAGTACATAGAAATGAACAAGAAAGCTTATTGCATTACCCTTATATCATGCCCAAAGCAGTTTGGTTCTGACGATCTTCAGATCTAGATCATAAAACGTTTGATCTCCTCATAGCATATCTAAATTGTTCTAGTGCTGATGTTCTTTAGTCTTAGCCCCACAAATGTTCGACTTCTAGTTTAGACACACCACCAATCTCGTGTTGAATGGTAGAGAGATTTTAGGGAGTTCACCACTTCAATTGTGCTAGAAATTGCTCTTGTGAGTGACTAATTTGATTGATCTCCATTATCTCTCGATCATCTCATGATCCTCTCTTAATCACTTCGTATAATCAGTCTCAAATCACATTTACTTAACTCTATTTAGTTCATTAACTTTGAAATCGTTTCAGAGTGTTAATTCGGTCATTGAGTTTGAACTCGCTTTAGAGTCTGCATTTGGATATTGGTTCAAAAACCCCTTTAGAACATTAGTTTGGGCATTAATTTTGTAGCCAAAATAAAACATTATTCTGGGGCATTAATTCTATAATTGTTACAAAACTTTAAATCGATCGTAAATAGAAACCGAAGTCATCCATCTCTGTTTACACTCTCATCTCGCATGACATAGCCATAGCTCTCTGTTGGGTTTACCAGATCCCCAAAAACCGGATTCGATACTAAATCAAACCCCTAAAATGAACGCGGAAGACAAGCCCGGGAAAAGTCACGTATCACCGATCGTAAAGCACACACCGGATTCGAGCGTACCTTGTTAGCCACAGATTAGACACCGACGCCGAAAAAGAGGAAGATAATTCAGCCTTGTTCGATCCGATGACAACAATTCGCCGTGAAGGGAAGATGAAGTTGCCTTTTGCTTTTGTTCTTCTTTTTGGGAAGAGAGGGAGAGAATTAACGTACGTACAAAATGTGAAAATGTATGTTCTCCCTCTCTCTCATCCCTTTTATATGTTCCTCCATCCACGGGCCTTATTCCTGTGGGCCGGGCCTTTAGGCCCAACATGGGCGGACGGGCCTTAAGCCCATCACTTATAAAACCATCATCTCCCACTCGCACATGGTGGGCCGAACATGATTCTCTTTACCTCTCTTCAACATTTATACCGGTGAATAATCCGTGCGACCAGCATACTTTGAGAGCTCGTTGCTATATATCTGTTAGGAATATATAGCAGCTCATAATGTACATCACTTTCCGAGTAAATTTAGTATGCAGTACCCTAGATCGATCGATCACATTTATATCTCTCTTAATCTCATTTAAACAATGATATATATATATATATATATATATATTGTATTCACAATTATGATTATCCCAAAGACAGTCATAATTGGTCGACCAGTGAATACAAAACCACAATGTGATTCTCCAAATCCGATCTTCCTCTTTCCTTCAAACTTTCAATTTCAGTTCAACTTGCTTTTCTAGAAATGTCCCATTAGATCGAATCAACTCATGACCATTGGTAACATTCTAAGATAGCAAACACTAAATAGAAATCTTGAGAATAAGTAAGAGTCATGAGGGCACTAAAATTGAGGGACTCTATTCCTCAAGAGTCTCATACGGCATGAAAGTTGAGATCAAAACTTTTGCCACTCTTATTGGTCGCCTCATGCATACGTAGTATGAAATACATATTACGGTATTAACTCCTTTCCCATGGAGCGTATGTCTACATTTTTCAATACCGTACAGATGATAGTTCAGACATACCCAATGTCTAACTTGAGTTCACGTATCTACTTATTTACAAAATTCATCAGAACTCACATATGTCATCTTAGACAGATAAAGTAAAATATGTGGGTTATTTTACTTTCGGACATCGTAAGTATTATGTCCTCATCTTAACACTCAGTTAAGGCGACATATTTATTTTAAGCTTGAGCTCTCGATTATCACCTAGATAATAAACTTAAAAAACCGTCTCATCTCTATTTATCACATAGTAAATAAAGGCGATTACCCGTGTGAGTGGGCTAATCTCTTATATGTCCGACATACTTTCTCAATATAATATAATACACTGAGCATTAAGATGCATAAAGATCAAACAAAGATTCATAGGCATTAATAATGAAACAACACTAGTTCATAAAAGTGAACAACTCAGGGAAATTACAATCCAGTACATTAGACTCTACGCAATCCTAGAGATTTTACATGACCACAAAACACATCTCTAGGTATTGGTTTTGTCATAGGATTTGCTACCATTCTATGCGTAGATATGTACTGTAAGTTCACATCCTTTCGTGCAACCATATCCTTGACAAAATTATACTTGGTATCTATATGTTTGGTCTTGCCATGATATTTTGGATTTTTGGTGTACGCTATAGCTGCTTGGCTATCACAGTTAACCAATAATGGATTTGCAGCTTTCTCATTAACACCTAAATGATCCAAAAATCTCTTAAGCCAAACTCCTTGTACCGCTGCTGATAATGCCACGAACTCAGCTTCCATCGTGGACAAGGCTATACACGTTTGCTTCTTACTGCTCCATGATATGGCGCCATTGTTCAGTAAGAAATCAAATCTTGATGTAGATTTTCTTTCATCTAAATCTCCTCCCCAATCAGCATCTGAATAGCCTTCAAGTCGTAGATCCTTTCCTTGGTAATTCAACTTGAAATCAGTAGTTCCCTTCAAATACCTTAGTATTCTCTTAACGGCTTTCCAATGTGCTGGACCTGGATTGGATTGGTATCTACTCACCATTCCAACTGCAAAACATATGTCGGGTATTGTACATATCATAGCATACATCAAGCTCCCAACTGCACTAGCATAAGGAACATGTTTCATTTGTTCCTTCTCTTGTGGAGTCCTCGGACACAGTCTATGGCTCAATCAACCTTTTGCAATAGGAGTGTCTATGGGTTTACAATCTTGCATACGAAATCGTTCAAGAACTTTATTTATATATGTTTCTTGCGAAAGAGACAACGATCTCTTCGAACGATCTCTTGAAATCTTAACTCCAAGAATGTATGCAGCCTCACTCATATCCTTCATCTCAAAGTTGGAAGACAACAAACTCTTGACAGTATTAGCAAACTCCATATTGCTTCCGGCAATCAGTATATCATCAACATATAATGATATGATCACAAATTGATTCTTGAAACTTTTGATATATACACAATGATCCTCATCAATCATTGTAAAATCATATGCCATTATGGCATTATGAAAACGTATATACCATTGTCTCGATGACTGCTTAAGGCCGTATATCGATCTCAAAAGTCGACATACCTTTTCTTCTTGGCCTTTCACTATGAAACCAGTAGGTTGTTCCATGTATATTTCTTCCTCTAATTCTCTATTGAGGAAAGCAGTCTTTACATCCATCTGATGTAACTCAAGATCCATACTAGCTACTATTGCCAGAATAATGCGAATCGAGCTAAATCTCACTACAGGAGAAAACGTATCTTTATAATCAATTCCTTCCTGTTGATTATACCCCTTTGCAACAAGGCGAGCCTTATGCCTTTCTATCGAGCCATCAGCCTTTCGCTTTATTTTGAGAACCCACTTATTCCCAATAGCTCTGCGTCCTTTTGGAAGATCAATTAGTTCCCAGACTTGGTTTGATTTCATTGACTCCATTTCCTCTTCCATTGCATGAATCCATTTTTCCTTACTAGGGCAATTCAGAGCCTCATTAATATTTCTTGGCTCATCCTCATCTTGTGGAGTAACCATAAAAGTTTCCCCTTCAATGTCAAAACATCGACGGGGAATACTTTGGCGACTTGTTCGCTATATGGGAGTTTGTACACTTTGCACATCATTCCCCATTATGCTCCCACTTGGATTAGATAATGATGATGTCGTCTCATTATGTGGTTGCAATTGAGAATGAGTTGAATTCAATTCATCACTTCTCATATTACTCCCACTTGGAGGAACTCCACCAAGATCATTATCTTGATCCAAGGTTTCAAATAGGGAGTTATCTTTCCCTATTTCACTCTTCTTAGGAAATTCATCCTCTAAGAATGTGACATCCCGTGATTCAAATTCAGTTATACTCCCACTTTCCTGCTCACCTATGAACACATATCCTTTTGAGTGTTCTGAGTATCTTATGAAAATACTCTTCTTTCCTCTGGGACCCAATTTCTCAAACTTGTGAGAGGACTCATGTGTATAGGTAGCACAACCCCATGGCTTAAGATAACTTAAGTTCGGTTTTCTACCTTTTCATAACTCATATAGAGTGGAAGTAACTGATTTGGAAGGCACTCGGTTAAGTATATAGGCAGCAGTTAACAACGCATCACTCCAAAAAGTGATAGGTAAGTTAGCATGCGCCATCATGGACCTAACCATTTCCAGTAGGGTTTTGTTTCTTCTCTCCGCAACACCATTTTGTTGAGGAGTATATGGAATAGACAATTGTCTTTCTATTCCATTTTCATCACATAATTTTCTGAACTCATCAGATAAATATTCTCGACCTCGATCGGATCTCAATGCTTTTATTTTCTTGTCTAATTGATTCTCTACCAGGAAACAACTTATTGCTTCAGATTTGCGAAAAATCAAATTAACATATCCGAATCGAGTATAATCATCTATAAAAGTGATGAAATAAACAGCCCCATGCCTTCCCCTCACATTCATTGGACCACAGACATCAGAATGGATTAAATGCAGAGGAAATTCAGCTCTTTTACCTTTTCCAAATGGTTTCCTTGTCGTTTTCCCTTCTAGGCAATGCTTATAGATGGGCAAATCGACTTTTCAATGTTGCCCAACAAGCCCTCTTTGGCTAGTCTATTCATACGCTGTTGGCCAATATGACCAATTCTAGCATGCCACACATTCACATCATTATCATATGTATTAGGAGATGTGAGAAGGGAATAACAAACATTTGCATTAACATAGTCAATATCTAATACAATGAAACCATCCAGAAAATAACCACGACCATAGTAGTTTGTATCCAAATACAAATCTACACCTTTATTATGGAAGTTCACATTAAAACCTAATTTAACCAACACTAAAACAGACACTAAATTCCGACGAATCTCCGAAGCATACAACACATCATGTAGGAATAAAGTGCGTCCACCACGCATATTCAATTGGCATGTGCCAATTCCTTTCACTTCAGCTTTGGAGTTGTTTCCCACATAGATCCACTTAGTTCTAGTTGGTACTCGTCGGAATTCCACGAAGGATCCTCTATCCTTCGCTACATGGTCTGTCGCTCCTGAATCCACATTCCACAGAGGATTAGATTCAGTCAAGAATACAGAACTTGACACATATGCAAAGTTCCCAATTATACAAAGGGTGTGTACCTTCTTTGGCTCGCGACAATTGCGGGCATAGTGACCCTTTTGGTCACAGTTGTAACATTTCACCCTTGTGATATTCTTCACATGAGAACGTTTTCCTCTCTTTTGTTGGTTAATTCTTGGTTTCTTGCAAGAAGGACTTGATCCCTTGCTTTCCCACATATTGAACGAATCAATATGCTTGCGCTTAGAGCTTGAAGCCCCTTATGAACTTAAAGCAACCCAGCAAATATTTGTATCCTGCTCAAATGCCTTGAGGCATAGATCAGCTAGCTCAAGGTGGCGTACAACATCCTCTAGATCTTCCATAACATGGTCAAGAGCTTTTAGTGCTTATTGCTTTTCCAGCACATATTGAATTCTCATATTCAATATTTCACAATTCTCGCCGTTCAATTTGTCCTCTTTATTCAAATTAGCAATGATGTTCTTATTTGCTGAATCCATCGATCTGAACATATCAGACACATATGCACGAAATATTAATGCCTATCACTTATGCATCTATTTCGCACAAACCCATCATATTAATTAATAATTTTAAGTAAGGTTTTAGAATCAAAAGGTCACTATGTTTCCAATCATCTTCCAAAAATCCTAACTTAAAAACTATCATTAATATGATTGTCATATGCAAAATCAATTTTATGAAGTTACAAAAACTTCTATAACTACCCACACTAACTACCCACAACAACCAGCAATCACAGAAAGCAACGGATAATTGACATACAATATAATAATAATGCTTTCACATAATATGGTTAACATACGAGTTTGCTATAACAACAACAATCGGGTAGTTAACATTACATAAGATGTCCACCAAGAACACTAAATAAAGACCAGCCATAACATCTAAAAACAAGGCATCATACTACTAATAGGGAAAGCAGCTACACGGTTCAATTTCTTTTGCTTTTCTCTCGTAAAATTTTCAGGCATTCTCGACAGCCACGGAAAAACAAATGGATATCCCTTAGGATTTCTCCTACGCACATTCATTCTGGCCTAATCGAAGTCATTCCTTGGGTTGCGCCTTTGTGGCTCCAACCCGATGATATTCATCCACAAATTCCATTACTAGCTCCTTATATCTAGTAAATCCTTTGACTTCCCATAGGCGATTCAACACTCCTTGCCATTACGGTGGAAGAGTGTTCATAAAGAATCGCACCATCGAATATCGGCATGGGATAACCGTTCCAAATGACTTCTTGAATTTTGTTGTTGACCTCTGTGACATGATCAATTATGTCGTCACTCTCCCATCGATAACTATTCAAATCGGCTATCAACCTTGAAAGCCTTTTCTTTTGTTCATCTGACATTGTGCGCACAGATGCGCGCGGCTTACGGGGAGGCATTGTTCCTGCAACAAATGCAGAAAAAAAATGGATTACATATAATCCACATAGACATAATTGAAAAAGAAACACATTTTTTTTGGGTCAACAGTCAACGGTCGTCGGTCAACGGTCAACAGTCAACGGTCAACGGTCAACCGTCAGGTCGTCGAACCGGTCGGACCGGTCGGCCCGGTCAGACGGACCGACCGCACGAGCTGCGCGCGTGCGTGGGCTGACGTCATGCAGACGTCAGCCTGCACGTGCCGCGCGCGTGCCAAGCCTCCGCAGGTCGGATCGGGTCAGGTCGTCGGTCGGTGACCGCCTGGCCAACCGACGTTGGTGCTGACGTCACCCCAGCGGTTATCGACTGTTGGGTGACGTCATGTTGACGTCAGCACGTGTCGGTCCGTGGACCGGCGCGTGCCGGTTCGCCGACCGGCGCGTGTGCCGCACGCGTTGGACGAATCAGCGCGTCTGGGCGCGTCGCGCCCACGCGCAACAGTTTTTGGCCACGCGTGTGGGCGCGTGCGGCGTCTCCCGGTGGCGTGCGACATGTCGCCAGACTCGTCTCGACGTCCCCTTCCTCCTTATGCCATCAGAATTTGACTTCGACTTTCGAAAAATCGGAAAAAAGGGCGAACAGCGCTCGGGTGTCGGGATTTCTAGCCCCGATCCGTACGGCCGAAACACTTTTTGCGAAAAAACAATCAAAAACATCAAACAGGTCGGGAAAAACGTGAACCTTGCTCTGATACCAATGTTGGGTTTACCGGATCCCCAAAAACAGGATTCGATACTAAATCAAACCCCTAAAACGAACGCGGAAGACAAGCCCGGGAAAAGTCACGTATCACCGATCGTAAAGCACACCACGGATTCGAGCGTACCTTGTTAGCCACAGATTAGACACCGACGCCGAAAAAGAGGAAGAGAATTCAGCCCTGTTCGATCCGATGATGACAATTCGCCGTGAAGGGAAGATGAAGTTGCCTTTTGCTTTTGTTCTTCTTTTTGGGAGGAGAGGGAGAGAATTAACGTATGTACAAAATGTGAAAATGTATGTTCTCCCTCTCTCTCATCCCTTTTATATGTTCCTTCATCCACGGGCCTTATTCCTGTGGGCCGGGCCTTTAGGCCCAACATGGGCGGACGGGCCTTAAGCCCATCACTTATAAAACCATCACTCTCACACCATATCAACTCGCCGGCGACGCACCCTCATTCCGCCAACACCCGAGCCACTCGGTGTCTTGCATCGTTTCACCGTACTTTCTCAGCCTGACTCAAATCACCGGAAGATCAGTCGCTTTGTCGAGCTACAACAAGGGTTTCGAAGACTTAAGGCAAGCATATTGTAATCTATTCTATGCTATGTAGGTCGATGTTGCTTAGCGAGGGTTTCTTGGATTTCTACGGTTTTCATTGATTTCATATACGTTCGTGTTAACCGGCGATTTCAAAAGATGTATATAGCTAGCATTGTTGAGTTCATGGTTTATTAGGTTCTTGAATGTGTTATTGTGGTGCCGGTTATTGAAATTGTGTGTGCTTGAGATTGAGTGACGTAGAAACCGAGCGAAGTCTAAAGACCTTGTCGAATGTTAGATTCCATCACGGATCAACCCACGGTTTTGCCAACTTTATATGAGATTGTGTGGTACAAATTTCTTGAGGTTCTCCTCACGAAAATTACACCTTATACTTTGTTCTACAATATATTTTAATTCTAGATTTTTCGAACTTCATATGACTTATATTACTACCTTGATAAAACACGGGTTTGAGTGAGCTTTTCCTAAAACCTTATTGACCTCTCGATGATCACAAATTTCTGTTGACTCTTCAATAAGAAATTTGGACAAGTATTCTTCATGAAAGTTGTAAGTTATATCTTAGACTATAATGTATAGCTTTTCCATGGTTTTTAGAACTCGTTAAACCTATGAAATGTCCCTTTTGCGTTTGTTCCAATTCTGCAATTCTACACTCTATTATGGCCTAGTTTATTTGACTATTGAGAGTCATACAAGCTGAATGGTTTTTGAGTTCCTCATGAGAAATGTTCCTCTGGGTCTCATCTACGTTGTAGTAAAATTTTGTAATTTTTGAACCTGATTTACTTAGGTAACGTTAGCGATTTCCAAAAGCATGCAAATTGTCTTTATGGGACAATTTTGGGATTTTGGATAAATTTCCTTTTGTAACTTGTCTTTTAAGACCGATATTGCTGATGAACTAGTTTTATACCATTTACATGATTTATAAGTGAATAAGGGTTGGCTGATTCTTACTTGAGTTTTTTCCTATGCATTAGGAAAGTAAATGACATTTTTATATTGAATTATTGACTTGTTGCATCATGGTGTGAGTGTGTTGAATGATGTTGGTTCCCACGACGATGATGCCCTGGGTTGTAGTAGGGATACTTGGAGGGGTAACAGGATTCCTCCAGATGCCTGGGGGGTAGCAGGGGTCCCTAGATGTTCTCGCAATGCCGGAATGGGTGTGAGATGCTTGGAGGGGTAACTGGGTTCATCAAGATGCTTGGGGGTATAACAAGGTTCCCCTAGATGTTCTCGAGATGCCATGTGGGTGTGAGATGCCTGAGGAGGTAACGAGGTTCTCTTAGAAGATGGTGCCAACTAGGTTTTTCTAAAAAAATTTGATTATTGGTGTTTTCAAGTTCCATTTGACTTCCTGGTTTCAAAGAAATTATTTTCTTACCGACCTACTATTTTGATTTTGAAGAAGGTTCTTAAACAAGTGATTCAAATTGATTTCATTTATTTTATATTTGGAGTTTCCTCACATGGGTAGTGATAGATTTACGTAGTATAGACTGGTTGACATTATGCTTGCTGAGTTTGCACTCACTAGTTGTTGACTATCCTCTTCCAAATCATTAGACATGCCGATCTTGCCTGCCTCCATCTCAATTAGTTATGGTGCTCCTATTGACTTCTTGAGTCATCTTACTGATTTCGTAAATCCTAAATTTCTCAAAGTTGTCTTTGTGTAGTGCATATCTATCCTAATAGTCAATATCGAATCCCCAACGGGCCCTGTACTTCTAAGGTTCATCACAGTATATGCCCATATCAACGGGCGTTTGGTGGGACCTCTCCCACTTCCCGATGATGACAAGGCCAATAATGGCAACATCAGAGTAGAGTGAGGCAAGGATTGGCGGATAGTGGAGTAGCATTTTTAGGAAAATCAAGTAGTGGTGGATAAGTGACATTGTATATATGCGCTTTCAGGTTGGGAGGATAAGACTAATGAAGCTTTTGATGCAGTTAGGGGTGGTAGGACCCTTTTTGTCCCCCAATGTACCCCAACATATGTCACTTAAGTACATAAATAAGAAATGAAATGTGATTAATTGGTCCATATCTCCCATGTGTGTTCCTTTGAGTTTTATATGTCCTAGGTCATTCTTTGACCGTACATGCTTCAGCATGCATAAAAAGTGAAAGAATGTTATAACCGTGTTAGTAGTGATGTGCTGGGGGTGTCACATATAGAGCAAAAACATCCTCATCTTTTAGAAGTAGCTCGAGCTCTTAAGTACCAGAAATCAATTCCTGAAATTTTTTGGGGAGATTGTGTGGTCACGGTTGCAAATTTGATTAATTGCACGCCAACTAGAATTCTTGATGGGTTGTGTCTGTATGAGATGCTTTTTGGGAAACCACCGAAATTAGGACACTTGAAAGTTTTTTGTTGTTTATGCTATGCAACAATTATGGAACCTATGGACAAGATTGACCCACATGTTCTCCGATGTCTTTTCATGGGATACCTTTCACTCCAAAAAGGATACAGAGTTATGGAAATATTGACAAATCATTTTATTGTTAACTGGGATGTTGTTTTTCATGAGGATATTTTTCCATTCCAAGAATCCATTTCTTCATCTTCGACAACTAAATTGGCACCCAACAATTGGCAGTTTCTATCGGAAGAATATTTGTTTATGAATTCACCGCACTTCTTGGTCCCAATAGGAAGCATGTCAGCCATCCCAAAAGACTCAAGTCCAACAATCAAGTCACCAGCCTCATATCAAGAAGAAGCTAATCCTTTCGTTTCATCTCTACATCAATATATTGATACATCTCCTCCATTATTACCAATTGAATAGCCAGTTGAGCTACCACGACAGTCTGGATGTCTCACTCATCCACCTACGTGGACCAAGGACAACCAAGGACTATATATGCTCCACGTTATATTCTTCAAGTGCACATTATCCAATGCCCTCTTGTGTTTCCTTTAGTCGACTATCACCAAAATATGTGTTGTATTAGTCGCATATAAGAGGAATATGAGCCTTCATCATATGAAGTAGTATGTGTCCACAATGGCGGCAGGCCATGAAGGTCGAACAAGATGCTCTTGCGAATAATCATACCAGAGATATAGTTCTACTGCCTTCCCATAGAAAACCGATTGGTTGTAAATGAGTATATAAAATCAAATATAAGTGTCGCAACCCAATTTTTCGAGGTTTGCCACCTAAAACTAGGTTGATGGATTACTAAGCCTTTAAGCTTAGCTCGGGCTCTCCCAAGACCATACCAAATCGCGACTTAGGGATTTAATATGTAAAAGATTATTATCTAGGAGTCGCCACTAATCGGTTTAGGGTAGGTCGATTAGACACCTAAGTAAAATAACGGGAGGATTATCTTACTCCTACGAACCAGAGATTTTGGGTACAGGGACTTGGTTACACTAGACTATCCTAGTGCCCTTTCGGTACCATTTCTTTTTAATTTTAAAAATGTTTTGCAAGCAGCTTGATTTGATTTTAATTCACTTTCCTAACGTGTGAGGTGATCATACATGTGCGCATACCACCAATTTAACACATCAAGAAAGCAATTAAATAATGCAAAAACATACTTAAAGCAACGAAAGCATCTGCGATGTTAAATCAGAATTCACATCAACAATCCTAGATATGATTCCTAATTAACAAGCAATTTCAATTGTTTTGTTTTCACTTTATTTAATGAAAATCATGACTTATGCAAATAATCTAAAATGACATGACGACATGACCTAAACTATATGACATGAAGAAATGCAATAATTAAATGCAATCTAAATGATCTAATTATAATGACATGCAATGCGATGCAATGACATACCAAATTATTTAAACTAAAATGACATGCTTCATGCAATTTAATATGCAAGCTATATGTCACGTGACATTGATTAAATGACTTATTCTAATGACAATAAAGTTCTAATTAAATGAACTTAATGAAAACTAGATGACGTGCATTTGACATTTCTATTTTTAAAAATGCAATCTATCCTAAAAATTGAAATTAACTTATGCAGAGACAAATTTTGTATTTTCTTTCATGAAATTCGAATGCAAAAATGATCTAGCTAGATTAAAATTCTATCTAATTTAAACTAAGGATTAGATCATATTAAATCCTACTTTAAATTAAGACATTATCTTAATCTAACATGCAATTTATCTAAAAAGATGATCTAAATTACAGATGAAACATGCAATTCTAACCTAATATGCACAATGATTTTTTTTTGCTTTTCTTTATGAAATTCGAAATTAAAACTAACACACAATTAAACGTGCAATTCAAATAAAAAGAAAACTAACAACCTAAATGAATGCATTTTTTTTTTTGTGTTTTCTAAATTCGAAATAAAATCCCTATTCTAGATATGCAAAATAACCAGAAATATTCTAAAATCAATTGAAACCCTAATTCAAACATCTTTTTGATTTTTCTTAGTGATTTTCTAAAACAAGCATTAAATCTAACAAGCAAGATATTCAACAAAATAAAGGATTAAAATAAACGAAAAAATAACCCGTTATCTCACGGGTCAAATTAACGAATATTTTTTAACCCTGAACATCACGACAAGAAATCAAAATAATTAAAAATCTATCCGAAATCTTACGGATCAAATTAATAACTATAATGATTTAACAACTTAAATATCATCAAAATGCCCAAAAATTAATGTAATAAAAAAAATGATCCGACGTCTTACGGACCAAATTAATAATTACATAATTTTAGGCAACACCTTAAAGATAATGCCTAAAAGATTTTATGAATATTACATCCATTATCACAATTTAAATTCCTAGACTAAAAAGAAAAAAACTATCAAATTATATAACCCAAAACATAACTTAACAAATAGAAAGAATAAAATAAACAAAACTATAAAGAAAGTACGTAAAAGTAAAAGTAAAAAAAATAAAAATAAAAACTACCTAATTTCCCTTCTTTTTTTTTTTTGTCTTTTCCTCCTTTCCTTCCCACGCACGACTCGTGCTCGCGGGTGTGGGTCTCCAAGGACAGGCTGGACAATCCGCGAAGGGCTCCAAAAAGGGTAAATCGGCGGCGGCGGCTCGGGCGGTGGCAAGGCGGATTGGCGTGGCTTCGTGGCGATCGCGGCTGGCCTCGGGGCGGCGATCGGCGCGGCTTTGTGGGCGGAGCTAGGCGCGATTGCGAATGAAGGTGCTGTAGGGGCTGCGCGGCGGTCTCTTGGCGGCACGGCGGAGCGGGCCGGGGACTCCGGCGTTAGTTGCTGGTGCGGCGGGTGGAGCTCCCGGGTGCGAGAGGAGCGCAGAGGCGGAGCGGCTCGGGTTCTCGGGCTGCCGCAGCTGGGTCGTGGAGGTGGCTAGCGAAGCGGGGCTCAGGCGCGGCGGGCTTCGGCTTCTGGTAGCAGGCGCAGGCTCGGCTGGACAATCCGGCGAAATTTACTGTTGCACTTACAAGTGCAAGTTTTCAGCACTCCAAGCATGACTATGCATTGTTCTCTTGGACCAAAGGTACCTTATCGATTTACTTGTTGATATATGTTGATGACATACATATCATAAGAAATGACGATTCTGCCATTAGAAAGTTTAAAGAGTATTTGCATTTAAATTTCCATAACAAAGACCTGGGGCCTCCTAAGTACTTTATTGGGATTGAGATAGCTAGATCTGATAAAGGGATATGTCTCAGTCAGCAGAAATTTGTCTTGGAGATTATATAACAAAAAAAAAAAAAGGTTATCAAGATGCAAGCCAATGATCATTCCTATTGAACAAAATGTCAAGCTCATGACATCCTAATATGATAGAGGTATCTCATCATCTAATGAGGACTAGTTGCTTCAAGATCCATCAAGTTATCAACAGCTTGTTAGGAAATTGATCTCACTATGACCAAACCTAATATATGTTTTGTAGTACAAATACCTAGTCAATTCATACATAATCCAAAACAGTCTCATATGAATGCAATACTTTAGGTTGTAAAATATTTGAAGGGATGGCCAAGACTTGGAATTTTATTGTCTTATGATTGTGACATGAAGATGATAACTTATTGTGATACTGATTATGTGACTTGCCCAATGACTAGAAGATCTGTTACAAGATTCTGCATTAAATTGGGAAGATCTCTTATTTCGTAGAAGACTAAGAAGTAATCAATCGTTTCCTTATCATTAGCCGAATCAAAATATCGGGCTTTGGCAAAAACGGTTTACACAATAATTTGGATATGGGGTCTACTTTCGAATCCTGGAGTAGAACTCGATGGAGCAACTGAGCTATGTAGTGACAATGATGGTGCACTTAAATTAGCAGTAAATCTTGCTTTTCATGAAAGCACAAACTATATAGAGGTTGAATATCATTTCACTCAAGCAAAAATTCAAGAGGGATTCATTACAACTCGAAGAATTGGAACAATAGAACAGCTTGCAAATATTTTCACTAAGCCCTTATGCTAGAGACAACATATTTATTTACTAAGCAAGCTTGGTGACTTTGACATATAAAAGATGCTAGCTTGAGGGGGAGTGTTGGAGAAGGAATTGATTTTGTTCTTGATTCTAACTCTAATTGATTCAATCATGGATATTCAAAGATAGAGTAGGAAAGATTAATCATATTTATTCTTTCATTGATTTTCTTTTGTATTATAAATACAAGCATATTCGTAGACAAAATGTAGAAGTAATGAAATTACATTTTTCCTCCAAAATACATATCGTCTTCACTTCCTTTCACTCGCTCTAGGTGGATTTAGCATTAAGATATTGATGGCGACTCCATTGAGAGGAAAAAAAAAGTTTTGAAGTCTAATCAAGGGTGATTGGTTGGCAATCCTCCAACCCAGCTCATTGCCACACCCATGGCCAATTCTCCTCCCAAATCCCCATCCATCGAAGGTAGTGAACTTTGCATAGGTTCTATATTGTCCCAATGAACTCCAATTTGCAAAGCAAACTCCACCTTCAATGGAAAGATAGAGAAAAAAAAAATTATAGCTCTACAGTGAGCATTTTATGAAAGTTATGACACTTGTAATGTCCTTATCTTGAGAATTGTATGAATAATAGGGTTTACGACCATATACACCAATAAGACACTCCAAAGAGCTCAAATTTTATGTGATTGGTTCATACTATGTTATGTTATATGTGTCACAACCTTCCCTTGGGTGAACTATCCAAGAAATAGTCATTGAATTATTAAGTTTACACTTAACTTAAGCTCTTCAAAACCCATACCAATTTACAATTTTCAGGTTATTTAATATGCAAAATTAGGTCACCACAAACCTTTTTTTGGTAGGTTGATTAGACACCTAAGTAAAGTGTGGAAGAATACTTATAGGAATCAAAGATTCAATGGATTTAGGGACTTGACTACACTAGATTACTTTAATGCTCATTCGGTAACTTTTCTCTTTTAGTTAAAAAAAATAACATTTATATAAACAACTCAGATTAATCTTTAACTTAGCCACTAACATGTAATGAGTGATCATGTGGGTACGCAACCAATAAAGTAATAACCAATAATCAAAGCACGAAATAAATAAATTGCTAGAAAACAGGAATTAAAACACTCTAGCAATTAAGTAAGTAATTTTTTGGTTTTTTATTTAGGTTAAAATAAAAATTATACTATATGCATGCATGAAATGCAAACTTAGAGCTAAATTATGACCTAACTCTCATGACATGCAATTAAAATAATTAATGCTCTATCATGACATGTAAATACTATCAAGATGACCCTAACATGCAATTTCTTTTATGACATAAAAAATATGACATGGAATTGATGACATGACAATGGCATGGCAAACATGATGACATGACATAGATGATGTGGCATGATGACATGACATGATGATATGGCAAGATATGATGATGCAAGATATGATGATGTGGCAATATGACGTGGCATAACATGATGACATGGCAAAATATGATGATGTGGCAATATGCATGGCAAGCGATGATGTAACCTAATCTCTATCATATGCAGCATAAAGACAATAGGAATTTCAAAAGCTTCATATGACGTTTATTTTAGTGCCAAAAATTTTCATTCACTTAAGTGTCAAATTGGAAAAAAAAAAAAAAAGAATACTTAAGTGTCTATAGCAAGAAATTATAACAAAAAAATATCGCACGACTTTTATAATAAAAATTAATTTGTCTTGATAGTTTATGTAAAAAACAAGTCCATGTGTACTGCCTAATCATCACCGTCCTCTCTCTTTCTCAATAATCAACTAAATCCTAACTCCATATACGAACAGTCACATATTAACTACTTTAGTAAATGTTACCGAAACCCCATATCTCTATTGTTCGTGTACATACACCTACGTTTACATACCTCATTCCATCTCAATCTCCGTTTGTCTTCCTCTCCCAAAGACGCAAATACACTCTAGACCCCTACAAAAGCACCAAGGGTGTGAAAATCTGCGCATTTCTTTTTTATGGGGGAACAAAGAGAAGACTAGAGAAGAGACCGAGGATGGCTGCGGAGGTGCATCACCACCGTTGATTTTGTAGGTCAACATGGACCCGCAAGTTGGTCCCTCAAAATTAGTGGTGCTTAGGTACTTGCTTCACTGGATTGAATCTAAATAATTATTTTCAGTTCTCGAGTTTCCTACATGCATGAAATATGTGCTCTAGAGAATACAGATTAGCTAATCAAATAAATTCCTTAGACTAGACACCTTTTCTTCTTTGAGCTCGAGGATAAAATACAAATTAACCTTGACAAACCTTTGGAATATAGAACCCTTGCTTCATAATTTGCTGAGAAAATTTTCGAGAACCACATATGGGAAATGAGAAATGATAATCATTTGAGGCATGGAAGCAATGTTTTCAAGGATTATTCCCGCCCTTGAGAAATTACAAAAGGCAATGCAAGAACCATGATAATAGTAAACTACCTAAGAGAGTACAAGAAGGAAGTGCTATTTTATGTTGATTTCCAATTAGTGCACACTCCATTGATCTAGTAAATGTCGTGACCTCTTTTTTCGGCGCCTGCAATTAGGTACGGGCATTGGTGGAGGCTAATGGCTCGGCTAAATTTATTAAGCCCGGACTCTCCCAAGTCCACCAATTCATGAATTTAATAGTCTAAGTATTTAATTTTTAAGTTAATTTTTTAAAACGGAGTCGCCACTAATCAATTTGAGGTGGGTTGATTAGAAACCCATGTGAAGTATTGGGAGAAATACTCACTCCTGTGCAACCAGAGAAATTAGGATCGGGGACTTGATTACACTAGTTAATCACTAATGCACTTTCGGTACCTAATCTTGTTTAAACTTTGAGGCTTTTTGAATGTTTTAGGGATTTTCCATGCATTTTTGGGGAGGAAAAACATTTTTTTGGGTCTTTTTCTATTTTTTTGGACATAAAATGGACTTTTGGGTTTTTTTGGTATTTTTTAGAAAATACAAGTCTTTTTGGCTTTTTATGATTTTTTGGCATTTTTTGGAAAATATGAAAATATGAAATATTTTTGGCTCGACGGAGGCGGTGCCTCGGTATTTATAGGCGAGGGGGTGGCCGGTCGACGGAACTTCGACCGCCGATCCCCCTCGTGTGCCGAGTGGCCCCTGACGGCCGAACCGATGTCCCATCCAACGCCAGCTGCTCCCCCCACGTCGCCGTCCGTCTGCTCACTCGGCGTCGCGCCCTTTGCACGTGTGTTGCAGAGGCACGAGGAAGAAGAAGACTCGGCTGGGCCAGGCCGAGGCGGAAATGGGCCGCTTGCCCATGCGGAGGTTGCTTCTCTTCTTTTCTGTTTTTTTTTTTTTTTTCTTTCTTTTCTGCTTTTTCTTCTGTTTTTTTTTTTTTATTTATTATCCGAAAAGATAAGATAAAATAAAATAAAATAAAGTAAAACCTAATTAATTAAAAGGAAATTTTAGGCGTCAACAGCTGCCTCTCTTTGAAGGTGAGCTCGCAGAGGTTGCACTCAAAGACAAACTGATGCCTAAATTTTATCCATACATGCGTAGCATAATATATGTTGTTTGGGGCCTATTATCCTATGCAAAAAGAGCAATATAACTTTACATATACTAAGACAGATAAGAAGATACCTGAAATTACTTACCGGGAGTGAGTGAGATAGGGTGTAAACCCCGAGTTTTGGCAAGTATCAAGGTGTCATCTTACATGGTGATATGAGAAGGTTGCTTCTCTAGGACCCGAACCATTCTTCGGTCGCCTGTTAGAGCAATCAGTAGTTTGTCTTGGACTCGAACCTTTCTTCGGTCGCCTTGATGGGAAATAGCTTTTCTAGGACCCGAACCTTTCTTCGGTTGCCTATCAGAGTAGTAAGTGGTTTGTCTCAGATCCGAACCTTTCTTTAGTTGCCGTGACGGGAGATGTGCCAACCTTTCTCAGGGCATCGATTTGTGGGGTGCTTGATCTTAGTCAAGGACACCGGATGGTACCTAACCATTCTCAGGAGATGCGCCGACCTTTCTCAGGGCATTAATTTGTTGGGGGTGTCTGACCTCTGTTAAGGACACCTGTTGGAACCCGACCTTTTTCGGGAGGATGCACCAACCTTTCTCAGGGCATCAATTTGTGGGGTGCCTAATCTTAGTCAAGGACACCGGATGGTACCTAACCATTCTCGGGAGATGCGCCGATCTTTCTCAGGGCATCAATTTGTTGGGTGCCTGATCTCAGTCAAGGACACCTGTTGGAACCCGACCTTTTTCAGGAGGATGCACCGACCTTTCTCAGGGCATCAATTTGTGGGGTGCCCGATCTCAGTCAAGGATACCGGATGGTACCCGACCATTCTCGGGAAATGCGCCGACCTTTCTCAGGACATCAATTTGTTGGAAGATACCTGGACATTCACAAGCATTGAAAAAGTACCTGGATATTCACAAGTACTAACCTGGAGGATATTTGGGCCTTTGCAGGCGTGGAAGGGGTACTTGGATGATCACAAGTACAAACTCTTAGAGGATACCTGGATGTTTGCAGATATCGAAGGGGTACCTGTATGATCACAAGTACTAGATGCTGGAAAATACCTGATTGCTTGCAAGTGTCGAAAGAGTACTTGGATGTTAACAAGTACGGACTTTGAAGGATGCCTGAACGTTCACAGGCATTGAAGAGGTACTTGGATGATCACAAGTATGAATTTCTAAAGAATACCTAGCAGACGGAATATCGAGGATGGGTCTTGCATATTTGTGAAGGTCTCTCACCTCCTGGTACCTCTTGGAAATCGGGAATATCGAGGATGTACCTTGCATATTCGCGAAGTTTCCCAACTCCTGGCAATTAGGGAATATCGAAGGCGTACCTCGCATATTCATGAAGGTCTCTCACCTCCTGAAAATTGGGGAATATCGAGGATGGACCTGTGATATTCGTGAAGGTCTCTCACCTCCTGGAAATTAGGGAATATCGAGGACGTACTTCGCATATTCGTGAAGGTCTCTCACCTCCTAGCAATTGAGGAATATCGAGGATGTACCTGGGATATTTGTGAAGGTTTCTCACCTCCTAGAAATTGAGAAATATCGAGGACATACCTGGGATATTCGTGAAGGTTTCTCACCTCCTGGAAATTGGGGAATATTGAGGACGTACTTTGCATATTCGTGAAGGTCTCTCACCTCCTGGCAATTGAGGAATATCGAGGACGTACCTGGGATATTCGTGAAGGTTTCTCACCTCCTGGAAATTGAGGAATATCGAGGACGTACCTGGGATATTCGTGAAGGTTTCTCACCTCCTGGAAATTGGGGAATATCGATGACGTACCTCGCATATTCGTGAAGGTCTCTCACCTCCTGGTAATGTAGTACAAGGCTTACCTGGATGGCCGCAGGCACACAAGTGTACAAAGTAGATGAATATTTGGATGAACACAAATATTTAATGATATGATCAGGGACCACTCAACTGGTTCAAGTGTAAGAAAGCGTACCTGAGTGCTCACAGGCGCATAATGTGGTGGAATACTTGAGTAGCTGCTAGTATTCAATGGCGTAATTTTGAGGACAACTCGAACAGGTCGAGTGTCATGGAAATGGAGTATCCGAACGGTGGTCGGTACTCAAAGACAAGAGAATATTTGGACAGTCATGAGTATCCAAATTTTTAAAGACAACTTGAATAGGTCGAGTGTCAACAGAGAGAGTACTTGAGTAGCGGCAAACACTCGAAAACAGGGAGATGCTTGGACAATCGCAAATATCAATACTTAGGGACAACTCGAACAAGCTGAGTGTCGATAAGAGGGAGCACTTAGATGGTGGGTACTCAAAGATTATTAGACATAAAGTTATGGGGAATAGGGATGGGGATATGCTTTTCTGACGATACCTTTGATCTCTAAGAGTATGTTTGCTATTTACACAATATGCACACGATACACAATAATTGTATATGCTGTAAATTCATAAATTCAAATGTGATTTATGCATGACAATTTTGTCAATTTTGTACCACTTGAATTCCACTGGGGAAGATTTTGAAAGACCACCCTCATTTAGAATGTAGATGTCTTGAGCATGCCAGATGAGGGACTTTCAGTCTGAAAGGACTTTTCACTCATTATCATGGAAAGGCTGTTTTATCCTGACCATTGATGCAGGATTTATAAGGATCACACTTCTCACTATTATCATGTCAACAGGGGTCCGAGTATTCTCGCAAGTGGTACGACTTTACTAATGTGAGAGGTCTTTGTTGAAATTGTGATGAAGACTTGGTCAGCAGCTCATCCAAGGGGATCATCAAGGTCGAAGCCGATGGACGAAAATGTTGCATGATCATCTCCGGGTTTACAAGTCAAGAACCTTGCGAAAAGAGATAAAGTAATCTTGTTCGTACTTCTTCGAGCGATACTTATGCACGTATGAAATTCTACATTAATTGAAGTGCCCCTAGTCTGAAGAGACTTTTACAATGGGACACAATGTAGGCTTGACTCGTGTAAAAGGGTGAGAGCTGGTGATTGCCTTGGCATTTGTCACCAGTCTTTCTTCTCACTATCAAAAGGGGGCTTGATCAATCTAACCACAACAACAACTTCTCTTGGGAGTATAATTGACTAAAATTTTTGCTGGGGGCATTGGCCTTGCTTTTACCAGGCACACTGCTTTTTCATGCCCTTATTTTTCAACTTTTCATTTATGGGCATTTGACATTGCTTTTACCAGGTACACTACTTTTTTATGCCCCTAGCTTTTTCATTTTTGTTGCTTGAGGAACTAATCTAGGCGAGTTCAATCGAAGCACCATTATTTAGACTTTGAGTCTTCATCTTCAGCCAGCGCTCTAGGCTATGGCAATAACTTCTGCTTTGTCTCAATGTAAGGATAAAATTACAGACTCACTTAGGTTGTACAATGTATACAAATGCATAGAAAAGGAATTGCTCTTCGTCATTCTAAGGCACTTAAATTAACACGAGTGTTCATATGCAATAAAGACACCCGAAGATTAATGCAAGTGTGAGCAAGAAAATTTCTATTGCTTTTCTCACCTTGTGATGCTGATTTGCCTTGTCTTTGACATGCCCCAGTGTGGAGTGATTCTTGATGAGAGAAGGTGCACCAGTGTATAGGGCTCAAAAGGGGGTGAGCAATGAAATGCCTCTCATTGTTTTGGTTATTGTACCATTCGCGAGAGAAATCTTTACCCTGCAGTCATGGAATCTTCTGCACCTATCTCACAAGTATATAGATGGGAGACTGTGTGTAGGATATGGCTTGCTTGCCATCATTCTGACGCGCCATCCAGCATGCTCAATCAATCTTGTATTCTTCACTTAGCTGTCTATTCTAATAATCCCTAATGGAATCAGTGATTTAGATAGACAAAATCATTATGCATAAATTCATTTGGAGAAGACATGCAGCATTTTTTTTTTTTTAAGTATGAGAGAGTTTGTATTCTTAAAACAAATGGAATGATTTTTACCTAAGAAACCCTAATGACAACTTTAGGGGTGCTTACTTAGTGGAATTGTATTTACGAATGTGTTGAATTTTGAATATCAAAAGAGTTATTCATAAAGGAGTGTCAATGGATCGTCTTTATTAAGTAGGGAAATGACACAAGAAGGATCAGCTGGAGTTGGGGATATGATCATTGATTTGACGAGCCTTTCTGCTTTTGCCCTTGCAGAAGAGAAGATGTAGAAATAGATCAATTAGTAGGGCCAAAATCACACGTAATTTGAGGCTTGAAAGGTTTCTGTCATCTGCTTTAGCGATACTTGAGACGCCATTTGGCTTGGGAGAGCTTATCACGGTCTGACATGCCTCTCATTGATTTGTTTTCTACATCCTTGACGATCAGGTGATCCTGCAATAGACAAGAGGGATCATGTTAGTCAGAAGCTCTTTCAAGAGTCGAATAACTTGGAAGCAATACAACATTACCCTTCACTGGTTTATAGATATTTGAATAGACCTGAAGTACGAGGAGGATATGAATTCCTGTAATTTTCACTCCGTTAGGTCATTTGCTCTCTTGTAATTTGCAAGTGCAAGAGAAGCAAATTTTTTTTATTATTATTTTTTTTTCAAGCGGCTAACTGTCGCGTCGGGGATTTGAACCCCTGACTTCAGACCATTTTGCTTCTTCCCGGGTAGCACTCAACTAGAGGCGCCGACAATGTCCGTAGGGGGTGTTTCCTTTTTCATTTAACCGAACCGGCTCTTGGACGACACGTCCTTTCATACCAAGCTAGGTAAATTGATATGGGTCATTTGATTTGCCCAAATTAACCATTAAGCTTGTTTCTTGAATCCTATGCTTCCTGTCAGTAGGAGAAAATATATCAAAAGTGAATTCAGATATTGGGAGTATTGGAAATGATACCAAATTACTCTTCCCCAGAGTTTATATTTGTTGACTCCTAGGGATATTTGAGTGTCAATGACGGCCTTTTGTCTTCGACACAGTTCAATGTCTCTTTTGATTGGCCCTCCTCATTTGTGGCCATGTATGCATGATTGCTGGTCGTTGATTCATCTTCAACGCCTTCCTTCTGTGGAATTTTTCTTCTGTCTTTGACTATAGTTGCATTGAGCAAAAAGTTATGTACCTCAAGCTTCTATGGAATCTGAGATGGACAATAAAAAACCTCCAGTTTTCTGATGGCAATTTTTTGGAAGAATACGTGTCTGGAACATAAAGTGAAGCTTCCAGACTCTAGAGTCATTGTTTGGAGTGGAGGCTATAGATCGCCTTGACTGTCTAGATTTTCTCCCTATTGACAGTAATGAACTCAAAGGAAGAGAAGACATTTCTTCCTTGTGCTTCTTGGTTTGTCAAAGCTGGAAATCCCTTCAATGAAACTGTACCGTCAAATTGTTCGGGCATGTCGAGGGGAGAAGATATTGCTCCGTCTTGAGAATGAGTTGGATAGGAGTGAGGTGGAGTGCACAGAGCTCCTGAGGACGGCTTGCAAAAATGGGAAGGTCGAAAGTAGCATGGGGGAGGTTATCCTGCCTCGAGCTACCATGATGTGCATGCTTCGAGTTTAACCGTATGCCTATGCCTATTACCTCCTATCTTTCGTTTCCTGTACACAAAAGAGAGGGGACATCATTTTCAAAATTATGTTTAGGGAATAAGACTTACCTTCTTTGAAACAGGATGATCCTTTTGTTTGCCCATGCTTCCTTGAAAGGGTGTCTTTGAACTCGGTCTGTTCACACGATGTGCCAGTTTCAAATGCCTTCTGTTACACTAAGTCAAAGGGGATGATATTCTGGGACATAAAGTGAGAGAGTCAGAAAGACAAACATGGTTAAATTTATCATCTTGTTTTGACGAAAGCTTTTGGTGATGAAATATTTTTTTATTTTATTTTTAGAATATGTCTTTGGGGGAGAAAAAGCATGAAGAAGCCCAGCCCTTAGTATTCTCCTTGGATGATATTTTCTTTTCATGGTTGGATAGCATCATTGGGCTGGTTTGGAATACCGCCTCATGCTCTCAAAACAAAATATTATAACTGTATATTAAAGTACTGTAATGGAAAATACAACAGTAGCACACTAGATAAGAAACGTAAAAACAAGTAAAACTGATGAAAACTCCTATGAAAAGGAGCGCTTTGATAGTGCTGGTCCTGAAGTCAAGTGTCTTTGAATTCCTCGCCTCCAGTAGACTCGAAGTATTCGCATGCGATGACTACTTCGTTGAAGCTACGAAAGTGTAACCCATGCAGCCAACATCAATATTTGTGGGGGCAAAGCTTCTATGAACTGCTTTATCAATTCTTCTTCGGTTAGTTGAGGGTGGGTTTGTATCATAAAAGCCTTCCACCTCCCTGCATATGCTCAGAAATCCTCCATCAGTCTTCTTCCGAAGTGGGCCAAATTCTCGCAAGGCAGCTCAGTTCCAATCTAGTTTTGGTACTGATGCAAGAATGTGGAAGACAGCTCATTCCAATCCTTTATGAGGTAAATACTTGCGATGATGAACCATTGCAATGCAGACCCTGTAAGAGTTTCTTGGAACGCCTAAGTTGTGAATGACATCGGGCCATAGTACTGACTCATTTCAGTGTGGAGATATTGCAAATGAGCAACGGGGTAAGTCGTGCCGTTATACTTGTGGAGATTGGGTATCCACACTTCGCTGGGGGTCATGATCATATAAGGGCAAGACGGGCCTGATATGTTTTGGTTAGGCCACTGGTTTTCCCACTGCATATTCATCGTAGTGGTGAATTTTTGTGTTTTAGGGAAGCTGGACTCTACTGAAATTATCCCATTGCTTTCTTCCGAGTCAAAATTACCGAACGAGGATGAAGCATTTGAGCTATCCTCATGGTCAGGTGATGAGCTTAGAAGTTCATTGGGATCATAGCGGATAAAGACGAATGTTCCTTCTTCTGACAGGCTTTCATCCCTGTGTGAGGGTAGGAAACAGTTATACGATGAGTGGTCAACTTCATTTATATAACACTGGAAGTCCTTGGGAGTGTATCCTAGGGACTGGAAGTCATCAGGGTCGTACTCTAGAGGACGGTAGCCTTCAGAGTTGTATTCCAAAGAATGCTCGAAGTTTTGGTGCAGCGGCTCACCAGTTATCAAATTTCGCCTATACTTAGTGGTAGATGTCGAATTGATTTGTTTAGGCTTTCTTTTCTTGGCTCCTAGTCCAAACCTTTTGAGTAAGGTCCTTCATTTCGCCAGTTCGATTCTGTCAAGGGGAATGAGAGATATTAAAGCTTCACTCTTTGCTTCACTTTCTATGTTGATAGGGGTCGGTATTCTTTGAACCCTAGCTCTTCCAGTAAGCTTGGGGAGCTGTCCTGTCATGCCCCGGTCTTGAACAGGCTCCGTGTCTTTGATCTTGTAAATAGGTTCCTTGCCTTTCCGAGTGAGAAACTTCTCAATAATATGATGTTTCTCAGTCGCCCATTTATCATGCAAGGCTTCATTGACATCTTCTTCTCCTATCTCAGCAACTAACGGCTCCTCGTGCTCCGGGATCATCGGTTCTTCATAGGGTAAGGCGATGTCAAGGCTGATGTCAATATTATATTCTTGGTGGAAAACATGGATTAGTTCCCTCCAGGTTTTAGGGGGATTAATCTTCCTGACAATGTACCATCGCAAGGCAGGGCCAGTCAGGTTTGATTGGTATGATTGAATCATCCTTCGGACCAGGTAGGCCTGTAAGTAGGTTTCTGGATGGGAGGTATATGCATATCTTTCGCATTTCGGTGTTTTGAGCTCCTCGGGGATTTTAATGCCGGCGTATTTAGACAAGTCCATAGTATCCTGCCCCTGCAGCTGTCTCAACTTTTTCATGATCTTTTCAAGCTGTTTATCTTGTTGGTCATCCTCTGGCAAATTTGCAAGTGCCAGGAGTGTGCTTAAAGCAGTTACAGAGTTGGGTTTAGCTTGAGTGGATTCCATTTGTCTTGAAAGTTATCGAAGGACAATGGACATATGTCCTATGCCGTCTTCAATGTTGGTGAGGCGATTTTATACATCATTTTGATCGGGTCCTATCACATGAGGACATTCGCGGGTGGCTGATAGTTGACGGTTCATAATTACCCGTGTCGCAAAAATGATGAATGAGCACGAAAGTAAACAAAGATTGACCCATGGCAATGGTCGAACTGCTTTTTTATTTATCAAAAGAGGATTTTATAGACCGCAGACTTCTGACATTTAAAACTTGAAATTAAAATGACAGAAGGAAATACTACGTATTAAACAAAAGTCCATAAACAATGGGACGGAATTTTCACGATATCAACACTAAGGGACACATGATTGCTATTTTATACGCGACGGGGAGCCTTATTCTTGCGCAGATGCTTGCTTTCTTGGACTGACTCTGAGACATGTATCCAGCCCATTCCCAAATCCCCTTGCATAAGTTATGTTTGCTCATGCTGGCTGATCTCGCTGATTGGGTGAGGGATCGATGGCTTCCACTTTGTCGGGATACAATGGTTGTGGATGTAGGATTTAGAGGCGTGGTGGACTTTTTCTTGTCCTTCAAGCCCTTTAGGTATCACAATTCTTTTACGATGACACATGCTCCATGTTTCCTCGATAATGTCAATCTCGAATGTGTATTCATGACTTTGATGGGTGAAAAGGAGTGAAAGGGCCTTCCTTTTGAAAGGCGGTGGGATCTCTTGAAGGGCTCCATACTGTCGCGCCACCCGATATGGGAAATAAGAAATGGCGCCGGTGAGACCAAGCAACGGAATTGGATGGCGGTGTCTGTAAGCAAAGTAAGCTCTCTTTTCATGGAACCAACTAGCACACCATTGGAACGCCTCAGGAGCTGGGTCTCTTAGAAAGTTTATCCAATTTAAACAGCTTTGGTTAGGAATGTATGGTCCTAAAATCATAAATTTTTGTAATGGATTTTCGAAATCATTTATTTCAAACGATTGCATGAAGCATCGAAATTCGCTTAGGTGAGAAAAGAACCAGACTTGTAAAATTTCCGAGGAGACCCGCATGACTTTTTCCGTGTTTTCTTTAAAACGATTGAGGGACAAGAATGTTTCAGTTAAAATCATGTTGACATAATTTTGCCCCATTGAGATTTGATCAACTATCCATGCCATCTTTGGACTTATGACATTTCTTTGATAAGGGAAAATGATGAACCCAAAAAAGGCCAAGAGGAAAATCTCATTTTTTTGGGTCATGGGTTGATTTTCGAAACAGGCAGTCAAAAATGCTAGGGGGTAGGTATTATGGTTGTTTTCAAGGATTTGCCTCATAATATGGACTTCAGCTCTTAAAATTCGTGCTAACCCACACAACGGGATAATGCTTGTTGATGGTCTAACAAGCTTTTTCTCGAGGGGCATTCCAGTGATGATGATGTATTCTTCCAGAGTTTGGGTTAGTTCGAACCCACCAAACAAAAAAGTAGTCGTCTTTGGGCACCATAAATGTGCCATGGCCTGTATGACTTCGGGATGAACACGGACTTGGATCAACGATAGAAAATGACTGACTTTGGCTTTCACGCGCTCTTGGGCATACTGGTCCAATTAACCCACCACTTGAAGAACTCTACTTTGGGAGTGGAAATAAACTGGATGTCATCTTCTCCCATCACATATAAACTGGGATTCAAAAAACTTTACCCTAAATTGCCATGGGTCAATAAAAAAGACTGAATAAAAGTAAATAAATTACTTTGCTTTTAAAGAAATTGGCAAGCACAAAGACATGCACATGAGATGTGTGGCTCGATTTCTAACTGAGAAGGCTTGTTGAAATTAAAAGAGTATTCGCCCGTCGCAGTCTCGCGTTAGCAGCATACCCTCCTAACCTCGGCTAGAGAAAATCGGGGAAAAGAAAGGCAACCTCTACATTGCAATCTCGCGTTCGAGGTCATATCCTTCTTGACACCATCCTAAATATCCTATGGCGGCCCAGGTCCGGTGGCTGGGTTGTGTGTGCCATGTATAGTGTTAAAACAGTAAAACATGCATAACAATTTATAATCACAAGATAATCTATTTTAAGCAAAATTAAAATAAATTTCTAAGCTATTGACCTGCATTAAAAAAAAAAAAAAAAAAAAAAAAAAAAACCTAAGTCAGAAATTAAACAAGACAAAAAGGCCGAGATAAGAACGCTTCAAGTCCATAACTTGCACGCAAGGAAGGGACACTTAAGTGCCATAACTTACGAAAGGTACACTTAAGTGCCACTTTCGAAGAAAAACGGATCACTTAAGTGCCACTCCGGCCAAAGTCCGGCCAAAACGCCGACGTGGCATTTTTCCGACGGCGAGCCCAAAACGACGTCGTTTTGCTTGCGACATGGCCAAATAATACAAAAACGGCGTCGTTTTGGGGCGCGTGGTAAAAAAAAATAATGAAAAATTAATTAAATTAAATTAAAAATTAAATTTAGTTAAAATATTAAAAAATAATTATTTTAAAATTAGAAAAACTAAAAAAATTAAAAAAATTAAAAAAAAAATTTAAAAAAATTCAAAAAAAAATTAAAAAATATATAAAAAAAATTAAAAAATTTTAAAAAAATTAAAAAAATTAAAAAAAGTAACAAAAATTAAAAAATTAAAAAAAAAAAAAAAGGGGGGAGTGTGGGCGAGCCCAAAACAACGCCGTTTTGGTTGCTTTGACATGATCAAATAATACAAAAACAGCGTCGTTTTGGGCTAACGTGGTAAAAGAAATTAATGAAAATTAATTAAATTAAAATAAAAATTAAATTTAGTTAAAATATTTAAAAATAATAATTTTAACATTAAATTTAGTTAAAATATTAAAAATAATTATTTTAAAATTAGAAAAATTTTAAAAAATAAAAATTAAAAAAATTAAAAAAATTAAAAAAAAAAAAATTAAAAAATTAAAAAATTAAAAAAAAGGAGGGTGTGGGCGAGCCCAAAACAACGCCGTTTTGCTTGCGACATGGTCAAATAATACAAAAACGGCATCGTTTTGGGCTGACGTGGTAAAAAAAAAACTTAATGAAAATTTAATTTTTTTAAATTTTTAATTTTTTAAATTTTTTAAATTTTTAAATTTTTTAAAAAAATTTAATTTTTTAAAATTTTTAAATTTTTTTTTTATAAAAATTTTCTAATTTTTTTTAGAAAAATTTAATTTTTTTTAAAATTTTAAATTTTTTTATAATTTTATAATTTTTTTAAAATTTTTAAAATTTTTTAGTTTTTTAAAAAAAAATTAGTTTTTTTAAAAATTTTAAAATTTTCTAAATTTTTTTAAATTTTCTAAATTTTTTTAAATTTTCTAAATTTTTTTAAATTTTCTATATTTTTTAAATTTTCTAAATTTTTTTTTTTATTTTTTTATTTTCTAAATTTTTTTTTAATTTTCTATTTTTTAAATTTTCTATTTTTTTTAAATTTTTAAATTTTTCTAATTTTAAAATAATTATTTTTAAATATTTTAACTAAATTTAATTTTTAATTTAATTTAATTAATTTTTATTTTTATTTTTTTACCGATCATCCCAAAACGACAGTTTTTGCATTATTTGGCCACATCGGCGAGCAAAACGGCGTCGTTTTGGGCTCGCTTCTCCGGGAAAAAAGCCACGTCGGCCTTTTGGCTGGACTTTGGCCGGATTGGCACTCAAATGATCCCTTTTACTCCGATTTTGGCACTTAAGTGTACATTTCGTAAGTTATGGCACTTAAGTGTCCCTTTCTGCCAAGTTATGGCACTTGAAGAGTCCGCACCTCCAAAAAGGCCTAAGTCCTCAAACGTCCCCAGCGGAGTCGCCAAACTGTCGCGACCTCTTTTTTTGGCGCCCGCAATTAGGTATGGGCGTTAGCAGAGGCTAATGGCTTGGCTAAATTTATTAAGCTCGAACTCTCCCAAGTCCACCAATTCACGACTTTAATAGTCTAAGTATTTAATCTGTAAGTTAATTTTTTAAAACGGAGTCGTCACTAATCAATTTGGGGTGGGTTGATTAGAAACCCATGTGAAGTATTGGGAGAAATACTCGCTCCTGTACAACTAGAGAAATTAGGATCGGGGACTTGATTACACTAGTTAATCACTAATGCCATTTCGATACATAATCTTGTTTAAACCCTAAGGCTTTTTGGATGTTTTAAGGATTTTCCATGCATTTTTGGGGAGGAAAAACATTTTTTGGGTCTTTTTCTATTTTTTTGGACATAAAAGGGACTTTTGGGTTTTTTTGGTATTTTTTAGAAAATACAAGTCTTTTTGGCTTTTTATGATTTTTTGGCATTTTTTGGAAAATATGAAATTTTTTTTTTTATTTTTTTTTCGGAAAATAAAATATATTTTAATATTTTTCGGAAAATAAAGTATTTTTATTTTCCTTTTTTGGAAAATAAAATATTTTTACTATTTTTTAATATTTTTCGAAAATGAATCCTTTTTGATTTTTAAAATTTTTTGAAATTATTTATTTTTATTTATTAAAACATTATTAAAAATAAAAATAAAAAGACCGACCACAGGTTGGGTCCGCGGGCTAGATCCGACCCGGGTCGTTGACTCGTTTTTGGTGTAAAAACGGCACGTCGTTTTGGGAGGGGGCGAAACCCTACATGGTTCGCGACCGGGTCCGACCCAACGACCCGATCGCGGCGAGAACCCTAGGGTTCCCGATTCGCGGCGGAGGAGGTTGAGCGGACGCTGCGGCGGCGGCAACAACGGCGACCGGGGGGGTGTGATGGCAATGGTGGCGGCTACCTGTGGTGAGGTGGTGGGCGGTGAGCGGTGGAGACGGCGACGGCAGAGGGTGCGCCTTCTCCTTCGATTTCTCTCTCTCTCTCTCTCTCTCTCTCTCTAGTCGCGAGCTCGCAGATCTGGGTTCGCTCGCTGTTGGTCTCCCCCAAAGTCTCTCGGAGGGAGGTCGGTGAGCTCGTGACCCAATCGCTTCGCCCCTGCTCGCTCTGAGTTCCCCGAAGTCTCTCAGGGGATCCTCGGAGCTTGATGGCTGGTGCGTGTCGCTCGACAGAGGCGATGCCTCGATATTTATAGGCGAGGGGGTGGCCGGTCGACGGAACTTCGACCACCGGTCCCCCTCGCGTGCTGAGCGGCCCCTGACGGCCAGGCCGGTGTCCCATCCGACGCCAGTTGCTCCCCCCACATCGTTGTCCGTCTGCTCACCCGGTGTCGCGCCCTCTGCGCATGTGTTGCAGAGGCGCGAGGAAGAAGAAGACTCGGCTGGGCCGGGCCAAGGCGGAAATGGGCCGAGGGCCCATGCGGAGGCTGCTTCTCTTCTTTTCTGTTTTTTTTTTTTTCGTTTCTTTTCTGCTTTTTCTTCTTTTTTTTTTTTGTTTATTTATTATCCGAAAAGATAAAATAAAATAAAATAAAATAAAGTAAAACCTAATTAATTAAAAGGAAATTTTAGGCGTCAACAGTAAAGTCAGGTTTGGCCCAAACTCATGTGCACAATTCACGGATTGAATTTTTTTCATTGCCTTCCCATCCTGGGGATGCCCTATGAGCTCTCTTTATTTTAAATTGATCACACTCCATGCTTTGAATTCAATAATTCGTAATAACATATATGATGATGGGCTTCGAAAAAATACCTGAAAACCTCTCTCGTCGGCTAGCTAGCTAGTGCATAAGAATCAAGCATAACACTTTAGTCATTGAGCTCTCATTTGGTTAGTGTTAACAAGAATGAGAGAATCAAAACAAGAATTCAGAAAGGAATAGGAGTAAAGAATGAGAAGTAAGAAACGGTAACTCACAACCGAATCTTCACATTTGATAAATCCGTTTAAAATACGACAGGAGGGGTATTCCAAAATCAACGACTCAATAAAAGTGCTTTGATTATTCTTACCATTCTCTATGGGGCAAAACAGCGATCAAAGAAAAACTTACATATGTGGTCCAATTATCTAGAATGAACCACTTAAATTGATGCACAGGGTACCTCTATAAATGTCTAAAAACTGCATTCATCCTAATCTTTATAAAACGTCAATGTGTATAGTTAATTGTAAAACCGTTTAATATTATGTTGACATTATGACACAATAGATTATGGCATCATGTCGATAAAAGTTACGGATTGAAAATGTCAGTAAAAGGTAGAGATCGAAGCAAGTGTAAGTAAGTCTAAACAAAACTTTACTCAGCATGAAATGGGATATAATCGTAAAATGAACACATATGCTGCAGAGTTCATGATCATTTTCATTTGATAATGTAAGGAATTTAGGTCATGCAAGATATGAATTTCTAGAGGAAGGAGCAAATGATATGGCTTTATTGTTCTTGACATATGCACTATGTCCAGTCTTTATAGCATACTCGATTAATGGACGAGTTTAGACAAGGGTTCGGTTTTGGACTTTTCAGCCCTCGATAGTCCCTATTAACGCTCGAATTTCAGCCGGCGTATTAACCATACATTTAATTAAGAACAAAATAATAATAATAATAATAATAATAATAATAATAATAATAATAATAATAATAATAATAAATAATAAATAAATAAATAAATAAATAAATAAATAAATAAATAAATAAATAAATAAGAAAAAAGGAGAGTCAATTGAATTTTGTGAGCAAGAATCTGGCTTGGTTTAGTATAAAAATAAGAGATAATGACATTAATGGTCATTGAATTTTGGCCCAATGTGCACTATGATTCTTGAATGTTTAATTTATTCAAAATTGATCTTGAACTTACCTTAATGTACAATGCAATCCATGAACTTCTAATTTGTTCGATATGGTTCATAGCCTAGTTCATGAACTTTTAGTGTATGCTCAATTTAGTCCATGAACTATATGAAAATATTCACTATTATCATTCTTTTGAACATTTTTAAATTAGTCTGGGGACTAAATTGACCATGCACCAAAAGTCTATAGGCCACATTGAACAAATTTAAAGTTTAGGAATCACATCGCTTATTAGGCTAAAATTTACCACATATAACAAATTAAAATTTAAGGATCATATTGTATATTGGGCCAAAATTCATGAATCATTTATGCCATTTACCCTAGCAAATGTACATGAGGAGTGCCAAAACTTAGGACGGATAGACACTTAAGTGCGAAAACTTTCAAAAGATATACTTAAATGTCACTTTTAGAAAAAAAAAATAATAATTGGGACACTTAAGTGCCAATTCTGACAAAAGTAACAGAAAATCCAATGTGACTTACTCTTAATAACATAAGTGGTCTGCATGGCTCGTCGGAAAGCCTACTCAACAATGAAGGTGAAAAACAAGTCTTTTTGTCCCAAAATTGATTTTAGTATAAATATTAATTAAATAAAAAAAAAAAGGTTGTAACAAGAGGCCCTCGCCACTATTGCTGCCCCCAATTTGGGCAAAGGCCTACAAATGCTTGCCAGTAGTTGGCCAGGGTCACCAACCACTAGTTAGGGCCCGACAACCCCGCCTGATCCTCACCCCATCGTCGTTGGCACTTTCTAGACAATAGTAACGGTAAGGGCCATAGAAGCTCTCCTTGCTTTGTTGCAACCCTTTTCTTAAAAAATATACGTTTAATTAATACTTATATTAAAAATCAAATTTTGGGGCAAAATGACATCATTTTGGGAAAAGTTAGTCACGGCAACACCACGTGAATAAGTTTTTTAAAAATAATTGCCACATTAGCATTTTGACTGGAATATGATGGCCGAAATTCACATCAAAGGGGGAATTTTGAGGCTTGATTGAATCTATATAATTAAGGCTGGAATTTATATAATTGAGCCTATGTGATTAATTTAAACTTTAACTAGAGGGACTTTGAGCTTAGTTGAGCCTATAAGGCCAAAATTTGGCCTCATAAAAGGAACAGACCTAATTTTACACTATAAAAGGAGCAGACCTAAATTTGCACTATAAGAGGAGCTCTTTGTCTTGACAATGGGGGGTTGGACACTGAGACTTCACGTCCACAAAAAGTCAAGCAGAGATAGAAAAAAGTTTTGTTCTTCCTGTAGGTTCTGAAGGTCGGGAATTTGAGAATGGTGCACACAGAGAGAGTGAAAGTTAGAAAAAAAAGGTAGAGGCGAGCCTTGGCCATAACTCCTATTCGGCCGAGCACCTTCCGACAACGACATGGCCTCCACTCCTCCGTCGCTGCTGCTGCGCCCAAACCCTCTGCTGCCTCTCTAAACTGAGCCCAACGACAACGTTGCTGCTGTCTGCGCCAAGCCCTACATCGCCGTCCCTGCTCATCGACTTTCTATTGATCAACGAGACAACAACCATGCCGAGAAGACTTCCCTGTGACCAGCAACCTCGGGTCCAAGCACCTGCACTAGCGAACCAGCGCTCGCAGTCAGTTGCAACACCAAATATCACTAGTTTTTAGTTTGTGTTTGCAGGTTTTCCGGTAGCGTCTAGCCGTTGCATCCCAAAATACCACCACCATTTCCGATGTGCTGCTGCTCCTTGAATTGAGGACGCGAAGTTTTGGGCATCAATGTACAGCACGAAGCCAAGTGAAGAATATGACCATGGGATGTAGCAAAACAAAGCTCGAGGAATTGATGAGGAGACCGAAGGGAGCAGAAAGTGACACTGAAGCGGAGCACCTGGATAGTCCGGCGAGCACTCAAGCCCGCCCAGCACACGGTCAAGAGACTGCTAGCGAACCGATCATAGCTTTTGTTTGGGTTTTTATTATTGAAGGTCTTTTTGGCAAGCCCTCACCCCGTCGACCAGCTCTTGCGGATTCCTCATCGCGTCGATCTCCTTACCGAGATCCTTACCATCCAGAGTCTCAACGAGTCGACTCCTCATCGCCGAGCACATCGCAAGACTCCAAAAACTGGCAAGTTACCGCGAACCCCAGCCTTCTCGGCCGAACACCACCGTCGGCCATACCGTGATCACCACCTGACAGCGGCTGTCTACACCATGATCCGGCATCCAATCAGCCCAATATTTCAAATTAGGAAAGAGTCTAATCTAATTTGAATATTGGAATATTCGGTTGCCTAATTTGAAAATTTGTGATATTGATTAAATATTCGGATGATCTATACAAAAATATTTTCGAATATCCGTGGATTAGCATAATTTTCTTATACACAACGTACATATGATCGTCGATTTATTTTCTTTTTGAATTTCAATAGATGTAAATGATATCTTGAGTGATAGATGTTGTGTTTTGCTTGGTTTGGTTTGGTTTTATCATATGCACAAAAAATCTCAAAAAGACGCAGATAAGATAGAGTAGATATTAATTGACAAAATTGCATATTAGATAGCATTGCATGTTTAAAATGTTTCTAGATAATCTTTTAAAATCAATTAGGATTTAGATTTAGAATCTTTTTACATGTAGATTGCATGCTACGATATAGTTCATCTAATTAGAGATAATATCCAATTTAAATTGGGATTCGATCTTGATTAATCCTTAAGATGAATTGGACAATATTTAGTTCTAGATAATTTCTTTTGTTAATTTTTAATTCCGAATTTCGATGAAAAGTACAAAAAAAAAATGTCATGGGCATGTCATGTAGAATTAGGTTCTAAAATGTACCTCATGTAGTAATTGCATGTTAGGTTCATTTAATTAAATTGCACGTCATGTAGAGTAATTTAATTAAATTGCATGTCATATTACAATAGTTACATGTCAATTTTATCGGCCATTAACTCATTTCATTAGATTCCACGTCATATTAGAATTTGCATGTCTAGATTCATGTACTTAATAAATTACGTGCTATGCTAGAATAACATATTTAATTGTCATTAGAATTAGAATAATTAGGTAAGTGATATGTTGCATGTCATGTTAGATTGATAGCATGCATTGCATATAACTAACCATTAAAATAAGAGAAAACCCTTAAAAAAATTTGAGTGGAATTGCGTATTAATTTGAAAACATGTTTAGGCCGAGAATGTGATTTTCTAATTAACTTTGTAGATGATTACACTGCTATGAGATAAGTAAATTCCTTCCTTACCCCTTCGCAAGTTATTTACCATTTTAATTATTAGGTATTTCATTACTTGTTGTGCATTCACATGATCACATTACGTGTTAGTGGATAGATTAAAAATCAATTCAAGCTAAGCTCCTTGTCAAACATTTTTTAAGAAGAAAAATGTACCAAAAAAGTGTTATAATCTAGTGTAATCAAGTCCTTGAATCCATAATCACTTGTTCATGGGAGTAAAATATATCTTCAAATACTTTACTTGGGAATCTAATCAATCTAACCTAAAGCAAATTAGTGGCAACTTCTGATAAAAATGATTTTGCATGTAAAAAACTTGAACCCTATGCCATGAATTGGTATGGGGTTTGAGAAAGCCCGAGCAAAGTTCATGGATTAGTAATTCATTATCCAAATCCCTAGATGGTGCATCATTCGAGGGTGGTCGACATAGGAGTGATAAGCGAATTGATAGTACGCATAAAGAGCTAAAGATATCCCACGTGATATTTCGATGTGGATCCTTAACGTGCTATAACCTAAGTAGCACCGACACTTACACGCGACGCGACACGACACACACGACAAATCGACACGTCGTTTCTAAAAGAATAGAGAATTCCGAAAATTGAGACACGTTGTATATTAAATATATATTTATATATATACATAATAAATTATCATTTTTATGATTATTTCAATCAAATTAATTTGAATCAAATTCATAAATAAATAATTAAAAAAGCCTAGAATGAATATACACTAAAAACATTACTCTGCCATTTATTAATATCATTCATTGTTTCAATTTGACAAATTCAACTCTATTTCAATAATTCATAAAACTTGGAGAAAAAACAAGCGATCCATATTCTGGACTCACATGTTAGTTTTGTTGGAAGAAGAGAAAAAAAACTTTAATGGGTGAATTGTGTATCACAGGAAGTGAGAGTCTAGAGAGAATGGAATATTAGGTTTTTCTTTTTTCTACATTTATTATTGTGTTTATTTTTTCACACACACACACACACACACACACACACACACACACACACACACACACACGTGTGTGTATATATATATATACCTCTCATTTATTAAATTTTTAAAATTGACCTTGATATCGGAATCACGTGTCGAAAACTTGTATATTAGAATTCCGACTCGAGTGTCGGAGAGTGTCGAGAAAATTAACCAGGTATTGGATTTTCCGATATGTGTTGACCGAGTGTTGGAGAGTGTCCAAGAGTGTCGGACACATGTCCAAGTGTCCGACACAACATGAAGGCTCTTGGAGAGTGTCAGTGCTTCATAAGTTAGAACTTCTCAAGTTGTCGATGGTGGGGTGAACTTCCGCTTGGATCAGCCGTCGCTAACATGATTGCGTAGCAAAGGCCAATACAATTGAAGGTCCACCGCACCATTAATGACCCGAGGAGCGATAACATGTTGAGGATTCACGTCTAGACCTCAGCTTGCACATAGGATATTTTTAGCTCAATTTTGTGTATTATTGGTTCGCTCATCACTCCTATATCTACCAAAATTCCCAAAAAAAAAACAAATTAATCGTTGTTTATCATCACAATGTTATCATGTACATCGTAACTACATAAAAAAATTGAAAAGATAAAAATAAAATAAAAAATTGTGTGCCCTATTTTTCTCCATTTTGATTTGAATTTATTTTTCTAATATATATGATTATAAGATAAAAATGATGAGAAATAATAAGGACAATGACTTTATATTTGAAATTAACTTGCTTGGCTTAAAAAAAGAGAAAGGAAAAAGAGCTTATGTGGCAAAGCAAGAAAGCAAGAGAAAGAGAGGATAGCCAATATTGATGGCACTCTACCCAGATTTCGATTTCCTAATGTACCGTTTGTCCATCGTTGGTATTTTATTTTTTTTCCTCCGCATTTCAAGTTTTTTACAATTGCATAGATATTTAAATGATAAGATTTAAGTGTTTACTGAACCATATAAATTTGGTATTTGATTTATTTTCTTGTTCTGTCTATTTTATTATTCAATCGCTTGCATTTCGCAACATATATGATAAAGTGAGTCTAATTAGCTTGACGAACAAGCTAAAAAAGCCCTAATAAATGTACCACAAGAAGTACAAAATTTCTTGAAATTATACACACTAATATATGTGGTCCTTTTGGTGTTCAATAGTAGAGAAAGTTATTTTATCACATTTATTGATGATTTTTTATGTTGTGATTACATTTATCTATTTCATGATAAATCTCAATTAATGAATGTACTTGAGGTGTATATTAAAGAAGTTGAGATGCAATTAGATAAAATGATGAAAATAGTAAGGTCAGGTAGATATGGTGAATAGTACGGAAAATAAAATGACTCAGGACAATGTTCGGGTCTATTTGTTAAATTCCTTGAAACATATAATATTTGTAATTAATATACAATGCCAACCTTGCCAGGTATACTACAATAAAATGATGTAGCAGAAAGGCATAATCGTTTTTTTAATGGAAATGGTTACTAGTATGATGAGTTATAAATGAATGTGTTATGCTTGCGTTCAAAAAGTTAGGATAGAAGTTCATACAACCAAAACTTCTAAAGTTGTCATTCTTTATATTATAGTTCAATTAAACAATAATCATGAACAACAAATAGATGATCAAATACTCTATAATGAAACTGTTACTATTGAATCCACAGTAGTTGAACCATAACAAATAACATTAAGAAGATCTCAAAGAGAAATGATGTCAACTATTTTTAATGACTCCGTGGTTTATCTACAAGAGTCAGAAATTAACTTGGACCAAGCCTGGGATCTTGTTGAATTGCTTGAAAAATGTAAAAATGTCGAATGTAAATTGGTCTTCAAGACCAAGTGTGAGCTAAAATGTGATATCGAATGGTATAAGGCCACATTTGTTACTATAAATTTTACTTAGAAAGAAGGCATTGATCATAAGGGGACTTGTTCACCAGTTTCTAATAAAGACTCACTTAAAATAATTATGACTATAGTGGTTCATTATGATTTAGAGTTACACCAAATTGATGTCAAAACTAATTTTCTTAATGGGATATCAGAGGAAGAGGTTTATATGAACCAACTTGAGGCATTTTTAGTTAAAGGAAAGGAACACATTATGTGTAAATTTAAGAAGTTAATATAGAGGCTAAACCAAACTTTTGACAATGGTACTTAGCAATATCATAACTTCTTTTCGATTTGAAGGAAAACATTGTTGATTGGTGTGTCTATATATATGAAGAAAAGTGAGAGTAAGTTTATTTTTCTAATTTTGTATGTGATGACATTTTGCTTGTTACTAATGATCTTGTTTTGTTACATGAAATTAAAAAAATTCTCCCTAACAATTTTGAAATGAAATATATAAGCAAGGCAACAAATGTGATAAGAATAAAAATATTTCATGATAGATCATAATAATTGTTAGGGTTGTCTCAAAATGCTTACCGTAATAAGATTTTATATATATTCAATAGGAATAAATGTTCAACAGGAGTATCCAATTCAAAAAGGGACAAATTTAGCCTTATACAATATCCGAAAAATGAATAAGAATAAGAGCATTATACAAGATTTGAAAAATGAATAAGAATAAGAGCAAATAAAGAGTATTCATTATGCATCTGTTGTTGCTCAAACCTACACTAGATCAAAACATCAGTTTCGCTATCAAAATGCTGAGTATGTATCAAAGTAACCTTGTATTGGATCACTAGAAAGTTGCAAAGAAAATTCGTAGATACTTGCAAGGTATCATATACTCCCTTATAAAAGATAGGATGATTGGTAATTAGATATTTAAATTTAGACTTAGCAATATGAACTAATACAATAAAATCAACCTTTAATTGCTTGTTTCTTTTTGCTAGAGGGGTTATTTCATGGAAAAATGTGTCATTATTGCATCCACTATAAAGGCTAAGTTTGTGGGATGCTTTAAGGTAGTAAATATTGGTTATGGATGTGAAACTTTATTTCAGGACTTGTGATACAATATTGCTAGGCCGCTGAAAATTGATAAAAAATTATATTGATAACTCCAATTTTTTCTCTAAGAACGACAAGTATCTTAAGGGTGCTAACTATATGGAAATTAAATACTTGACAATTAAAGAATAATTTTAGAGTGTGTAAATTGAGCATATTAATGCCAACCTTACGATTGTGGATTGTTTTTAGCGGGAGAAAAATCTATGCCAAATTCACGAATTGGGGCTAAAGACAATTCCAATCCTAACCCTAACCTCGGCCCGGCTTTCTTCTCCAAGGCCATTGTGATTGCTCAAGAAATCGAAAGGACGGACATCGCCACGAGCCCACAGCACAACGGCCCCAAGTGTCGCCACTTGAGCATGCAGCCTCAAAGGGAAAATCTCCAATGTCAATTAGCTGAGTTAGGGGTCCAGTGCCCCCGTCAAAAGAAAGCTCGTGGCTGGCCTCGGGGACTGCTAGAGCAGACTAGGATTAGGATTCGAATTGAGTAAAGCCCCAATTCAATGAATTCATCATTTGGGGGTAGGAAAAAGCAAGGAAAATATAACTTTTGCCCGAATAAGTGCACGTAAGAAAACTTCATCCCAATAACCAAATAACCAATTTATTCGATCCCTAAAATGTATTGACCAAGTTCCCTAAAATGCATAAAACAAAATTCAAATTGAACGGAAAGATTCCTATAGAAAATAGTAAAGTCTTCTACCGAAGGGATGTGAAATTGCGAACGAGACTTGGTAGAAGATTCCAATAAACAGCTCCCCAACCGGCCTGCGTAGGATGAACCGTGTCCCAGAAGAAGTGAGACCAAGGATCCTCACACACCGTGTACTTCTTCGTCCCGTCTGCGTCCACGTTCCCGCACAGGTACTCGCTGCTCACCCCCATACAACATGGCTTGAATGGATTCCTAAAAGTCGTCGTATTCTCTGCAGCAGAAATAAGATTAGAGGAAAAGACTAAATGTTGGGCGAAGATTACTGAGAATCGGATGATCGAGGGTGGATAATTTTACATACCGATAACCCAGCTGAAAGATTTGTAAAGATCGATCATGTTGAAAGTGAAAGGGCTAGTTTCATTGTTCAGGTTATCAACGGCCAGCTGCAGCGCCACGTTGTGGAACAGTACCAGCTCATTGATGGTGTCGTTGCACTTTTGGTAGGACGTAGCAGAGGTGAACTGAGGAAGGCATCCCAAGGGTGGAAGACTCGTGATCGCAATCCTTCTCACGCCTAGTGAGTGCACGCGCTTCATGTTCACAACGAGTTGATTCACTACCTTGGTGATGAAATCTAGCAGTGCCTGTTTGAGTCATCAAATTATTACCTATCGTATATCATACTAGAACAGAATCGCATTATAACATAAATAGCATTACGACGTAAATAGCTTTGTCTAGGTCGAAATGTAATCACCCATAGGGCACATACACACCATATGGCACCTCAATTTGTTCCTAGAGAGGCTTGTCACTGGTGATGTCAATTTAATCTAACAAATAATTTAAAATTGACTTACAAATGAGACGCCATTCTTGGTCAGGTAAGTGTAGTAGTCGTTGCCGGAGTTGGTGAGGAGGGCGACAGAAGTTTGGGTGACGGCGACCTTGAAGATGGCATCTCTGATCAGGTTCTCAAAGCGGTCGATTTGGACCGTCATGTTCGGGTCGGAGCTCAAGGTGTCGAACACCCCGGTTCCGCCATAAGCGAAATTCGCGCCCATCCTGAGATGGGGCCCATACGCATGAGGCCACGATGCCATTGGTAACGGCGGCGCCACTCTAAAAAATTTAGCTGCAAAAGAAACGGAGGAATTGGAAATTAGATTGCTAAATAGAATGCCTAGGGAATAATTTATGTCCGCAAATTTAATGTCTCCATCAGAAATGGATTTCCCGTAAATTTTATATTGGTAGTAACAAATGTAGTCGAGTGATAAAACATATTACTTTTATGTTTTTGGATTTTATTTTTTGTTTAGCATAACCTTGTGGAGTTGGGATAAAAGTTCCATTTTCTTAAAATGTCTAAACTTGAAAGACAATCGCCTACATTAGGTGAAAAATTAAACCACATAGAGAACGACTTTGAAAAATTCCAACTTTATTCAAAGCATTATGAAAGTTAATAAGAAGAATTTACATCGTTATCATTAAACTATGGGTTTCGTACATTTTAAAATCGTTTCTTCCCAATCTTAAAATTATTCGAAAACAGAGGTTTTAAAGTAGGTCAAATACTCAACTATTAAATTTTGCTAGTAATAATTGAAAATTCGGCCGAATATTGAAGTACTACTAGCGGTGAAAATGAAAAGAGAGCAAGCTGATCAGACATGGTTAAAAGAGCAAGGTGAGGTTACGACAGGTTTACCGACCGAGAAAATCAGTGAAGACGAGGCCGTCGGAGAAACGACCGGACGGGCAACCGGGGAAGGTCATGCCGTAAGGCGCTTTCCATGACGTCGCCTCCGCCTCCGCCTTGTCCTTGTTCCCTGTGTCCGCATATGAGTCTCCGAACACGAACAGCCTCGTCGGTTTCAAAGGGAACAAGGGTCCCTCGAGACTGTCAGAAGAGTGGGCGTCACGTTGGAGCTGCTGGCGGTGGTGGTCAACTGAGCCTTGAACCGCCTTGTGCCCTGCATAAAGTCAAGAAAGAAAAGCATTCACCACCAATGACCGGACGCAACAGAAGAAGAGGAGGAGGAGGAGCTCTGTAGAGGAAAGAAAGATTTTGCACGGGAGGAATGGGAAACCTGCGAGAAGAGAGAAGAAAAGGAAGGACAGGAGTAGTTTTTGAGCGGCCATAGGGAAGGGAGGTCTAATGGAGGATGGTTTTGATTTTGGGAGAGGTTTACTGAGATTTGAGTATGTGCATCCTTCTTTATATAGTCGTTGAATCGAAGGCAGACGCAGAGGAAATAGGTCTATGAGCCAATAAGAAAATTTGAGATCTACAATAAAATCAGTGTTAGATCTCATCTTGTGCAGTTGAAAAATGTGTGGATAACGTTCTTGTTTTAAATATACGATCTTTATAAATCATTTGTTAGATAATCCAAATCTATCCCCATTTTGGATAGCTGGTTTGCATTTGAAATTATAATTATAAATGGCAAAATGTTGGATTTTATGGATTACAATGATTAGAAATCTCGTATTAAAAGTTCATTAGAATGAAGTAATGTTCCTCTCTCGAGATTAGAGAAGATATTGTTTGAATTAGTAAAGTTACATGCAATATTTTTATAAGCACATGGGCATATTTAATTCAATTTAGCAGCATCATGAATCTCGAGATTTAAGGAATCAATCCCCTACACATATTAATTTTGTCAATAATTGGTAAAGCGTATGTAACAACATCTATTACACAATCCACCATGATCAACATTGATTTAGATAGTTAGTCATCGTTTCAAATTATAACTACCTATATGGATGATGATAGATGTTGGATTGCATAACAAATTTGATTACATTGATTACGTGATCATATATCTCAAGATTATAGGAGATATTACCAAACAAATGGGTTTAGATTAGTGAAGTTTTTTTTTTTTTTTTTTTTTTTTTGGTCGAAAAATTAGTGAAGTTACTTGCAAGATTTTTATAAGCATATGAGCCTATGTAATTCAATTTAGCACCATCCATCAATCTCAATATTTAAAAACTCTATCCCCTTTATGTTTTAAATTTGTCAATAATTGAAAGAATATATATGATATGCGTAATAACATTTGTCACAATATCCACAACTATCACTATTGATTTGGATAATTGATTGATGTTTCAAACTATAACTACTAATATAAATGGTTATAGATGTTGGATTGCATAACAATTGGATTACACCGATTACGTATCATATAAATTTTCATTAAAAATGAAGTTGAGTGGTTCCTCTCTTGAGATTATAGGGGATATAGTGAAACAAACGGGTTTGGAATGATAAAGTTACTTTCACAAGCTAATGAGCCTATCGATTTAGTAGCATCCATCAATCTCAAGAATTAAAAACTCAATTCACGTTTGGGGCTAACTCCAAAAAAGACTACCAATTTTACCTTGAGCGACAATTCTGGCCCAAATTTTTTTTTGTCTCAATAAAAATCACTAACTTTTATTTGATTCCCATATCTGGCCCCCATTAACCAAAGCTTGAGATTTTGTAGATTGTTTTTAAGCACTTTAGTAGGGCAAAGTCTTAGAATCTCCTGTGCTATACTTTCTAACAAAATCAATTTATTAATGTCCATTAGTAGAGCCTATATATTAAATTATATTAGTTGATTAATGTCCATTCGACATAGATTTTGAAGTTTCAAGGGAGGCCTTGGGCTTGTTTCAGAAAAAAAGATTTTGGATGTGACATTGGCAGATCTCATCCATGATGTCTCTCAATAGGAGGTGGTCCACAACTTTAAAATTACAATGAAATGATGAAGGTTGGCCAAAGAGTTTCAATAGGGATATTTTTTTTGACTTTCTGGTGAAGTGAAGCGAAGTGGGAATCGAATAAAAGTTAACAAAGGATTTATTGCCTTTTTTCAATGACCTAAAGCTACAGCTCAAAGAATAATCACATTGGACAATTAACAATTCCTAGTCAACGGGATCAAATTTAGGATTTAAGTGAAAGTTGATAATCTTTTATGAGACAAAAAAAATTCAAGCCAGAGTTGTCACTCAAAGTAAAGTTGATGCTTTTTATTGGAAATAGGCCTTCACTTTTGCATTTAAAATTGGTCAAAAAGTGAAAGAAGACATGTTCTTAAGCCTCAATTACACCCAATAATTCTTACAGTATTTAACTGTGAATTCTTCGCTAAATAATATCTTGATCTCACGAAGAAATTCATAAATTTTACCACAATATTCATAGCTACAAACACTAACTTGATGAATGTAATTCATGAGTTTCCTCTGCGCGTCTTCGTCCAAGTTTCCTCTGCGCGTCTTCGTCCACCAAGCACTTGTACACAAATCGCGCTTCAAGTCTTCTCTCTTTCTCTAGACGTCGACTCCAGGAAGAAGACCAACAACGGTGATTGAGGACACTGCATCCAAAACCGCACGATCTCATATATATACACGTACGCCACCTGTAATAAAAAGGAAATAGAATCCAACTAGGGTGCAGTCAACCCGTGTCCAATTTTTAGACTTTCCTGTTTCGCCCTGCCCGACTTCATCAAGAAATAGATGTGCCTCGGTCAACTAAGTCCAATATTTTAAATGTCGTTGACCAGCTTTGGCTTTAAGTTGTTTACCCCTCTTTATTTCAATTTAATTTATTTTCAAAATTCAACTTTTCGCTTTGAGTTTAAACTCGAGATATATTTTAACAATATATGTATTTAGTCATATCATCTAAGTGAGTCCACTTAGCATGGTCACTCAATATCTAAAGGAGCAAGTAGTGGTAGTGGTAGGTCATAAAAGGAGCAATCTCAGAAATCAAGCAAGTTAGTGGAATGGATTGCAAGAGAAAAAGATGATCAAATTGAAAGGAAGGGTACAATTATAGAGGACTAAACTAGATCTAATCTAGAATTAAACGATATGGGCAATTGAGTCCATATTGACCCTCATGCTCTACTGTCCTTAGAAATTGGAAGACTATGCCATCCTTTCATTATTCGCTCTAAAAATACTTGATATGGCTAATAGTGCCTATGGTGCTTTTCCGTCTTGGTGCTTACTCATACTCATTAGACAAGTTTTCTGGTTCCAAACTGGCAATGCAATGCTTTGTGGAGCTGCATATGCACGAAACTTTTTAACATATATGTCCTTAAGTTCGTTTCTTTGATATTATCCTTGACATTGGGATTTACGGACTGAGCTGCAAGTGGAAGGCGCATGTCCATTTGATATATGTGCTCGAGTCAAATGTTATTTATTTGACCAACGCTCTCCGGCGTAGGGATTAGGGATGTGCTCACAAAAGTGAAATTCCTGGACATTGGCGTGAGTAGTGGGTTTGTTCAGCATAAATACCAACTTCATTTTTTTTTTTTTTGAGTAAATGCACGGATGAGTTTGATTTATCCCCACGAAAGCGAAGATATCATACACCCTTCCAGTGTCAAAGCTGTCAGGGACCTGTGTATCTCACCTTTTTATGGCAATCTTGCAGTTTTTGCTTCATTGCAGAAGACATTATCAGTTCTCAGGTAATGTTCTTAGTGGATGTTATTTCTCTCTCCTTTGGCCTCGTTTGACAAATTTAGTTTTGTTTCATCTCTTGTAGTCTTAACAGCAACAACATCATCCTCCCTCGCCTATTACCTACTAGTAAGCATATTGTCTCTAGCTATGTCCTGTTTTTCTCCTTGTCCAGGTTATTACACTTCAGGTCATCAATATGTCTGTATATTTGACAATAGTATGGTAGTATTTTTGTAGAAATTAGAAACCACGTAAATGAGACTTTTCTGCATCAACAGCACCATCCAAGGGGTTGATAATGTCTTCAACAGTCATTAGGAAGATCCCTGTTCGATCTTAGCTTTCTTTCCTTGGGAGTATTTGAACTATTGTAATTTAATTTATTTATGATATCAGCCACATTGCTTTTCTGTAAATCTTCAGGTGAATTATTGTGAATGTATGATTTATGCTCTAAGGCATGCCAACATCTGTGCACACTGACATGCACATGTACTTTCGCGTCTGCTCGGGTACATACCGGTGAGCTCAGGTCCATAAGGAATATCATAGCCATTCTATAACTTGGTTCTGGTCATCCTCCTCTCAAGGATTGTTATTTCACTGAAGTTTTGCTTCGTGGAAGGAAAAAATGTAAAAATTTGAACTGGTCCGGTTACTCGAGACTCTGCAGTTGGTGAACAAGGTTAGTAAATGCAATTGATATGCATCAGACCTGCTTGTGGGCCCTAATTGTTTAGGAGTATGGTATCTGATCAATTATGCATTCAAGTTCTCAATTTCTGTTGCTCGGTAGCAGGAATCGAACTTCTGGACCAAATGTTAACCATGGAAGACCACTAATTCAACCGCCAATAAGATGCAAACTGAGTTTCTATCGCGATGTTTATCCTAATTTAGTTCCTTTTGATGCAACTCCTAGATTCTCATCTCTTGCTTTTGCAGAGTTAAAATGTCAGTTATGTTTATTTCTGCCGTTCATTTTCTATTGTCGATGTTGATATGCCTATCATCCGAATCATATGTGTGGATGCTCTTCATTTGATGATCAGGTTATTGCATTCTTCCTCGGTCTATGAAAAATGAAGCAGTACCTTTTCATAGTAAGCCTTATGAGCTTGACATCAGTTGCTAGTGTAGTATTGTATTGTCTCTTTTTGAGCCATTTAAAGTCAAAGATGTCGTTTAGGCAACTTTTCAAAAGAGGAGAACCGCGAAACACAAGAAGAGGATGAGAAACACAAGAAACCATGAGAAAGATGAAAACAAAATTTCTTATATACTTGATAGTTGATCATCATTACACACATGGTTTGAATATTTAAGAGTACCAAACTTAGTAGCTAAGAAAGTTGAAGAGTTCTGTGACCAATTCAAACTAAATGATCAATCTGAAGGTTATACCAATGCCATTTATGCCACATAAAAGAGGAATAGAGAAGAAAAAAATAATAATTAAAAATTGCCTACATTAATGTCGGTCATGCCATATAGAAAGGTTGGTATTCACATCAATGATTTCTATCCAAATTTGGTTTAATGGAATAGTAAATTATTTATTATTTTGAAAAAATTGAGCAATCGAATAAGGTACGCTAATCGGAATGGGTTATGTCAAAAATTGCATGTCCCAGAAACGGGGATACTATCTTAGATATTATCAATCTGACTTGGTTTTCATTTGGAAAGACACATGATTACCAGACAGAACAAAAAGCATCCACTCCTGATAAGTACATTTTAAGGCCAAATATGTTACGTAGAAAAAGTACACACGTTGTTACGAAGGGTCTAGACTTTGCAAATCCTACTAAACAAGGCACATATTTTTATACTCAAGAAATATTCCGTCTCCATTGTAATCAACACCATTATAGAGGATAAACAAATTGTGATTGTACTATTGGCGATAAAGGTGATGGGCAGTGCTAAGTATCACTTTGCAAATTGATTTCGGGAAAATTTTCAAATAAAACCCAAAGTACTCTCAATTTTTTAAATAAGGGCCTAAAGTGAACCTTATTTCAAATAAAAACGTGAAGTACCCATATCCATCTCAATGAAGGGCCTGAAGTGATTATGATTGCTTCAAATAAGGGCCTAGCCTTGTCGGCTGATAAAATATTCTAACCAATTAAGGATACTTTCATCCAAACACAAGTTAAAGTTAAATTAAATTAGATTACAAATTAAAAAAAAAATTGAAAAACATAGGCCCCTCTCGCCTATGGCCACCACCCCATCGCCGGTGGGGCGATTGCAAAAGCCAGCGACCCTCACTAAGCAGAGGCGAGAGCCCACAGGCCCTCACCAGACACGAGAGAGGGCGGCAACCCTCTCCTTAATCTGGGTAAGAGTTACTGGCCCTCGCCCAACACCTTCGGACCTCGCCCCAAGTTTGGGGCACTAGGTGAGGCCCACTAGGCTTGCGTGAGGACTGATGATCCTCACCCAGGCCAATGGGAGGGTGGGCAACCCTCATTCAGATTTGGGAGAGGGTGGTGACCCTCTCCCCATTCTAGTAAGGGCCTGCTAGCCCTCACATCTGGTCGGTGAGGGTCGTAGGCCCTTGCTCGGGCACTAGTAATCCCGTTGGCCTTCGCCACTGCACCCTCCCACTTATGTTTTCACTTTTTTTTAAAATTTTTTTGTTTTTTAAATGTAAAAAAAAAAGGGGGGAATTTTAAAATTTTAAAAGATAAAATTACTCTTCACAACCAATGAGTTGAGGCCTTCTTTAATATTAATATGGACACTTCAAGCCCTTATTTAAGAAAAATGAAAGTAGTTCGAGTTATTATTTAGAATTTTCCCTTGATTTTGGGACTTTAAAGTTCCTTTTAATATAAGTCATGTTTGGCAAAAAAAAAAGAAAAAAAATTAGAATTTTGGGATGATGCCATTACATTTCCAAAGTGCTACAAAATCCTCTAGTCCAATGCAAGTCCTACCCATTTTTGGGTTTTAGCATTTTTGAACTGCAAATACATTTTCATTTCAGTTTTGCCCTCACTAAATTTTCTAAGTTATAGTTTTACCCTCACATTTTCCACCTTGGGCAACGTCACCGGTGAGCCCAACTATGATCATAGGCAAACCCAAATCCAAAGCTGGTAAAAGGCTACTTGAGGCCGACCTCAAGCAACGGCCGGTTTTAAATCTAGCTCACTGGTGTCCAACTGTCACAAGTAGATTTTCTTTATTAATTATTAAAAATATTTAACTAAAATCTTTTACAAGTCTATTTTTTTTTCCCAAATAGCCTTTAAAAGGAAGTCAATTCACAAGGCACTTTTTAATTACACTAAAAAAATTATTTACACTTTGAAAAAACTTTACTTGTATATTCTCAAAAGATTTTCCCAAAAGTCCAACCAAACACAGCGAAACATACCTCGCATGCTATATCCCTATTTCATGTTCGAAATTAATGTTAAAATCATCTCTATATCTCTTCTTTTTTTACATATCTTTAAAAAAAAGATTAATATCATGAAAAATCTTAAATTTGTAAATTTGTGATATATTTACCCAAAACTAATTTTTTTATTATGAAAAATTTCAAATTAATACACCTATGATAAATTTATCTTAAATTAATTTTTTTACCACAAATAACCCCAAACTATGACATCTGCAATAAATTTATTTCAAATTAATTTTTTACCATGAAAAACCACAAATCAATATACCTATGATAATTTGACCTTAAACTAATTGTTTGACTACAAAAAAACTCCAAATTGATACATTTGTTACTAATTTACCCTTTTTTCAGTTTTCATGAAATTGTATTAATATCTCAAAAAATCACAAACTACTACATTTGCGACAAATAGAGGTAAAACCCTTAATTGGTATACATTTCAACTGTCATTATCATCATCTAACTCACTAATTTAACAGTAAAATTTAACAAAAATTATCAAATCATAAATTTATCATAAATTTGGATTTTAGTTTAATAGTTTGTGATTTTTCACGATATTAATCATTTTTAAAATGGTTTTTCCTACTTTTGGGAATGTTAGGGGGCCCATCGTGAATGGTGCAAGGACAAAAATGTAAATTCGACAAGCGCCTTCGTCGTCCTCCGCATCACCACCGGCCTGGAGATATTCCGAGACACGGATAAAACCTCCATTAATAAACAGAAGAAAAATCCTCAAAAGCCTCCATTCCTGAGCCACTCGAAGCCACCAGCATCGCATCCACCAAAGGCGTCGAGCCTCGATGAACAAGGAAGACTCTCGTCAATTCGAACCCTCCCCGCGATGAAATCGATGGGCACCATCTCCACCTGCTTCGCCCTGCCCCCGCCTCTCGCTTCCACTCCACCTCCCTCTCCCTCTCCCTCCGGCCGCCCCCGGCTTGCTTCTTCCCCAGGAGGTCGGCGCCGCAGGCCCCGTCCTTCCCGGGCGTCTCGCTCGGCGGGGCCCGGGACCCTAGGGCTCCGCTGGCCCCCGCGGCGGTGAGGGCGGCCGCCGACGTGACGGCCGCGGGCGCCCGGCCCGGGGGCGTCGTCGAGAGCGACAGGCTGCCGTCCGACGTGAGGAAGCGAGCGATGGAGGCCGTGGACTCGTGCGGCCGGAGGGTCACGATCGGGGACGTCGCGAGCCGGGCCGGGCTCAAGGTGAACGAGGCTCAGCGGGCGTTGCAGGCGCTCGCTGCCGACACGGATGGCTTCTTGGAGGTAGGTTCAGTTATACTGTAATGTCGAGCACGAACATTTTTTCTTGAATGGCATTTGGTGGGCTGAGTGCCGTGCCATCTGTAAGCTTTACAAAACATGGTGTAGAGCGTTCATGTAGAAAGGTTACATTTTTTAAGGTAATGAATATGAGTGAAAAGGCGAATCACGATATGTTGGGTTTGGAACGGGCTTTGAGCTGTCCATGATGGCCGACCTGATCCAACCCTTTAGATTAGTCAAAACGAGAAATGGTGGCAGCTTCAATTTCCCATAATTGTGGGACTATAAAGAGAGACTTAATTGTTAAAAGCATCAGAAGGACCCCTTCCGAATTCATCCATTAATGTTCTCCAGTAAATTGGAGATGGTTTGGCAGGTAGTACTTAATATGGGATACACCAGAATCTGCGTGTGCTAGAGTGAGTAGCCATTTTGAATCATCCAAAATTCGCTATAGAACCTTGAGACCATTCAGTTGGTGCATAGTGGGTGGACAACAGTTCAGTGGCAGACTCTCTACCAATTCTATATGAAGTATTTGGTCTATTAAATTGAATCAGTGGCATATCCATATCACAAATGCGTGGTTGGGAGTGTGATCAAGAAATGTGAGCATTCACTATGCCATCAAATTTTCACATGCCATTTTCTATGGCTTCAGCTCAATATCATTTCTTCCTGCATGTACTCATCTATTTCCATCTAGAACTTGATACTACTCTGCAACACTCGCTGGTTTCTTGCTACCTGTTCTGTGGTTTTTGAATTTGAAATTCACAAGGGCATGTAGTGAGGAAACCAGTGCTGAAAACTTGCACAACACCAGTATCAGTAGAGTTTGATGATGCCTTCTTCGGCTCACTACACTTGCGAGTAACGTGACCTAGCTTGGAAAAGATAGAGCATTCATTTTCGTCATGTCTCTTTTCCCCTTGGTGTTCTTGGTCATCCTACAATGAGCGAACTTGATCTTCTTTTCTTGTGTGTTGTGTTGGCAAGATTGGCATTTATGACTCATACAATGGTGAAAAGCTAAAAGGTGATAACTGCAAAATTTGGTACTTCAAGATTCAGTGCATCTTTGTAGAGTATGATCCATTGGCAACACCGAATTTTTCCATGGTTGGTTCTGATGAAGGGAATTTGTTCAAAACCACAGACATAGGTTTATTGGACATGGAAAAAAAGGATGCAGCAGTCAGAGCATTTTGATAGATCTTTTGAGGATCGTCTTATTTATGTACTTAAGCAATACTTTATGGCTGGTCCACTTTCAATTGCCCCTGTAGAGAAGTTATTGCACTCGTTAGAGAAAAATCTTAGGTAGCTGACAAATTGATCATCTGGTCGGACACTTATAAAAACCTCTCCAGCCATAATGAAAAGGAGCATTGAGAAAGTTGAAAAAAATAATTAACAAGTTAATGTGAACTGCCTATTTTCTCGCTAGTCCATAATAGATCCAGGATGGCTTCTGTTTTCTTCCCTTTGGATGGGAGCACATAAAGGTTAATGTTACACCAATTGATCGAATTATTACCTCCAATGACTTGGCTCTCTTCTTGATTGAAGAACAAAGACTTGGCTTTGAAAAAACTTGAGGACAAGCATTTGTTGTTGAAACTGGTGCATAGAGACTTTGGGCTATAAGAGTAAAAGGATCAGAAGTGGAAAAAAGAAGTGAATTTGATTGGAAGGAAAAAGAACAAGTTTGTACCAAGAATTTCTAGGGGAAAAATGACAATTGAGCTAACTTGCTAGAATTGTGGCAAGTAAGGTCACTTTCCTTGGGGCATAATGGACCAAAGAAGATATTGTTTAACTCCACTACCCCTTGTAGCATGTATGTTTCTAGTACTTTTTTGCTCATCGAATCTTGTCTTTCATAGAATGTAGACTCATGAGTTGTGGCATGTGACTAGAAACTGAGGATAGTTTGTTGAGCACCTTAAATTCTAGCTTGAAAAACATTGGTAGAGATAAGAAACGGTAATCACCTGAAGTCAAAGGTGCCTATGTTACTCTTTAAAGACCAATTCGCTAATTATCAGGGGCTGTTGGCAAGAGCCTAAACAAAAGATTCCAATTATCATTAGAAAATAAAGCTCAATCATTGCGAATTTAATTTTCTAAGAGAAGATATCATAAGAAAGAGGTGGTGGTGCTGTACATTTCTGTCTTAAGATGGTTATTGATCCCTGACTAAACCTATGGTGTTGTACATTTCTGTCTAAGATGGTTGTTGATCCCTGACTAAACCTATCTCTATAGATTCATTTGTTGTTATGTAAGTTTAGGCTTTCGAGGACTGTGATAAGTTTATGGTTGGAAAGTGTTACCTAGCATCCTAGCACATACTTGTGTATTGTTTCACGTGAAATTACAAATTATGATGCTGATGGTCTATGCTTAGAAAATGCAAACATCCATTATATGTGGAGCAGAAGAGTTATATGATTGGTCTCCCAGAGGAACAAGCGCTTTTTGTGTTTAGACATGTGTAAAGATGAGATAATTAAAATTGACCAGACATACCTACAGTATAATGGAACATAGTGGAGTCCAGTTTATGTACTGTGGGGAATTGATGGTGCTATTTGAGCATACGTAATACTCATTTTCTACCAAAGGCATTGAGTTGAGAAAAATAGTGGAAATTGAGATTATTGTGATTCTAGAGGTTCTTACTTGAATAACCAGCACAGATGAATTTTCTAGGAGATACATGAAACCCTTATTATCTTTGAACAATTATGTTTCAATTTGGCATTTTGAAGTTCTTTCTTGAGTAATATTGTTTCTTTAAGGTTGCTTCAACAGGTTTCAGACGAAGGCGATGTCTTGTATGTATTTCCAAACGATTATCGTGCAAAACTTGCAACTAAGTCATTGAGGATAAAAATTGAACCTTGGCTTGATAAGGCAAAGGTACCGATTTTTGTCTTTTTCATGTCCCAGCATTCTCTTGGGAAACTCTGTTGGTGTGTGCTCAACTTGAAATTTGTCTTGTAACAGGCTGCTGCCGAGTATCTAGTGAGAGTTTCTTTTGGGACAGCCCTAATTGCTTCAATAGTTCTTGTCTATACTGCCATTATTGCTTTAATCTCAAGCAGAAGGTACGTTTCCACGGTGATGTTTGACTTGCTATTCGTTTTTCATCTGTTTCTATAATTGGAATTGCAAATAAATTCATATGATTGTGCACTTGAATTTTTACCTGACAGCGAGGAAGATAACCGAGGAAGACGTGGAGGCAGATCATATGACTCCGGATTTACATTTTACATCAGTCCAACTGATTTATTTTGGTATGTTGGTTGCTTTTTCTTACTGGTATACAGTGTCACTTTTCTAGGTCGTCCATGGAGCTTCGAGTGTGATTCTTCTTTACTGATTTATTTTGCTTTCTATTTTTATTTTTATTTTTCTTTTGGCTAGACACCATCTGGCTTTGTTTAATTTGAAAAAATCGAGTCAGATTTTGCAATATATTAAAGATTTTGTGATTGACCTTCTTTGTTTTATCTATGTAATCCATAGATAAGGAACTGAGTGGGCAAGTGCTCCTTTCTGCTGCCCAAATTATATGGTTGTATACATAAAGGATATATTTACTGATGTTCATTTCTCCAATATACTAGTTCCATTACTCAATGTGTAGATCTACGTTTTCTTTACTCTATGAGATGCAATCCGTTGTATACTCTGAAGGAACATAGTCTGTATATGCACAATTTCTTTGTAAACAATTAGAACCATTTTATTAATTAGTTGATGTTATTGTATCATGCATGAGATGCATGGTTATATGTGGTTTTATAAATTAAGTTATTATTCTTGCACTATGCATTAGCATCTCCTGGAGAAAGAACTGATATTTTTTTTTGGATGAGACGCTTTCTGCAGCTTAAAATGTCATGCTTCAAGATTACCTGCTTAGCGGTTTGGATGATGCAGGCACCTCATGTTTCTTAATTGAAAAGTTGGCATGAAAAATTGCTCGTGTTCATACTCCAATCGAGTTAGCATAACCTTTGAATGTGCATAAGAGGACATCCTCAACATAACTATTAAAGCTATACGGAATTTCAAATGATGTGTCCCATATTTGGTTTTTGGAAGGTATTGGGATCCAAATTACTATAGGAGACGACGGTTACAAGTGGACAATGACAGAATGAACTTCATTGAATCTGTATGTCATGATCAGTCATCTTACATTTTCTTCGTCCATTTCTACCTCCAGGAGGAAAAGTGAGAGAACTCTTTTTGAATTCATCTACTGCAGGTTTTCTCTTTTGTATTTGGCGATGGTGATCCAAATCAAGGAATCGAAGAAGAAAGGTGGAAGTTGGTAATATTTGAGCACTGAGTTCAGTGGTCCGTCGCTGTTATCATTAATTTAAATTAATATCATTGTCTTCTTCTTGACTTGTTCAACTTGCATAAATGAGAACTAAGATCTGGAAGTAAAGTAGTAAGCCTCTTGAATCGCCAAGGACGTTGTTGGAGTGCACCATGTAACACAGGAACTTAACGATTGGAAGATCCAAACGACCTAGCGTCCTTACCATGTTTACCTTTATAACTATTTATGCCTTGTGTGTTACTATTATCTATGCTTTTAATTGTGTAACCATATGTATCTATAAAGTGCCCTGCATGTTTATCCAAAAGAAAAAATGAAAATCTTAAGCAATGCATTTATGCTAAATAATGTAGACTATCAATAGAAGTGAAACCTTGAAAATTGATGCTAAATGATGTATTACTTTTGAATGTTTCTGCAGATTGGTCAATATATTTCATCTAATGGTGGTGTTGTTGCGGCTGAAGAACTTGCTCCTTATCTTGATGTAGAAAAGACAACAGATATGGTATGTAGTAGCTGGGTCTTGGTGTATGTCTGATTCTTATGTCCAGATAGAAGTTATATCCTATTGCTGTCATGGTTCTGTTATTATTTAATTAGTTTTTGAGGGATGCCTTCTCTATACTTCATCATTTTGATCTTACAAGAAGAGAAATGATAGATAAAAGAAGTTCCATGTGCAAAATTAAGCTCGAATGATGGACAATGCTTTGGACAATCTTCTCCATTTTATGTTGGTGATATGCATATCCTGATCAATTGGTTGGTTCATTTACTTAGAGTATGTTATCTCCTTAAGTTCGTTTCTTTGACTATTCTTTGCATGAGATTATCTGATTTTGAAATTAATGGAATGATTGATCCTCATATGGAGCTCTGAGTCTTCTATTTTGAGAGAACGAATTATTTCTCCTTTTTAAATGTTGTGCAGATCCTAACTGAGTCTTGTTTTATATTATCATGAGTGGCCTTTATGAGTTTTATGGGTCTGTATATGGTCCATGTCAACTGTCATTAAAGACTTATGCACTAATTGAGCTCTCTCCTATCTTTTTCCAGAGTGATGAATCATACATCCTACCTGTACTTCTGCGTTTTGATGGACAGCCAGAAATTGATGAAGAGGTATTGTTAAATGCCAATTGAACACTCGATATCTGGGATATTTCCTTCTAAAAGTACATGTTAATTTGGGTATCATGATTATCATGTATTTGGTGTTCCACATTTTTATATAGTTGAAGGTGTTGATTGTGTAATAATCCCAATTGTAAACATTGATATCTGAATGCACAGGACTCTTTTCCAACCCAAATTTGTTGCTTCCTACATTAAAAGATTCTTCTGGCTGCTTGTGATGTAGGGAAACATTCTGTATAGATTTCCATCTCTGCAGCGCACAGCTTCTTCCCAGCGAACTGGAAGGAAAGAATATGTGGGTAGAAAATGGACTGATTGGGTTGGTGGAGTAGAAAAGTTCTTCAAAGAAAGGACATGGCAGTTTAGGTAGCATTTTCTGTATAATCATTAATTTGTAAAGAATTTTAGGGCTAGCCCTAATGTTTGCTCACTCTGCAGTAAAACTAGTGCATCAGAGAGAGCAATGGCTATTGGATTGGGCGGACTTAATTTTTTTGGTGTTATCATTCTTGGGACGATGTTAAAGTATGTTGCTATCATAATAGATATATCAGCTCTCTCTCTCTCTCTCTCTCTCTCTCTCTCTCTCTCTCTCTCTCTGACTTAGTTTTTTGGTTATGAAAGGGACTACACTACTCTACCAAGTGGGTTCATTAAGTTTGTCGCTGACATATTTCCCTTGCTTCAGGTACTATTAACCATTTGATCCTCCTTAGTTTCTTTTATTTTTGTTTTACCTTTTATTTTTGCCTAAAGTTAGTAGATTTTCATCTCAATGTAATAGTAGATTGATGGAGACTTGACTGTGGTTGTTTCCCTGGATATGTTCTATTCACATTATTCTGAATAGCAAAGTTCTGTCTTGAATATATGGCAGTGAAGGTGGCGTTTCCTGTTGCATGTGGTTTATTTTCAAAGAAAATCTCTTCCGTGGGTTTTCTACATTGTTGCCCTCTGTACCCACCAGAAGTAGTTATACTTTTTGGACCAAATTAATTATTGATTTTAATAGACAGTTTCTCTTATGCTCTCTCTCTCTCTCTCTCTCATATTTTGTTTTCATGTTTTCTTGTACTGCCTTAATTTACTGCAACAAGCTCATTCTCTTACTGTGACCACACTTATCTGCACTATATTGGTTCGTGCTAGTTCGTGGCTCTTTATGTTACTTTCACAGAATGTTTTAGAACTGGTGTCCATATAATTTTCTTTATGCCAAGTCTTAGTTGAACCTGTGAACTTTCTAGGCATGTTGCTGATTGGGGTTTTGAATCATTTCACAAATGCATCTTATCAACTTTTTGATGCATGTACACTGTGTATACATTGCATTTCAGTTTTCACAAAGCAGTTCTCTGTGGTTTATACTCTCCACCTATTTATACATTGCATTGTGACTCAAAATATCTGCAGATCTATGCTGGTTCATTTTTTGCAATTCCAGCAATCCGTTGGTTGCTCCTGCGCAAGAGGAATGCTGAAATTGAGAGAAGAAACCAAACCAGGCTAAAGTCTGCTCAAGCACTTGAATCGCCAGATATTTCATTGAGACGGAAGGTAAATAACATTGTGATTGTGCTCTGTCCAGCAGTTATTATTCTTTTTCTGGCAAAAGGTTACTATTCCTTTAGTCAATGATCTACCATTGTCCTAACATAGTTCTGTTTTTGAGTTCATTCTTGGTATGGTATTTTTCATTAGAATTTGTAAGTTATACGTACCTAACCTTCTCTGATCCTCTATACGCAGTAGCTTTTGCATTTGCTTTCCCTTTGTCTGCTTAACATGATGAACACTTAAGTGATGTTGCTATATAAGTGATTCCTAAGCAAGAGTGATAGCTCGAAAAGTCAGAAAAACTAATCTTTACAAAATTCAAGATTCGAATGTCGATAAAAAGGGGAAACAATTCCCACATGCACAAAGGTTACTTCAAAATTGAGAGGAAACTCAAATCTCTTGATGTTTCCAAGCAGCTGGGTTGGTTGCCTTTACTATGCCAATGTTTGAGAGTCCCAGTTCATCATCAACACAGGCATATACTATCATTATCTTCTATAAAGTTAAGACATGTATTCCATAACCGCAGCAATATGATATATGGCTTTGGGCTGCAGTACTTGATTTTCACAGTAACTTGGTTTCTTAAAAATCATGTTTAGCTAACATTTAGTGTCTGTACTTCTGTAGCTTTTATGTGCTCGGGAGATGGCGCAAAGAACATTCATCGGACAGGATCGGATAGTCTATAGCACTGACAAGGACTTTATCGAGCAAGACTATGATGCCCGTGACTGGGAAAGGAGGTTTCGAGAGAATGAGAAGTCGGAGTAAAGACAGATTCTGAAGTTCATTCATCATGCACAGTAAGTCCACACTCGATTGATACAGGAGGAGAGCGGATGAATGCACGTCGTCGTGGTTGCCGAGGAATTTGCGTAATGGCTTGCATTCTCCGTGTAGGAAACGCCCACCCACACCATATATTTTTTGTACCTGTGATATGTCACTTGGCGATCTTGGGCCAATGTTGGCTCCTCGATGGCTGCTTACACAGTGACCTGCCAATTGCCAGTGTGGTGGTCTGTATATCTCGAGACTGAAAGTTATAGAATTTCTAATGAAAATGTAATCAAATTCTAAAATTTTCATGTGCAATTAACCTATTGTCGGGGCTGTCCCATGGGCCTTACTGATGTAATACTTTACTCGAATTGACATCCTATGTGGATTGTCACGTTAGTAATTTTCAGTGGTAATTAGTTACATTATAATTTTGCCCAAATGTTACGATAAAATCGAAAAATTTAGGATATAATTGTAATCCGTATAATAGATTTTGGACTTGGACTAATTTGGTAATTATATATATATAGAGTAGTAGGAAATTCCTTCCCGTGCCTTTTGTCCCGGCATCGGCCTTCTGTCAGCCATTGGCCCATTCCCTTTTTCTCTCTCTCCTGAAATCCAGAGTCGGTGAAATCTTGAAGATGGTCAAAATATCTAGATTCCCTCTGAGTGGCGGCAATGGCCAGTGGCGGCGGTTACGTCGAGTGGCAGCAGTCTGGGAAAGGAGGAGGAGGGAAAACGGAGAACGGAATTAATGGCGGAGCACTTGCTTGGCACCGCGTCAACGCAAGTTCTCTGCAAAATGCACACTAAAATACAGAAAAAAAAAAGAAGAAAAAAAAAGCCACATCAGATATTTCAACAGGTAATGGCCATGGCATATCAATGTGCCGAGCCAGGGATAGGAAATTCCCCTGCTAACTACGTGCCTCGCCCGGCCACACCTGGTCTTCATTTTTTTTGTCCTTAATTTGAAAAAATGTCAATAAATTAGAAAAATTAGAAAACTAACGATGGGAATTCTTATTTCATTTAACTTAAGATAATTTTCATGACGAGATTTGCAAAAATTAATACATAAGATTTCAAATATCGAGGACAAATTGTAAATACATGATACGAAAAACACATGTTTACTGAGGAGAAGAAAAAGAATGAAATTTAATATTCCAAAACTATACTTGGTTTTAAGGCTCGAGTTCATGCAGATTTCCCTCTTATTGGACACAGACACCTCAGATTAACATACCGTTGCTATAAGTTTGAATTGAAAACTTAATATAATTTGGACTCCCCTTGAGCCACAATCGAGAGTTGCATGAAATGGGTTGGATTTTCAGCACATTTTTAGATCAGGCTTCGTTTTTGGACTCAAACTCGAAACAAAATTAGTTACTTCTGTTAGGCAAAATGAGGACTTAAAAATTTCTCACTACCCAAACACAAGCAAAGTCAATCTTGGTCTGAACATGGCAGTCCTTAGGTTTCCAACCATTGGCAAAATGCTATTAACTTACAGCTTTTTTCAGAAAGCCCTGTAGCAGAAAACAAATAAAGAGACACTTTCCTTCTTGGATCCACTTTTCCCCATTAAGCTGGAACGATACAAAAACATTCCTACGTTGTTGGATTCGAAACGCTTTACCATTAATCATGAATGACAAACAAATGCTTTGAATAATTGTCCATGACAAGGCGAATATTCGAAGAAAAGTCAAATTTCATTGATCATGCACGCATTAATGAACTTCTCAATCTATAAACACTTGCCTTTCCAGAAATCAACTATCACCTAAAAATGAACCCAAATAAATGGTTGTTGGCCACGAGGGCACATCTTAATTTGCTCCGGGAGTAGAAAAATTTAAAGTATTTGACATCATTGAAAAAAGCTAAGTAGTTGATAAACACAATATCTTAAATATAAAGGGTTGGCAAAGCCATCAACACACATGTTCAAGCAAATAGTCATTCTTTTGAAGGTTCGGTTTTCCCTCGGGACAAGGTATTGCACTTGGTCCCACGTACCGCGGATTGACCGAGAGTTGACCTAAAGTTGATTAGGATACACAAGGCCCAAAACACATTTTAAAGATCAAAAATGGGTTTTTCACACAAGAACGAATTATTTAGTCATCCTTGGGAACTGGTCACCCGTTTTTGGTAGTCTCGGGAAGTTTAAAATTTTCTGATTTCAATTGCACCTCACAAAATTAGAGATTGCAAGCGTCTTAAAGAAACAAAAATCAAGTTGAACGAATGCCGGACAAGAGAGTAATTATCGGTTCGACCTTCTGATGTCTCAAAGAAAGGTCCCTGAGCCCAAAACCGTACCTATAGGCCTCAGAATCGAACGAAAATTTCTAGACCTCTGAGCTGAAATAATTTTTTGAAAATGATAAGTTATGGAAACGATGCCTAATTCATACCCAAGCCTTAAGCCCTGGTATGCGTTGAAATCTTGAGTTTGTGATTTCTCATTAGGAAGCTCTTGACAGGAGCCTTCCAAGACGCAAAAATCATATGAATCGGATGTCATACGGAGGAGATAGGAGCTCGGAAAGAACGAGTCTTGACTTGAGGCGCGCTCTCCTCAAGATGAGGCGGACATGCTCCAAGACAAGGCAGCCGCATCTCATCCTAAGGCTTCCCGAAATGCCTATAAGTGTTGGTTAATTACTACTTTGAATAGGGTAGAACAATGAAGACGGATCTTTAGAGTACTCGAGTCGGACTTTGAGGCGTGATATCACTTTCTTTAAGAATTTATTTGCCCCACAAAGTTGCTAATGGTCACCGGAAAATATCCTCCATGATACAACAAAGTCTCAAATTGAGAATACTAGATAGCAATTCTAGTATTTCTCCAAGATCTCTCTAGGAAACAATTGAAATGATGGCTATCGTTTTTTCAGAAAGAAGACTCGAAAAGATGAAAAATGATCACATCTATTCTTTCTCAATCTGACAAGTATATATAAAATAGTCTTAAAAAAGACAACTCTTCGAAGACAAACTATTCTTTCGAAAATTTGCTCAAATGAACAAAGGTGAAAAGTTAAAACCGAACAAATGCAAATGAACAAACATATTCTTTCGAAAATTTGCTCAAATGAACAAAGGTATCTATTCGTAAGAAGTTAAAACCGAACAAATGCAACCCTTCGTGAAAGGTCGCAAATTGAACGGGTATTCTCTTTCAAAGGTTGTCTTGAAAAGACACAAACAAAAATTCGGAATAAAATAATAATTATAATTAGCAGGGACATGCAAAGAAATGATCAAAAGGGCTGTATTTGCCAGAGAATTGGGAGTTCCTATCGTAATGCATGACTACTTAACAGGGGGATTCACTGCAAATACTAGCTTGGCTCATTATTGCCGAGATAATGGTCTACTTCTTCACATCCATCGTGCAATGCATGCAGTTATTGATAGACAGAAAAATCATGGTATACACTTTAGGGTACTAGCTAAAGCCTTACAACCATTTGATCCCCATCAAAGTCTGCATTGAATCCCTTACGAACTAATGGATGTAAACTAATAGCACGTCCTTCCACTAAAATGGGTTGAAATGCATGTATGCCTAATCTATGCAGAGTAGGCGCTCTATTCAGCAATACGGGATGCCCCTGCAATGGGCTCCTTTTCCCGAATTTTCTAGGCTTTCACAGTTTTGGTTTGTATATTCATAATGATACCATGAGCGCTTTAGGGCGACCCCAAGATATGTTTTCTGATACCGCTATACAATTACAACCCGTCTTTGCTCAATGGATACAAAACACCCATGCTTTGGCGCCTGCTGCAACCGCCCTTGGTGCAACAGAAACGTGAAATCAAAGTGGGTGATAAAGTAGCTAGAAGGCATGGAAATTTTACTACCTGGACAATTAGACATCCAACCCGTAATCGCAACGACCCAATTGCAAGAGCGAAGCTCTACCAACTGAGCTATATCCCCCCTGTGAGAAGGAGGATAATAAAATCTTTCCATTTTTATTACTAATATCAGAAATTGATTTTTTTTTTAGTCCAAATAAAACGAATTGTATTTTTATTTGTTTTAGCTATTTTTTCTTTATTTGTTTCATTGTTGTAAATGTATTTATCGATCATTTTTGTTGAATTATCAAAAAAGAGTTGTGTAGTGATCCTCGGACTATTAATGATACAGATAAGTGGCACTAGTTTGACTTGGGGAGGTGGTGATTTAGTGGCAGTAGGTGGCAAGGTTGCTTTATTACCTATTCCATTAGGAACCGCCGATTTTTTGGTACATCACATTCATGCATTTACGATTCATGTAACAGTATTGATACTCCTGAAAGGTGTTCTATTTGCTCGTAGCTCTCGTTTGATACCGGATAAATATTCAACACACTTCCACTGTAGTGTCCGAGTAGATACTCTTACTTTCTCTCAAACCATAATAATATTATTTGATCAGATCATTGAATCGTTTATTTCTCTTGAAATCTCTTTCATTTTGATTTCTACACACGTCTTTTTTTAGGAGGTCTACAGCCATTATGTGGCATAGGGGTTACATCACGTACGAAACTTAATAGAGACATTCTATAAAGATAGCCAAGTTTATAAAACTTCTTATATGGATAGGAATAAAAATAAAGAGAATTCGAAGTTAGAAATATTTAAAGAAGATCCATTTTTTTTTTATGGTTTGAAAAACAAAAAAAAATGAAATAAGAAATTAATTATTCCAACTATTAAATCGAATAAGAATTTCATTTTTTTTTTTTGTTGAAAAAAAAATACCCTAAAGTGTATACCATGATTTTTCTGTCTATCAATAACTGCATGCATTGCACGATGGATGTGAAGAAGTAGACCATTATCTTGGCAATAATGAGCCAAGCTAGTATTTGCAGTGAATCCCCCTGTAAAGTAGTCATGCATTACGATAGGAACTCCCAATTCTCTGGCAAATACAACCCTTTTGATCATTTCTTCGCATGTACCTGCAGTAGCATTCAAGTAATGCCCTTTGATCTAGGTTGAGTAGCAAGAGCAACTTTTAATTTATTATGAGCCCAAACGATGGATTCAATAAGTTCTTGCCAATAACCACGCCCGCTGAATAGAAACATTAAACTAAAAGCCCAACAACTGATTTTAGAGTTTATCATTCGGACTTTTCAATTCATAGACGTGGATCTCGGACCTATGAATGGGGGTATTCCCGAAACTCACAAAGAAAAAAAGAAGTGAGTTAGACAAAAAAAGAAGAAACTTGGACCAAAAGAGAAGTAACTTGGACAAAACGAAACGAAGTGACTTAGACAAATCTTTTTTGTCAATAACCTCAGACCAATCAATCGAATATTGATTAATACATAATCGATCGAAGACTACTTGAAAACGGCTCTTCTGCTTAGAAACGAAATGTTCCAAAACCACCCACATTAGGATTACTCATTTATGGCTGATCAAGTTTGATAGATTCGCCTTCGGAAACAAGAAGTTCTAGCCCTAGTGGAATAATATCAACCACTTGACGTTCATCTGACGCATCCGATATGGTTATTTCGTAACCCCCTTTTTCTTTTCGTATGATTTTACTTAATAATAGATTATTATTATTTCGAGTACGCCGCTATGGTGAAATCGATAGACACGCTGCTCTTAGGAAGCAGTGCTAGAGCATCTCGGTTCGAGTCCGAGTGGTGGCATGGCATCTTCTAAAACAAATGGAATAAGTCCTATGATAAATTCAATTCCTGATTTCAATTCCGTACTATTTCTACATCTGCTTCTTCCGTTTCTGAGGTTTCTTTGAATTTTTTAGTAACAATGGGTGACGCTTCACCTAAAAGAGAACTTAATTTAGCGGCTCTTTCTAAAAGGCGTGAATGCAAATAAAAGGGCGTATCCTGTTTTTTCCATTACCATCAATTTGATATGTCTTATTCGAAAAAAAAAGAAGCCCTTTCATTATTATTCATTGTCAATGTCAATAAACTTAATAAACAAAAATGATTTTTAATCGTTTTTGGCACTTCTTTTCCCCATAGAGATATTGAATAGCAGGAAGGCTTTCATAAAAATTCTCGTAAAATCGAGAATGAGGTTTTCATTTTGTACATGCCAGATCATGAATTAGTAACCGCATCCAATCTCCAAAAAAATTGTTCTGACCATCTGTCAGAGAAAAAAGAAAGAATGGATCTTGTAGGATTCCCAAGAAATTCTTCGATTTCTTCCGGAAGCAGATGATTCTTCATCTCCTTCTCACGTTCCGTGAATAGCCGGTAAATATTTCTCAGAACATGTAGTGTGAATCAAACCCATGTTTGAATACCTATGGGATAGGGATAGAGAAAGAGGAAAAAATGGAAGATTTCACTCACATAGTACTTTTGATCGAAAAATCAATCTTTCATACCCTTCGCTCAATGAGAAAACGGATCAGATTATTTATTAATTAATTAATTTTCGAAAATTCTCAATAGTCAAAAACAACCTTTGAATTGATTAAAATTAATAAGACACCCGTACGAAATAAAATAAAAATAAAATTGAAAGGGATTGGTGCTAAATAATTGCGCCATTATCCGCGCATCCGCACGCGGGTATGGTGGGGTCTAGCCCACCCCAGTCATTCCTTTAGATTCACAAAGGAAACTTCACACTTATAAATTAGCCATTTTCCTCCCATTTCTTCTATGTGGGACAAGGTAAAAAGCACTTATTTCTGTTTTAACAAACAAAAACTCCAACAATAAGTATACCTCCATTTATGCATTTTGAAGGGATAAGTTTATTCCTTGTCATGATCCTCTATGAGGGGTCTTTCCTTGAGGGGAAGTGGATTTAGTGGTAGGTCGAATGGGAACAGGTGGTTTCTCTATTCAAGGGACTCATTATCGTTTGGAGGGGAATCTCCCAAACCCTTACTGTGCGCAACATTGGGGGACTCAATTCGATTTAAACGTTGAGATCCTAACTTATTTGGAGTCACCACTACCTTGTATGGGGCCAATTAAACTTATTGTAAATCTAAGATCTAAGATCGAGGATTTGGTTAAAGTAATCGTTTGGCCAAGTATAGTATAGAATAGCAATCACGTTACAAGGTCAATGTGTGAAACAATAATATTCGATATAAACTCAATAACTCTCTAATTAATCAATAGCGAGGGTAAATCAATCCTAAGATCTCTGACACAAATCATCGATCAGGTGAGGCACATTTACGGCAAGGAGCTTAGATGCAAAGTTAGAGCAATGATTCACTTTCATATCTTCACAAAAGCACTGCAACAAGTTAAAATCTTTAATAAAGCCTCAATCGCAACTGATTTGCACATAAGCGCTATCTAGAACTCTCGGCCTCTCGTTCCCATACAAAGCAATGGAAACAGGGCATAGGCTATAATAGTTGGGCCAAAATATTAAAATTTATAGCCCAAAGGCCAAGTATATTTTTGAGTAATATAGAACAACGAGAGAGAGAGAGAGAGAGAGAGAGAGAAGACAGTGACCAGAATGAAGAAAGAAAAGAGGGAAACAGAGCACAATTGACAGTGAGAGATGGTCTTGCATGTGTGCTCGGGGTGTCTCGGCAAGTCAAATCAACTTCATTTCGCAACGCTAGTAAGTATTCAAAACTTTTATTCATCTAATCGGAGGAATTTTTTAAATCAGGACCTAAATTTGGATTTAGGCTAATTCTAAGCAGAATAGACCATTGACGTTTGATTATAATTCTGATTCGTAAAAGCTCTATTGAAAGGATATAATAAATGAGTTATAATATTGCTTTATAAAGATGCATAGTAAATGCTTGATATGCTTATAAGAGATTTGAACTATTCACGAAGGTGATTAGCAGGACCGGTTTCAGCTTATAACTCAACAGCTTGCGTTCTGTGGTGTCCGGAAAGTAAGGTTCAGCTTTGATATCCCTGGAACGAGGCAGGGCTTGCTTGATACAAGAAAACAAAGAAGGGAAATAAAGCTTGGCTCATGCTTGAAGAATCCAGAAAGGGAACGTAGACGACGAGGTATCCTCATACACCAACGTGGATGCATGGTTCAGTCCTCTGTAAAGAGCAACCAATATAAGGTGTCCAAGCGCAAAAAAAATTTGCCTTTGGCGAGGTAAAAAGATAAATTTGCTGAGTTCTTTGAAACTTTTAATGCTAGGTGAAAGAAGACATTTCGATGGCCATAATAAGAGAAATGCTATGTGTTCTTCCTGGGTGACGTCGCCCGACTCTTCGCAATAGCGATTCAAGAAAGAACCGTAGGATGTGTCCTTGACACCATGGAAAAAGGAACATTTGGCTGATCAGCAGTACAAGTATCCTCTCCCAAAGGACTGAGCCCAATAATAGCTTACAAATCAGAAGCTGGTTATGTTATAATAATTTTAATGTGATCCCACATTTAGTTTAAACATTGCCCACATTAGATTTTAATCAGGTTTTATTATCCAAGTTTAATTACCTGTAACTATGGAGATTGCCATATCTACTAGGATTTGTTTTAATGGAAGACTATATCTATTAGGATTTGTATGGACATATAAATAAATCATCTAAGCAACTAAGGAATTACTAGAGGCTATTGATGCATAATTTGAATCTTCAAAGAAAGCGCATGCTATGATTTTGATTATAAATTTTCATCGTTAAAGCTTACCGGTGTAGGAGATGTGCATGAGCATATCATGAAAATGAAGGACATTGCAACTCAACTAAAGAATCTTGAGGCTGGGATATCAAAATCTTTTCTTGTATATTATATCCTGAACACTCTCTTACAAAAGTATACCTCTTTCAAGATTTCTTACAACACACATAATATTAAATGGTCAATCAATGAACTCATGACTATGTATGTTTAAGAGGAAGAGAGGCTGCTTATGGAAAAATGAGAAGTTTCTCATATGGTAACATAGGGCTATAAAGGGCAAGGCAAGCAGAATGGAAAAGGTAAAATACCTCAACCTCCTCAAGCTGGCATTAAGAATGAATACAAGTGCTTCTTTTGTAAAACGAAGGGACACATGAAGAAGAATTACACCAAATTTAAGATTTGGCTCAAGAAGAAGGGTAATCCACTATAATGTGTTTGTTATAAATCTAATATGTTTAATGTGGATTACAATACTTGATGGATTGATTTTAGTTCTACAATTCACATTATGAATTTCTTGTAAAGTTTTCAAACCAGCGGTAAGTGAACAAAGCATCTATTCAAGAAACAAGATATATTCGTCATGATTTATGTGCTTTATTTTTAGCATGAAATTATGTGGATTTGGTTCATGATTTCGTTTAATGAAATGTTAGAATTAAGTGGGAGAATGCTGTAATATTTTTAACGTGATCCCACATTCAATTTAAACATCGCCGACATTAAATTTCATTAAAGTTTTATTTTCCAAATCTGATTGCTGATAACTATGGAGATTGACCATATCTACTAGGATTTGTCTTGATGGAAGACTATATATAAAGATTTGTATGGGCATATAAATAGGTCATCTAAGCCAAACCCTCTTATTATTCATTCTATTCTAATTATCTGATAATTGAAGAACACACTATCAACGTCGAGAGGGCAATTGGCTAGAAATGCCTATCCGCAATCGTTTAGGCTATGCATATCTATTCTTGATATCATCAATAGCTAGAAGTTAGTACAAAATTTTCACATTTTCGTATTTGATCCTGATTATCGAGATCTTAGTTTTCCGCAACATTTCTTACAGGTTAAACCACACAGAAGACCTAGATCGAGCTTCCAATCAAAGCAGCGAAATTGGAGAGCCTTATTAATTTTGGCATATTGCCAGGTTGATTCCTCTTGAGACCTCATCCTTAAATACCATTAGTAAAACGTGGGGTCATAAGAAGGAGATGCTCAAGTCGTTGTGATGGTGACATCCACACGAACTCAGTAATGTGTTTCTTCCAGGATGGAAGCTTCTCTCCCTTGTACCGAGGGAAACAACCCCGAAGAGAAAGGAATTCGAGGTTTGACAAAGCAAGGACCTAGGATTACCTGTTCAGGAATGGATTTATGGTCATTATGTCACACCCCAATCCATAAGAACAAGGGCATGACACGGCCGTCCTTTCACCAAAGGATGCAGTCTCAACATAACCAAAATTCAACCCGATATCAACATATATATATATATATATATATATATATATGACAAAAAGAGCATTTGGTTACAATATCATAGTATTTCTACAATCCACCGAATCGAAACATATGCATTCTGCAAAGACTAACTTATAAGCTTATCAACTATTCACAAGTCATACCAAAAAGTTTCCATCACAAAAGTCCTCCCTGAACGAACGCTCATGCCTATTCACGACTCGTTGAAGAACCTGAAAAATAAGAAGATGAGAGGAGTGAGCTACCACGGCTTAGTGAGTAACACATTTCTTCTAAGCGGATCAAGAAATCACTATGCACATTTAAAAACACAATCGTAATTCACTTTATCATAATATATAATCATAGTTCAAATACCGAAGATACCAATGGTCCAATCCATTAGTCAATCTTATAAAACATGTATCAATGGTCTATTCCATTGATTAATCTCATCAAATCACATTGATGGTCCATTCCATCGACCAAACTCAAATCACATGTCAATGATCCACTCCATTGACCAATTCATGCTCAAATGTCTAACCATGGTCATGCGTAACGCCCGTGACAAGACGACCAAGATTCCCCCCTTGGCAAGGTCTCCACTTATTATTAGTCGGTGGCTCGGCCCACAAGGATATCCTAGACTAGTATGCGCATACCCACACACCCCCTCAGGGTTCACAGAGACATTGAACACCAACCACCAATCACAATATCCAATAATCCAACATCAGAAGGAAAGTCATATCACAACTCAAAATTTGATATATAAATATCAAAGCATTCTTCAAAATGCCTTAGGATCCTTTCATAAAGAATTTCACAAACCATTTTCAAAAAATCATTCAAATCGAATTCGAAATATAACTCCCTTCGAACAATAGAAATGACAGTAATAGCTTGATCTTGTTTTATGGAACAAAATATGCTTTTTATCAACTTATAGAATATATAATCCACCACGTTTCTCAAAATATTAGTTTAAAATACAAAGAAGAAATAGTGTCACTCACCTAGGAAAAGCCAAAAATCAACTACGACGCATACTCGAACCACGCACTCGGATCCCTAACAATTAACGAAAAAACAATATCAAAAGACCGAGTATAAATGATATTCTTATAACGACTCGCCTATCCTAGGCCTATTTGTCGATAAAACGACACCTATGCACCACAAAAGCTCGCAACTTAGCGGAAACCCATTGTTTTTCGCTAGGCGCAGCCCATGCACCAACTTTGTCGAGCCATAACTTCCTCCACAAAATTCCATTTCAAGCCGTTTTATAGTCTTTGGAAAGCTCTCTTAACGTACAACAACAACTCCAACTCAGCTGCCCTAAAATAGTACCAAAAACAACAACAAAAAAATAGGCTCGAAGCTACTGTTCGCTACAGTTCCAGATTGCGCCCCAACTTTAAAATTTCGTTCCGGACAAACCGCAAGCTCAAATCATGATCCATAAGATGCCATAGCTTCACAACATCCCAAAGTACCATTTCTATAAAAATATACGACTCAACGACTCAAAAATAGGGCTTCGCCACACAAATATCCAAGAAATCCAAATTTCGAGTCCTAATTGCGGCAATTTCTTCAAGTAGGTGATTAAATGTCATGCCCCGATCATCGAGCGCGTGCCCATCCCTTAATGGTCAATACAAATGCAACGTTCCCAGGTCTCGTCGCCGACCCAATTCGTTTTAATGCACATGCAGAAGTGAAACATTAAACCCCTGACAACAAACAACATAGGATAGGAAAGCATGGCACATTTCACAAAGGCACACTTTTTATAAACAATGGGGTTTAGGTACAAACGAGTTTAGTCAAAAGCCTACAAAAGATTGATTCTCAAAAGAAGTTATCCTACAACATACTAGTAGGTCACATACGCCGATCCCTTAGACTCCACCTTTCTAGACTCCAGGGCTTTAGTCTTCCACGATCACCATCTAAGGACCTGAAAATGGTTATACAATAACCAATGAGACAATATCTCAGCAAGTCCACCCCCTAAACCCTTATTAGGAAGGAAATATGCCTCAGGGCGCTCTAGCCACACAACCACACAAAGAGAACAGAGGACTTACCTTGCCTCAGTTCTTTCTTGCATGTCAGCACAGTTCATATCTCAAATGCATATAATTATACACTCATCAATTGGAGTATCTCACTATTAAACCAATCAAACACAAAAGTCCCAATTATAAGGCCAAATCGTTATGACCCATACCATTCCGTGTCACACAATTTCGTCCCATAATCAGACACGGGTAAATCATATCGATGATTCAATCCACCCCCGATATTCACTCTCAATAATCAAACTCCATATTCCAATACCACATCCCAACTCAATATTCGAACTCAAAGCTCTAGAGGTAGTTCCCATGCGACTCAAGTCGCCATGTAACACTTAGCCTTTGATTATAATAAGCGATAGTCTAAGAATCTAGAGGTGACCCACATGAAGTCTCACCATCGTGTAGTTATGTAGTACTTAGTCCTTAACCACATATAGCAATAGTGCAAGGTACTAGAGGTGGCTCACACGAATTTCGATATCATGTAGCACTTAGCCCTTCACTGTGCATGACAATACTACAAGCTCTAGAGGTAATTCCCATGTGACTCAAGTCGTCATTTAACACTTAACCCTTGATTATAATAAGCAATAGTATAAGGCTCTAGAGGTAACTCACACGTAGTCTCGCTATTGTGTAGCACTTAGCCCTTATCTGCTCACAACCTATCGGGTTCCCTTAACACAACACAGATCACCTCAACGTTCAATAGTCACCACGCCATGACTATAAACCATCACACGATCATCAAGCATAAGCTCTAGGCATGTCACAAATTAACCGCATCATCATATATGCATTTTCTAGCAAGTATAGCATCAAGAATAATCACGAAATACTACTGGCCTAACTGGCAGAAACGGCCCACTTGTGCATCTCCAAGTTTAAATCCAGAAATCTAATCAAATGAGTTCTGAAAATTCCCAAATTTGAACATGTTGTAAAGGACACATAAAAAAAACTTTTTCATACAGACACCTTAACCCAGATCCTTCTAGATTAAGCCCGGTAAATTGCTCAATCCAGTACAAAAACTGAGTCCATTTCCAGAAAGTTTGTTTTCCAAAAATCAGTTTGGTTAGAAGTCCAAAACTTGTCCATTTGATCTGAAATTCTAGTATGTTAAACTAGAATATATGACAAACAACTTTTGTGAAGAAGCCATTTTGAAATTCAAACCCCAAGAGTTGATAAAAAAAACCTCTAGAATCCCAAAAGGTCACAAATTCCAACACAGTCCGAGATTCTGTTTACAAATGACGAACTGATATCTCCTTCTTTTAAATCCCTAAAAATCTTGAGAAAAATATATGTTATATTTGAATGTGTCTAAAACATTTCTCCAAAAGGAAGCAACCTCAAATTCGCAACCCATTTTGATCTACAAAAATGGCAAACAACGATGGTCCAAAAATTTGAACCGCAGAAAGTCCACTGATTTGGATTAATCCGACCTCATTAGTGCTAATCTCACCAATTAGATTAATACTAATCCCACCAATTAGATTAATACTAATCCATTCTAAGGCTAATCTAACCATTCTATATTATCAATAATCCATACTTAAGTTAATCTAAAAAACCCTTAAGTATAATTAATCTCCTAAGCAAGGTTTAGTGAGTAAACTCACCAGTTTAGTGTTCCGGTGCGTTCACGGCATGGCGACGTCAAGGCGGGCGACAATTCTCTTAGCGGCGACACCAAGCAAGGCTAGGAAGGGCTCGGAAATGGACCACGAAGTCCCAAAGCCTTGCTGGTTCGGCTTATGTTCTTGGCTGAACCGGGAGAGAGAACCAGCGACTTCAACGGCGAGGAAGAGCTTATTGAAACTCCGGCGAGCTGGTGGCTGGCAACCGGCAACACACAGAGGTCAATGGGGACTTGCTGATGGTTGGAATGGGCGGAGGAAGGGTCGAAATGGGTGGAAAAATGAAGAAAACGCGAAACAGTGCACTTAAGCAAGTGGACTGGCGGACCGGCGGGCAGTGGCTTACGGCCAGTGACTCCATTCGATATGAGGCCGGGCTCCTTCATACGGTTTGGATGTGCTGAAGACGATGGTGGGTGGCACGTGAGCTAGTTCGCACGGGAAGATAACTTTTAACTGGGATCTTTGGAGAAAGGTCAACTGGAACATAAACTAGGAGAAGAGAAAACAGGGGAGGAAAGGGGTCCGACGGTGACTTTGATGGCCTAGGCGGTGTGCAACAACCAAGGGGAGGACGATGCTGGCTTTCCTTTGGTTCCTCAAGCTCTCTCAACACCTCGACAATGGAGAAAATGAAGCCAAATGTGGAAGAAGAAGGGCTGCTGGTCAAGGACGGGACCACCAAAATATCCTAAGCTCTCAAGTGGCTGCCCCACCACATTGGCTTCTTAAACAAGCCTCCCAAGTGGTCCAAAAGGTTGAGGGGCATGGGGGCTACGAATTTGTACAATTGCTCATCAAATCCATTCAATTCCTCTCCAATTGGATTCAGTTTGATGTCCATAAATCCAACCTAGGTGTCCACACTCCAATTCACATTTTTCCTCATCAATCCGTCCAACTTGAATCCCAAATATGCGACCAAAAGCAGGCCTACGAATTTCCCGATCAAAAATAACCATACTTTGCTTTTTTACCGAAAATCTCGGTTTGCAGACAAAATCTTCGAAGGATGAGTCGACACTCCTAAAATGAATTGTGATATGAAAGAACTTCCAATTTCTGAAATCGGGTTCAATTTCGCGGTTAATTCCAATCTGGCGCGATTTTAGCGCGTCCTAATCTACGAGGTAGCTTTTAGGAATTTTTGGCATATTTGACCTGTGGTTGATTATTTTCAAGCGACAATGTACATCTTTGACATATTGGCGACTCTCGGTTGTCGTGAAAATCTCGAGGTTTCAAATACGGACATATGATATAGAAAAAAATAGAATTATCAGTCCAGTGTCATTCGACGAGAATTTTGCAATCATGTGGAATCACCCACTTACTGATCACATATCTTAGCCGAATCGACCTATCTTTGATCTCTGATCAATTTTGACAATGCTGTATTGACCCTTGCAGATTAGCACAATTGAGTAGTCGGTTCCTAGTCGAATTCTCGAGTCTGTAGCGTTAAAATTTCTTAATGGCTTCACCCGATAGATCAGTTAACTCGTGAGTGGCCAACTCAGAGAAAAAGGCTATAGGCGTGTCGATGAAAAGCCCGACTCATTCAATTGAAAACAGAAGTGGAAAATCAGGATGTCACATTAAAGGCTTCGATTTTTTACCGATGTTGCACAACACACTTGAGTCGGCTTGATGAGGCGTCCGAATCACAAGCAAGCTAAAAATTTTTCCTTTTTTTTTTCCTTTTTCCTTTCTCTTCTTTCTCTCTTCTCCCTGTTTCTTTCTTTCCCTACTTCTGCCCATGCTCTTCTCTTTCTCTCACTTTCTCTCTCTTTAAAGCAGCAGGTTCCACAGTTCTCCTTCAGCTTCCTTTTTTGACTTTTCAACCCTTTCCTTTTATTATTTTTAAAGCCCATATATTACACATTAAGCAACGGAAAAAGGAAAAAGAATTAATTTTGATTCTTTTAAAAGAGAGTATATTTTGACACTAAAAAATAGTTCAGTTTTGATGGATTGGTGAGGGTGCGCTCTGAATAGGATAGCTACAAACTATCATTGCAAATCGGTGACTAACACGGGTGGCTATCATGATGAAAGAGAATTGGCAAAGATTGGAAATCGACAAATGATAAAGTGGGGAGGAGATTTGGAGATCGATAAAACATGCGTACATAGAGACAAAGTCAAATTGTAATCGTTTATCGATAAGAATGTGTGGGTTACAAGCAAATCAAGTTGAGGCCTTGAATCTCGATAGTAGTTAGAATTTCGAATTTGAATAATAACCGTCCACGACGGATGCACTTTGTACAAAGCTACATAAGGCCTAGGAGAATCAATTGTAAAGGATCCCCCATCAATCGCACCTATCAATTTTCTCCAGCAATTTAGTTTTTCAATTCTTTATTCGCTATTCTTTATTATTTATCATTATTAGTATTCTTAGTTAATTCATATCCATTATTTCCTATCCAAATGGTCACAAAACCCAATCCACCCCTAAAAAATTAAAAATCCAACTTTTAGTAAAGGGTACTTCATCAACGACCATATTGGGCAAAACAGTCGCAGACAACAAGGGTAATGAAGAGAAGAGACAAAGAAGACAACAACGACGACTAATTGCACAGTTGCGAATGGCGTGGTGGTTCGCCGGTGACGATGGAAGGTGGTGGCAACGCCTGTGGTTGAGTGGCTGAAGAGAGGAGGAGGAAGAGAGGGTTGCTTGGTTTTGATTGGGTGCGGTGCAACTCTAATAAACAAGGACACTTGTTGTGGTGGGAATGTATCTTGTGACTGTGAACAATGCTTTAAGCTTTAAATCCTCGCTAACGTAGATGTGAAAATGCCATGTCAGAGCACTAATTTAGTGACTTTGGACCGACGGTTATCGATGGACATGTTTAGACTTAGGTTAAAAATCGTGTTTTTTTTTTTTTTAAAAAAAAAAAATTTAGTAAAAAGAGAATTTTATGACATAATTAGAACTAAATCTAAAGTTGGGAATTTTTTTAGGGAATTGAACCATAGAAAAACATATAAAAGAAGAATTTCTTATTCATTTTAGAAATGAGTTGGCCTATTTTTACCACACAACAACTACATCACCTCTGTTTGTCTTTCATTGTCCATGTAAGCCACCACTTAGGATTGGTAAAGGCAATCTTGGATGGAACTGTGATAGAGAGAATATGTGCTATGTGGGTAAAAATTTAGAATTTTTAATGACACAAAAAAAAAAATATTGAGGTATTTTATCACAATGGGCAGAATATGAAATTCTCTATGATATTTTTTTCTTCTACCAATGAAAGTAACATAAACTTCTGCAGGATTTTATGTACAAATAATGGGAAAAATGAGCTAAGCCGATGAATAAGAATTGATCATGTGAAGAGGGTGACCAAGGTCATTTCCCACATGCCGTTGAGTCGTTGACTTTAGCACCTCACGTGGGGTAGCAACACTGTTTCACGAAAAATGTAGCATATTTTGAAAAATGTCAAGGAATTAATTTTTCAGAAAAATATCATTATTTTTCGATATTCGGCTAAAACCTGAAAATAAATTGGAAAATATATTTCGCTGTTCAGTAAAGAAAATCTTTTTCTATGCACTTTTTTTCAATAATTTTTTATTATTTTATTTTTAAAATGGATTTTTAATTATTTTTAAAATTAAAAAATTGATTTTTTAATTTTCTTTGTTTTTTCTTTTCTTTTTATTTTCTTCCTTTTCGGCTACCGGCCAAAAGAGAGCTACCATTGGCTCAACGATTTGGCAAGCAGTGAGCTCAAGCTCGTCAACTTGTGGCCTCGCCAAATCGACGAGCCAGAGGCTCGTGCTTGCCGATTTGGCGAGCAGTGAGCTCAAGCTCGCCAAATCAATGAGCCAAAGACTTGCACTCGCCGCTAGTTCGTTGATATGGCAAGCGGCAAGCGTGACGGTGAGCCTCGAGCTTGCCAACCTCTGGCCTTGCTAGATCCGCACCGCTAGTTCGCTAATCTAGCGAGTAGCAAGTAGGTAGGTGGGCCTTGAGCTTGTCGCTCGCGAGTGTGAGGGCAAGCCAAGCGAGGCCCAAGTTTGGCGATTAACGACGGCAAGTCTCGAGCTCCATCGAGATGACAAGTGAGCCTTGGGCTCACCAAAATCTAGGCAAGCTCGAGCCTTGCCCTCATTGGATCTAGCTTAGGTGAGGCAGAGCCTCGTCACCTCGCCACAGGTTGACGAGAAGCTTGTCGACCTATGGCAAGGCTTGAGTTGGCCTATGACCGATCACCAGTCGCCGCCATGGTCTAAGACTGGCCAAGGCCAAGAAAGAAGAAGAAAAGGGAAGAAAGAAAGGAAAAAAAGAAAAAGAAAAATTAAAAACTCGATTTTTAAAATAATAAAAAAATGAAAATGTATTTGGCAGTATTTGTAACAGGGATTGACCGGAAGGACTTGATGGCAAGTTGTAAGAAGTAGAAGACTTAATTGCACAAAACTAAAAATAGAGGAGAAAATCACATAATCAGCCAAATTTAGAAGTTTCCAACTCTTCATAACCCTTTTATTTATATCGAAACACACTCTAAGGAAAGGCATCTACTGGGAATACCACATTGGTACAACTTGATTCTCTTAAATTACTTCCAACTGACTTATAAATCCGACAGTTCTTAAGGTAAAGCCTAAATACTTCAAGCAGAATAACGTGGGCACCCGATCTAGAAGACCAAATACTTCAAACAGACGCATCTTAAGTTGAGCTGCATGTGCGGTAGAGACGCGCACAGTTATAAGTGTCGCGACCTCTTTTTTTTTGGCGCCCGATCGGGGCGAGCGCCTAGTGGAGGCTAATGGCTCGGCTAAGTTTATTAAGCCTGGACTCTCCCAAGTCCACCAATTCACGACTTTAATAATCTAAGTTTTTAACCTGTAAGTTAATTTTTAAAACAGAGTCGCCACTAATCAATTTGGGGTGGGTTGATTAGAAACCCATGCGAAATATTGAGAGAAATATTCGCTCCTGCGCAACCAGAGAAATTAGGATCGAGGACTTGATTACACTAGTTAATCACTAATGCCCTTTCGGTACCTAACCTTATTTAAACCATGCGGCTTTTTTGATGTTTTAGGGATTTTCCACGCATTTTTGGAAAAAAAAAAAAAAAATTTTTTGAACCTTTTTCCAATTTTTTTTTTTACATAAAAGGGATTTTTTTGGATTTTTGGTAATTTTGGAAAAATAAAAGTCTTTTTGGCTTTTTCTGAATTTTTGGCATTTTTTGGAAAATATGGAATTTTTTATTTTTGATTTTTGATTTTTTTTTGGAAAATAAAATATTTTTTTAATATATTTTTTTTGGAAAATAAAGTATTTTTTTTTTTTTCTTGATTGTTCTCGAAAATAAAATATTTTCTGTTTTTTATTAAAATATGTTTTTAATATTTTTCGAAATTATATTTTTTTGATTTTGATTTTTTTGGAAAATAAATTATTTATTTTTTAAAATATTATTTAAAATAAAAAAGCCGATCGCATACGGGCCCGACTAGATTTTTGGACTTTTTTTATTTTTTATTTTATTTTGAAACGGTGCCGTTTAGGGGGAACCGGTGAAACCCTACCCGGTTCCCGACCCGGTCCGACCCAATGACCCGGGTCGCGATTTTTTTTTTTTTTTTTTTTTTTAAAAGGATGCTGCGTCGTTTTGAGGGGGAACCCTACCCGGTTCCCCCGACCCGGGTCCGACCCAACGACCCGAGTCTCGACCCGAAAAGAATCGGGAACCCTAGGGTTTTCGATACGCGGCGCCGAGGAGAGGAGGACCAGGCGGGCGTGGCGGCGATGGCGGCGACAGCAGCGACGGGGGCGGGTGAAGGCGGAGGCGGTAGACGGCGACCGAACTCGCACCTGTCTCGGCGAGCTATTGCAGGTCTGAGTCGGGGGAGTAGCAGCCGGCGTCGAGACTGATGCTCGGTGACAACGACAGGGGCGGCTTGGTTCGAGGCGGCTCGACACGGCGGATTTCCAGATCTACGCCCAGATCCGACCCTCTCTCCTTCGATTCCTCTCTCGCTCAGCCCCCTTTCGCCCTCTGATTTCCCTCCTCTCTGCCAGTTCGCTTGCTGGCGGCCTCCCCCGATGTCTCTCGGTGGGAGGTCGTTTAAGCTCACGACCCGCTTCCTCCCTCGCTCGCTCTTCGGTCTCCCCCCGAAGTCTCTCAGGAGAAGGTTTCCAAGCTTGCGATGATCTTGGACGGAGGTGGTGCCGGCCTATTTATAGGCGAAGGAATCCGGTCGACGGAGAGCTCGGGCCATCGGTCTTCCACGTGCCAACCGGCCTTGGCGCGGCTGGACCGGCGTCACCTCGCGACCCACTTGCTTGCTTTGAAGGCACATTCCATCACCAGCTGGCTTGTGCGCATCGTCGTTGCGTGTCCGTCCGGCGTCACGCCTTCTGCGCGTGGCTTACAGAGAAGGAGCAAAACCAGAAGAAAAAAGAAGAAAGAAGAAGGAAGAAGGAAGAAGGAAGAAAAGGGGGAAAGGGGGGCGCGTCACGCGGACCGGGCCGAGAGGAGCCCACGCGAAAAAAAAGGGGCTGGGCTCAAAGGCCCAGCCCGACGAGCTATTTTTCGCTTTATTTTTGTTTATTATTTTTTTTTTTTTTGCTTTGTTATTTTGTTTATTTATTATCCGAAAAAGATGAAATAAAATAAAATGAACTAAAATAAAGTAAAACCTAATTAAAATGAAAATTTAGGCGTCAACAGCTGCCCCTCTTTGAAGGTGAGCTCGCAGAGGTTGCATTCAAAGATAAACTGATGCCTAAATTTTATCCATACATACGTAGCAGATTTTATTTGGGACCTATTATCCTATGCAAAAAGAGCAATATAACATTACATATACTAAGACAGCTAAGAAGATACCTGTAGTTACTTACCGGAAGTGAGTGAGATAGGGTGTGAACCCCGAGTTTGGCAAGTATCAAGGTGTCATCTTACTTGGTGATATGAGGAGGTTGCTTTTCCAGGGCTCGAACCATTCTTCGGTTGCCTGTTAAAACAATCAACAATTCATCTAGGACCCGAACATTTCTTCGGTCGTCTTGACGGGAAATTGCTCCTCCAGGACCCGAACCATTCTTCGGTCGCCTGTTAGAGCAATTAGTGGTTTGTCTCGGACCCGAATCGTTCTTCGGTCGCCGTGACAAGAAATTGCTTCTCCAGGACTTGAACCATTCTTCGGTTGCCTGTTAAAACAATCAATGATTTGTCTAGGACTCGAACCTTTCTTCGGTCGCCTTGACGGGAAATTGCTCCTCTAGGACCCGAACCATTCTTCGGTCACCTGTTAAAGCAATTAGTGGTTTGTCTCGGACCCGAATCATTCTTCGGTCGCCTTGACGAGAAATTGCTTCTCGAAGACTCGAACCATTCTTCGGTCGCCTGTTAAAACAATCAATGATTTGTCTAGGACTCGAACCTTTCTTCGGTCGCCTTGACGGGAAATTGCTCCTCCAGGACCCGAACCATTCTTCGGTCGCCTGTTAAAACAATCAATGATTTGTCTAGGACTCGAACCTTTCTTCGGTCGCCTTGATGGGAAATTGCTCCTCCAGGACCCGAACCATTCTTCGGTTGCCTGTTAAAACAATCAATGATTCGTCTAGGACTCGAACCTTTCTTCGGTCGCCTTGACGGGAGATGCACCGGCCTTTCTCAGGGCATCTCATTTGTGGGTGCCTGATTTGTATCAAGGACACCAGTTGGTACCCGACCTTTCTCGGGAGATGCGCCGACCTTTCTCAGGGCATCTGTTTTGTGGAGTGCCTGATCTTAGTCAAAGACACCTGTTGGAACCCGACCTTTCTCGGGGGATGCGCCGACCTTTCTCAGGGCATCGATTTTGTGGGGATGTCTGACCTCTGTCAAAGACACCAGTTGGTACCCGACCTTTTTTCGGGAGATGCGCCGACCTTTCTCAGGGCATCATATTTGTTGGGGTGTCTGACTTCTATCAAAGACACCGGTAGGAACCCGACCTTTCTCAGGGGATGCACCGACCTTTCTTAGGGCATCAATCTGTGAGGTGCCTGATCTTTGTCGAGGACACCTGTGGGAACCCGACCTTTCTCGGGGGATGCACCGACCTTTCGCAGGGCATCAATTTGTTGAAGATACCTGGACATTCACAGGCATTGAAAGAGTACCTGGATATTCACAAGTACAAACCTGGAGGATATTTGGGCCTTTGCAGGCGTTGAAGGGGTATTTGGATGATCACAAGTACAAACTCTTGGAGGATAGGCCTTTGCAGGCGTTGAAGGGGTACTTGGATGATCACAAGTACAAACTCTTGGAGGATACCTGGATGTTCGCAGATATTGAAGGGGTACCCGTATGCTCACAAGTACTAGATACTGGAAAATACCTAATTGATTGCAAGTGTCAAAAGAGTACTTGGATGTTAACAAGTACGGACTTTAAAGGATGCCTGAACGTTCGCAGGTGTTGAAGAGGTACTTGGATGATCACGAGTACGAATTTCTAGAAATACCTGGCAAACGGGATATCGAGGATGGGTCTCGCATATTCGTGGAGGTCTCTCACCTATTGATAATTGGGGAACATCGAGGATGTGCCTCACATATTCGTGAAGGTCTCTCACCTCCTGGTTATGGGGAATATCGAGGACGTACCTCGCATATTCGTGAAGGTCTCTCACCTTCTGGAAATTGGGAATATCAAAGACGTACCTCGCATATTCGTGAAAGTCTCCCACCTCCTGGCAATTTAGGGAATATCGAGGACGTACCTGGGATATTCGTGAAGGTTTCTCGTCTTCTGGTAATGGGAATATCGAGGACATACCTTGGATATTCATGAAGGTTTCCCACCTCCTGGCAATTAGGGAATATCGAGGACATGCCCCGCATATTCGTGAAGGTCTCCCACCTCCTGGTAATTGAGAATATCGAGGGCATGCCCCGCATATTTGTGAAGGTCTCTCACCTCCTGGTAATTGGGAATATTGAGGACGCACCTCACATATTCGTGAAGGTCTCTCACCTTCTGGTATGGGGAATATCGAGGACGTACCTAAGATATTCATGAAGGTTTCTCACCTCCTGGTAATTGGGAATATCAAGGACGTACCTCGGATATTCGTGAAGGTCTCTCACCTTCTGGAAATTGGGAATATCGAGGGCGTACCTGAGATATTCGTGAAGGTATCTCACCTCCTGGTAGTTGAGAATATCGAGGACATACCTTGGATATTCATGAAGGTCTCTCACCTCCTGGTATGGGGAATATCGAAGACGTACCTCGCATATTCGTGAAGGTCTCTTACTTTCTGGAAATTGGGAATATCGGGGGCGTACCTGAGATATTCGTGAAGGTCTCTCACCTCCTGGTAGTTGAGAATATCGAGGACATACCTTGGATATTCATGAAGGTCTCTCACCTCCTGGTATGGGGAATATCAAGGACGTACCTGAGATATTCGTGAAGGTCTCTCACCTTCTGGTAATTGAGAATATCGGGGGCGTACCTGAGATATTCGTGAATGTCTCTCACCTCCTGGTAGTTGAGAATATCGAGGACATACCTTGGATATTCATGAAGGTCTCTCACCTCCTGGTATGGGGAATATCGAGGACGTACCTGAGATATTCGTGAAGGTCTCTCACCTTCTGGTAATTGAGAATATCAAGGGCATGCCCCGCATATTCGTGAAGGTCTCTCACCTCCTGGTAATTAAGAATTTGAATGTAGCACAAGGCTTACCTGGATGGTTGCCGGCACACAGGTGTACAAAGTAGAGAAATATTTGGATGAACACAAATATTTAATGATATAATCAGGGACCACTCAACTAGTCCAAGTGTAAGAAAGCATACAGGTGATTGCGGGCGCATAATGTGGTGGAATACTTGAGTAGCTGCTAGAATTCAAAGATACAATTTTGAGGACAACTCGGACAAGTCGAGTGTCACGGAAAGGGAGTATTCGAACGATGATCGGTACTCAAAGACAAGAGGATACTTGGATAGTCATGAGCATCCAAACTTTAAGGACAACTTGAACAGGTCGAGTGTCAACAGAGGGAGTACCTGAGTAGTGGCGGGCACTCAAAAACAATGGGATAACTGGACAGTTGCAAATATCAGTATTCTAGGGACAACTCGAACAAGTCGAGTGTCGATAAGAGGGAGTACCAGGCAAATGGCAGGTACTCAAAGACAAGGGGATACTCGGACCGATGCAAGCACCCAAACTCAGGAGATGACTTGAACAGGTCGAGTGACAAGAAGAGAGTACCAGGTAAGTGGTAGGTACTCTAAGACAGATAGGGATATGCTTATTTGGCAATATCTCTGATTACTAAGAGTATGTTCACTATTTACACAATATGCAGACATGTACACAATGATTGTATATGCTATAAATTCATAAATTCAAATGCGATTTATGCATGGCAACTTTGTCAGTTTCGTATCATCCTTATTCCACTGGGGAAGATTTTGAAAGACAACCCTCATTTAAAATGTAGATGTCTTGAGCATGCTAGATGAGGGATTTTCAGTCTAAAAGGACTTTTCACTCACTCTCATGGAAAGGCTATTTTATCCTGATCATTGATGCAGGATTTATAAGGATCACACTTCTCACTGTCATCATGTCAGCAAGGGTCCGAGTATTCTCGCAAGTGGTATGACTTTACCAATGTGAGAGGTCTTTGTTGAAATTGTGATGAAGACTTGGTTAGCAACTCATAAAAGGGGACCATCAAGGTTGAAGTCGATGGATGAAAATGTTGCACGATTCTCTCCGGGTTTACAAGTTAGGAACCCTGCGAAAAGAGATAGAGTAATCTTGCTCGTACTTCTTCGAGCGATATTTATGCACATATGAAATCTTACGTTAATTGAAGTGCCCCTAGTCTGAAGAAACTTTTTACAATGGGAATATAACGTAGACTCGACTCACATGTAGAAGGGTGAGAGTTGGTGACTGTCTTAGCATTCGTCACCAGTCTTTCTTCTTATTATCAAATGGAGATTTTACAACCACAACTTTTTCTTGGCTGCATTTTTTTGACTGGGGGGGCATTGGCCTTGCTTTTACCGAGGCACACGCTTTTTTATGCCCCCGCTTTTATTCCAGTTCCTCATTTATGGGCATTGACCTTGCTTTTACCAGGTACACCGCTTTTTTTTATGCCCCCGCCTTTTCATTTTTGTTGCTTGAGGAACTGATCTAGGCGAGTTCAATCGAAGCACCATTATTTAGACTTTGAGTCTTCATCTTCGGCCAGCGCTCTAGGCTATGGCAATAACTTCTGCTTTGTCTCAATGTGAGGGTAAAATTACAGCCTCACTTGTCTCAATGTGAAAATGGGTAAATTCTAAGGCACTTACAGCTATGCAAAAGACACTCGAAGATTGATGCAAGTGCAAGCAAGAGAATTTCTATCCCTCTTCTCACCTTGTGATGCTGATTTGCCTTGTCTTTGACATGCTCCAGTGTGGGGTGATTTTTTATGAGAGAGGCTTCACCAGTGTATGGGGCTCAAAGGAGGGGGAGCAATGAAATGCCTATCACTATTTTGGTTTTCGTACCATTCGCGAGAGAACTCTTTACCCTGCAGTCATGGAATTTTCTACACTCATCTCACAAGTGTATAGATGGGGGACTGTGTGTAGGATATGGCTTGCCTGTCATCATTCTGACGCACCTCATCTAGCATGCTCGACTAATCTTGTATTCTTCACTTAGGTGTCTATTCTAGTAATCCTCAATAGAATTAGTGATTTAGACAAACAAAATCATCATGCAAAAATCCATCTGGAGAAAGGCATGCAGCATTTTTTTTTAAAAGTATGAGAGAGTTTGTACTCTCAAAACAAATGAATGATTTTTTACTCAAGAGACCCTATTGACAACTTTAGGGGTGTTTACTTGGTGAAATTGCATTTACAAATGTGTTGAATTTTGGAACATCAAAGAGTTATTCACAAAGGGGTGTCAATGGATTGTCCTTATTAAATAGGGAAATGACACAAGAAGGATCGGCTGGGGTGGCGATCTGATCATTGATTTGATGGGCCTTTCTGCTTTTGCCCCTGTAGAAGAGAAAATGTGGAAATATGTCAATTAGTAGGGCCAAGATCACACGTGATTTGAGGCCTGAAAGGCTTCTGTCATTTGCTTTGGCGATACTTGAGACGCCATTTGGCTTGGGAGAGCTTATCATGGTCTGACAGGCCTCTCATTGATTTGTTTTCTACATCTTTGACGATCACGTGATCCTGCAACAGACGAGAGGGATCATGTTAGTCGGAAGCTTTTTCAAGAGTCGAATAACTTGGAAGTGATACAACATTACCCTTCACTGGTTTACAGATGTTTGAATAGACCTGAAGTACGAGGAAGATATGAATTCCTGTAATTTTTACTCCGTTGGGTCATTTGCGCTCTTGTAATTTGCAGGTGCAAGATAAGCAAATTATTATTTTTTGGTATTCAAGAGGCTAACTGTCGCGTCGGGGATTCGAACCCTCGACTTTGGATCATTTTGCTCTTTCCTGGCTACCACTCGGCTAGAGGCGCCGACAATGTCCGTGGGGGGGAGTTTCCTTTTCCATTTAACCGAACCGGCTCTTGGATGACGCGTCCTTTCATACCAAGCTAGGTAAATTGATGTGGGTCACTTGATTTGCCCAAATTAACCATTAAGCTTGTTTCTTGAATCCTAGGCTTTCTGTCAATAGGAGAAAATGTGTCAAAAATGAGTTTAGATACTGGGAGTATTGGAAACGATACCAAATTACTCTTCCCCAAAGTTCATATTTGTTGACTCCTAGGGATGTTTGAGTGTCAATGACGGCCTTTTGTCTTTGACACAGTTCAATGTCTCTTTTGATCAGCCCTCCTCATTTGTGGCCCTGTATGCATGATTGTTGGTCGTTGATTCATCTTCAACGCCTTCCTTCTATGGAATTTTTCCTCTGTCCTTGACTATAGCTGCATTTAGCAAAAAGTCACATACCTCAAGCTTCTATGGAATTCGAGATGGACAATCAAAAACCTCCAGCTTTCTGATAGCAATTATTTTTTTGAATAATACGTGTCTAGAACATGGAGTGAAGCTTCCAGATTCTTGAATCATTGTCTGGAGTGGGGCTATAGAATGCCTTGACTGTCTGGATTTTCTCCCTATTGACAGTAATGAATTCAAAGGAAGAGAAGAAATTTCTTCCTTGTACTTCTTGGCTTGTCGAAGCTGGAAATCCCTTCAATGAAACTATGACGTCTAATTGTTCGGGCATGTCAGGAGGGGGGGAGATATTTGCTCCGTCTTGAAAATGAATTGGACAGGAGTGAGGTGGAACGCACAGAGCTCCTGAGGACGGCCTGCAAACATGGGAAGGTCGAAAGCAGCCTGGAGGAGGTTATCTTGCCTCAAGCTACCATGGTGTGCGTGCGTCGAATTTAATCGTATGCCTATGCCTATTACCTCCTATCTTTCGTTTCCTGTACACAGAAGAGAGAATACATCATTTTCAAAATTATGTTCAGGGAATAAGACTTACCTTCTTTGAAACAGGGATGATCCTTTTTGTTTGCCCCCGCTTCCTTGAAAGGGTGTCTTTGAACTTGGTCCTTCACATGATGTGCCGGTTTTAAATGCTTTCATTACACTAAGTCAAATGGAATGATATTCGAGACATGAAGTGAGAGAGTCAGAAAGACAAACATGGTTAAATTTATCATCTTGTTTTGACGAAAGCTTTTGGTGATGAAATATTTTTTTATTTTCAAAACATGTCTTTGGGGGAGAAAAAGCATGAGGAAGCCCAGCCCTCAGTATTCTCCTTGGATGATATTTTCTTTTTCATGGTTGGATAGCATCACTGGGCTGGTTTGGAGTACCGCCTCATGCTTTCAAAACAAAATATTATAACCATACATTAAAGTACTGGAATGAAAAAGACAACAGTAGCACACTAGATAAAAACAAAACTAATAAAAACTCCTATGAAAAAGGAGCGCTTTGATAGTGCTGGTCCTGAAGTCAAACGTCTTTGAATTCCTCACCTCCAGTAGACTCGAAGTATTCGCATGCGATGACTATTTCGTTGAAGCTACGGAAGTGTAACCCATGCAGCCAACAAACGATGTTCGTGGGGCAAAGTTTCTATGAACTGCTTTATCAATTCTTCTTCGCCGCTTGAGGGTAGGTTTACATCATAAAAGCCCTCCACCTTCCTGCATATGCTCAGCAATCCTCCATTGGTCTTCTTCCGAAGTGGGCCAAACTCTCGCAAGGCAGCTCAGTTCCAATTTGGTTTTGGTACTGATGCAAGAATGTGGAAGACAGCTCATTCCAATCCTTTATGAGGTAAATACTTGCTGTGATGAACCATTGCAATGCAGACCCCGTAAGAGTTTCTTGGAACGCCTGAGTTGTGAATGACATCGGGCCATGGTACTGACTCATTTCAGTGTGAAGATATTGCAAATGAGCCACAGGGCAAATCGTGCCGTTATACTTGAAAATATTAGGTATCCATACTTCGCTGGGGGTCATGATCATATGAGGGCAAGACGGGCTTGACATGTCCTAGTTAGGCCACTGGTTTTCCCACTGCATATTCGTTGAAGTGGTGAATTTTTCTGTTTCAGGGAAGTTGGACTTTACCGAGATCACTCCATTGCCTTCTTAAGGTCAAAATTTCCGAATGAGGATGAAGTATTGAAGCTATCCTCATGGTCGGAGGACGAGTTTAGTAGCTCGTTAGGATCGTAGCGGATAAAGACGTACGTTTCTTCTTCGACGGGCCTTCATCCCCGGGTGAGGGTAGGAAACTTGATTATATGATGAGTGATCGGTTCCATCAAAATAACGCTGGAAATCCTTGGGATTGTATTCTAGGGACCGGAAGTCATCGGGGTCATATTCTAGAGGACGGTAGCCTTCAAAGTTGTATTCCAGAGAATGCTCGAAGTTTTGATGCAGTGGTTCGCCAGTTATCAAATTTCGCCTATACTCAGTGGTAGATGTTGAATTGATTGGTTTAGGCTTTCTTTTCTTGGCTCCCGGTCCAAACCTTTTGAGTAAGGCCCTTCGTCTTGCCAGTTCGATTTTGTCAACGGGAACGAGAGATATTAAGGCTTCACTCTCTGTTTCACTTTCTATGTCGATAGGGGTCGGTATTCTTTGAACCCTAGCTCTTGCAATAAGCTTGGGGAGTTGTCCTGTCGTGCCCCAGTCTCGAACAGGCTCCGTGTCTGCGATCTCGTACATAGGTTCCTTGCCTTTCCGAGTGGGAAACTTTTCAATAATATGATGTTGCTCAGTTGCCCATTTATCATGCGAGGCTTTATTGACATTTGACGGCTCCTCGTGCTCCGGGATCATCGGTTCTTCGTAGGGCAAGGCGATGTCAGGGCTGATGTCAATATTATATTTTTGGTGGAAAACATGAATTAGTTCCTTCCGGGTTTTAAGGGAACTAATCTTCCGACAATGTACCATCGCAAGGCGGGGGCCGGTTAGGTTTGATTGGTATGATTGAATCATCCTTTGGACCAGGTAGGCTTGTAAGTAGGTCTCTGGGCGGAAGGTATCAGCATACCTTTCGCATTCAGGCGTTCTGAGGTCTTCAGGGATCTCAAAACCGGCATAATCAGACGAGTTGATGGGATTCGACTCCTGCAGCTGTCTCAACTTTTTCATGATCTTTTCAAGCTGTTCATCTTGTTGGTCATTATCTGGCAAATTTGTAGGTGCCAGGAGTGTGCTTAAAGTAGTTATGGATTTGGGTTTAGCTTGAGTGGATTCCATTTGCCTCGAGAGTTGTCGAAGGACAATGGACATCTGTCCTACGCCGTCTTTAATGTTGGTGAGACGATTTTGTACATCATTCTGATCGGGTCCTATCACATGAGGCCATTCGCGGGTGGCTAATAGTTGACGATCCATAATTACCTGTGTTGCAAAAATCATGAATGAGTACGAAAGCAAACAAAGATTGACCCATGGCAATGGTCTAACTGCTTCTTTATTTATCAAAAGAGGATTTTATAGACCACACACTTCCGACATTTAAAACTTGAAATGACAGAAGGAAATACTATGTATTAAACAAAAGTTCCTAAACAATGGGACATAATTTTTACAATATCAATACTAAGGGACACATGATTGCTAGTTATATGCGACGGGGAGCCTTGCTCTTGCACAGGTGCTTGTCTTCTTGGACCGGCTCTGAGACATGCATCCAGCCTATCCCTAAATCCCCTTGCATAAGCTCTGCTTGTTCATGTTGGCTGATCTCGCTGATTGGGTGAGGAATCAATGGCTTCCACTTTGTCGGGATATGATGGTTGTGGATGTAGGACTCAGAGGCATGATGGGCCATTTCTTGTCCCTCAAGCCCTTCAGGTATCACAATTCTTTTGCGATGGCACCTGCTCCACGTTTCCTCGATGATGTCAATCTCGATTGTGTATTCACGACTTTGATGGGTGAAAAGGAGTGGAGGGGCCTTCCTCTTGAAAGGCGGTGGGATCTCCCAAGGGCTCCATACTTGTCGCGCCACCCGATATGGGAAATAAGAGATGCCGCCGGTGAAACCAAGCAACGGAATTGGATGGCGGCGTCTATAAGCAAAGTAAGCTCTTTTTTCATGGAACCAACCAGCACACCATTGGAACGCCTCAGGAGCTGGGTTTCTTAGAAAGTTTATCCAATTTAAACAGCTTTGGCTAGGAATGTATGGTCCTAAAACCATAAATTTCTGAAATGGATTTTCAAAAACATTTATTTCGAGACGATCGCATGAAGCCTCGAAATTCGCTTAGGTGAGAAAATAACCGGACTTGTAAGATTTCTAGGGAGACCCGCATGACTTTTCCGTGTTTTCTTTAAAACGATTGAGGGACAAGAATGTTTCAGCTAAAATCATGTTGACATAATTTTGCCCCCTTAAGATCGATCAACTATCCATGCCATCTTTGGACTTATGACATTTCTTTGATGGGGAAAATGATGAACCCGAAAAGGCCAAGAGGAAAATCTCGCTTTTCGAGTCATGGGTTGATTTTCGAAACAAAAATGAAAAAATGCTAGGGGGCGGTACTATGGTTATTTTCAAGAATTTGCCTCATAACATGAACTTCAGCTCCTAAGAGTCGTGCTAACCCATGCAACGGGATAATGCCTGTTGATGGCCTAACAAGCCTCTTCTCGAGAGGCATTCCAGTGATGATGCTGTATTCTTCTAGAGTTGGGGTTAGCTCGAACCCACCAAATATAAAAGTAGTCGTCTTTGGGCACCAAAAATGTGCCACGGCTTGTATGACTTCGGGGTGAATACGGATTCGGATCAACGATAGAAGATTGTCGCGACCTCCCCGAAGCGGGTTTTGTACCACCTAAGGGTTCGGCTAATGGATTGCTAAGCCTAGACTTAACTCGGGCTCTCCCAAGCCCATACCAATTCGCGACTTAGGTTTGAGTTCTTACATGCAAATGATTTTCAATTAGGAGTCGCCACTAATCTATTTTTGGTGGGTCGATTAGAAACCCAAGTAAAGTAGTGGGAGATTTACTTTACTCCTACGAACCAGAGATTATGGGTACGGGGACTTGGTTACACTAGATTTCTCTAATGCCCTTTCGGTACCTTTTCTTTTTGTTTCAAAAATATTTTGCTGGCAGCTTGAATTGATTTTAATTTATCTTCCTAACATATGAGGTGATCATGCGGGTGCGCAAACCACCAATTTAACACCCAGATAAAACAGTGAATAAATTGCAAAAATTTACCTCAAAGCAACGAAAGCATCTGCGTGGTTAGATCAAAAACCACATCATCGATCTTAGATGTGATTTCTAATTAACACGCAATTTCTTTTTCTTTTTGGTTTTCACTTTATTTAATGGGAACTTAATCTATATGCAATGCGGGCTAGTAATTTAATATGACATGATATGACATAATAACATGGCCTAAGCTACATGATGCAAATGAGATGTTTTTGTGTTTTCTTAATGAGCATGCAATCTATTCAAAATAATTAATTTATTCAAAGACAATTTTTTAGGTATTTTCCATGAAATTCGAAATTATGATCGTTCCATAATTAAATGTGCAATCTAAACGAACAAAATGACCTAATTCTAATGATAGGTAATTTCCAATTAAATGGGCCTAAAAATGACTAAATGAAGTGCATTTCATGAACCTAGTTCTATATGACAATTCATGACATTTTTTTCTTTTTCAAATGCAATTTATCCTAAAAAATAAAACTAATTTATTCTAAGACATTTTTTTTGTATTTTTTATGAAATTCGGAATTATAAAAAAGTGGAAAATATCTACCTAAGTTAAAATGTCATCTAATTTGAATTAGGAATGAAGTTATGTCAAATCCTAATTTAAACTAGAATGCTATCCTAACTTAGAAATCCCTAACTAAAATGCAATCTATTTAAAAACTATTATCTAGAATTAAATTACGTGCGTCTTACTCTAAAATGCAATGACATGCAAAGAATGCCTTAATTCTACATGAATTATGCATGATGGTTTTTTTGCTTTTCTTTATGAAATTCGAAATTAAAACTAACACATAACTAAACGTGCAATTCAAAGAAAAACTAACAACCTAAATGAATGCATTTTTTGTGTTTTCTAAATTCGAAATAAAATCCATATTCTAGATATGCAAAATAACCAGTATTATTCTAGAATTAATTGAAATCCTAATCCAAACATCTTTTGATTTTTCTTAGTGATTTTCTAAAACAAGCATTAAATCCAACAAGCAAGATATTCAAACAAATAAAGGATTAAAATAAACGAAAAAATAACCCGTTGTCTCACGGGTCAAATTAACGATTATTTTTAACCCTAAACATCGACAAGAAATCAAAATAATTAAAAATCTAATCCGACATCTTACGGATCAAATTAATAAATATATTGATTGAACAGTTAATGTATCATAAACAAACCCCGAGAGTTAATATAATTAAAAAAATGACCCGAAATCTTACGGGTCAAATTAATAATTAAATTAAACCTTGGGGACAAATCTACGGATAATGCCTACGAGAATTCATGAACTGAAAATCACTTCAAATTCACATAATAACTACTAAACCTAAAAGAAATAAATAACATAAAGTAAAAAGAAAATAAAACTACCTAATTTCTTTTCTTTTTGTTTTGCTTTTTTTTTTTCTTTCCCTTTTCTTTCCACGCACGTTTGTGGATCTCCAAGGGCGGCTCAAACGATCCGGTGAGGGAACTCCGGCGAGGGGCGAGCCGGCGCGGTGGTGCGGCGGTCACTCCGGCAAGGCGGCGGGCCGCGGGCGGAGCACGGGCGTTGGGCGTCACGACCGCGGGGGCGACGAGCGGCCAAGGCGTGGCGGTCGTCGGGTGTTGGAGCAGAGACAGAGTGGCGCACGGTGCGGCAGATCGGGCGGGCAGGTTTTGTCGAATCGTCGCGGATCGGTGCGAGCAGCCGGCGACGGGCTCGCTGGTCGCTGTGGTGTGGCGGTGCAGTGCTGAAGCGAGGGCGCGAGCTCGCGGGCTAGGGTTCCGGTCGACGGGGCGGTAGGCGCGACGGGATCTCGGGGCAGTGCAGCGCGGTGGCGTCGGCGCAACACGGGTCGTCGGATCGAGAGCTGTCCGTCGGGCTCCGGTGTTGAACTCGGCCGTCGCGGCGTGAAGCGAAGCGACGCGACGGTGGCGTGGCACGGGGAGCAAATGGCAACCTTGCTCGGGCTCGGGCGGAGCGTAATAGCTCGACTCGAGGCTCGGATCGAAGCGTCGGGTCGGAGATCCGCAGTGGCGCTCGGGTTACGGCGGGCCGTGCGAGTTCGCGGACGAGGCGGTGGCTCGGTGGTTCGTTGCGGGCACGAGCGGATCTCAAGCGGCGGTGTGGGCACCTATGGCGTCGGGCGGCGGGGGCGATGCCTTCGCCGCTTCGGTCGCAACTCCGGTGCGGCTTCGCTTGGAGGAAGCTCGGGTCGACAACGACACGGCTTGGGTTGGTTGCTAGGCGACGAGCGGCGCTCGGGAGACGGTCGTCGGGCCGGGCGTCGGGCGGATCTGTCTCGAGCGGCGGGGACGCCGGGGAGACGGTCGTCGAGCCGGGCGTCGGGTGGATCCGGCTCGGCGGTGGTGTGCGAGCTGCGGTAACGGCGTCGGGGTCGGTGGCGTGGAGACGAGCGGAGGTGCAGACGCGGGCTGCTGGCGTGGTGGCTGGTACTCACGGCGTCGGGTGGAGGTGCAGGTTCCCGGGACGGTGTTGCTGGTGGTGTGGGGGTCGTGTGCGAGAGACGGGCGGCACGGAGCGAGCTTCTTTGGAAGGAGATGCGGGCACCGGTTCGGGGTGCGCGACGTCGGGAGCGCGGGCTTGGAGTGGAGCTGTCCACGGTATCGGAGGGTCGTTCGGGGTCCCGCGGCGGCGGACGGAGACGCGGAGGCGGAGGCGACCGCCGCCGACGGCGGAGGTGCTCGGGCGCTCGCGGCCGTGGAGACTCGGGCTGCTGCGAGAGGCCGCTTCTTGCCTGTGGCGAGCGGGCGAGGCGCGGGCGAGGAGCTGCGGACGTCGGCGATGGCGGGCGGTGGGCGGCACGGCGGCCGGAGATGGGAGGAGGTGCGGCGGCAAGCAACCGCGAGTCGTAGGCGTTGAGCGTCGGTGGGGCTCGGGGATGGCGGTCGTGGAGGCTTCCCCTTGCGGGGAAGATGAACAGTCGCGCCCCCAAGGGGACCTTCTCTTTTTTTAATCGCCCCCCACTCTTCCTTCGTTCTTTCGTGTATTTATAGGCTTGAAGTAGCGTGAGTAAGAGGCGGCCATCATTTCCTCACTATTCCACGTCGTGCTTCTTCGAATCGGACGCCACCGCCCGACATTTCCCAACTGCCGATCTTTTCTTCTTGCGGCAAATTGCAGAACTCCACGTCTCCTATTTCATGCGTGCATGTGCATGTATTAATGAGGGAGAGACAACGGACGTGCAAGACTTCTTCTTTCCTCATTTTTTGTGCGTGTTCGGACCAACGAAGAAAGAGACCGCCTTTTGTGAATATTATCGACCGCGAGCCGCCGCGTCTTGTTGCCTTTTTAATACCGATGCGAAAAATGCGACTTCATGAAATGCAATTTTACTTTTTCTTTTTATTATTATTTTTTTTATGCAACTAATTACTAAATGATTAGGTAAAATTTAGGTGTCAACAGCTGCCCCTCTTTGAAGGTGGGCTCGCGAGAGTTGCCTTTAAAGACAAATTGAGGCCTAAATTTTGGTCATGTTCATGCAATGAATGATTTTTGTTGGAACATGAATTCCATTTTTTTTAATGCAATTTATATGATGCATGGAAATACTAATGCAAATGATAGATGAACCTACCTGGAATAACTTACCTTCGAGGAGGATAGAGTAGTTCGAGATAATTGGTGTTACCTATCCAGGACCCGTACCATTCTACGGTCGCCTAGAATAGTAAAATGACTTTGTGACAATACTGCTTTCCCAGGACCCGTACCATTCTACGGTCGCCCAGTATAGCAGGAAGGAGCTGCTTTCTCAGGACCCGTACCATTCTACGGTCGCCCAATACGGCAGGAAGGGGTTGCTTTCTCAGGACCCGTACCATTCTACGGTCGCCCAATACGGCAAAAAAAGTTTTGTAAGGATCTGCTTTCCTAGGACCCGTACCATTCTACGGTCGCCCAGTATGGCAGAAAGGAGCTGCTTTCTCAGGACCCGTACCATTCTACGGTCGCCCGATACGGCAGGAAGGGGTTGCTTTCTCAGGACCCGTACCATTCTACGGTCGCCCAGTATGGCAGAAAGGAGCTGCTTTCTCAGGACCCGTACCATTCTACGGTCGCCCAATACGGCGAAAGGTTTTGTCTAGGACCCGTACCATTCTACGGTCGCCTAAACGAGGGTTTACTTTCCAGGGACCCGTACCATTCTACGGTCGCTGTTAGAGCAATAAATGTTGTTTAGGACCCGTACCATTCTACGGTCGCCTAAATGGAGATTTTGCTTGGCTAGGAACCGAACCATTCTTCGTTCGCCCGGCGTTGCAACTTGGAGAAAAATCTTTGGGGACTTAACCAATAGACACTCAATGTTAGGTGAGATGAATATTGGATTAAGAAGACTCGAAATACCTAGATCCAGGACTAAGGTATAACGAAAAGATCGAAAGCATTCATATTCAGAATGAAATGCTTAACAACAAAAGTTTTTGAGACATCCGGATCCGAGACGAGATGTCAAGACTTTGAGAACTTAACCAATAGACACTCAATGTTAGGTGAGATGAATATTGAATTAAGAGGACTCGAAATACCTAGATCCAGACTAAGGTACAACGAAAGAGCTCAGAAAGCATTCATATCCAGAATGAAATGCTTAACAAAGAGTTTGAAACATATATCAAGAATTTGGGAATACCTAGGACAAATCGAGATATTCGTGAAGGTCACTTACCTCTTGGTAGAAAGAAGCTTTGGAATATCAAGGATGTACTTCAAATATTCATGGAGGTTTCTCACCTCGAGGCTTCTAAAAGCAACATGAATGTCAGGAGCTCTTGGGTCTTCAAGGAAACATTACCTGTTAGACATGATTAGAGCAAAAATACATGCATTCACCAAAGAATTAAGCAATTCAGCACACTCCAAAGTCCACTGAAGTTTTTTTATTCAATCAAGATTTGTGCATGATGGTTTTACCATATTTGCACCACCAAATTTCCACTGGGGAGAATCATCACTTAAGACAATTTTCACTCATGACATGGATTTTCAAGAATACCAAATGAGAGACTTTCAGTTAGAAAGGACTTTCACTCACTCTCATTAAGAAGGCTATTTTGTCCCAACCATTAATGTGGGATCACAGGAATCACTCAATCTTACTTTCATCATGTCAACAAGGGTTCGAGCATTCTCGCAAGCGGTACGACCTTGTCAATGAGAGAGGCCTTTATCAAGACTGTAATGTGGGCTTGGTCAATGGCTCAACAAAGAGGACTCTTCGAGTCAAGGCTAATGGAAGAACAATACTTTGCAATCATCTCCGGGTTTACAAGTCAAGTAACTTGCGGAATGAGATAGAAATGGTCTTGCTCACACTTCTTCGAGCAATGCTTATAAACATATGAATTCCTACATTAATTTCAGTGCCCTAATCTGAAGAGACTTTGTAAGGGACGTAACGTAGGCCAAGTTCATGGGTTGAGAAATGAATGGATCATTAGGCTCAAAATGTGTATAGGGGGATGAGAATTGGTGCTCATCTTGGCATTGTCCCGGGTCTTCTTCTCCACCATTGGGATTTTCCTTATAGGTACTATAAAACTTGGCTTTTGAGTTCTTTGAGTACCACTCCATTGAGAATTCACTCTCTCTCTTTCATTTTTTACGGGCATTGGCCTTGCTTTTACTAGGCACACTGCTTTTTCATGCCCCTTCTGTTTTCGCTTCTTCTTTTTTTATGACTTTTGACACACTACATGTATTGAATCACCACGTAATGCTTTAACATTTGGGTTCTTGGGGATTTTTTCATTTTTTTTTCGGCACTCTGGACTCTACTGCTTGAGTATTTGTCTTTTGCCTTGCCCCAGTGTGGGGGATGATCACCAATTGAGTTAAATGAAACGAATTTACAGGCTCAAGGGGGTATGCAATGGATAAAGTGTGTAGGATAGAGAAAAAACTGCTCTTCATCATCCTAAGGCACTTAAATTACCGTATGAATTCAATGTAATAGCAATACCTGAAGATTGATGCAAGTGAGAGCAAGAATATTCCTATCAATTTCCTCACCTCATGATGTTGTCTTACCTCCAGCCTGCCCCAATGTGGGGTGGTTCTTGACAGGGGTAATTTTAAAAATTATCCACATGTGTGGGCTCAAAAGGGTTTAAACAATGGATGATCATGTAGTGTTTGGGATAGAGAATGAACCGTCTCTCATCATTTCGATCATCGTACTTTTCGCGAGAGAACTCTTTTCCTCACAGACATGGAACTTCCTACACTCGTCTCACCGGTGTATGAGCAAGGGACTGTGTATAGGATAGGGCTTGCCTTTCATCATTCTGACATGTCTCATTTAACATGTTCAGTCCATTCCACATCATTCATTAACTTGATCTGCGATGATAATCTTGATGGAATTGGTAATTTAAGCGGGTAAAACTATAATGCAAAAATTTCCTTTGAAATGTCACAATCACTTCATGAACTTATCAGCTTTGAACACAAAGAGTTTGCAGCTCAAAGAAAGAAAATGATGGAAAAAAATGTTTTTTTTTTTTTTTTTTTTTTTTTTTAATAATTTGGCAAAACATTTGGAAAACCTTTTGACACGAGAAAGCATGATGAAGCCCGGGCCTCGGGGTTCTCCTTGGATTTTTCTTTTCTTTCATTGGTTGGATATCATCAACATGGCTGGTTTGGTATACCCCATCATGCCCTCAAAATAAAGCTTGTAATTGTAATCGATATTCATCAATCAAATTACATTTGTTGGAATGGAAAGTATGACAATCAAAGCAAACATCAACTCCTAACAAGCGATATGCAAAATGCGACAATCAAAGCGAAAGCAAATCCTAGAAAACAATAAAAGCGATAAGATTCCCGCGCAGGGGAGTACAAAAAAGTAAATGTGTTACTCTTGTGGGCTAGCACCCATTTCCTCCGATGGTTCTTCATCAATGGCGCCTATAAGGAGATCATCGAATAGGGTCGTGATCCCTTCCATCTCATTATCTGGATCCTCTGTCTTTGAAGTTGTCGGGTCATCCATGCTACTCCATCCATCGGGCGCGATTCCTCGGGTGTCGATCACTCCTCCTTCATCATGCATCATTCTAGCAGGGCCGGGGAATGTCTTGCGAATATCGAGGAATAATGAGTTTTTCCTCTCTTGTTCATGTCCTCCCCCTCTTCCATGGTACCCTAATCCGGCGGAACGAGACCTTCAAGGGGTTTCAATCGGATTCCGGATGCCCTGCTCTTTTTTACCAAGTCCACGACCAGGAATAAAGCCATTTCCAACCATCACTCTTGCTACCATAACTGCTGCAGTTGACACATCAGGGATAGGTGGTGTCAATCCTCGAGATGCATGAATAGTGGACACGAGTTCGAACGATTGGTAACTCGACTCCTCCCTAGGTTCCGGCTCGACATAAGGGATGGCTGTCTCATGATAAATCCGATGATCCTCCTCGCCATGAACAATGACTAGTTTTCCTTTGACAACAAATTTCACGCTTTGGTGAAGACTTGATGGTACAGCTCCAGCAGTATGAATCCAAGGACGACCTAACAGGAAATTGAATCCAGTAGGGATGTCCATTACTTGGAAAAGGACGTTGAACATCACCGGACCTATTTGTAGATCAAGGTGGGTCTCCCCTATCACTTCCTTTCTTGTACCATCAAAAGCTCGGACGGAGGTCTTTGCAGCATTTATTTTTGAAGGATCTATTTTAAGGCGATGAAGAGTCGCCAATGGACGGATATTCAAGGCAGACCCATTATCAATGAGTACTCGAGCCACATGAGAAGCCTTGCACTTGACAGATATATATATAACGCCTTAGTATGTCCCCTTCCTTCAAGAGGGAATTCTTCATCAGAAAAGGCTATTAAATCTTTGAGAAGGATCGACCCTACAAAATCCTCCAACCTGTTTACCTCGATCGTCTCCGGTACATGAACTTCACTCAAGACCTTCATTAGAGACTTTTGATGCGTAGGAGAGACGTTTGCAAGAGTTCAAGTAAAGAGATTTGAGCAGGCAATTTTCGCAACCGGTCGACCACGTTATACTCACTCGCTTTGATTATAGCCAGAAATTCTTTAGCCTCTTCATCGAATCGGCTTTGCGGGTTGGGTATTAGCTTGAGCATAGGTTCGACCGGACCTTGTAATCGAGGTCAACATCTAGCTCGTATGACCGGGGACGGCTTTGTTATTGTTGTACCGATACAACTGGGGCACCTCAATTATTATCTCCTCATCAGTTGAAGGCTCTTCCACTAACAGTCCTTCGTGGTCGGAGGCGTCCTCAAGTGGGGGCATGTCCTCGATCAACGGATCTGGTTCACTCCTTTTAGCATTTAGCTCAGCAAATTCTTTCTCCCAATCAATGATGACTTGAGAGATAGTTGACACTACTCCAGTTTGATCAGCATACCCGATCATGCCAGCCTTAACCATTTCTTGAACTCTTTCCTTCATGGTAGGGAAGGGAGGATTCTCATCTGTCGAATAGTAACCAACTCTAACTAATCCGCTGTAGATATCTTTGTGAGACATCTTCAAGTTCATCTTTTTGCCAGCATTGAACTCAAAGATTGCATTCACGTTTCCCTCATGTTCCGGCAACGGATTCTTTTTGACATTTGGTTGGGTGGCACGGAAAGAAAATGCCTTAGTATCCAATAAATTTTGGATCTTGTGCTTCAAAGTCATGCATTCATCAGTCGAATGGCCCACCTCTCCCATATGATATTCACATTTTTTGGAGGGATCATAGTTGGAGAGTTTTTCAGTATTGGGTCGCTTTGGTTCGTGGGAGATCAATCCCTTCTTTTGGAGTATCGGCGGGACTGAGATAAAGGACCGGGAAGAGGAGAGAACGCCTTTTGGTGAATTGTCGCGGTGCATGCATTCGGCCTCCATCTTGCTGATTCCCGGGGACATGAACAATCGGAGGCTTACTAGGGGTTGCTTGCGCATATGCAACATTAACTTCAGTGATTGGTTCTTTGTCTTTCCTTGCAATAAATCTTTTGCCTGCAAGGGTTGGTTCATTAAATCATCCATCTCTCAGCCCTGTCTCAATTTGTTCACCCACTGGGATGAGTTGATTGAAGTTCTCAACATACGTGCTGGCCATCCGATTACGAAACTCAAATGGGAGGGTTTTGACGAACAACTTCATCAGTTCTTTGTCCGTGGGTTCAGGAGTGATTTGGGCGGCCAGATTTCGCCATCTTATGGCATATTCTTTAAACGACTCACTCCTCTTTTTCTCCATTCGTTCGAGATCCTCTCGTGAAGGTGCAATGTCCATGTTGAACTTGTATTGCTTGAGAAATGCATCGGCCACCTCATTCCAAGTGTCGAGGAGGTTTATGTTTTTCATAATATACCGGTTCGGTGCAGGCCCGACCAAACTCATTTGGAATGATTGGATCATAAGGGGCTCATTTTTGACATGCTGAGCCATCCTTACATGGTACATCTGCAGGTGAGCTTTCGGACAAGAAGTACCATCATACTTCTCGAACTCCGGCATTTTAAACTTGTTTGGTGTCTTAACCTTCTCATAAACAGACAGGTCAATTGGAAGTGAGTTCCGCGATCCTTGCAATTGTTTCACTTTCTCTTCAAGTTTTGCAAGGCGTTCACTTTGCTCCGTCTTAGGAGTCTTTGTCGAGACTTGGCTTTCTCGGCGATGATTGGAAGTATGTCATCCTCCAATTCAGGCATGTCATCATCAACCATCTGACCTTCCTTGCCTGTTTTGGGATTATTAACTCGGGTAGAGTAGGTGCAGAAACGGGATTCACCCGGAGGGATTCGATTTGGGCAGTCATAAGTTGCATAGATGTAAGCAACCGTTTGAGCTGATCTTCCATGCTGGTAATACGATCACGCATCTCGGTTTGGTCAGCCATTTTAGCTCTTGATCGTGTAATAATAGGCGAACGTGGCGGATCCGTTACCACCTATAAAAAAAAGGGTAATGTAAGAACCAATGATAAAATAGGAAAATGACCCATGACAATGGTCTAAACGCCCGATTTTATTAAAAATTTACTTGAAATATAAAGTCAAACTTCCTAACAATGAACTAAGAATTGAAATTCGACTCCTAAATATTGAACTAAAAATTGAAAGCATTGAAGTGGAAATTGAAATAAAGATCCCTAAACATCAAAAACTCAAAACATTTCATTTTATATGCTTTCGGGATCCCAACGCCTTGCGAAGCTTCTTATTTTCAGCTTCAAGCATTTCCACTTTCCGCTTAAGATGCTCAATTTGTGCTCGCTGAGTAGGCTTCTCGGTCACATCGGGGACCACGGACGTAATGCGGCGGGAATCCGGTGTTGTTGGATGTAGAATGCCGATGCATGGTGGACCTCCTCCTTGCCTTTCGGTCTCTTGGGCACCAAAATCTTTTCTAGATGGCATTCATTCCATGCATCAATGATCATCTGGACCTCGTTGAAATAATCATAGTCCGTACGAACAAAACGAACTTGGAACAATTCCGTCTTGAGGGGCGGAGGAACTTCTTGAAGAGCTCTGTACTGACGGGCCACCCTATATGGGTAGTAGGAGGTAGCACCGAAAAGGCCCAAAGAACGGGATAGGCTCATCATACTTGTGAGAGAAACGAGCTTCCTCAACATGAAGCCATTTAGTATGCCATAGGAATGCCTTGGGCCTAGGATTTCTCAAAAAATTAACCCAACGGGCATATTGTTTATTTGGGGAAAAACGTTCCAAAACCGCAAATTTTTGTATGGGGTGCCTTAAATCATCAATTTTAAATTGTTTCATTAGGTGCCCAAAACCTTTTATGTGCGAGAAAAACCATATTTGCAAAAGTTCAGGGAGGGCGCGCATGGTCTTTTCTTCATTTTGCTTGAAACGGTTCAATGATAAGAATGTTTCGGCTAAAACCATATTAACATAATTTAACCCATTGCAAACACGATTAACCACCCCGGAAATTGAAGGATTAATAGCATTTCTTCGATAAGGAAAAACGATTAGTCCGAAAAATGCTAATATGAAGATCCTAGCTTTTGAAATCATTGATTGACTTGCAAAACACTCTTCCAAAAATGAAAATGGGCATGCAAAACAATTGGCTTTGATAACCTTCCTTACCCTTTCGGTTTCGATTTCTAAAAATTGTGATAATTCAGAAATAGAATCTATACCGATAGGCGGTCTAACAAGTTCCTTTTCCGGGGCATTCCAATGGCAACACTATATTCTTCAAGTGTTGGAGTCAGCTCGAACTCACCAAATATGAAGGTGGAAGTTTGTGGACACCGAAGTGAGGGAGTGCTTGTATTACACCAGTGGACGTTGATCTCTAACGTGGGAGAAGTCGGGGGATCCTAGCTTTCACATATCTCATGCCATCTTGATCTAGCTGGTCCAACCACATCTTGAGCTCTTTTTGGGAGTGGAAATGAATTGTACGTCGGTTTTCCCCATTGCATATAAAACAAAACGACGACGAAACCTATTGTCATGGGCCGACAAGAATTACAATAAAGTAAGTAAATTGCAAGAATTTAGACAACTTACTTTCACCGGGAAGATGACAATCACATAGACACATCGCATGAGACGTGAGGCTCGATTTCTATCTAAAAGGCTTAACAAAGTGGAGCTAAGAGGGTGATCGACCGTTGCGGTCTCGCATTAACGTCGGGTCCTCTTAACTCCGGGCTCGAGTCGAATGGAATGTCCAATAGTCACGCAGTCTCGCGGATATGGACAAAACACATTTCGACACCATGAAAAACTTTCGGGAAGAGAAGGTCAACCTCTACATAGCAATCTCGCTTTAGAGGAAGTATACTTCTCAACACCATCCTAGAAATCCTATCGCAGCCTAGGTCGGACCGCGGGTTGTGTGTGCGGAGATAGTGTGGTGCTAAAGCAATAAAGCATGCACAACAATTTAAATGCAAACAGCACTTCTAATAAATCATTCATCCCACACTCCAACCTGCAAGACAAACATTAGCAAAGACTACTCCCCTTATACCTCCCATCTGCAAGAACATTTAACACCTTAAAAATGTTAGGGACGTGCACAGGATCCTCGCGGCCAAACAAAAACATTTTTCAAAAGAAAAGAAAAATTGGCCTAAGTCCACTAAGTGTTTTAACACAAGTCCCCGGTGGAGTCGCCAAGCTGTCGCGACCTCCCGAAGCGGGTTTTGTACCACCTAAGGGTTCGGCTAATGGATTGCTAAGCCTAGACTTAACTCGGGCTCTCCCAAGCCCATACCAATTCGCGACTTAGGTTTGAGTTCTTACATGCAAATGATTTTCAATTAGGAGTCGCCACTAATCTATTTTTGGTGGGTCGATTAGAAACCCAAGTAAAGTAGTGGGAGATTTACTTTACTCCTACGAACCGAGAGATTATGGGTACGGGGACTTGGTTACACTAGATTTCTCTAATGCCCTTTCGGTACCTTTTCTTTTTGTTTCAAAAATATTTTGCTGGCAGCTTGAATTGATTTTAATTTATCTTCCTAACATATGAGGTGATCATGCGGGTGCGCAAACCACCAATTTAACACCCGGATAAAACAGTGAATAAATTGCAAAAATTTACCTCAAAGCAACGAAAGCATCTGCGTGGTTAGATCAAAAACCACATCATCGATCTTAGATGTGATTTCTAATTAACACGCAATTTCTTTTTCTTTTTGGTTTTCACTTTATTTAATGGGAACTTAATCTATATGCAATGCAGGCTAGTAATTTAATATGACATGATATGACATAATAACATGGCCTAAGCTACATGATGCAAATGAGATGTTTTTGTGTTTTCTTAATGAGCATGCAATCTATTCAAAATAATTAATTTATTCAAAGACAATTTTTAGGTATTTTCCATGAAATTCGAAATTATGATCGTTCCATAATTAAATGTGCAATCTAAACGAACAAAATGACCTAATTCTAATGATAGGTAATTTCCAATTAAATGGGCCTAAAAATGACTAAATGAAGTGCATTTCATGAACCTAGTTCTATATGACAATTCATGACATTTTTTTTCTTTTTCAAATGCAATTTATCCTAAAAAATAAAACTAATTTATTCTAAGACATTTTTTTTGTATTTTTTTTATGAAATTCGGAATTATAAAAAAGTGGAAAATATCTACCTAAGTTAAAATGTCATCTAATTTGAATTAGGAATGAAGTTATGTCAAATCCTAATTTAAACTAGAATGCTATCCTAACTTAGAAATCCCTAACTAAAATGCAATCTATTTAAAAACTATTATCTAGAATTAAATTACGTGCGAGTCTTACTCTAAAATGCAATGACATGCAAAGAATGCCTTAATTCTACATGAATTATGCATGATGGTTTTTTTTTGCTTTTCTTTATGAAATTCGAAATTAAAACTAACACATAACTAAACGTGCAATTCAAAGAAAAACTAACAACCTAAATGAATGCATTTTTTGTGTTTTCTAAATTCGAAATAAAATCCATATTCTAGATATGCAAAATAACCAGTATTATTCTAGAATTAATTGAAATCCTAATCCAAACATCTTTTTGATTTTTCTTAGTGATTTTCTAAAACAAGCATTAAATCCAACAAGCAAGATATTCAAACAAATAAAGGATTAAAATAAACGAAAAAATAACCCGTTGTCTCACGGGTCAAATTAACGATTATTTTTAACCTAAACATCAGACAAGAAATCAAAATAATTAAAAATCTAATCCGACATCTTACGGATCAAATTAATAAATATATTGATTGAGCAGGTTAATGTATCATAAACAAACCCCGAGTTAATATAATTAAAAAAATGACCCGAAATCTTACGGGTCAAATTAATAATTAAATTAAACCTTGGGGACAAATCTACGGATAATGCCTACAGAATTCATGAACTGAAAATCACTTCAAATTCACATAATAACTACTAAACCTAAAAGAAATAAATAACATAAAGTAAAAAGAAAATAAAACTACCTAATTTCTTTTCTTTTTGTTTTGCTTTTTTTCTTTCACCTTTTCTTTTCCACGCACGTTTGTGGATCTCCAAGGGCGGCAGCTCAAACGATCCGGTGAGGGAACTCCGGCGAGGCGGACCGGCGGTGGTGCGGCGGTCACTCCGGCAAGGGCGGGCCGCCGGCGGCGGAGCACGGGCGTTGGGCGTCACGACCGCGGGCTGACGAGCGGCCAAGGCGTGGCGGTCGTCGGGTGTTGGAGCAGAGACAGAGTGGCGCACGGTGCGGCAGATCGGGCGGGCAGGTTTTGTCGAATCGTCGCGGATCGGTGCGGCGGCCGGCGGGCTCGGCTCGGCCCAGTGTGGTGTGGCGGTGCGATCTTTGAAGCGAGCGCGAGCTCGCGGGCTAGGGTTCCGGTCGACAGGCAGCGGTAAGCGCGATGGGATCTCGGGGCAGTGCAGCGCGGTGGCGTCAGCGCAACACGGGTCGTCGGATCAGAGAGCTGTCCGTCGGGCTCCGGTGTTGAACTCGGCCGTCGCGGGCGTGAAGCAGAAGCGGCGCGACAGTGGCGTGGCACAGGGAGCAGCAATGGCAACCTTGCTCGGGCTCGGGCGAGAGCGTAATAGCTCGACTCGAGGCTCGGATCGAAGCGTCGGGTCGGAGATCTGCGGGTGGCGCTCGGGTTACGGCCGAGTGTGCGAGTTCGCGGACGAGGCGGTGGCTCGGTGGTTCGTTGCGGGCACGAGCGGATCTCAAGCGGCGGTGTGGGCACCTATGGCGTCGGGCGGCGGGGGCGTGCCTTACGCCGGGTCGCAACTCCGGTGCGGCTTCGCTTGGAGGAAGCTCGGGTCGACAACGACACAGCTTGGGTTCAGCTGCTAGGCGACGAGCGGCGCTCGGGGAGACGGTCGTCGGGCCAGGCGTCGGGCGGATCTGTCTCGAGCAGCAGGGGACGCCGGGAGACGGTCGTCGAGCCGGGCGTCGGGTGGATCCGGCTCGGCGGTGGTGCGCGAGCTGCGGTAACGGCGTCGGGGTCGGTGGCGTGGAGACGCAGCGGAGGTGCGGACGCGGGCTGCGGCGTGGTGGGCGGTACTCACGGCGTCGGGTGGAGGTGCGGGTTCCCGGGACGGTGTTCTTTGGTGGTGTGGGGGTCGTGTGCGAGAGACGGCGGCACGGAAGCGAGCTTCTTTGGAAGGAGATGCGGGCACCGGTTCGGGGTGCGCGACGTCGGGAAGCGGCGGGCTTCGGAGTGGAGCTGTCCACGGTATCTGCGGAGGGTCGTTCGGGGTCCCGCGGGCGGCGGACGGAGACGCGGAGGCGAGAGGCGACCGCCGGCGGCGGCGGAGTGCTCGGGCGCTCGCGGGCTGTGGAGACTCGGGCTCTTTGCGGAGAGGCTTTCTTGCGCCATGGCGAGCCCAGGGCTGAGCGCGGCGAGGAGGCTGCGGACGTCGGCTGATGGCGGGCGGTGGGCGGCACGGCGACCGGAGATGGGAGGAGGTGCGGCGGCAAGCAACCGCGGTCGTAGGCGTTGAGCGTCGGTGGGGCTCGGGGATGGCGGTCGTGGAGGCTTCCCCTTGCGGGGAAGATGAGCATCGCGCCCCCAAGGGGACCTTCTCTTTTTAATCGCCCCCACTCTTCCTTCGTTCTTTCGTGTATTTATAGGCTTGAAGTAGCGTGAGTAAGAGGCGGCCATCATTTCCTCACTATTCCACGTCGTGCTTCTTGAATCTGGACGCCACCGCGACATTTCCCAACTGCTGATCTTTTTCTTCTTGCGAGGCAAATTGCGAGAACTCCACGTCTCCTATTTCATGCGTGCATGTGCATGTATTAATGAGGGAGAGACAACGGACGTGCAAGACTTCTTCTTTCCTCATTTTTTGTGCGTGTTCGGACCAACGAAGAAAGAGACCGCCTTTTGTGAATATTATCGACCGCGAGCCGCCGCGTCTTGTTGCCTTTTTAATACCGATGCGAAAAATGCGACTTCATGAAATGCAATTTTACTTTTTCTTTTTATTATTATTTTTTTATGCAACTAATTACTAAATGATTAGGTAAAATTTAGGTGTCAACAAAGATGACCGACTTTGGCTTTCACACGCTCTTGGGCATACTGGTCCAATTGACCCCACCATCTGAAGAGCTCTGCCTTGGGAGTGGGAATAAGCTAGATGTCATCTTCTCCCATCGCATATAAACTGGGACTCGAAAAACTTACCCTAAATTGCCATGAGTCAATAAAAGGACTGAGTAAAAGTAAATAAATTACTTTGCTTTTAAAGAAAATGGCAAGCACAAAGACATGCACATGAGATGTGCGGCTCGATTTCTAACTGAGAAGGTTTGTTGAAATTAAAAGGATATCCGCCCATCGCAGTCTCGCGTTAGCGATACCCTCCTAATCTCGGCTGGAGAAATTCGGGGAAAAGAAAGGCAACCTCTACATCGCAGTCTCGCGTTCGAGGTCGTATCTTTCTTGACACCATCCTAAATATCCTATGGCGGCCCGGAGTCCGGCGGCCGGGTTGTGTGTGCCATGTGTAGTGCTGAAACATAAAGCATGCGCCACAATTCATAATCACAAGACAATCTATTTTAAGCAAAGTTAAAATAAATTTCTAAACTACTAACCTGCATAATAAAAAAACTAAGTCAGTAAAGAATTTAAACAAGGCAAAAAAAGGCCTAAGTCCTCAAAGTCCCCAGCGGAGTCGCCAAGCTGTCGCGACCTCTTTTTTTTTGGCGCCCGATCGGGGCGGGCGCCTAGTGGAGGCTAATGGCTTGGCTAAGTTTATTAAGCTTGGACTCTCCCAAGTCCACCAATTCACGACTTTAATAGTCTAAGTTTTTAATCTGTAAGTTAATTTTTAAAACAGAGTCGCCACTAATCAATTTGGGATGGGTTGATTAGAAACCCATGCGAAATATTGGGAGAAATATTCGTTCCTGCGCAACCAGAGAAATTAGGATCGGGGACTTGATTACACTAGTTAATCACTAATGCCCTTTCGGTACCTAACCTTGTTTAAACCCTGCGGCTTTTGGATGTTTTAGGGATTTTCCACGCATTTTTGGAAAAAAAAAAAAAAAAACATTTTTGAACCTTTTTCCAATTTTTTTTTTGACATAAAAGGGATTTTTTTTTGGATTTTTGGTAAAAAATACAAGTCTTTTTGGCTTTTTCTGAATTTTTGGCATTTTTTGGAAAATATGGAATTTTTGATTTTTGATTTTTGATTTTTGATTTTTTTTTTTGGAAAATAAAATATTTTTTAATATATATTTTTTTGGAAAATAAAGTATTTTTTTTATTTTTCTTGATTTTTCTCGAAAATAAAATATTTTCTGTTTTTTATTAAAATATTTTTTTAATATTTTTCGAAATTATATATTTTTATTTTGATTTTTTTTGGAAAATAAAAAAGCCGATCGCATACGGGCCCGCGACACGGGCCCGACTCGGATTTTTGGACTTTTTTTATTTTTTATTTTATTTTGAAACGGTGCCGTTTGGGGGAGAACCGGTGAAACCCTACCCGGTTCCCCGACCCGGGTCCAACCCAACGACCTGGGTCGCGATTTTTTTTTTTTTTTTTTTTTTAAAAGATGCTACGTCGTTTTTTGGGGGGAAACCCTGCCCGGTTCCCCCCCGACCCGGTCCGACCCAATGACCCGGGTCTCGACCCGAAAAAATTGGGAACCCTAGGGTTCCCGATTCGCGCGCCGAGGAGGAGGACTAGGCGGGCACGGCGGCGATGGCGGCGACAGCAACGAGACGGGGCGGGTGAAGGCGAAGGCGGCGGACGGCGACCCGAACTCGCACTGTCTCGGCGAGCTGTTGCGGTGTCCGAGTCGGGGAGTAGCGGCCGGCGTCGGGGCGATGCTCGGTCACGGCGACGGGGCGGCTTGGTTCGAGGCGGCTCGACACGGCGGATTTCCGATCTACGCCCCGGATCCGACCCTCTCTCCTTCGATTCCTCTCTCGCTCGGCCCCCTTTCGCCCTCCGATTTCCCTCCTCTCTGCGAGTTCGCTTGCTGGCGGCCTCCCCCGATGTCTCTCGGTGGGAGGTCGTTTAAGCTCACGACCCGCTTCCTCCCTCGCTCACTCTTCGGTCTCCCCCCGAAGTCTCTCAGGAGAAGGTTTCCAAGCTTGCGATGATCTTGGACGGAGGTGGTGCCGGCTATTTATAGGCGAAGGAATCCGGTCGACGGAGAGCTCTGGCCGTCGGTCTTCCGCATGCCAACCGGCCTTGGCGCGGCTGGACCGGCGTCACCTCAGCCACCCACTTGCTTGCTTTGAAGGCACGTCCCATCACCAACTGGCTTGTGCGCATCGTCGTTGCGTGTCCGTCCGGCGTCGCGCCTTCTGCGCGTGGCTTACAGAGAAGGAGCAAAACCAGAAGAAAAAAGAAGAAAGAAGAAGGAAGAAGAAGGAAGAAGGAAGAAAAGGGGGAAAGGGGGGCGCGTCACGCAGACCGGGCCGAGAGGAGCCCACGCGAAAAAAAAAAGAGGGGCTGGGCTCAAAGGCCCAGCCCGACGGGCTATTTTTCGCTTTATTTTTTTTTTTTTTTTTTTTTTTTTTGCTTTGTTATTTTGTTTATTTATTATCCGAAAAAAGATGAAATAAAATCAAATGAACTAAAATAAAGTAAAACCTAATTAAAATGAAAATTTAGGCGTCAACAATAAGCTGAGCAAAAGGACTGAAGCCCTACGAGCAGCATGTATAAGAGGATGGCCAGAAGAGCCAGAATCTTCGAGAAACTGTAGTTGGACATCCTCATCAACATTCGGACCTTTGTGTTCCACGAATCATCGTAGAACTTCCTGACGCTCGTGATCATCCCATCCGCTTGGATATTGCGGGTTGATTTGATGGACTTGATTGCACCGTTGAAGATTGACGTGACGTCATTGTCTTTCATGTGGCTTATGAGGATGTTACAGTCCCTAAGCAACTTCACATCTTCCATGGTGTTGATAAGCCCGCTCATCAGTCTCACATAGCCTGCAAATTTGAGGGAGTTGGACATGGCCATCGCTTCATATGCAACTAGATTACAAATGATAACCTCAGTGTTCACGCCCACTTGGATGACGGGCAAGTGTAACATGGCTTTGCTCTCGTCGAATTGAATGTCCATGATAGTCTCGGTCGGGCAGAATTTTATCCCGGCTTTAGCAAGATTAGAAGCTGTAGGAATCAAGGTATTATCTGCTACTGGTGCTTCTTGTAGAAAGTTTGAAAGAGCAATCGTTAGGTCAGAGAGCGGTAGGGCAAGCAAATGTTTTGCCATCTCGGCAAAAGATTGGACTACAGGTAAGTCGAAGTTCTTGACTGCTCCAAGAACTTTGGGCCCATAGCTGTCGCACAGTTTTTTAATGTGAGTCAAGGTACTGGAACCGGTTTCCTTGGTCGCAGTAACAGTTCTTGTCGAAAAATCTTCTGCATGAATGTCAATCTTGGCTTCGTCTCCTTGGGGCACGACCATGTGGGGCACGACCATGTGATACAGAAGATCCAATAGATGTGCATGTTCCAAAGCTGTATCGGGTGAATACGTCTTTATCTCCTTGATCGGTGAGAGAGCCTTGCAATATGTTACCAATATCTAGGGAAAGATGTCTTCGACGAAGCGCTTTTGTTGGTCATCGTCCAGAGTGGAGAGCGTCAACATCTTCTTCATAAAGAAGAAGGGGATTTGATTCTCCAGCTTTATCACATCCCTGAGAATGGCATCCTCAGCCAGTTTCCGCCCTATGGGCTTGGCCAAGTTCCTCGGCCTTTCTGAGGACTCGAGGGTTGTCTTGACGATGCTGTGGTGGCATAGAAAATCGAACAGGAAGGAAGAATCGACAGCCATGATCCACGCTAACTGGTTTTCATCCAGTTCCAAAAACTTATGGTAACAAGCGCGGACTTTCTGTTCTAGTTCTCGATCAAAGAGTCTGGCGATGAAACCAGAAAAGCTCCCATAGTTAATTCCCTTGAAAAACCGGTGGGACGCGTCCAGCTTGACTTTCTCCATCGCTCGGACGTCAGGCCGGAGATGGTGGTACGGTCCTAGGCCAACCATTTGAGGGGCGTAAGCTTCTGGTGCGACGGAGCTCAGCGATTTGGGCACTTGAAACACACGTGTTGGCAACCACGTTGGCCTCGAGCTGCCGGAGGAGGGTGGTTTTGATGTTATTGAACCATGCATCTCGTTCTGCGTAAGAGGACATGACGACGGAATCGCGTGCAACTGTTTCACAAAGCTATTGCTGGTGTATACGGCTTGACTCTAAAAAATGCGTAGTCTATACTTCTGAAGCATCTCCAGTCTTCCTTTATATAGGGAAACAGGCGGGCTATCCCGAGACGCTAATCATGTGTCGAAAAACATTAGGACCTACCTCGGCTCCAATGCAAACGCTGACGTCTGCGTGCGCATATGTTAGTGGGAATTAGGGGAGGTATAAACTGGTGATGACTCGTCCAAAAATATATTTTTAAGACATTTACATAAACTTTGGCCCAATGTACTATGCAGTCCTTAAACTTTAAACATGTTCAATATAATCCTTAAACTTTTGGTAAATATTTAATAATCTCAAGACTATATGAAACAAAATTTTAGGAGCCACGTTAAACGAGTTAAAAGTTCACCGATGATTTTGTACATTGAGCTCAAGTTCAAGGATGATATGAAACAAATCAAAAGTTTAGAAATTATATTGCATATTAGGTCGAAATTCAAGGACTATTTGTGTCATTCTCCCTATTTTTTTCCCTCTCTTTTAAACTGCTGCCATTGCTAAATTTCTAATATCCATTGATAATTGTTACTGTATTAGCTGTCCTCTCGTGTTTGATGAGTTACAATTTATGCATGCTAAATTATTAAGAGGTCCATAAACATTCCCTAATGGCCGCTGCTTGAAAGCATACCTGTAATAAGTCTTTGGCCATAAGCCATAGTTACCCTTATACCAGTGCACACCCTAATTTTGTATCACATGCTTTAGGATCATCTACACTTGACCGTTTAAACATAAAAGTTTAGGCTTTGTCCCATAATTCGAAGCCAAACAGTAATGTTTAAACATTATCAGGTTATTAAAAGTGTGAACATTAACCGGCCATACTTCAAAGACACACTAGAAATTTTATTTTCAATGTGACAACATATCCTAAAAGATCTCTTGGAAATTTGGGGTTAGGCCTAGAGTCAAAATTGAGATGTACAATGATCGGCAAAGCAAAAACATTTTCTTGATGCATTCTTTATTACCTTGAGGTAGTTCATCACGTTTTTCTCTCTTTCGGTCCACAAGTTAATTCGCCAAGTTCACCTTTTTTTTTTAATCACCATTTCCATTTTTCAAAAAGTAAGAAAATTCGGCTATTGGAGAGCCAAAAGACAAATAAACGTAGATACAACCTTCAAAGTTAGGTATAGAGAATTTTTTAACCCCTGTGCAAGTCCATGACAAATGGATATAACAAAAAGAAGGTCACTACCTAAACAATCGCCAAAGAAGACAGTCAAAAGACCAAACCGTATGCACGAGCTTCTATTAAACGTGTTCACCTAAATTGTGAACACGTTTTCTCATGTAGAGAATAAAATTGAAAATATATAGATACGAGTACAATAGAAACACCTTTACAGAAAAGATTGATTGAATTTAAACAAGCATCATTATTTAGCATTGAACTATGATTGACGTGATTGAATATTAGTTAAAAACAAAACAAGAAACCTACCATTTACATTCGTAAGCTTTATCATTACGTCTCCTTCCCATAAAATAAACTGATTTTATGTTTAATCACGTAATTCCTTTTTAGTTAAGTAAATTTTCTGTCACTACAAATTGCGCTGATGGTGACATTTTGAGATGACAATTCATTTTCTTAGCAGAAAAAAATGATTTATTCTCATATTTGCAACGAGACAAAGTTTTACTTTAAAAGGTCAAGAACGTACATTCCAATGATTAAAACTACTTGCTTACACCAATTCATTCACGTTATATAAAGTATAAAGTATTTCTATTAATGTGAATCTGTTTTCCATAAAAATATTAAATGAAATTGACGTTTTGATACCCGAGTAAGGTGCACAGCACGGCCTTATCTCTAGTGTCTAGAAGGAATCAACTCTTTTGAAACCAGGCGGCATTTACCAGCTTCTTCATACCTTTATGGCCTTTTTTTCCATTTCGTGCGAGGATAGGTTATGATCTACAATTTTGGTTTATTCTTCACAATTCGATCGTCATAGTCTAGAACGAGAGACCTCGATCTCTTTACCTTTTTCATCTTTTTTTGGGAGGCTTTTTCAAGAGAACGTGAGAGAAAAAAGCTACAAAGGGCCTGCTTGCTAATCGGACAATTCTTGGTTATTTCTATTCTTTTATTTCCCAGACAAAAAAAAAAAAAAAAAACAAAAATCCATTTGGTACCTTCAACTAATTTTTCTACTCTCGAGAACAAATTTGTTCATGAAATAGATTTGGAATAAAGTCAAGAAGGCCAACAACCAGCTAGAGGAGGAAAAAGAAGTAAAGAGAAGAAAAAAAAATCTCATAAAATTATCAAAAATTTAAAAAAAAAAAAAATTGAGAATCCTACCAAACGCATTTCTGTTATTTTTCTATTATGGAAATAGAAATTTTATACAGTTATCAAACATATTCGAATACTTAAAAACTAGTTTAGGAAATAAAATCATAAAAAAAAAACTATTTTTAAAAAAAAATTGTTCCTAGGAACAGAATGGTTGCCAACAGGCTCAAAGTATTTCCTCACATTTGCTTATCAAGATATCTTTCAAGATTTTAATCTTATCAAATTTTATCGAGAATACTGCTTCAACATAAGAGCTGTCATGAAATTCATAAAATATTATGGTCAGTTTGTTTTGCGGAAAATGATCAATTTGAAAAATATTTTCCTAAAAATGATTATTTGTATCACTTAAAATAATAAGTAATAAAAAAATATTTCCTTTATTTACATTAATTTAGTTGGCTATTGAAGAGCCAAAAGACAAACAAACGTAGATACAAGTTTCAAAGTTAGGTGTAGAGAATTTTTTAACCGCTGTGCAAGTCCATGACAAATGGATATAACAAAGAGAAGGTCGTTACCTAAACAATCGCAAAAAAAGACAGTCGAAAGATGAAACCGTTTGCATAAACATCTATTAATTCTTGTGAACACGTTCTATCATGTAGAGAAAAAAATTGAAAATATATAGATACGAGTCAATAGAGACGCCTTTACAAAAGATGATTGATTGAATTTAAATATGCACCATTTCTTAGCATTGAACTATGATTGACAGGATAGAATATGATTTAAAAGAGCAAAACAAGAAACCTACCGTTTTTCTCTCTTTCGGTCCACAAGTTACTTCACCACGGTCACCTTTTCTTCTCTTTTTTTTTTTTTTTTTTTTTTCCAATTTATCACCATTTCCATTTTTCAGAAAGTAAGAAAAGCCGGCTACTGAAGAGCCAAAAGACAAATAAACATAGATACAAGTTTTAAAGTTAGGTATAGAAATTTTTTTAATCCCTGTGCAAGTCCATGACAAATGGATATAACAAAAAGAAGGTCGCTACCTAGACAACCACCAAAGAAGACAGTCGAAAGACCAAACCGTTTGCACGAACATCTATTAATTCTTGTGAACATGTTCTATCATGTAGAGAATAAAATTGAAAATATATAGATACGAGTACAATAGAAACACCTTTACAAAAGAAGATTGATTGAATTTAAATATGCAACATTACTTGGCATTGAACTATGATTGATATGATAGAATATGATTTAAAAGAACAAAACAAGGAACCTACCATTTTCATTTGTAAGCTTTATCATTACGTCTTATTCTCAAGGAATAAACCATTTTATGTTTAACCACGTGACTCCTTTTTAGTTAAGTAAATTTTCTGTCATTACAAAATGCGCTGATGATGACATTTTGAGATGGCAAGTCATTTTCTTGGCTGAAAAAAAAAACTGATTTATTCTCATATTTGTAATGAGACAAAGTTTAAATTTAAAAGGTCAAGAACGTACATTCCAATGATTAAAACTACTTGCTACACCAATTTATGTACGTTATAATAACTATAAAGTATTTCTATCAATGTGAATATGTTTTCCATTAAAATATCAAATGAAATTGACGTTTTGATACCCAGCAAGGTGCACAACACGGGCTTATCTCTAGTGTGTAAAGTTTAGAAGGAATCGACTCTTTCAAAACCGGGCAGCAATTACAAGCTTCATCATATCTTTATGGCCTCTTTTCCGAGCGTAGTTTATGATTTGCTTTGTTTTACCCCAATTCGGTTGTCATAGTCTAAAACGAGAGACTTGGATTTCTTTACCCGTTCATCTTTTTGTGGGGTATTTTCAGGAGGACGTGAGAGAAAAAAAAGCCGCAAAGGGCCTGCATGGTAATCGGCCAATTCTTGACTATTTATGTTCTTTTGTTCCTCAAACAAAAAAAAGAATAGAAATCTATTTGATAATGTCAGCTAATTTTTTTACTCTTAGAAACAAATTTGTTCATGGGAATAGATTTAAAACAGAATCAAGAATGTTGGCGATCAACTAAAAGAGGAAAAAGAAGAAAAGAGAAGAAGGAAAAAAATCTCAAAATTTATTATAAATTAAATTAAATTCTACAACACCAAAAAAAAAAAAAAATTGAGAGTTGTACCAAACACATTTCTATTCTTTTTCTATTTTGGGAATATAAATTTTATACAATTACTAACCATATTCGAATACTCAAAAACTCGTCTGAGAAATAATATCATAAAAAACTATTTTTGAGCATAAATTATTCTCGAGAACAGAATGATTACCAAACAGGTCCAAACTATTTCCTCACATTTGCTTATCAAGATATCTTTAAAGATTTTCATCTTATGGAATTTTATCGAGGATATTGCTTCAAAATAAGAGTTGTCATGTAAATTCATAAACTATTATGGTCAGTTTGTTTTGCGGAAAATGAAAAGTTTTAAAAATATTTTCCTAAAAATGATCATTTGTATCACTTAAAATAATAAGTAATAAAAAAAAATGTTTCCTTCATTGTCAATAATTTATATCTAAACAATTTCATGGATAATGAAAAAAATTATTCAATCATTTTTCTAAATGATGCAAGCGATCATTTTTTTTTAAATTATTTTTAAAAAATTTCTTTTCTCACGAAATAAACAAAGTCTAAATAGTAAATTTGCAAAAGTTGGTAAACTAGTAGATGGACAAATAGAATGATCCTACGTCCTACCAAAGTGAAGAAAAAAGGACAAAACTAAGGTGGTTGAGAGTTGAGACTGAATTAATATTTTAGAAAGTCGGAAGCAAAATCAATTTTTTGGGAAGATGGGACAAATCGGTAGAAAAAGATGGCAAAGCCAAGTTAGTTGAGAGTTGATGCCGACCAAAACGAGATTCATGTGAATTTGACTATATTTTAGAGATATGGTCCCATGGAGTATTAGATCAATGTGGAAGTGGAGTATTATATCAAAAGAGAAGGTAAAATTTTAGATAAGGACTCGAAGCAAAACCTTTTTCCTCAAAAAAATGATCCAAAATGGACATTGTCTTAAATAAAAACCTGAAGTGGCTAACTTAGGGCGCTTTTGGCAATAGTAATAAATTTTATTCTTTTATTCCCAATAGTAGATTTGTAATAGAAATTCATTTAATAAACTTTTTGTTCCTGGGAACAAATTTGTTCCTAAGAATATATTTGGAACAAAATCAAAGAGTAAAAACGAGTTACTTTTTGTTTTCGGGAACAATTCCATAATCAAGCAAACCTAAATTTATTCGTTCTCTTTTTCTCTTATTCTTTTCTTCTTGTTTTTCTCCTTTCTCTCTTCTTCTTCCACCATCGTAGCTGTCGATTGCTACCGCTGCCGTCTACCACCATCGATTGCCAGCAACTGATTGGGTGAGGTTCAGCAAGCTCGCCGGAGACTCGCCTGACCAAAGCGAGGTCCGGCAAGCTCGTCAGAGTTTTACTTGGCCACCAACGAGGCAAGGCTAGTGGTGAGGTCGAGCCTTGCCAATCGCTAGGCGAGCCTTGCTCGAGCCTCCCTCAACCACCGGTGAACCTCACCCAATTGCCGGTGAGGCTCAATCGACGAGGTGTGGCCTCACTAGGGGCCGGCAATGCTTAAAGAAGAAGAGAAAGTAAAATAAAAAAGTAAAAAGTAATAAAATTATTGAACAATTAAAAGAAAATGATTTGGATTATAAATCTTGAGGATAGTGCCAAACACTATTATATTCCGGGAATAGAAATTTTGGGTAGTTACCAAACACCTTCAAATACTTAGAAATTTTTCCCAAAGTGAAGAAAAAAAGACAAAACTAAGTTGGTTGAGAGTTGAGACTGAATTAATATTTTAGAAAGTCGGAAGCAAAATCAATCTTTTGGGAAGATGGGACAAATCAGTAAAAAAAGATGGCAAAGCCAAGTTAGTTGAGAGTTGATGCCGAACAAAACAAGATTCATGTGAATTTGACTATATTTTAGAGATATGGTCCCATGGAGTATTAGATCAATGTGGAAGTGGAGTATTATATTAAAAAGAGAAGGGAAAATTTTAAATAAGGACTCGAAACGAAACCTTTTTCCTCAAAAAATGATCCAAAATGGACAGTGTCTTAAATAAAAACCCGAAGTGGCTAATTTAGGGTGCTTTTGGCAATAGTAACAAATTTTATTCTTTTATTCCCAATAGTAGATTTGTAATAGAAATCCATTTAATAAAATTTTTGTTCCTAGGAACAAATTTGTTCCTGGGAATAAATTTAGAACATAATCAAAGAATAAAAATAAGTTACTTTTTGTTTTTGGGAATAATTCCATAATCAAGCAAACCTAAATTTATTTGTTCTCTTTTCTCTTATTTTTTTCTTCTTGTTCCTCTCCTTTCTCTCTTCTTCTTCCACCATCGCAGCTGTCAATCGCTACTGCCACCACCGCCACCGTCTGCCACCATCAATCGCCAGCAACTGATTGAATGAGGTTCAGCAAGCTCGCTGGAGACTCGCCTAGCCAAAGCAAGGTCCGGCAAGCTCGTCGGAGGCTTACTTGGCCACCAACAAGGCAAGGCCAGTGGCTAGGTGAGCCTCGCTCGAGCCTCCCTCAACCACCGGGAACCTCACCCAGCTGCCAGTGAGGCTCGATCGATGAGGCGTGGCCTCACTGGGGGCTGGCAATGCTCAAAGAAGAAGAGAAAGAAAAATAAAAAATAAAAAATAAAAAATAAAAAGTAATACAATTATTAAAAAATTAAAAGAAAATGATTTGGATTATAAATCTTGAGGATAGTGCCAAATGCTATTATATTCTAGGAATATAAATTTTGGGTAGTTACCAAACGCCTTCAAACACTTAGAATTTTTTTCCAAAGTGAAGAAAAAAAGACAAAACTAAGTTGGTTGTGAGTTGAGACTGAATTAATATTTTAGAAAGTCGGAAGCAAAATCAATCTTTTGGGAAGATGGGACAAATCGGTAGAAAAAGATGGCAAAGCCAAGTTAGTTGAGAGTTGATGTTGAACAAAAAGAGATTCATGTGAATTTGACTATATTTTAGAGATATGGTCCAACGGAGTATTAGATCAATGTGGAAGTGGAGTATTATATTAAAAAGAGAAAGGAAAAATTTAAATAAGGACTCGAAACGGAACCTTTTTCCTCAAAAAATGATCCAAAATGAACAATGTCTTAAATAAAAACCCGAAGTGGCTAACTTAGGGTGCTTTTGGCAATAGTAATAAATTTTATTCTTTTATTCCCAAGAGTAGATTTGTAATAGAAATCCATTTAATAAAATTTTTGTTCCTAGGAATAAATTTGTTCTTGAGAATAGATTTGGAACAGAATCAAAGAGTAAAAACGAGTTACTTTTTGTTTTCGGGAACAATTCCATAATCAAGCAAACCTAAATTTATTCTTTCTCTTTTCTCTTATTCTTTTCTTCTTGTTCTTCTCCCTTCTCTCTTCTTCTTCCACCATTGCAGCTGTCGATCGCTGCCATTGTCGCCGTCATCGATCGCCAACAACTAATTAGGTGAGGTTCAGCAAGCTCGCCGGAGACTTGCCTGGCCAAAGCAAGGTCCGGCAAGCTCGTCGGAGGCTTACTTAGCCACCAACAAGGCAAGGCTAGTGGCGAGGCCGAGCCTTGCCGGTGGCTAGGCGAGCCTCCCTCAACCACCGATGAACCTCACCCAGGCTGTCGGTGAGGCTCAACCAACGAGGCGTGGCCTCATTGGGGGCCGGCAACACTCAAAGAAGAAGAGAAAGAAAAATAAAAAAGAAAAAAAGTAATAAAATTATTAAAAAAATTAAAAGAAAATGATTTGGATTGTAAATCTTGAGGATAGTGCCAAACGCTATTATATTCCATGAATAGAAATTTTGGGTAGTTGCCAAACACCTTCAAACGCTTAGAAATTTTTCCCGGTAACATAATAAAAAAGAATAATTTCTTATTAGAAATTATTTCCGAGAACAAAATAGTTACTAAATGCACCCTTAGTTTCAAATAGGGACCCAAAGTTCCAATCTTATTCACAACCAAGGGTATTTTTGTCCAAGAATATTTTTTCTTTAATATTTTTTTTTCTTCATCTTCCTTACACCTCCTCCTTCGTTCTAAATTAGGCTCTCCACCAACAAGCTCATGAGTTTCATGTTGTCATGTAGACTATCTTCAATCTTAGTGATGAGAAGTCAAATTGGAGTTATTTGTCACTAGCCACTTTCTCAAATAATAAAATCCTTAATTCCTCAAGATGCATTAGATCTTGGCCTGCTCGTGCTCAATCTAACGCTTGAATCGACCTCCATCTGAAAAGGAAGATAATGGAATTTCTATCGAGGGCAGTGGTCCATGAGGTCGAGAGCTTGAATAAGACTTGCCAATGGTGGCAATGGGGCAATTGAATACAACTTCTGCAGTTAATGATGTGAGATGGATTGATGATCAATCTAAGGATGGGGTATCAATTAAGGAGAAGAGCTGTGTCGATGACACAAGAGTGTGAGTGGGTGCCTCCATACTAGGGAGTTATTGAAATGAGCCATTGGTATTGCAAAGGGGAAGGGGGAACTTCAAAAGATCGAATTCACACAAGAGAGGCAAAATCGAATTTGAAATTGATAAGGCAATCGCCTAGTACCTACAACGACATGAAATTGTTGATCACGAAGCATTAATTGAGTAGAGGCTTCGGTTAGTCAAACAAGATGATCTACCGATGCTTGGATATTGTTGCTTCTACTGTTGGCAAGCAGGACCAAAAACATAGCAATAAATTGCAACTAATGCACTCTCGAGGTGAGAGAACATGCATTTGTTTGAGAATTGGAGAAGAAGTTGAGTCTTGGCAAAAGCAAATTCATATTATGGCTTTGAGATTGGAATTTCCAATGAATGATGGAATAAAGGAATCTATTATTGTAAGCATTGTTTCAGTGTCATTAAAATGTCTACAAACCATTTCGAGGAGCAAAATTTAAAGTCTTCAACAAGTTAGACTATGTTATAATGGTTTGTGCTGAAGAAAAGCCACTCTTGTTCATACAACAAGATGACAGAGAGATACAATGGTTGATGATGGCATTGAAGGTAGAGGCGGTGTAGAGCGAATGAGGACATGTGAGGGAGATGAAGAAAGAAAAAAATATAAAGAAAAAATGTTCTTGGACAAAAATACCGTTGAGTATGAATAAAATTGGAATTTTGGATCCTTATTTGAGATTGACTCACTTTGGGTCTTATTTGAGACATTGTCTACTTTGGGTAACTTTTTGAGAAAAATCGCTCTATTTTAGATCTTTATTTGAAATTTTCCCAAAATAGAAAGAAGAAGATCCTATAGTTTTTGGAGTGCTAGATCATTATTTGATATGAATTAATGATATCCTTTGAATTGATCAAAATATATTAAAATTGAAATATATTAAAGACACTAAATTTTATTTTATTTTATAATGGAATAAACATAATTGATCATAGTATAGAGATTATATAGATACTCACATTCGTTGAATGGCATGTGTCTATCCTAGCTACTCGCTGAAAAGACTTACGAACCACTAATCATTGGTTTTCTTGAGTATATCGGCGATCAAGAGTTCACTCAGTTGTTCAGCTCACCAACATCTCTTCAGGCCTTTGCGTACACCTTATTATCCTAAATTGGTTAACCCCCTATTAAGGTCCAACCTGTTTTTAGGCGTTCTTCCACTATAAACTTCAAATGCCGTTAATGGTGACAAAGTATTCCTCATACTAACATTGCCTGAAACATATACATCTATGAATTGGTAATGGAAAATAACTGATTTTGTCTATTCTTCAAGATATCAAAGAAGATTTTTGAAAGAATGAAAAGACAGAAATGCTTAATTGCTCACGTCTTTTGCAAGAGCTTTTCTCGAAATTTTTTCATTTTATTTTGAAATTGTAAAGATTTGCTCTCTAGAACTTGAGTTCTATATTTGAAATTAGTTGTGAGATTGATATAAGAGAATTTATTGGTTGTCTTTTTGGCTACTCTTTTTACTTGGAAAAAATTGGACAGTAAACTGTGACAAATGGAGCCTAAAATCTCAAATTGGTATACCAATCAACTATTACATGCCATTTAACTTTATTATTTGACAGTAAAATTTAACGAAATCTAACATAGGGTAAATTTGTTTCAAGTGTACCAGTTTGTGGTAAATTTGTCAAAGGTATACCAGTTTGAAGTTTTGGTGGTCAAAAAAATAGTTTTAGGTAAATTTGTCACAAATGTACCAGTTTAGAGTTTTCGGGGTATTAACCCTAAAATTATCAAAAAAATCAAAAGAAATTCTACAATTCAAAAAAAAAAAAAAAAATTGAGGTTCGTACCTAATGCATTTATGTTATTTTTCTATTTCGGAAATAAAAAATTTATACAATTATCAAACATATTCGAATACTTAGAAACTCATTTAGGAAATAAAATCAGAAAAAACTATTTTTAAGAAAAAAAAAAATTTTGAGATATCTTTCAAGATTTTAATGTTATCGAATTTTGTCAAGAATATTGCTTCAAAATAAGAGCTATCATGTAAATTCATAAGATATTATGGTTAGTTTCTTTTGTGGAAAATGAACTATTTGAAAAATATATTCCTAAAAATGATCATTTGTGTCAATTAAAATAATAAGTAATGAAAAAATATTTCCTTTATTGGCAATAATTTAGTCAGCTATTGAAGAGCCAAAAGACAAACAAACGTAGATATAAGTTTCAAAGTTAGGTATAGAGAATTTTTCAACCCCTATGCAAGTCCATGACAAATGGATATAACAAAGAGAAGGTCACTATCTAAACAATCGCCAAAAACTACAGTCGGAAGACCAAACCGTTTGCATGAACATCTATTAATTCTTGTGAACAAGTTCTATCATGTAGAGAATAAAATTGAAAATATATTGATACGAGTTATATGCACCATTACTTAGCATTGAACTATGATTGGCGTGATAGAATATGATTTAAAAGAGAAAAACAAAAAACCTATACTTTTTTTCTCTTTCGGTCCACAAGTTGATTGACCACGTTCACCTTTCTTTTCTTTTTTTTCTTTTTTTAATCACCATTTCCATCTTTCAGAAAGTAAGAAAAGCCGGCTACTGAAGAGCCAAAAGACAAACAAACATAGATACAAGTTTCAAAGTTAGGTATAGAGAATTTTCTATGCAAGTCCATGAAAAATGGATATAACAAAGAGAATGTCGCTATCTAAACAATTGCCAAAGAAGACAGCCGAAAGACCAAACCGTTTGCACAAACTGTAAGAGTTTTCCTATTGTGGACTACATTAATTGATATTGTAATTTACCGTTTAACGTTTACCGTTTTACGGGGATTGGTCTAAGGTGAGATAGAATGTTTCTTAATTAGTCTAATATGGGCCATTTAGTGTGGGCCGAGTTGAGCCTCGCCCGTAATGAGGGGCCTAGCTGAAACTCTATAAATAGCGCTAAGTCTCTCCTCTAACCCTAATTCTCACATGTATCCTCACCTAAGGGGCGTTTACCTAACGCTAAACGTGAGGGGGGCCGCCTCATTGAGCCAGTGATACGGAGGGCAATAGAGGAGAAGGACTCGCGCGTGGAACATTGTGTTTCCGCTTCCGCTTCAAGATCGATGGATTCCAATACAGGTGTGTTAATTCTTCTACTCAGTTATGCATATTCTTGTTCTGGTTATGGAGATCTTGGGGTTGCGCAATTTGCGTCCAACACGTGGTATCAGAGCCTCCATAACCCTAGAACTTGAACGCATTGAATTTTGCCCCAATTTGTGATTTTCGAATTTTTTAAAGACTATAAAAGTAAAATTAAATCACATATTATTACATTCTCAAAGAATAAACTGAGTTATGTTTAGACGACTCAAGAAGTAAATTTTCTGTCAATACGCGCCGATGAGGACATTTTGAGATGGCAAGTCATTTTCGCGCCCCTCAATTTCATCAAAGTTTGAATTTCCATTAAAATATTAGATGAAATTGACGTTTTCAACGGCACGGGCTTATCTCTAGTGTGTAAAGTTTAGAAGGAATCGAATCTTTTAAAACCGGGCAGCACTTACAAGCTTCATCATGTCTTTATGGCCTCTTTCCCATTTCGTGTGAGGATAGTTTATAATCTACAATTTTGCTTTGTTTTTTGAAATTCGGTTGCTATAGTCTAAAACGAGAGACCTTAGATTTATTTACCTTTTTTGTCTTCTTCTTCTTCTTTTTTGGGAGGGGAGGGGGTTTCAGGAGGATGTGAGAGAAAAAAAGCCGCAAAGGACCCACATGGTAATCGGCCAATTCTTAGCTATTTTTTTTTCTTTTGTTTCTCCGACAAAAAAGGAACAGAAATCCGTTTGATAATTTCTACTAATTTTTCTACTCTCACAAACAAATTTGTTCATGGGAATAGATTTAAAACAAAATCAAGAAGGCCGATGATCGACTAAAGGAGGAAAAATAAGAAAAGAGAAGAGAAAAAAAAAAAGAACATTCTCAAAAAATTATTTAAAAATTAAATTAAATTCTACAACACATAGTTGTACCAAGCACATTTATGTTCTTTTTCTATTTCGGGAACATAACTTTTATACAGTTACTAATTGTATTCGAATGCTTAGAAACTTATCTAGGAAATAAAATCATAAAAAAACTATTTTTAAGCAGAAATTATTCTTAGGAACAGAATGATTACTGAATAGGCCCAAAGTGTTTCCTCACATTTGCTTATCAAGATATCTTTGAAGATTTTCATCTTATCGAATTTTATCGAGATTGTTGCTTCGAAATAAGAGTTGTCATGTAAATTCATAAACTATTATGGTCAGTTTGTTTTGCGGAAAATCAAAAATTTGAAAAATATTTTCCTAAAAATGATCATTCATATCATTTAAAATAATAAGTAACAAAAAATGTTTACTTTATTGACAATAATTTATATTTAAACAATTTCATGGATCATGAAAAAAATTATTTAATCATTTTTCTAAACGATATGAATGATCATTTTTTAAAAAAAAAAATTATTTATAAAAATTTTCATTTCTTGCGAAATAAATAATGTCTTAATAATAAATTTGCAAAAGTCAGTAAACTAGTATATGGACAAATAGAATGACCCTACGTCCTACCAAACTGAAGAAAAAAGGACAAAACTAAGTAAGTTGAGAGTTGAGACTGGATTAATATTTTAGAAAATCAGAAGAAATATCAATCTTTTGGGAAGAGAGGACAAATCGGTTGCAAAAAAAGGGCAAAGCCAAGTTAGTTGAGAGTTGATGCCGACCGAAACGAGACTCACGTGAATTTGACTATATTTTAGAGATATGGTCCCATGGAGTGCTAGATCAATGTGGAAGTGGAGTATTATACTAAAAATAGAAAGGAAAATTTTTAAATAAGAGCCCGAAGTGGAACCCATTTCTCAAAATAAAGGATCCAAAATGGACATTATTTTAAATAAAAATCCGAAGTGGCTAATTAAAGGCGCTTTTGGCAACTTGTCAAACAATAACAAATTCTATTTTTTTTGTTCTCGGGAGTTAATTTCAAATAGAAATCCGTTTGATAATCTTTTTGTTCTTGAGAGTAGATTTATAACAGAATCAATGAGTAAAAAAAAGTTACTTCTTTATTCTCGGAAACAATTCCACAATCAAGCAAAGTTGGATTTATTTTTCTCTTTTCTCTTCTTATTTTCTTCTTGTTCTTCTTCCTTCTTCTCTCTTCTTCTTCCACCACCACCATGGTCGGTCTCTGCTACTACCGCCGTCCACCTCCGCCGGTCATTAGCGACTGGTTGGGTGAGGTTCGATAAGCTCACCGGAGGCTTCCCTAGCCATTGGCGAGGCGAGGCTAGGCCTCCCCCAGCCACTAACAAGCCTCACTTGGTTGGGCAAGGCTAGGCCAAGCCTCGCTAGCTACCGATGAGGCTCGGGCAATGAGGCATGGCCTCGATAGGGGCTGGCAACGCTTCGATGAGGTCATCAGCCAAAGCTTGAAGAAGAAGAGAAAGAAAAGAAAAACTCATAAAATTATTTTAAAAATTTTTAAAAATGGTTTGGATTAGAAATTTTGAGGACGGTACCAAATGCAATTCTATTCAGGGAATAAAATTTTTTGACAGTTATCAAATGCCTTTAAATGCTTATAAATTATTTATGGGAACATAATAAAAAATAATCATTTCTGATTAGAAATTGTCCCGGAAATAGAATAGTTATTAAACGCGCTATTCGTTTCAAATAAGGACCCAAACTTCCAATCTCATTCACAACCAATGGTATTTTTGTCCAAGAACATTTTTTATTTAATATTTTTACCTTTCTTCATCTTCCTTACGCCTCCTCCTTCGCTCTAAATTAGGCTTCCCACTAGCAAGCTCGTGAGCTTCACGTTGCCATGTAGACTATCATTGATCTTAGTGACGAGAAGTTAGATTGGAGTTATTTGCCAGTAGCCGCCTTCTCAAACAATAAAATCTTCTGACCAAAAAAAAAAAACAATAAAATCCTCAATTCCTCAAGATGCATTAGATCTCGGCTCACTCGTGCTCAACATAAGGCTTGAATCAACCTCCATCTGAAAAGGAAGATACTGGAATTTCTTTTGAGGGCGGTGGTCAATGAGGTCGAGAGCTTGAATAGGACTTATTAATGGTGGCAATGGTGCAATTGAATACAACATTTTTTGCAGTTAATGATGTGAGATGGATTGATGATCAATCTGAGGATGGGGTATTGGTTGAGGAGAAGAGTTGTGTTAATTACAATGACAAGAGTGTGAGTGGGTGTCTCCATACTAAGGATTATTGAAAAGAGCCATTGGCATTGCAAAGGGGAAAGGGGATCTTCGAAAGATCAAATTCACACAAGAGAGGCAAAACCGAATTTGAAATTGACAAGGCAAAACTATTGATGAGGTTGAAATAGTTGCTTGCTACAACAACATTGTTCTTTGGCATGAAATTGTTGATCACCAAGCATTAATCGAGTAGAGGCATCAATTAGTCAAACAAGATGATCTGCCAATGCTTGGATATTATTGCTTCTATTGTTGGCAAGCAGGACCAAAAACAGAGCAATAAATTGTAATTGATGCACTCTCAAGGTGAGAGAACGTACGTTTGTTTGAGAATTGGACAAGAAGTCGAGTCTTGGGAAAAGCAAATTCATATTATCGCTTAGAGATTGGAATTTGCGATGAATGATGGAATACAGAGAACCTATTATTGTAAGCTTGTTTTGGCTTCATTAAAATGTCTACAAGCCATTTCGAGGAGCAAAATTTAAAATCTTCAACAAGTTAGACTATGTTATAATGCTTGTCCCAAAAAAAAAAAAACTATGTTATAATGGCTTATGCTAATGAAAAGCCACTCTTGTTCATACAACAAGATGACAAAGAGATAGAGGGGCGGATGATGGCATTGAAGGTGAAGGTGATGTAGAGGGAAGGAGGACGTGTGAGGAAGATGAAGGAAGAAAAAAATATAAAGAAAAAAATGTTCTTGGACAAAAATACCCCTAAGTATGAATAAAATTGGAATTTCGGGTCTTTATTTGAGACTGAGTTAGTCACTTCAGGTCATTATTTGAGACACTAGCTACTTTGGGTAATTTTTTTGAGAAAAATGGCTCCATTTCAAATCTTTATTTAAAATTTTCCCAAAATAGAAAGTAGAAAATCCAATAGTTTTCCAAGTGCTAGATCATTATTTGATATGAATTAACGATATTCTCTAAATTGATCAAAATATATTAAATTGAAAGATATTAAAGAGACTCGTTATTTTATTTTATTTTTATAATGGAATAAACATAATCGATCATGGTATAGAGATTATATAGATACTCACATTCGTTGAATGGCATGGGTCTATCCTAGCTACTCGCTGAAAAGACTTACGAACCGCTAATAATTGGTCTTCTTGAGTATATCCGCGATCAAGAGTTCACTAGTTGTTAAGCTTACCAACATCTCTTCAAGCCTTTGTGTACACCTTATTCTCCTAAATTGGTTAACCCCCTATTAAGGTCCACCCTGTTTTTAGGCGTCCGTCCACTATAAACTTCAAATGCCGTTAATGGTGACAAAGTATTCCTCATACTAACATTGCCTGAAACATACACATCTATGAATTGGTAATGGGAAATAACTGATTTCGTCTATTCTTCAAGATATCATAGAAGATTTTTGAAACAATGAAAAGATAGAAATGCTCAATTGCTCACGAGTCTTTCGCAAGAGCTTCTCTCGAAAATTTTTCATTTTATTTTGAAATTGTAAAGATTTGTTCTCTAAAACTTGAGTTCTATATTTGAAATTAGTTGTGAGATTGATATAAGAGAATTTATTGGTTGTCTTTTTGGCTGCTCTTTTTACTTGGAAAAAATTGGAAAAAAAAAGGCGAGATTTTCGGGCTTTCGTCGGCCCGGCCTGAAATGCACTATTTGGGGCCGAAGGTCTCTTGATGTTCGGGCCGGTTCTTGTCCGAGTCGGGTCGAGACCCGAAGAAACCCAACCGAGCCCGGACCGGCTGCCATCCTTCTTTCAGTTCCCGCGCATGGAGAATTAGGGTTTAAGGGGTCAGCTCCGAGCTGCTGCTTCTTCTTCACAGTGACCGACACCGCGAGCTTCAAGCCCGGAGCTGCATGGAGGACGAGATGGATGCATCTCCAAGCTACTTCGACCCGGAGGATCTCACAATTAGAGAGCAATTCCGACGATACGGGTAAATCGATGCATCCCCTTTCACTTTGCATTTTCTCCGATCATCTTGTGCTCCATGGGTTTTCGAGATTAGCTGGAATCGGAGGGGAATGATGGTTCGGTCATCGCAAGGTGGATGGAAGTTTGCGAATCGGCAGCCTCTTGGCACCATTGTGGTCGTATGCATTGCCTGATTCGAGTCTTGAGTGCTCATTAGGTGCCGGTAAATGTTAGTTTTGTATTGGCAACGTATGTGTGGTTAGGATTGAATCGTGTTGTCGCATGCTCAGGAGAGGGCAGTCGTCGACTTCCAGCATATCGCCCCAGAAACGTTCAGGATCAATGGTGAGGCAGGGTAGCGTGTTGTACGATGGACCGCGCATCCACAGCCCGACAAATGCCGCACTTCTTCTTGAAGTCATCAAGCAAGAAGCCTTGGGCTTTGATGCTGATTATGCAGAGGGAACACCTGCGAGGACCCAATCTTCTTTTAAGAGAAGATACTCCATCGAGGGTCATGGGAAGTTAGAGGCCGAGATGGGTTTTGATTCGGTCCGAAGAGCTGGAAGCTATTCGCTGAAAGCTTGTAAGCAGGAGGATGAGTCATCATCGGACAGTGGAGAGACAACGTTCTCTTTATTCGCTTCTCTCCTGGATTCTGCTATTCAAGGTGTTCCAAGTAGATTAAATGTTAGCATGTAGAGATAAATTGAATAGATGTTCATCTCTCTAATCTCATAATTGATTTATTTTGTCACTCATATATGCATTAGTTGCACTGATATCATGGAAAGTATGGAAAACTTCTTCATGGAAATTTGAATCTGAGATGAAATATGAGCACGTGCCTCAATCTTAAGTTCAGTAACTGATGCATTCTGTTACTTAGGAAAGTCTGTGTGATGGTTTAAATTGCCGTGATAGAGGATTTTCTATATGGTTTCTAAAGGTTCCCCCTTGGTATCCTTTCTAGGAGTTTTATCTATAAAGACGCAGGTGCTGTTTTGCTGTTTTTTTTTTTTTTTTTTTTCCCTCTCCATTTAAGCTTCTCCAAAATCTGTTCTAACTTAGATTACGTGCATCAGACTAGTGGGCCTGATGTTTGACTTGTTTGTTATTGTCTTAGAAAAAGTCCATTTTGAATATGGATGGGTTGTGTTGTCAACAAAGAGACTGTAGTTTTTCTTTTCAGCACAGATTACCTACTTTTATTAGAGAGAGTGTATTCATGAGTAATAGACATGAGTCGACATACGGAGAGGATAAGTAAGTTTTTAAGTGAAGAGAGGACATTGAAGACATGCCCACCACAGAAACTATTTGTTCTTGCAAGGTTAAATGAAAGTTGAGGGAAGCTTTTATGAGGATATTATGGTCCCTTTGGAGAATCTAAATCAACAAAAGATGCTTAAGCTTCAATATTGATATACTCAAAATCTGTGTATGGGCTGCTTCTAATTTCTTTTGTGAGCTTAGCATAGGTGTCATGTAATTGATCTCTCTGTGTCGCATATGCGGGTGTGCAGGTGAGTTTATGTGTGTGTGTGAGCACGTGTGTTTATATATGTTTTTGTCCCTTCTTTTTAACCTGAAGTTCATGAGTGCATAAATAGTATGGTGTTGTGGGCATGCACCTGTTCTTGACAGCTATATCTAAATCTGCAGTGTTATGCAATTTGGCAGACTTAAATGTGAAACTTTCAATAGTATGCTTTGTGGAGTCTTACTTTTTATCATTTTGCAGGGCTGATGTCTATACCTGATCTAATACTACGATTTGAGTCATCTTGTAGAAATGTTTCAGAGTCAATCAGGTATATTACATCAGATGAATAAAACAGTACTTAATAACTCTCTCTGTGGGATTTTGGCAATGTGTGCATGGACTAGCAAGTTCACTGCACGATTACTATTGCCTTGTTGAAGTGTAGTACTCTTCTTAACCCTTGCATGGCGTGATTCTCATTTTACTCTTTTTGCTTTAAAAGGTATGGTTCCAATATGAAGCATCGTATTGTGGAGGACAAGCTAATGAGACAAAAGGCTCAATTCTTGCTTGATGAGGCTGCTTCATGGTCCCTCCTGTGGTATCTATATGGAAAAGGAAATAGATCTCTGACCTATTGAAGTTGATTATATGCTAGAATATTTCTTTCACAGTTTAATCTATTAATTCTGCTATTGTGAAATTAGCACGTTATTTGTTGTGCGTGGCAAGTTTTGTGAAGCTTCATATGATAATGAGATCATTTGATATGTTACAATATTTTTCTTCCGTTGATATTTTGCATATAACTACCTGGACATAAAAAATGTGCTGTAATTTTTGCATTTATCCATGTGATGAATTAGAAATTGTTCTTGGATCCTTTATAGGATCACTGTTGAATAATCTTTTTTATGGGTCGGTTAGTGAATCCGAAATTGATTTTGTGGATTGAGATCAGGATCAAGTTTGATAAATATATATTTGAATGGTAGGTTAAGGTCAAGGATGGGGAGGAAGATTTCTTAAGGATCTATTAGGTCCTTTTTTTCTTTAAAATTCTTTGTGGAAACAGAAAACTGCTAGGATATGTCTTTTATCATTTTATAAAATGGTTTGTGAAGTTTCCAATCATATATGAGGAAAGAATTGAGAATTCTTGAAAAATTCTTGTTTGAACATTTCTTGCCAATGTCGGAACAGAAAGTACGAGAAAGATGACTTATAGAGAGTATAAACAATGTACCAAATTTGTGGTCCAAACTTTTTGGAGTTCTAATATAATCAAAATGAACACAGTTACAAGTAATCGGATGATTTGAAAGTTCCAAAAAGCACAAGATCAAGCTCCTAGAGTTGTGAAAGAAAAGGACGAAGAGAAAGACAGTCTGGAAACTAGAAAAAATTTTCCTAAAAATTTTTCACTGAAAATGAAAATCTGACATTCCTCTAGAATTAGAGAGGTACCCTAATCTTTTCAATTTACTGTTTCCCCAGCGACTTGTAAGTATTTGTCTAGCCTGTTGTTATGTGAATATTTCATGTATAATATCTCTGCCAAGTTGCCCCTCTTCTCCTGAAGCTCTGTCTGCATGCATGTGCTTCTAACAATTTCCTTTTCCTATACAGGGAATGAAGACATCCCAAAAGATGTATATTTGGTAATGCATCTTGTTGTCTCAACAGTTATCTTTTGATGTTTACAAAATAACTTCAGAGTCAAGTATAATACTTTCCTTATTCTAATAACACCTCTCTCTTGTTTACTACAGTATCCAACTACATCACATTTGGAGGCTTGTCAGTTTGTTTCAAATGACCATACAGCACAGTTGTGCCTCCGGGTTGTTCAGTGGTTAGAGGGACTAGCTTCCAAAGCGCTTGATTTGGAAAGCAAGGCATAACTCTATTCACTTACTTCTTTTATGAGGGACATCAAATCATGTTATAAAGTGTGATTTGTTGTTCAGAATATTTGACAAATGTCACCTATGCTTCACCAGAATCTCTTTTCTGTGTGGCAGTGTTGTTTCTTACAATTTGGTGCCTGTCAGTTCCAGTGGGACCACAGTTTTTTGTATATTTGCAGACAGGATTGTGTCAGCCACCTAAGAAATTATAAATAATGAACTTTTTTATGGTTGTGTACTAAACCATTTCTCCCATAAAAGATTACACCAAAGGTTGATGGACCCATAAGGTCAACTGTAGTTGACTTTGGGTTTTAACAATGGAGTTATATCTTCTAGTTATGCTGTAGTTTGGTGGATGGTTGATCTCCGTTCTGATAATATCGGTTGCTTGCTTCTTCTTTTTTTTAATCATTGGGATGAAAATGGCCTTGAGAAGAAGGTCAAGCAGGAACAGGATCATAGTCATGACAAGGTGTAATTACTGTACAGCAAAAGAAAAATACCTAAAAATGGACATCGTGCTGTTCTTTTGCATATTTAGACCGGAAGAAGCAAGGAGAGCTTAGAAGGAGAAGAATCTTCATAGTAAAATTCATGGAGTTTCAGTGTTATGTTGTTCATCTTTGGTATAGGGAAGTGGAAGGGTGAAGATGGTGGTTAGATACTTATGTAAACGTGTTTCTAGAATGATTGCGACACAATGTGGTGTTTAGTTTTTGTACTTGGAAGGCTTTGCTTTAGAAGCCATTTTTTGTGGGGCTGATGCCTTCTTGGTACCACTTAGTGAATCTATTGTATTTATCAGAAAATACACATGTATTTAATTGTCTTTCTATTAATATTCTTGTTTAGATGCTAAAAAATCCTTTTGGTTTTGAGAGCTGTCCTGTATATGGCTTTAGTTTTTCGGGCTCTTTTTGTATTTGGGTTTGCACTTCTTGGTGCCCAGTAGTTGAACTTTTTATCTATCATCAGAAAAGAGGCAAAGAAAATACTAAAAATGAGGAAGCAAAATGTCTACAATCCTTCTCTAATTGGTAATCCAACTGAATGTAAGTCTGCTTTCGGTATGCAATTTGAGAAAAAAAATCCATGAGTTGATCTATAATGCTGAGTGTCATGCTTGTATCCCTCTAGGTTCTGATATTACTACGCTTCTGTGCTGGCCAAATATTATAGTTTTACTTACTGATAGATGGCATGAGTTTTGTACTGGGGCTCCCATTGAAATTATCTGTCATTTCAGGTGCGAGGATCTCATGTTGGAACCTACCTACCCAGCTCTGGAATCTGGCATCACACTCAGAGGTTTCTTAAGAAGGGTCGTTCTGATACAGACACCGTTCGTCACTTGGACTTTGATGCTCCAACACGTGAACATGCACATCAACTGCCTGATGACAAAGTATTTCTCTTGCCTCATAGTTCTAGCAAACAGATACCCACTGTAACATTCCAATTATAGCTGGGTTATAAACGAAATATTGACCAAATTGCTGTTTGAAGCCTGTGTTCCCCCTTCAAATTCGGTTATATTTCATAACATTTCCCCTGGTTGGCCCCAGCTTGCTTAGAAGCCTTGAGATGATTCATTCTTAATGAAGCTTGTGCATCTATGTTCACCATACTCGTCTTTGTTTGTGATTTGCATGCCTTGCTATAAAAATGATAAAATGCATTTGCTAGTGTGCCCTTCTATTGTATCTTTTTGGGGGTCATGTGAAGGAAACTTCAAAAAAGGGGATAAGATGATGGAGGAAAGAAGAATGATTGTTATAAAGTTATCCTCTTTGTGATGGGCATTTGCGATAGAGAGAGGTTCTTTATCCGCATGTATTAAGGTTGAGAAATGTAGCTGAATCCTGATGGATACGAAGAGATATAATCCCTCTTTTCAAGGATTTTAAGGATATTACAGCATGCACCTCTCCAATAGCCAAGAAGGCTGGAATTCACAGTTTTTCCATCTTCAGCATCTGAGTAAAATACTCAGTCTGACTGAGAGCTTGTTGTTATTCCTCCTCAAAAACATATAGGTTGTACTTGATTTGCATAAAGAATGTTTTTTGCATTGGTAGTTATCTCTGTTCTACCTCGTTTCTTCACACAAAGATAGGGAAGGCACTACAAAGCAGATATATTGTTGATTTTCCAATCCCCATCAGGGGGGGAAATTGTCTGTCTTGCCAGCAAAGACAGATGCTATTTACTTTCTCCAGATTCATTTTATTGCTTACATGCTGCAGAGCACATGATGCCGCTTGATAACTATGGGTTTTTGGAAAAATATTTGTGTCCATGAAGTTGATGTTAATTGATGGATTTTAAAATTCCTACTTAAAAACTTTAAAGGACTAATTATTATGAAGAATGATACCTGTTTTGGTACTGCCAGGACTGTTATCATCACTTCATATAGTTTCTGGAGCTGCCTTATCTACGCCTGACTCAAAGCTGAAGCCTAGTTCTAATTAAGTGAAAGTAATGTTGTGTGTGAAGCTTTTCTTGCAATCATTCTGTCAATAGTTGCATGTCTTTCCTATTTTTCCTATTGTTGGGTGAATACTGTTATCTTGAACATATACCTGTTTAGGATCCTTAAACTTGTGGGAATTAAACCAGGACTTTCAATATTTCCTCACAGAAACAAGATAATTTGCTATTGGAAGATGTATGGACTTTATTAAGGGCTGGGAGAGTCGATGAGGCTTGTGACATTTGTCGGTCTGCTGGACAGGTGTGTTGAGTTACAAAAAGATGCAATTGTGAAATCAACCAGTATTTTAATGTTCTTATGAAGCATACTTTGTTATGGCATGGCAGCCATGGAGAGCAGCAACTCTTCGTCCATTTGGAGGGTTGGATCTATTTCCTTCCTGTGAAGCCCTGGTAAAGAACGGAAAAAATCGGACTCTACAAGCAATTGAGTTGGAAAATGGCATTGGACACCAGTGGCGCCTCTGGAAATGGGCATCCTATTGCGCATCAGAGGTGGGGTTCTAATGATAAATTCTGCACATGCTTGACTCATTACATTAACATTTTAATATTAATATGCAGCATCGTGCCAAAAATGCAACTCTGTTTAAGGTGTATTGGTTCAACAGTCTGCATATATATGTTAATCTCATCTTTTTGTGGTATTCGCTATGAATAACTGCAGCCATCTTCATTCAATAGTGTTAGGATTATTACCGAGACTCAGGGTTTTTACAAGTTTTTGGATGTTTGATGGTTCTCTCTGGTGTTTGGCTTTTGTAGTCTTACATATGTGTCTGCTTTTGTGCATGGTACTTTAAAGAGGATTGCTGAGAAAGATGGTTGCAAATTCGAAGCTGCTGTATATGCAGCCCAGTGTAGCAATTTGAGGTGCTTGCTTCCAATAAGTACAGACTGGGAGGTTCGTCTTTTCCATCTAATCAATATGATTAGTATTGATTTCTTTAACTTCTTCAAGTTCTGTTTTTGGCCTTTTCCTATTATATGTTAGCATTTCTTGTGACAATGTGGAAAGGTTAGATATGGCAAGGAATTATCTTTTGCATGCTGCCACAAGATTTAGCCTTTGAGGCATAGTGATAGATGATGGACAAGTTACAGGTAGGATTATTATTTCTGTTTCCTGGGGCTCATGGTAGAGAAGGAGAGAATTTTTGCAGATGCAATATGGACTAGCCATTATGAGGTCCGTGGCAGAAAGGTGTACCAGCCGATGCTTATAGGAATAATTTTGGCAGACTCAATTCATATTTGCTTGGATAACAGTTTTATGATGTAAATATAAAAGATTAAAAAGGAATTGAACATTTGAGACATCATGGCCATGTATTGGTTTGCTCCTTTTGTCTAATTACTCCATGGATATTTTATGGACTTCAGTGTCAATTTCACAAAATCCAAATGAGCAAGGATTCTAAAAATATAAATTCTGTATGAAGTTCTCCCAAAGACTTTGGCAAAAGCAGCAACCCCTCAGACACCAAGCCTGGGAAGAACTTTAACAAGTAAAAACCTGAGAACTTTGTGATTTTATTGTGAACTGGTGCTATATGGATAGAAAAGCTTCAAATCTGTAAATAATTGTGGCGAAGGTGCTTCAGAAATTTGGTCAATTTCTAAAGTTCAATTGGTGACATGTTATGGAGTACACCAAAATGAGTTGCTTGTTTGTTAACATCTGTGCGAAGGCCATGAGTTTTAAAAGAAAGTTCTTTAAGGCGTGTCTGGATTCTCATTAGCTTTACTCAATCTAAATTTTGTGGCAGAAACCCTTTGACTTTTTGTTTAACCCTAAACGTATGAAACTTTTATGACATATAAATGTTGAGACTTACATTCACATATAAACTTTTCATAGTTTTTTGAAATTAGAATATTTTAAATTTTGGTGGGAAAGCAAAAAATGCACTCTTTGCTTTTAAAAGGCTTAAACAAGCAGGCCCTTGATAACTTTAAAGTTAGTGAAAACCCGAGTTTCACGGTGAGTACTGTTCTTTTTCATAAGTTTTTATTAATATTCATTGAATCTTGCCATAATGATCATTTCGCCCAATTTTTTCATAATTTCACTCGTTCATAGATGTAAAATAGTTATTGTGTCAATAAAAGATTGCGATATCAAATCTATATGAGTGAATTAGTTCTGATTTAATCAAGAACTGTGAAACTTTTCTTTTTTTTTTGTCCTTCATCCTATCAACTGCTCTCGGTTGGTTTCTCCTTGCTAAATCAGGAACCTATGAAGCTTCCCCAAAAGGCTTACCAAATAATATAATGAGATGGAAAGTACTGGATAGAATTGGGTAAACACTTGGCTTCATGCTTAAAATTAAGCATTGAAAATATTTAAAAAACAAAACATGACATTTCCTCTAAATAATGAAAGTTCGTCTAGTGGTTTATGGCACAAAAGGGCATTGTCCTGGAAAATATAAGTCAATTTGGAGAGGAATAACTCTATTGACAAATAAAAAGGAAAAAGGAATGAGAGAAACAAAGAAAAGAAAATAAGAAAATTCAACCTTTTTCTATACCTGACCTAATTCATGCGGTGGACTAGTGTGAAAACCATGCATCTTGAAAACCCTACTTTATATAATTGTAAGATTTGCATGATGCACAAGCTCTGGTTTGGGGAAACAGGAGAAGAAATGGTTGGATCAGAGGCTACCTTGCCAGACCAGGATTTAAATTTTGCTTCGGAGTAATTTTCCAGTTTTTCTATTCTTTAAGCCTTGCTTAGCATTGTCTATTATGTGCATCTTATATACATGAATAGGCTACCTTCTTTCGTTTATTATAGTACATTTATCATAAACAGAAATAATAATCACATGAAAGGCTGATGTATGCCCACCACAATTACAGTCTGCTTGCTGGGCAATGGCCAAGTCCTGGCTTGATGTTCTGGTGGACATGGAACTTGCTCGTTTGCAGCCTGGTGGAATGACTCATTCAAAGAGTTATGGAGATGACGTTGATGGCAGTCCTGAACAAATCGAGGGCACATCTCAGTCTTCATCGGGGCCTGAAAATTGGCCGCTGCAAGTTCTTAACCAGCAGCCACGACATCTTTCTGCTCTTCTTCAGAAACTTCACTCAGGGTACTAAACAAGACTCAATTTCTTTGGAAGTTAGTATCATTTCTTTCAATATATGATAAACCTCACTCTTGGCCTAATCTAGTGATGCTGTACATGAGGCCGTTATGCGAGGATGCAAAGAGCAGCAAAGGCAAATTGAGGTGAGTATCTTGGCAGGAGAATCACTTTGGCTTAATTATGGTCATGGACACATGAATGAAGCGCATAATTGCTTCTTTACTGCATCCACTGTGAAAATTATATCATCATAACATTTCCATTCATTTTTCTCTCTTGTACAAAGGTACACAATCTGTTACAGTTAAAGTGGGCAACTTTTATCCTTTTGGACAATTTGTCCACACAACATGAAACATACATTATTTGACTGAGAGTTCAATTAGATCTTCCAGTGATAATTTTAATGTTTATTACTTCATTTGAACTTGGCATGACTTGCTTTCACAGATGAAACTTATGGAAGGGAATATACCCCAATTGCTGGATCTTATCTGGTCATGGATAGCACCTTCAGAAGATGATCAAAATATCTTCAGGTATTAGAAAATGAAAATGCTTAGCAACTTTTTCATGCCCATCTACTCACTAAAATGTAAAGTAGTTTTTAGTTGGAGGCTCCCTATGACCATGGCTTCCTAGTTTTTCTTTCGATTTTTCTAGCGGGATAGTTGAACATATTTTTCTAACTGGCCCCATGAAATTGGATTGTACGTTCAAACTGTATCATCGTAAAGTTTTATGAACTTTGCTGAATGACTCTTGGAAATCTTAGGACTCTCTAAAGCTCCAGATTAGTATATTAAGCAATAAGAACAAGCTTATTTGTATCAGTCTCACAGTGTCAATGCCCTTAATGGTGCCACTACATGTGGAAAGAAAACATAACATCGGGATCATGATCACCTTCTGGCACCCTTTCTTGGGCTCTTTCATGATCTTAACATAGAGTTTGCACTTCTAAAGCAAGTCATTCGATTGTTCATTGCATCTCAACAATCTATTGAGTTTGGTTGAGCCTAGGACTCAAATCCTTTTTGCAGCCATGAAGAAAGATCGGAACCCGGCTCTTATACCACGATAACATCAGGATCATGATCGCCTTCTGGCACCCTTTCTTGGGCTCTTTCATGATCTTAACATAGAGTTTGCACTTCTAAAGCAAGTCATTCGATTTTTCATTGCATCTCAACAATCTATTGAGTTTGGTTGAGCCTAGGACTCACATCCTTTTTGCAGCCATGAAGAAAGATCGGAACCCGGCTCTTATACCACGATAACATCTAACACCAAGAATAGAATTGAAGAAGCAAATCAAACAATTCACAAGGAAACTTACAATCTAAAAGGTTGTCTTGTGGAGGTCAAAGCTAGAGAAAAGGAAAAACAAAAATCTTGAAGACAAACTTTACTCAATAATGGAAAATACCCTCTGAAAACAACCCTTCAACACTTATAAATAGGCATAAAACCCATTATTGATAGGACGCCTCATTAAAGAAGTAAACCTAGTACTTCTAGGACTCTGAAAACATAAGTAAAGACCCTGAATCTCGAAATTCTGTGAATGGTAAAAGCAAGAATAAATCTTCTGTTATGCTCCTGCATCTCTCTCTCTCTCTCTCTCTCTCTCTCTCTCTCTCTCTCTGTCTCGCCCTCCCTGCATGTGTGCATCCTGAACCAGAAGAATAACTTCTGGTCGTCTTCTATTTGTTTTGTAATGATGCATACTTAAAGGCTGAGTCCTAACATTTGAGCAATAATTGTATGGCTGTTTTCATTTGGTTTTGCACTTCAAGAAGCCAACAACAAGATGAAACCACTAGAAGAGATCTTGGAAGTTAGAAAATGTAGGTAACCGAGTCAAGGTGAGTCAACAAGCAATTGTAACAGTTCAACTTGTGAAAATATATCATTTGAGGGATAACAAGAGGGTACGGCACCCAGCTAATGACAAGAAATTCAGTATTAAATTATGTTATTCTCTCTTGGGGAATTTCTCCCCTCATTCATTCCCCTCTAAAGCAATTTGGCTGCCCTATATATCTATTGGAAAGTTCAACCCAAAAGCTTAAGCTAATAGGTGGAGGGAGACCACAGGAATATAGAGAGCATTTACAACCCTCTGTCAATTGATGTGGGATAATATTTCAACACCCCCTTTCACATGTGAGTTGGATTACAAGCTGCATGTGGAATTTTGACTACGCACATTCACGAGGATTTTTTTTACCATGCACCTTTGCGTAAGGGATAACTGGCTTTGGTATCATGTTAAAAAGTCGAATCCAAAAGCTTAATAGGTGGAGGGAGACCACATGAATATAGAGAGCATTTACGACTCATTGTCAATCGATGTGAGATAATATTTCAACAATATCATATATAATCTCTTCTTTTTTTTTTGGTTGGATGGTAGCTTGGAATAAGATTCTTACCATTGAGAATCTGAGGAAACAGAATTCCCTAATCACGGATTGGTGTTGCTTGTGTAAGCATTTAGGGAAATATGTTGATCATCTCTTTCTTCATTGGGACTTTGCTCTTCAGCTTTGGATTCATAGGCTTAGTTTGTCTAAGGTGGTGTGGGTTATGCCAAGTCATGCCATCCAGCTTTTTAGTTGTTGGGAGGCTTATGGAGGAGGCTGAGTTTCTAACAAGTATTGGAGTGCTGCACCACTCTGTCTCATGTGATGCATTTGTAAGGGAGGCAATAAAAGATTGTTTGAGGGTTTAGACTCTTCAGTTACTTCTGTGTAGTACTCTTTATTTGGCTTTGGACATCTTGTTCTGACTTCACATTGTCTTGTGATGATTTTCTTTGTTTCTTTTTTCTTTTTCTTTTTAATTTCTTTCCTCTTATATCCATTTCTGATTTACTTGAACAAATTAAAATCCTTCATTGCCTATAAAGAAAAACTTGCGAAAAACATGCTTTCACTGCAGACAATTTTAATGTTGTCCTATAGAATGCAAGTTTAGCTTGTCAAATCTTTTACTAGCCACATCATTGTTTTGAAGACATTGCTGTACAGTGATTTGAGTGAAGAAACACATTTGGAAACATTATTCTCTATTCTTTTGGTTTGAGTGTGATTTGACAGAGGAGTTGTAATGAAATTTCCTCTCTCTCTCTCTCTCTCTCTCTCCATGTCTGGGTTCTGAGAAGCAAATTACTGTGAAAGATTCCTTAAGGCGTCTCCTTCTTTCAGGCCACATGGGGATCCTCAGATGATTAGGTTTGGAGCTCATTTAGTACTTGTGCTAAGATATCTGCTTGCTGATGAAGTTAAGGATGCCTTCAAGGAGAAGATTATGACAGTTGGTGATTTCATTCTTCACATGTGAGTCTTTTTCTTGGATTAAGTAACTCTGTTTTTCAATGGATTGACAAAGTATATGGACTTCAAATTCTGTAGGTTGTGTTTTTTTTTTAATGGTCTATAGCGCAGGTTGTTAATAAGCCCTGAATTTATGTAATTTCTTGCTGTTGGTCTAATGCTTCATGTAGGCAAATCTGGGGGCTAATATGCTCCTTCATAATGAACCAGTCGGAATGTATCATAATGGGTTAGTTAGTAATCATATGTTGCTCATTCAATGATTTGCAATTGATTATAACCTGTAGGTGCTTGCTAAAACACTATCTGCTACTCGTTCTATTAGCACTTCGTTGTGAGTCGTGACTAATCACTTGTAGAGTTGGAAAACATATTCTCCCTTCTCAAAGTTAAGTAATGCCAGCCAGACATTTTCATTTTGTTCTTTATTCAGGACATGAAGGTATCTACTGACCTATTACCTATATGGCCATCCTGTATTTCTAGCTGCATAGGCTCTACAAAAGTTCTGCAATGTTAGAAGATCCCCCATCTTTTTAGCATGGTTGTCCAGTTTTTGTAGCGTCCTGCTAATTCTTCAATGATTTTGAAGTTTGCACCTATCGCTGTCTTGTGAAGTTATGGGAGGCAACAATTCTATGATTCATTTGCCTGTTCGGGGTTCAATTTCAGGTATGCGATGTTTCTGTTCTCAAAACAGCATGAGGAATTGGTTGGGATCTATGCTTCTCAGCTTGCCCGCCACCGATGCATTGACCTCTTTGCCCACATGATGGAACTTAGGGTGAACAGCAGGTCTGTAGATGTAGAATTGTTTTGAATCTTTCTTCTCTCATCTCTCTTTTTGTTTGCGTGGTTTTGTGCGGCAATCTTTTAAAGACCATCATATTGTCAGTATAATTTACTTCTGTTGGTTTGATTGTTCAATTCACCACCTTCAAATGTGAGAATATCCCACGTTTTGTATTTGCATTCTAAAATTTAAGTAGAACTTAAATTAGGTCAAACATATCATTTGAATAAAAGCAGCACTTGAGGAAACATAGAAACTTTGAAGATGTCCTGAACATGCAAAATTACGTACCGAATTAAGATCTGGTCCTTATCATGCATGGATAGTCTCTGTTGAACTGGAGAAATTAGTCGGTGCTTTAGGGGTATACTCTCTCCCCTCTCACATTGAATTCCTCCCCTCCCCGCCCCCCAAACACAAACAAAAAATAAATAAAAAAATCTCCTTACATACATATATGGGTCCCACATGAGGTTGGAAGGATGTAGCATACTCTGGTTAGCACTTAATAACTTTAGGTGGAAGTGGGTCGCCTATCACATGCTAGCATAAGATGCTTAGATTTACATTTCCCTGATAATTCCAAATGTGACAATCCTGGGGACAAATTTCATGAGCCATGGTGTTTGAGGGATCACCATCTATGCTGTAGAGAAGACCATAGTTTATTCTCCTAAACGGCATAATAATTGTAGAGAGTATGCTTTAATGATCACTTCCTTCATGCCATTGCAGTGTCCTTCCATCAGTTGTACAGTGCTGAGTGCAAAGATGACCATATTCATATGCTTGTCAGCTGCTTCGGTTTTCATGTTTATGAGTTTGATTTCCTTTATTTTCCTGCAGCGTACATGTGAAGTATAAGATCTTCCTTTCTGCTATAGAGTACTTGCCTTTTTCTCCTAGCAATGATTCAAAGGGAAGTTTCGAAGAAATAATTGAGAGGTACTAATTTCATTCTGCTGCTTCCTGGTTCTATGCTGATAACTGGAAATTTGATGAACTTTGACTTGAATAGGGTTCTGTCAAGTTCAAGAGAAACCAAAGTTAGAAAGTATGATAATACATTGGACGTTGCTGAGCAGCATCGCCTTCAAAGCCTTCAAAAGGCTATGGTCATTCAGTGGCTCTGCTTCACACCACCATCCACCATTACAGACGTTGAGGTTGTTAGTGTCAAGCTGCTGCTTCGTGCTCTAATGCATAGGTAATTTCCTTTTGAGCCTTCTGGTTTTTCTTTGTTCTTATGTACACGATGATCAAAAGTTAGTATAGCTTGATTTTCATCACTTACATTTTGTTGTATTTGTAACTTTAAATCAAATGTTCTTGTTTTCTTTCCTTTTATATTTTAGATATTTCCGCACACTGTTTCATCTTTTGCATTTCCTCTTTTTTATATATTCATCTGTTGAACCCTTCTGTCTTACTTGAATTGTCACCACAGTTGCCTGGCTTATTCATCATTGTCTAGTTTCTCCTGTTTCTTGGTACTCTTGTTTAATTTTTCTTTTTCTTTTGTAGCAATATATTATTCAGGGAATTCGCTTTGATTTCCCTGTGGAGAGTGCCTGCAATGCCCATAGGTGCTCATAAGTTACTTAGCTTCCTTGCTGAACCTCTGAAGCAGCTGTCAGAGAATCTTGGGGCTCTTGAGAATTATGACATCTCGGAGGATTTAAGTGAATTCGAAGACTGGGTGAGTTTTGTAGGCATGATTCATAGATTTTTGTTCCATCGATATATTCCTTATGGTGGTTATGTATCATTTATTTGTCAGAGTGAGTACTACTCATGTGATGCAACTTATCGTAAATGGCTTAAAATCGAACAAGAGAATGCAGAAGTTTCTGCAGTAGAACTCTCGCAGGAGGAGAAGGAAAGAGCTTCTGCTGCAGCTAGAGAAGCCCTACAGTCAGCACATTCATTATTACTTAGTAAGTGGGTTCAGCTACTGTAATTATGCTTTATGCAAAAAGCAGACACAATTTAAGACAGTTGATTTGTGTTTGATTCTTTGAACTTCCCAATTTGTCTGCAGGGAAAGAACATCCTTGGTTGACTTCTCGTGAAGAAAACGTGTATGAGGCAGTGGAACCTATTTTCCTTGAGTTGCAGGCATCTGCAATGCTCTGCCTTCCATCTGGTGAATGCATGTGTCCAGATGCCACAATTTGTGCTACACTGATGAGCGCACTTTACTCTTCAGTGAGTGAGGAAGTGGTGTTAGATCGACAATTGATGGTACGATGGTCTGTTTTCATCAAATTTCTCTTCAGTTCCTTACATGCCTTATTTATGTCAGTTATGTGCTTACGGAATTTGATGTGAAGCTAGGGATGATAATTTAATCTCAAAAGTGGACAAAAAAATTTCCTGCCGTTTCCTTCTCCTTACTGATGAGAGATTTGTGTATTCTTATGCAAAATTTCCCCTTGGAAGTTCACAATATTTTTTTCTAAATATAGAACTAGTTAGTTCTTGAGGTATTTTCAAGATCAACACTTAGATGTGTGGAAAAAGCAGGGTCAAGATGTTTTGGATGATTGAGTAATTCAAGAGTAACTCTCCTTCTACATCGAATCTTTTGCTGTTAACTGCATTAGTGAATCAGAACTAATGATAATTGCTCTGCTTTTTTCCTTATGGCCTATTGCTTGATATTACTGACAATGAAACAACTTATCACAATGCCATTTTCTTTTAAGTTATGTCTGTAGGTCTACCTAAACGATGTTACCTGGCTGTCTTTGAATGTCTGCTTTAAGTAATCATGTCCCTTGCCTAGCATAGTTTCCTCTTCATTTGTCCACTAATATCATAACTCTTCCTGGGCGTCTGGCGGCATGTGGCTTGGATTTTATACGTGGAAACTACCTTTACCTATGATATGGGTTCAGTCTAACAGTTCATTATGTCATTGGTTCCCAAGTATGGACAATTACTAGGAGAATAGGGAGTATTGTCAGCTGTAATTAGTTTGATAAATGGCAGTCACTGAAGTACTGTTGGCCTTGTTCTGTTAAATTATATAAGTGCAGCAAAGTCTAGTAGAAGAAAGCTAAGAAATAGCTTGGCGTGATTACTGTATCCACAGTTAGATAAAAGTGATCATGACATTGTGAGCTGAATTGGAAGATATCTTTTCCCTTTGCTGAGGTTTAAAATGTAATTTGCAGGTAAATGTTGCTATCTCATCCAAGGATAAGTACTGCATTGAGGTCGTCCTAAGGTGCTTGGCCATTGAAGGTGATGGGTTGGGACTCCATGTGCTCAATAATGGTGGCATACTTGCTAGTATGGTGGCAGCTGGCTTTAAAGGTGAGAAAACAGTCCATCACTGCAATTGTTTATGCTCCTTTTTTTTTTTCTTTTTTGTTCTTTAAGTGGTATGAGTTGCCCCCTAATAATACCATTGGAGACAATATAATGCGGGGAAAGATGAAGCAATGTGATGATGATAATGATTGTGTCTCTTGCTTGCTCATAAGAATTCTTGGAGTGCCAAAGAAGCAGATTGGTTGTTCTGTTCGTTGAAAATAAATTCCATGTGCTGGCATATAGTGTAATCAGAGTAAGTGGTGTTATGAACATATTACATCTTTTTTTCATATGTTCTAGTTCAGGGGCCATGTCAATATACGGATATGCCAGGAAATTTTATCTGGAGGGCTTGCCATTTTTCATTAGGAGGTGGTCTGGATGGGAAATTCTATGTTAAGATTCGGAAAAAGAAATTAGTCTATCTCTGATCCACATTGTGTGGTTACTCACAAATTTGATGCTCTGCATTTTTTGTCATATGAGAAGAAGTAATCGGATAACTGTTGATATTTATGATGAACAACACAAACAATTTTATGGGGGTAGACCACTAGGAGAGAGCAGGGAGGATGTAAAAGGTAAAAACTTTCACATTCTTCTTTTTGATAATTAATCTTAATTGGAGTTAAGAGGCACGACAACCCGTCAACTTGTTTAGCATTGTGTTGTTTAAATTAGGGTTCCGTTATGGGAAGGCCTTCTATTTTCGTCTTTTGATAGTCATTTGTATCTTCTATTGAAACTCAATGATGGCATTATGCATTTTAAATTCAGCTCAGAGAGAAACGCTAAGGATCGACCTCTTTGATTGAACTCTTTTGGGTATGCGATAGGCAGATACATTAATTTCATTGATAAAATGAGCTTTAATTGTCACATAATGCTTTCTTCCTTGATTCTGTACTTGCTCTTTGTTTGTTTATTTTTATGATTAGATCACTTGTCGAAAGAAATTGGGAACTTGGTAGTGAAACTTACTCCTAACATGCTACATAGGGGTGTCGACAAACTGGTTCAGTTCAGTTTTCTACCAAAAACCCTGCTGAGTCAATCATTCCAGTTTGCAGACTTTCCTCCCAACCAATCAATTCAATCTGTGATAACAGGAACTTTAATCACCCTGAGCTTCTTCCTCACTCCTACCTGCATTGGATGATTTCTACTCTTTACATATGAAATTGTATACTCCAGAAAATCATAAAACCGAGAACCAAACAGAGGGTAGACATATGATTTGACTAAATAATCAGTTCATTTTGGTTAAGGGGTTAAATGATTTTGGTTTACCCTCCCTCCTCTCTGGTTAGAATGATTTTGAGGACAATGAGTAACTTCACAGGTGATCACAAGTCATTTGACCAGCTTGAAGTTTTCAAATGAGTGGTTGCATTGTTGCAAACTCATCCAATGTTTTAAAGATGCTTGGGTCTAGAGTTGCCTCATTTAGGAAAGGGGTTGATTGTCATGGAATTTGCTTGAAGAGAGTCAGTGAAGCTGTTTTTCTTTTTAAGATTTTTGGACATCAGAAAGTGAAGGAAGGCAAAAGTTATCTTTAATAGTTATAATGAAAAGTGGAGCCACTTGATTATGTTGCATAACAGATGGAGCAATTTGATGAACTTGCTGTTGCAGAAAGAGAAAATTTAGGAAAACTTAGTAGAATGAAAGACCTCAGGAAAACTATATAGAATTACACCAGATGGCTTATATGGTGCAATTTGGTTTCCTGATCCAATGACTAAAGACTGGCTTACACTTTCTTTAATCTAATTGTAGATGTCATGCTAGGAATACTCAGTATCTTTTTTCTCTTAGCTTTTGTTTGGTAAGCTCCTGTAATGTATAGAAATAAGTGCTCTAATACTGTCTTAGGCATAATTTATGTGAAGAAAGGTTGAAATTTAACCCAAAATCAGTCCAATCTTTGAAAAATTGAAAATCAGTTCAGTCTACACAGTTTGGTCCAGATTTTCAGATGCGCCAACTTATTTTCATAGTGCTGATGAGTGATGACTGTTTACTGCAGGTGAGCTTGCTCGATTTCAGATTGGAGTCACCATGGAAATCTCCCGATTAGATGCTTGGTATTCAAATAAAGATGGTTCTTTGGAAGGCCCAGCATCATACGTTGTCCGGGGCCTGTGTCGTAGGTGTTGTCTACCAGAAGTTGTTCTGCGATGCATGCAGGTGGTGTTTTGTCCCCAAAGAAGAAATCCCCTTTCTTTTTTCTTTCTTTTTTGACATTTCCAGTACACACACCAAAATGGATGCACGGAGTATCTTCATTTGTCTTTCAATTTATTGGACCATTCTCCATGCAATGCAGGTCTTGGTGTCGGTCGTGGAGTCTGGTGGCCCTCCCGAAAGCCATGATGATCTTATTGAACTGATCACTTCACCCGAAACAGGGCTCCTTCATCTGTTTAGTCAGCAACAATTGCAGGTAATTTTGATACTAGTACTTGATACGGGATATTGGGTCTTCCTGTATCGTGGGATACCAGGTATAGTGGGCCTAACCTGTCATCGCCGAGACTGTTTTTCTCATCCTGCAACTCCTGACTTTGTTGCACGTAAATTTTATTGGCATGACAATGATTCACTCAAGTCATCCAGGTTCTCTTTGGTTTAAACTGTCTCTGATACTTCTAATTCTGCACCCTGTGAACATAGGACATCTCGATCATACACCTTTATCGTGTCGAAAATGGAGTTTTGAGTTTTACTCTCTAGTCTTTTCAATACTTTCCTTACAAAAAGCACTAATATTCATTTTGCCAACTCTTATGGGATTGTTCCAGTTACTTGAATTTGCTGATGGCGTCTTTGGTTTTTTCCAGGAATTTTTGTTCTTAGAGAGGGAATACTCCATATGCTGCATGGAGCAATGACAAGTTGATGAATAGGCCTATTGTAAATTTAACCTGATCGGCCTTTTTTTTAAAGACTTTGTAAAGCATGAGGTGAGAAGCCAAAAAAGAGAAAAAAGGTCGTTTTGGAAGTCTAATACTAATCCTCTCTCTCCCCCTCCCCCTCCCCCTCCCCCTCCCTCTCTCTCTGCAATCAAGAAGTGTGAACTTGAGCATTTCAATGCTCTAATGTGAATTATCCACCGGGACCGAGGCTTTGTTTATAGAAGAGGGCTTCAGAAATATTTTAACTAGGCCAAGAATTAGCTGTTGTTCGCTAAGTGTAGCCCGTCTATTGGTGCTTCCCACCATATGCTCTGATCGTGTGTTATAGAGAGGACAAAAAGAAAATGCTGTTAGTGTCTGGTGGTGTGCCCAAGTACAAATTAATAACATAAATAAAGAAATTCATCTTTACGTGCAGCAGCCAATTCTTTGCCCTTCGAACTTGAAGGAGTTAAAGAAGATCCATTACCATTTTGCATCGTGATCTTTGAATCAATTTAACTAGATCAAAATATGGCAGATGCGTTGCAACAGTTTTTTTATTCGGTTCAAATGCGGGTTTTTGACAATTGTGGAGAACTTGCTTCCTCTTTACTCTCGCCGGCTGTAGCGAATAATTCCATCGGGGACGTGGAAACTCGATGGTCTAGTGGGAGCCAAAGGGATAAGTTCCTTTTGTTTTTTTCGGCCAAACAGGAGATGAGTTGAGTGAGCATAATTGCTCCCACTTTTAAGGTCTTGACCGGAAGGTTGTAGAAAACTGAAAAGGACGTTTCCCAGGTGGCTCAGGTGGCCATTGAGGGGCTGTGGCGGTGGGACCGAGATGAAAAGTTTTGTCAGTAGTCGTGTTAGCCAAATCAAATATGTCAATGACAAGTGGACTGCATTGTCCAAATTAAGATTCGACTTAACAATGTACACAAGTAGAAACATTTTTTTTTTTTTTTCAAGTAGAAACAAGTTAAAAGATCGAAATAATACTTGCCACTGAGAAAACGAAGATTAGGCTTGCCAGCAAAATAGCGATCGGATGACATACTTGACCATCCGAATGAAACACACTTCAGAGTTCAGGCAACATCAAGTTTAATTGGTGGGAAAGCTGGTCAGGCTTTGTAATGTATCTCCGCTTCTATATACTTCTGCCGTTCTAATTCTTCATCTGACTTCGAATCACGACTTACATTTTGACCACAATGGGTAAGTTTCTGCTCTAAGCTAAATTCTCCTGACACGGCAGTGACGGCACTAATAGATCGCTAATTTATATTTTATTTAATAAATAAAAAATAAATAGTTTCTTATAAATTCACGAAGGATTCGTTAGAATTCAATCCAACAATAGCATCACAAAAAGTAAGGTTGTATCAACGAACAGATGAAATTAAACAAAGCACAGAAGTATCCAAATTCACAGTGCAAGTTTGGCTGTTGAATTATCAGAATACATAAGCCTGTTGAACTTACTCATCTCAATCGAAAGTCAGGGAGAGTTATTTGAGAAAAGAGAACGTAAAATGGGGTTAGACATGAATTGCTTCTTATAACTGAATAATTTGGTTAACTTCTTAGCTGAAATAGTTTACCATCTGAATTTCCTTCTGTTTGAAGCCACACTTCTCATAGAATGCTTTATTCTCATTGCTGCAGTCAAGAATCACCTTATAGCAACCCACAGATTGGGCATGATCAGTGAGAAAAGAAAGAACCTTCTTCCCTAATTGCATCCCCCTATAATCACGATCAACGACCACATCTTCAATATGCCCAGCCTTACCACAGTTCCTTACGAACTTCTTCTCAATGAACACACTTCCAGTGGCAATGATCTTTCCACAGGTAGTATCCTCAATCACGCAAATCACATGGTCATCGCCTAATGACCTGAGCTCTTGGAACCGCGCTTCGAAATTTTCATCAGAGATAGCATCACAAACTGTCAGTTGCTGCAATAGCTCTACAAACCCTTTGCTATTGTCAGAGACCTCTAGTTTCCGAACTTGAAAGTTATGTGCTTTATTTAGTGGGACCCCAGTCTGCATTTCCCGAGATGAGGCTTCTGTACATGCTTCGTTTAGTGGGACCCCAGTCTGCATTTCCCAAGATGAGGCTTCTGTTTACACCAACTTCATTCATGTTGACAAGGAAAGAATTAGATTTCATACTATTGAAGAAAAGAATATGGAACGCATTTAGAAGCTCCACTATGTTATTAAAGTAAAGATGAACGACACACAAGATGCATGGCATTTTTATATCCAAACAAGCCACCTCGTAGAGACTTGTAGTGGCCAAATCTGCTGAGCTCTAAATCATAAAGCGAAAGATAAATGCAATTCACTTGATGGTTCCACTTTTCTGCCCCTTTCTGTCTAGCTAATAATAATGCAAATGTCACATCAATTACTTCCTACTGAGTCTGTTCAGAAAAGATAATAATAAGAGGAGAAGAACTTGCTGATGAGGCTAAATTAGTATGTATGTACTCAATAGAAGGAGCGGAAAGAAGCTGTTCTATAGAGTCCTTTGTTTACAGAGTGATATTCTCACATCAAATTTTAAAGTCAGAAAGCAGAATCGAAGCACCTATCTGCAGCATGGCAACAATTACGGCCAAAAAAGAGAGAACGGTGAACAAGTTTTCTTGGCTTTGTCATTTTTCAAAATCGCTCATTAAAGCTTCAAATACAATTCCAATTAGGAAAAAGCAATTAGTTGCTTTCTTTGGTACACCGTAGCAATTCATAATGATGTTTAATGTTAATCCCCAACACCATTCATTATTCAGACATTGGAAAACAACATATGCGGTGCTAATTAGTCAAAAAATCACAAAATGGAGTTGTTCTTTCTCAAAGCATAAAATGACTCAAGTTTTCTATGACCTGGACTTAAACTCCATTTGTTTTGCGAAAAATGAATACTTTGGAAAACATTTCTCTAAAAATAATTGTTTATACGGCTTACAAAAATAAATGAACGAAAAACATTTCATCGTCTATGAAATGTTTAGACATAAATTGCCATTGATAATGAAAACGTTTTTAATAAATTATTGATTTTTGATGAAACAAATCAAGCCTTAGTTCATGTCTAGGTTATCCATAATAGATAAACCTATGAAATATACACAGAGAACAAAGGGTGTTGATGGGTCAGGTTGGGTTATTATGGTACCCGACCCGACCCAAATCATTAGGGTCATGTGCTCTTGGACCTGACCCGAAGCGAACCCTAGGTTGGGTCGGGTTTTTGGGTTTTATTTTATTTATTATTTTTGGGGGCTCCCACTTGCCTCTTCTTCATCAGGCAATTCTGATGAATTCCAAGTAAAAGGTAATCTAACTTGTAAAGAACAACAAATCTGGTTTTCTCAGGCAAATTGGAAACAAGAATTCCTGCTAGTAACCACTCAATATACCTAGTTGATATAAAAGAGATAAGAAAGAGAATGCATTTGAGTACCCAATTAGTCATTATCTTCTCATATGGAGTAGGGCCCCTACTCCTCCCTCTCTCTGCACGAGCAAGACGCAGATACCCGACCTCCGCCTCTCCTCAGCTCATACCCTCCTCGCCATCTTCGACTCTCATCTTTCCTTCTGCTTAAAAATCAACTTACAAATGCCTATAACTAGAGGAAAAAAAAAGCCAGAAGCAATCGTATATGGGCAATATGCTCCTTTAGCAGTTTACCAAAATGGAAATCCAACCGCCCACATTCTAACCCTCGAGCCATAGCAATTCGGCGGAGGGCCACCAAAAAAAATTCAGTAACCAGACCACCGAAAGATCAGCACCTAGACAAAGACCAGGAAAACGACCGCTCCAAGGACACCGATCGCTCGAATTTCGCGACGACACGAGACCAGAACGAGAACCCAAAAGAAAGGAGGGGGGAAGGGGGAGGACAGAGAGAAGGATAGCAACTCACAGAAGAGTTTAGGTTTGCGGCCGAACCGCGCCGGACGACAGCGACGAAGATCTAAAAGACCGGGGAACGGCGACAGAGCACGTGGGGGCGATTGGTCGAGGGCCAGTTAGATCCGCAGATCCGCCCAATCAAAGCGCAATCGCTCGCCGAGCGAATTCGATCGCCCCCCCTTTCCGGAAAATTCTCTCTCTCCCCCGCCGCTCCCTTTACTTTCCGCGGACGGCGAAGACGGCGGCGGCGGCGGCGGCGGCTGACGGCGGAAGCAGAAGGAGGAGAAGAAGATGGAGGTTAAGCGAGAAGACGAAGAGAAACCGGGAGGGGTCTCTCGATCAGTGCGATGGAACCACCTGATGAAGCGCTCTCCCTCTAGAGGTCGAAGGTGTGGAAACGAAGAGGCCGGGTTCATTTTAAAATGGGTTAATAAACGGTCTTAAATGAGTTGCAAATTAGATTTATTTAAAATTCATATATTTCGCTCTCTTTATTTTTAAAATTTATTATGGATGTTTTCAAAAATAAGACTTAACCTATTAACGACCCATCAATTCATTTTAACGCATTTACTTCGCACTTATGAAATGGACCCGACTGAATTAAAAAAAGCAGAATATCTATGGATGTTTTTCTCATGTTTTTCCCTCAAAATCTGTGAGTATTACAAATTTTAGAAAGATATCATAACACATACAATAAAAAGCGTTATGTTTAGAACAAGAACTTAGCAAATGCAAGTATTGAGTCTTTTGGATTGTTTTTTTTAGGTATTATTATGATAATATCGAACAAATTAAAAATTTAAGAAAATATTTAGAAATGAGATTGAATAAATTAAAAGTGATAGGTAAATGGAGTATTTAAGAGTCAAAATTTGAGGGTGTATTTATGTAATTATCCCAAAAAAAAAAACGCAACAAGAAGCGAATATCCGTTCTTCCTTTCCTGCCTGTCGTGTCTCTGGTAAAGCGTGGGAAGAAGGAGAAGGAGAAGGAGGAGGAGGATTTGCGTCTTCATCCGAGCCTCTAAAAACTTCTTCGGCGATGCTGCATGCGCCCACCTTCGCCGCTTGAGTGATGATATCGTCGATTCGAAGGCGGTGCAATTCCCTCCGTGAAGCGAGTCGTCCTCCCACATCTCCGGACCGACGCGGTTCGCGCGCTCCCTTTTGATTTGCGCGGAGATCGGGTCGAAATCGGATAAGGTACTGTGCGATGTTCTCGTGTTGTCGTCGTTGGTATGCGGAAGTTCTTGGTCGTTGCGATGATATGTCGCTGAAATTGTCCGCACAACTGCTGGTTAGATAGGTCCATCGTGGTTCTAATTTTCAATTGGTGGGATGGATGATGTCGAGTCGCTGGGGGGATCGATTTCTCTTTAGAAAAAAATTGAACTTGACTCACATCGAGATGCTGAACGCACGGGCGCCCACAAAGGCTTCTTGTTCATGTGTTTGAGACAAGTAGGGCATGACTTTGTCTTTAGAAATGACTTTAGAAATGACGTGAGCTACTCTTGGCGACCCCTGCAGCCTTAAGTTGCCGCGGGTTCGTGAGTTCTGTTGCATCATCTTGTTATCTTTGTAAATTAGATTAGTTCGGCACTTTTTGTTTCTAAAATGCCTTGCTGTTTATTTTATCTTATAGACTGCGAAACCGTTCTGTGAGATATACTCCAGTGATAGTGCATTTCATGTGAGATGAGTTTGGAATTTGATTTAGATTGTAGTCATGTACATACTTAGATTACGTAGTTAATTTCATCATCGGAAGACTTTTGGGCCGTGAAATTCCTACAAAAGGTATGACGGTTGTATCCTTATTCATTTAGAATTAATCCTACTTGTTGAACTTTATATGATTAAATGTTAGTGTGTCCTCATGAACTTGTAGAGAAGTAATATCTAGCTGAAATTAGATGGAAATAATCTACTAAAATCTTATGAATTTGTCTAGTTAAAATATTAAGCTTAGTGAATTGATTGATGTTGGGAATTTTGTAAGCACTGGTTATGGTTCATGTACGTGTGTTTGTAAAAGCAGGAAATATTGATTGCTGTGATTAGATCAAATTCATATTCAAGCAACCCTCACCCCATCATTATAACATGTATCTCCTTGGGCTGAAGTCTTGCCTTATGTTGTCTTCACAAGCCCCCATTTGATACTGTATGAGTGGTGACTTCTCTGGTCAATAAACAAAGCCAGTATTTTTTAGTCTCTTAAATAACATGGAAAAAATATGAAGTTACTGGAGATAGGAGTTAATGAGCGATTCTGATGATGATCTTTCTGTCTCCAGGTCCACGAGGCAGAGCAAGAGATATCCATAAGACATAAAAATGTCATTGATTAAGCGCATAACTCCTTTTTTCACTGCCCGGATTCGAGAGAACCATAGGCTTTTGAGCTCTTCTGCTTCAGCACTTCGTGAAGCTTCTTCCTCTCCATTGCCATCTCCTGATGATGTACACCTGACTGACAGTTGCATTCAGGTATTTTCATCTTAATATTTTATTGACAAGCTTCAAAAGAGGGAGTATGTAAAGCTTAGATATGCTTTCTGAATTTTATAGTTCCAACTGGGTGCTGAGGTAAATGGATTTCTAGGCAACACTTTAAAAAATTCTTCAACTCTGTGTTGTAGCAATAGGATAGTCATGATATCAAGTCAGCGCCAGAAGTTCCTCATAGTTTGCATATCAGGAAAAGCAATGGTATCACAGAATTATAGTTTTCCTTTTCTTTCCAAAGCATGGCACCTAGATGCGTGGCTAAGATTGTGAAAAATAGTTATAGATACAATATTCATTGTATACTCCCTCCATGTTAGATCTCAAATCATCTCTATCTTGGGGTTGGCAAGCGCCCCATGGTACATTCTCCATGAAATCTTATTTTATAGCAGCAGAGCTTTATCGTAACAGAATGTTGACTGTAAAAATATTCTGTGTATCCTCCAATGCATGATTTCAGAAATATGGTTGGTTTGTGCGAGTCGCAGCTTCTTCAATGGCTTAGATCATGTAGAACTCTTTATAAGTAGAATAGGAGAGGATTCACATCATTACAGAATGCATTGAACATCGAAGGAGCAGGGATATTGATCCTTTTCCTCTTGTTGAGTCATTTTCAAGTTCTGATTGACTGTAGGACTACCTTTCAGAGAATGAAAGAACTGCAGGCGAGTGAAGGATCCTGTTCTGAGAAACTGCTCCGCTTGAGTGTAGAAACTGGTGGATGTTCAGGGTTCCAGTACGTTTTCGATTTGGATGACAAAGCCAATTCAGATGATAGGTACTGAAATTACAGGATAGATGTTTTGCTTCTTACATATGGTTTCTCCTATTTTGACCAAGATGTTAAAATTCATTTGAGCTGTCTTGCTTTCAGGATTTTTGAAAGAGATGGAGTAAAACTTGTTGTAGACAATATTTCATATGATTTTGTGAAAGGGGCAACTGTTGACTTTGTTGAAGAGCTTATCCGTTCAGCTTTCCAGGTAGCTTCGCGTTCTTACACACTCCATTCTGACAATGGCCTTGAATATAACATTATCAGTTACTATGGTCCCGTCTTACATTTCGCTGATACTGGAACTATTGGAAAGATTAATTTGCTTATTTATGAATTTTTCACAATAGAGTGATCTGTTGGAATTGTTCTTGTTCTTTTCCTCGTTTTCATGTTTGTCTATGGTTAGGCTTACCTTGACTGGCGTCTTGAAATTTCTGGCGTTATGTGCAGGTAACTACAAACCCAAGTGCAGTGGGAGGGTGTAGCTGCAAAAGTTCTTTCATGGTAAAATAGTAATCCTCACATTTGCTGGATGGTTCATTGCCTCGCTCTCCACTGACATATAGTTAGTTCTCGACAAACTTTAGCATCCCTTGATTACTATGCTTTGGAATGTAATCATGTGCCATTGAGTCACTCATTGTAAAGTTGGACACACGAGTCACAGACTCATAACACTTGCAGGGGTTACGTTACTCATTTGTAAGTTCGTTCTATGAGCCTGATTTTTTGACTTTCAACAAAAATTTTGGTGACGATTCTGTCCATGTCTTGTTTATGCATCTAGTGGACCGTTGACGAGTTATTCTGTTTAGGTCGTCTATTGGCAGCGTCTAAAAACTCCCAGATTTTCACAAAGAAGATCTAGCTGGCAGAAAAAAAGAAGGATGGGAAAAGTTCATCTTCATATGTCGTTATAAGTAGTCAGCACATCACCGTGCTAAAACCAGATGCTGTTGAGAGATGGCAGGGTTCCGTAATCCGTATGGTACCCTCGTTATGCACCAATTTACCAGATTGAATCGAATTCTGACAAGAACAAAAACGACACATGGTTGCATGAACCGGTAAATTGTCTGTCCTATGCTAGTGTTCGCATGCTATTGTTTTCAGTTAAAAGGGCATGGATTGCAAATAAGATTTTCTGGGACGTGTATAAAAGATGTGTGGACGAAAAACTTAAGTCCGTAAATGTTGCATCTCGAGCTCCGACAAGAAAGAGAAAAGAGTTAATAGGACTACCAATCTTTAAGAATCTCAGAGAGAACCCAACATTCAAAATGGAAGAATCTCAAAAGGTTTTGGTTGGTGCATCATTCTTAAGCTTGCGTGGTGGCTCGGGTTTTAAGAAGAGAGAGAAAGGAACACTTTATGAACTATGTTTTATGGTTGATGGAAAGTGAAGATCTATAGGACCGTTAACTGTCATGATATCATTTGCAAATTCAAGGAGCAAATTGGTTAGATGAAAAATTAGAAGATGCAAAATTGTTTAGGGGCCAAAGTTGGAGAGGATGTTTTGATTCTCCCTTGGTAAATTTATCAAAGTTAGATATTGCAAAAGGATAAGTTTTGACATATTCCTGACATTTCATTCATCCAAGTCAATCATATTGTGTTAAGTACTATGAATTGCCATGCTCATATTGCACCAAAAACACATTACTTAAAAGAAACGCAGAAAGAATCTGGAGTTCAAGCTGTGATTCTTCTTGCAATATTCAAATAAAAGCTCGAGCAGAAAGAATCCGGAGCACAAGCACCAACATTTAAATTGTTGTTACAGGATTGCATCAAAGAGCAGACACACAGGTAACAGAGACTGCTGGGCAAGAGAGCTGAATATGAGTAAATACTGCCACTGATGATTCCACAAAAGAGAAACATTTTAGCAACACAAGGTTACAAAATTAAGTTTTGATGTACTCATGGGCATGAAACTTATTCAAGAATGAAAAGTGCAATATAAATGCATCCTCCAAGAACTCAGAAGCATAAATACATGCTGCAGTTGTCAGGAGGACCGATATTACTCTTCTGATTGCCTTTGACCCAAGACTGGAATGTCCTCGTACCGTTTCTGCAGTTCACAACACAAACAAACATGATTTAAACCCAGATACATGAAGAGATAACAAGCACAAAGGTCTTAAGCTCCGTTTGTTTCGCAGAAAATAATTTCCAGGAAAATATTTTTTGGATTTTCTAGCGTTCGTCTCACAGAAAATGAACTTCTTGGGTAAAACATTTTTCATGAAAGGAAAAAAATCTTATAAATTAGGGAAAAATATTTTCCATCTTGAAAAATGAAATACATTTTCCTCACTTGATCTATCTTATCTCACACATCTACAAATCCTCACTTCCTCCTCCCCCTTCTTCTTCTTCTTCTTTTCTTTTTTTATTCGAATTATTTTTTAATTTTCTATTTCTTTTATTTCTTTTCCTTTATTTCCTTTTCTTTTCTTAGTTTCCCATCTTCTTCTTTGTTGGCCGATTGCCAGCCACGGCGACAGCCAGCGACCAACCACAACAAGCCTCCACGCTCGTGCTCGCCGATCCGGCGAGGCTCGAGGTCGGCGAGCTCAAGGCTCGCCGATCTGGTGAGCAACAAGCCTCCAGCTCGCCGAGGCGAGCATGTGGCTGACGACCGGCCAAGAAGAAGAAGAAGAAGGAGGAAAACAAAGAAAAGAAAATGAAAAATGAAAAAAATAACTTAATAATCAATTTAAAAAAATAATAATAATGAAAAAGAGTATATGGTGGAAAAGATTTTCCTTACTATAACATTTTCCACTTCATTTTCAAGTTTCATCCGAACACCAAAAACTAATTACATTTTCCTGAAAAATGCCTTCCTGAAAAATATTTTCCAGAAATGCCATATTTTCCGCAAAACGAATGGAGCATTAAAGTGATGAATGTCGCACAACAAGAACTCCAAGAAGCAAAAAAATCAACAGCCGTCAATACTGTCACAAGCCAAGATCCTGTGACTTCACAGACCGCCAGTCTTATCTAATTATAGCTCATTTAATTGAGACGAAAGATGTTACCGGCCTAGGATTGGTGCAGCGAAAAAACGAAGCATGTCACATGCAGAGCCCAAAGGTTTTCACTCTTCATTTCCTATCCTTTCTCAATAAGGAAGAAAAGCAAGGCGAGGGAAAAGATACATAATATTAATTGCAAGCCGAGCATCAGATAACGTTGATCATACACATATGGTCCCTGCTAAAGTATTCCGCATTGCTTGGCTATTGGATTTCCATCAGCACTTTATACATGTGGTCATCTTCTATCTAACTTAGTTTGGTTGGACTTTCTAAGCTCGTATAAGAGCCAGCTTCCGCCCTGAATCCCAAGTGTGAGGCTCCCCATTCATCAAATTCCATGTGCTGTTCGCAGTCCAATTTGCATGTGAGAGGGGGGGTTAGAGTATCCCACGCCACTGGTTTATGGGATTGTGATAGTTCTTACATACATATAGTCTTCTTTCACCTATCAACCTAAATTTTTTGTTGGACTTTCTAACAGATCCCACAACCACGAGAACCAGCACTCTGATCATAATATGATGAAAAGAGAAGGCACTTAGTAGTATTAAGCAAGAATTCTTCTAATCACAAAAACAATTTTCAAGACTCTTTAGAACAACAACAAGAGGTGACGATGATGACCGCTCAATAACAGGAAACCCACAGATAATATTCATATCTGATTCTTTATTTCTTGGTAAGTAAAAAACGTCCCTTTGCCCCCAAGCCCCAGTTCCTAAAGGGGAATGGGCATGCTACAAGAAATAGAAAACCGCTTGGTACATTTGAAGATATGCCCAGAACTAATGACTCACTATTCAAAGATTTGCCAGGAAACTTTTGATGGAATCAAGTGACACGAACCATTTCTAATAGCAAAAACCTCAACAGAATTGATCTTTCACAGCTTGACGTAACTGTCATCAGATTATCATGATTGAAACAAACAGAATTTCCACCCCAGCTAAAGATGCATTTACAAATCGCTGATTTTCTGGATGCAAGCAAAGAGATATGAAGACAAAATAATAGATGGAGACAGATGCGTACCCCGACGTTGTTGTACTCCCAGAGCTTATGAACTCCGTAGTCCACAGCCTGCATCAATTGTGTAGGCCACATAATTAGCATAGAAAGTTAGCTATAACCTGGAATAGTAAATGCAACAATCCCAACACACATTTCTTTCTCGAACGCAGCCCTTTTTTTTCCTTCATTAAACACAAAATGCCCATCACCCAACAAAGTAAATTGAACATAATGACTAAGCTGATACCACCTTCTCAAGAAAATCACCGCAGATCGCTCAAAGTCCATAAAACATCTCAATCGAAGGAAAATATAAAATACTCCGAGCCATACCGAGATATGATCGACTAATTTAACTTTGCTTCAATAACCCAAAACTCAAAACCAGAAACTAAAACTGCAAATCCAAAACCTAAGCAGCGCAAGATACAATGATCTCATTCTCCAGCTTAAATCCTCCAAGACCTAGATGAACCGCACAGAAAATGGAACTCGAGAAAGAGGACCGGAATCGATCCAAAGCAAAGGAACACTTCCGATTTGAATCTCGGCACCGAGGCCGTCGCCTCTTACCCGTTCTCCGAGGAAAGCTCCGGCGACGATGAAGGTGACGTAGACGGAGTTCCGGCGCATGACGACTCGGTAGAAGCCTTCGAGAAGGCCGCCTCCGCTTCTGCGAGCTGCCGATTCCATGGCTGGGCGCTTCGAATCTCGCTCAATCGATCGCTCTCGCTCTCGCTCTCGCTCTCGCAGCTTTGGGTCAGCTTAGGGTTCGTACGAGCGCTCAGGCGAAAACGAATGATATCATGAGGTCGTCGGTTCAGCTCGGGACCGGCTAAGAACGAACGTAATGGTTCGAACCCGGTTCGTTCAGTTGAACCGAGGCCCTCCGTATGGGCCGGATTCGTGCAGGCCCACACTTCGCATGTAGAGGTTTCCACCGGTCCTTTCGTAATTGTGGGAAATACAAATACAAATTTAGGGTTGTGTTTATTTCACGGAAAATTGACAATTCGAATTTTTTAAAATTGATCACTTTATTGTTTAAAATTTCATCATCAATAACAATGTATATTTTGAACATTTTTGTAGGCCATAAAATTAATTTGTTTTAGTTGGTTTACTTTTGTAAATGATATATGTGATCATTTTTAGAATAATATTTTTTCAAATCATTTCATTTTTCTTGAAACAAATCGAGCTTTATGCACTAGACTTTTTCGCCAAGAGCCTTATAGTAGATGTACAAAATCTCGTACTTCAAAAGGTTAACATAAGTTGATTTGATTCACATAATATTATGGCCTACAAAAATTTTCGTTTTTCACTTTTAACAAATTTTATCACGAGTAATCAAAGTATGCATTGGCAACGTAAAATTGCCACAAACTGTTGTAATTCTCTCTTGATTCAATGGGATAGTAAGAAGTGAGTAGTCAAAAACCTTAGATTAGGAGTGAAAAAATGCATTCTCATAATTTTTTTTGTTACATTATGTTCGAGTTGTTTATTTTTTTCTTTTCATTCGTCATATTGTCTTTTCTTGCAAAAACATGAATTAACACCAGGACATCAAAATTTCCCAAATAGATCTTGCTATGATCGTTTATCTATTGTTATACGTTAGAGTGTTCTAACGCCGGGCACCCATTAAGCTTGTAAATGAAAATAGAGTATATATAAATATAAGAGCGCATGAACTTTCGCGTGCCAAAGTAGGAATGGTAAGTAGGATTTGACTAACAAAGGGTAATGCACGTGAATTGAACTAGAGCAGCACTTAACTTTGATATCATGAATGTTTAACATAAAAGCTTAAGCGAATGACACAAATAATTTATAAATCTTGGCTTAGTATGTAATGTGATTCTGAAACTTTATATCTATTCAATATGACATTTGAAATTTTGTTACATGTTCAATTTGATTTAATCCAGGACCAGATTGAATCGACGATATAATAATTTAAGGACTAAATTAGATACTTATAAAAAACGTTCACGGATCACGGGAACTACATCGTAAATTGGACAAAATTTCATGGATGATAGTTATTATTTCAACTTATGGAAAGTCAATAAATTCCGTGGGCTGAGGAGGAAAAGGCCAAAAGGGGAGTGGGAAAAAGAGAGGCAGGAAAAGGGTCATTTTTCCATCCATGTCGCAATAATTCGAAGACACGTTCACTCCACGCTCCCTCCATCATCGCATCACTCCCCTCCTTCGCCGCCACCTCCCCCCCACAAATTGGACCGCAACCCTCCTCCTCCCCGCCGTGGCGGCGCGTGCACGTCCGCCGGACCCGCGAACGCCCCTCCTCGCCCGATCGCCGGCGGCCCCATAGGCGTCGACAGCCCCTCCTCAATCTCCGGCCCCCGTCGCTCTCCGCCCCCACCCCACCGGCAGCAGCTAAATGGAGTCGCACGACGGCGCGTGGTCGCTCAAGGAGGTGCAGAAGCTCGAGGGCCACGCCGATAGGGTGTGGAGCGTCGCTTGGAATCCGGCCGCCGGGGTGGCCGGCGTCCCCGCGATGCTCGCCTCCTGCAGCGGCGACAAGACGGTCCGCGTCTGGGAGCAGAATCCCTCTTCTTCCTCGTGGTTCTGCAAGGTCCGTCAGTGAAGGTTTTTCAATTCGCCATTATTTTCGTGTCGCGCTTGTCGTGGTTACGATTCGTAGAAGCTAGTCGATTGGATGTCGAGTGATGAAGCGCGGAATGGTTGAGCTAGCTCGGCTGAGCCTGAGAGAATGTTGGTACGGTGGGATTGCTGGAGGCGAGTTGTCATTATTGTTTGCGAGTTCCTTTGTAATTGGCCTGCAGGGTTGTAAGATATTGAGTGCTTGTTCCCTGGTAAAGTAGTTTGAAAGACGTGAAAGGGTTTGATTTATAAGTTTCGCGGATTGGATTGGAGTAGCGCGCATTGTACAATAATGTTGAGTTGGAACTTGCAGGCGGTTTTGGATGAGACGCACACTAGGACCGTTAGGTCTTGCGCTTGGTCTCCTTCGGGGAAGTTATTAGCCACCGGGAGCTTCGATGCCACCACTGCGATTTGGGAAAATGTTGGGGGTGATTTTGAATGTGTTTCTACATTAGAGGTATTGTTATGGTTTTGCACTCCAATTGTTAAAATATGCACCATGGGACTTGCTAAGCCTTCGTTGCATGATAATCTTGTATGCCATATGTACCCTTCTCTTTCCCCCTCCCACTTGGCATTGCTTGTTCTGGAAACATAGATTCCTTCCATGTATAATTTGCTGGTCAATTCATGGTTCTAATAAATATGAAGTAGACTTTTTGCTTGTCTATATGTATAGGGTCATGAAAATGAAGTCAAAAGCGTCTGTTGGAATGCGTCTGGGTCCTTGCTAGCGACATGTGGCCGAGATAGATCTGTTTGGATTTGGGAAGTGTTGCCAGGGAATGAGTTTGAGTGTGCTTCAGTGTTGCAAGGACACACACAAGATGTGAAGATGGTGCAGTGGCACCCAACCATGGATATACTGTTTTCTTGTAGCTATGACAACACTATTAAGGTATTTCTTTGCTGTAAAATCTGTTGTCTTTGCTAATGCTGCTGCCAGAGGTAGTCGAGAACGAAATCTTCCCACTGGCTTCTCTGCCCTTGGTTATCCTGGATATGTTCTGAGTTTGGTCTGGAGATTAAATACTTGGCGCATGCAATTTTTGTTGCAGATTTGGGCAGAGGATGGTGATGACGACTGGCATTGTGTTCAAACCTTAAGCGAAGCTAATGGGTACCTCACTTCTATATTTATGTTTTGTTTGTGTTCTGTGTTCATCGTCTGTGAAAATTGTCTCCTTCCATGTGACCAGTGTAGTCCTCTCTATATGCATGCAATGGCACTTTCGACAGTACCTGTATTACTTAACATGTTGAAACAATACATCTTTCTGCTTTGTGATAATTTTTGGTTTCCATGATTGCTTCTCTTGTTAGTGGTCATACGTCCACCGTTTGGGCTCTTTCCTTTAATACTGCTGGAGACAAAATGGTTACGTGTAGGTACGCGAAAGTTCTCTTTTCAGGTATCTCCGTATCTAACTAATTGGAAAGAGACTGCTGCTAACAGTCTGAGTATTTTGCAGTGATGATCTCACGATAAAGGTATGGGAGACTGACGGTGCAAAGATGATGTCTGGTGATGGCTATGTACCTTGGTGAGGAAGAGATCCGCTATAACTACTTAATTTTTGCAGAAGTGCATGGAAATTTTATGTTACGGTTGTTGCCGTCTGGCTTTAGTTTGAATTTTGAACCACAATACTACGAAACTGTATGCTAGAAAAGCAATATGTGTTGTTTAACCGTATGAGCTTTCCAATGTACATATTGGCAGATGGAAGATTTGCTTTGATACTAGTCCATTTCGTTTACTAGATGGTATTTAGCTACTGCTAAGTTAGGATGAGGGTCTGGTTTCAGAAATCTTCATTGCAATCATATAATTTGCTTTCTCTCGTTTCTCCAGGAGTCATGTCTGCACTCTCTCTGGTTACCATGATCGAACCATCTTTTCTGTTCATTGGTCCAGGTAGTGATATCAATACTTTGATTAATATATTTTTACTTAGTTTGAGGTTATGTCTGCATTTTTTCTTATTATCTGTTCTTTCTTAGCCTTGTAATTGTTAAGTCAGAAAAATCTTGGTGATGCAAATTAAGTGGTGATCTCTAACATCTTTCCAACTTCTGAAGAATTGTTTTGGGTATAAGCTGGACGATGTTGTAGATATCTGTCCAAAGTATACTATTTCCCAACATCTCCCTAGAGGTTCTTTAGTGAATGTATCATTTAATCATGGACCATGACTCTTGATTTTTAGGAACCGTCCCACAATATCTTCTGAAATGAATTGCCATGTAGCAGATAAGTTTGTTTATTTTACAAGTACCAGTATAACAGGCAAGGGCAAGAATTATTAGGAGCAAAGTCAAGAATACAAGGGGCTTCAACCTGACAAGTTTGGACTTGAGATATGAAAAGATTTTAAGGGCACTTCTTGAAATAATTTGCATTTTGCTTTCTTGGTTAATGTGAAATGTGTTGACATGGATTTTCTCTTATGTTAGAGTTTCTGATTTATAGTTTTATGATTCTTGAATGTGATAGGGAAGGGATTATTGCTAGTGGGGCTGCAGATGATGCTATCCGATTTTTTGTTGAGAGTAAAGATGGTTCAGTAAGTATTATACCTCACCATATCTTCATGATTTAATCTTTTCTTTTAACAGTTCCTCCTATATTGTTCCCCTATTTGTGGAGCTTCCGAAATGTTAATGTTTAGATGGTTTCTTTTAGTGATTAACAGGTTTGGTCAATGTTAACCTTTTTTTATTAGATGAAAAATTTTCTTAATAGAGAATTGTTTAAGTACATCAGGAATTTACAAGAAGCAAAAAACTGACAAGACCATATTATTTCCTAAAATTATTAGAACATGAAGTCCATAAATACTACAAATAAGCAAAAAAGGAATCATGAGAAGATTTGGATTCTTTTGATAATGTTTTAGTTCTTTCCTTCCAATTGCACCACGCAGCGAAGAGAGCGGCATTCCAAGAGTCCAAGCCAATTTGGAAAGGAGAGAATGGGAAGGAAAGCTCTAGCACTGAAACAATTACAGAACTGACTTCGACATAACCCTATATACCAGAGGAATCGAAACTGAAATGCTGAAAATGTTGAACAAATCGAAGCTGAGGGACATTTCAACATTCATTTTCAAAATTTGGAACTCTGCATGAACGATCCAGTTACAGCGTTAAACACTCAATTCTTTTGCACTGAGTGATCAGTTGGGAGGGATGGACAAACCAAAGCCTTTCCTCTCTAAAATAATCTGAAAGCTCTGTCAGGTGCAAGTTCTTCTTTGGTTGGATGGTGTAGATGGTTAACGAGGTTGCTCACTTCATACTTTGCTGGGTTGTCTAGTTTTAAGTGAAAAACCTATGAATCCTTAGACATTTTCCATGATCATGTAATTTTGGTAATCAAAGGCAGAACTAATCTTCTTCACATTGTGGTTAGAATTATCTAGAGTCCTTCTTGTTACCTGACTATGAAGTTAATGCGGATATTGCATTAAATTCTAGTCACGAAGTATTCAATAAGCAAACTTTGTGATTATGCAGTGCCTTTACTTTATCTACTGAATCTTTTTGGATTGATGACTATGCCTCCTTTTGCCTTTTGAACTCAAAAACACGGATTACCTCACCAACCTTCTCACATTTCTCTCAGGTTGATGGACCTTCGTACAAAATGATTCTAAGAAATGAAAAGGCCCATGATATGGATGTGAACTCAGTAAGGTGGAGCCATGGTGTAAGTCTCTCTCTCTCTCTCTCTCTCTCTCTCTCTCTGTCTAAGTTCCGAACTGGCATATGGGTTCAATAGAGATGTCTATTTTTGCTTGATTGTGTAGTCAGATTGCGGTTGAATGTAATAATCTTATCGTGTTAGGAATGGGAGTTGACCTGAATTTTAATTAATTGACCATTTTAAAGATTTTTTTTTTGGTCGGACTCATATCAAGATTTAACTGACTATAATTTTTTAGTGCCTTACGAGGTGCTTGCTGGAAATTTTGGTCTTTCCTTGCTGTAAGTTTGAGATCTTGCTTATGCCTATGGTGGAAGTATTCATGATGACCATTAACTGCTGTATGGAAATTATTCTTTGCTTTATTTCTACCAGAATACCATAAATTATTAAAGGAATAATAGGCATGAAATGCACATGAAAATGAAAATTGGCCATTAGAAGGCACAATATTTTTCATAATTAAATATACTGGGATGAAGAGAGTCCCCTAGGATGCTTCTTGTTTGGTGTTCTTTGTATTTTCTTCCCCCTTGATTGCCTAAAATGATAAGAACGATAAAAGAGTAGACTGTCTAAATCTACAGGTTTAGAAGATAATGTACCAAACACTGCACTGGGGAAAACTCTCGTTGATTTATCTATAACTACTTATTGGTTTTCCTGTGCAAGTTTGTCTTTTGTTATCAGTTTCTTGCTTGATTGCTTCTGTTTGAATTCTCATATTAATATTGCCACAATATTATGCACTCATCACCGTTATTTTCCAGGAAAACCGCTTTCTTGCATCTGCAAGTGATGATGGGACGGTAAAAATATGGGAGCTCGTGCCTGTAATTTGATAGCTATGTATCACTGTCAGTGAATTTCATAGGTATCATGTCATAGATATGTAAAAAGCTCTCCAAATTGTTCAAACCTTGGAAAAAAATATATAGAGGTTTCATTTCAAATGTCTCGCCTTAAAATAAGAGAATGCTGCTGATCAGATTTTTCCTAAGTTTGGCCAGGGTAAACAAAACAGAGAAGTGAATGAAGATGAGGAAAATTTGTGCTTCTAGCTCGGCTGGAAGTGTGGATGTGTTCGGGTGCACAATTTCAGGGAGAATTGCCACCACCCCCCTCTCTCTCTCTCCTCTCTTCTGTCATTTGCTGTAATCTTTTATAGGTTGGTTGTGTAAACCATATTTTGTCCTGCAAACCCTACTATTCTGCAGTCAATAGACTAATCAAATTTTGTGGGAGGAGACATTCCCTTTTTATTTGTTTATTATCTTCCGCTATTGCATATTTGAAGCGGAGACTAAGACTATAATGATCCATAATCATGTTGGTAGATAAACAGGCCAGTGCTTGTTCTCTCTTCCCAGGTAGTTACCTTATGGCCGAAGGGATTGATATTTGCTACTCCTTGACACAATAGAAGCAGAAGTTCACGCTTTGTCAATTGTACATTGACAATGGTGGAGCTAAAGATTCAGAAGTAGATATGCTTGTATTCTTGCGCTGGTGAATTTGAGAAACAAGAGAAGAAACAACTAGATCCTTTCCTTTGCTTCTATCGATTTCCCCCCCTTCTATCTCTCTCTCTCTCTCTATTCATATATATACAGACGCAACAATTTTATTGATCCTGAATTATGGTTTCTATGCCAGTCGCTTCATCTGGAAAAGTCGCCATGGCATTCGGCGAACCGTGAAAATGTCATTATAATGTGCATCGTGGAAACGCCGTTATAATGCGCAGGTGCAATGTCGGCAAAACTCCCATTGCATCCAGTTCGAACTCATACCTACTAGGCGTGTAGTACCCTCTACAAAGCAAGAAAAGAAGAGTAAAGCAATTCCCGAAAATCACTTGAACATTATTTATATTCCTGTTCGGACGATACAACACACATTGAAATCAACACATTGCCAAGATCAATCTAAAAGTGATTATGGTTACACGCCTCTAATAAAATAGAAGAAAAAGGGTTAAAAACTCTAGCACCTGTTCTCTAATCTCAGTCCACCGGAATTAGCTCGTCTTCCCTCCTCAACCAAAGCAGCCTTAGCCGACATGATTTTCGCGGGCAGGAGCGAAGCCTCGAACGCGGAGCAATCCACCCAATCCTTCAGCAGCTCCTCCTGACCCCATATCTCGGGGATCCACGACCGACCCGCAACATCGATCCGATGTCTCTTCAGCCTCTCCCGCCCGTTCATTCCTCTATCTTCTTTCGAATCGTCCAGGCCCGAGGAGCGGTCGGCCAATGCTTGGAGTCGTGCGCCTTCTCCTCCATCGTCCTTGGTCTCCTCACGAGCTGCAGGTGATGAACTCTGCCCCTCATTTTCATCAGAGTTACCCTCAGGGCCACCCCCGTGAAGGGTGTCCAGTTCATTACCAGGTTGGTGGGTTCCTGCAGGAGAAGAGGCCATCATCGACGCATCGGACTGAGCTGAGCCGGAACCTTCTTCTACGCTCATTGCAATGTCTCCTTTCCTCATGTGGAAAGTGAAAGTGAGCGAGCTGAACAAATGGCTAGCGTTTCGTCCTTCTTGATTCTCGTGAGGCACTCTGGCTCCGCTCCAGTTCTTGAACGATCCCCGCTGCTATCTCGTTCGGGGGCTTTGAGAAGATAGGCGAGACGAGAAATGGGTGGGACGGTAGCCGACACGTCATCCGAAGGGTACCCTTTCTTGAATGGTATGTGACAAGTGTACGTGTCCTTTTCCGGACTGAATTCCAATTTGTGTGGCTTTCTTTCAAGTCCATGACTCACCAGGTGGAGCTGTTCCGTCGAAGGGATCTTGGGAATATTGTGAGGTTGATACGAGCTTCAGCTTTTTTCGAGTGATTATATGTGAGGTCGATGTTGATTTCGATGAATGCGATTCTTGGGGACAGGCCAATGAGGTTGTAGCATTGGATTTAGGGGGAGGACTGGAGGAGAGGGCCCTTTTTTCATTTTAATTACTTTTATAAGAGAAAAAATGTTTAGTATTTTTTATATTATTTATATATATATTTTTTATATTATTTATATATATATATCAAGGAGAGAGATTTCTTAGATGTTGATGGACACCTCCAGCCACCCGCGTTCATTTCGTCCTCATTTGCTTGAAGCTCCTACCAGCTTTCCTTTCTTTTTCTTCTTTCTTTCTCTTTCATTATATTCCTGTAATCATGTTTGCTAAAGCGTAACTATATATGGAAGCTAATTAGACTAAAACATCTGGCTTAATCTAGTTGAATTCACTAATTAGATTGAAATGTTTATCTTAATCTTTAAATTCAGCTTCCTTATATTTATCCGGTAAAAGCCAGTGACCACTACCGACAACCACCAACAACCATCAACGGTTGATAAGTAACGTCCAATGATAAAGGTGAAGACGATGAGCATAGTCCACAACAATCTTGTTCTTCAACTATGAATTGGTCCATTTTAAGTTATTTCTATCTATTTTTTTTGCACATGAATATCCGAAACAAGTCCATCTCCCCAAGGGAAGTGCACCTTTTGTGGAAATTTTACCTTCGAAACATATTCCTCATTTTCTAACATTTGGATCATTTAAGAATATGAATTGTCTGAAAATCTTATTCAAGAAATTCACTCCCGCTTCGGACCTTAACAATCAGGTCTAGGTATCCCTGTGGCCACCAGGTCCTAGACCGTGGCGCTTGAGCTGAAGACTTGAGTTGTACTTCAGACTTTTTCTCAACGTGCGTTTTCATAAATTTCTCATGACAAACATCAGAAAATAACTAGAATATGAGTTCTGTTATTATTTCCATTATGCTGCTAAACATAGAAAAATGAATCATTTTTCTTGAGAATATTTTCTAACAAAGTTGATTTTTCGTAAAAAAGATGAAGCCTTAATTCCCATTTTCACGGATGAAGATCCTTTACCCCATTTGTGCTCCTACTTAAGCACAGCTACCATTGGAGATCTTAGGGAACCGATTGACCTGTTCTGAGAGAAGCCTCAATGTAAGAGAGTTCGCCTTGCGACTCCAAATATTACAGAGTGGTATCTACCAGAAAGTAAAGCCATATATAGCCCAAAAAGAGACCTGCTAGAGGCGCAAATTAGGGCAAAATCTTACCTTTGCACAATCGATGTGGACCGAAATCTTAACAGTCGGGTGTATAAGGGTCACGAGATTCAAAGGCATATTCCACATAACTGGACCGTCTTCATGGAATTTGATCTACCCAACTAGGTAAGCTACTAATGTCCCAACTTCCAGTAGAATTACCGCTGAGGTTTCCCTCTAGGTAAAACCCAAAACTCTCAGCTCTCAATTCTATGCTTATCAGGAAACCGAATTTACCAAATCCCACAAGCAACAGCAGACATTTCATGATTATTCAGAACCCAAATTAGAGCCCTCCAAGAAGCTAAAAACACACATATCGCCTTACCCAATTGAGTCATCCTGCCAAGGCATCTGCCTCCCATGCAATCCACAGGCTGCAACATGTGATTCCAATGCTCTTCAGGAAGAGCATTGCGCAGACAAATAATGCTTGCTCTTGCCAGCAGGATTACATGAAGTGCATATAGAAGATCTCGATAGCTTCCATTTCAACATTTGATCTTATTTAGAAGACTATAAAGCCATATTTAGGACCATTAGGCTTTAGCCATGCTAATTTATGCCGGTCGACATCATCTCTGCCAAGCAATGAGGTCACTCCTTCAGAACAATGCCACAAGATGAATAAGAATTCTCTCTAGATCTAATATCATCACCACGAACCAGCTCAGGGGCTTGCACATGATTGAAGTCTCACAAAGTACATTATGAACCTTTCTTTCTTCTATTAGATGATATAAAAAGGGAGAACAAAAATAAACTGCATCTAGTGAATTACAGCTAAATCAGGAAGCAGAGCCACTTCTAATTAGGTACCATCTGTACAGGGGGAATTATTTCCAACGTATATCACAAAACAACTGACCTTTGTGGAGAACTTGGATGATACTTGAGTCTGCAAAACTGTAGCGAGTATTATTTTCCTATAGGCTAAAGTAATAACATAATAAACCAAACCTAAAAATCTAATCACAAGAAACACCAGCCAACATGCACACTAATATCTCAAGATGTAGAACCCTTAGTTAAGATCCATAGGCAAATTTAGGAGGCCAGTATTGTCAGAGAATCCTTTTCATTCTCTTAGAAGGCATGCCAAAATTCAACAAGAAATTCCTCACTTTACAATTTAAGCTCTTGGATAACGTGACCGTCCCTTCTTCTTGAGGAATTCTGGAATCTCTACTGAACCACCCTCACTAAAAGAGGACGTCGGCCGGTTGATTCCTATGGTGACCTCACCTTGGGCAAGCTGACCTGCCTGCATTTCCGAACAGCAGAAATAAAATCAAGTTAAACATGGTCAACTCTTACAATGATAACAATTTGTTTGTTCATACTACTGTGTCAGCTGTGTATGCAGAGAGAGAGAGAGAGAGAGAGAGAGAGAGACCTGGAGGAGCCTGCTGTCGCTTTCTTCTTGGCGTTTGAAACCCGTCGCAATCAATGTTATGCTAACCTGATTAAGAGCAAAACCAATTGCAATCACCTTCAGTGCAAGAGTTATTGTTTTTTTTTTTTTTTTTTTTTTTTTTTTTTTTTTTTTTTCTTTTTTGAGACTGGAGGAACCGCCTCACAGCGAGCGCTCGGCGTAAACCCCCAGGGAGCACTAGCGCGGGGACCCACCTCCCACGGTGCTTTGCTTAAGTCGCTAATGCATATGCAGTGACTCGAACCTCCCCTCTTCCGCAATTAGAGGGGGAAAGGCCCAAACCAACTCGCCCACGACGGGATGGGTCAAGAGTTATTGTTGTAACAGGACAATTGTAAAAAATACCGTCCATTATTTTTGGCCCAATCAAACATCTTATTCCTGTCTTATTGGGTATACTTTCACCATCTGTGTTGACATTAGGACAGTTTTTAACCAAAAAGACTTGGGACTGTGCATGTGTTCCAAAAATGGCAAAATAAAAAACTAAGAAAGAAAAGGGACTCATTCAGAGAGCATGAAGGATTAAAGACTAGATTTTGCTTAATAGCGTAAGTGCAATACAGTTTTTGCTTATTGATCAGCTACTATCTGCAACTTACTTGACCACTGAGTGATGGATCAATTACTGCACCAAATATTAAATTGGCATTTGGATCCACAAGGTCATATATCACCTCCGCAGCAGCATTTACCTACCACAAAATCCCTTCCAAGATTTAGACTGTGCATAAAAAAGGACATGAATACATAGAAGCTTTAAATTATTCTCCTAAAGTAGCAGTGAAGATCCTGACTTGCATAAGCTATTAGAGATATAGTACAAGCTTTTCTCATACAGCCAACTGGTAGTTGGGAGGCCTGTTCAGGAATTCCAATGCCTGATGTTAAAAACTTCAGGTGGGAAAGAGGGAAGCCTCATATTTGTTTGTTTGTCCTCAAGAAAGTCTTGGAACATGGAAGATTTGCCAAGTCAAACATTGTCACAATCCAAGCAGAGACCCAAGTCTAAATACGTGGACATACAAAAAGATGAACCAGTCTCACAGCACTGAGCCTCTCAGTGGGACCAAGTTCCATCACAATATCGAAGCTGTGTGCAGCAGCAGACAAGCCCTGGTGCAGCAATCTATGACCAACTTTACACAGCACATATGAAAAAGAAAAAACAAAAAGTTTTTTATTTCTTCTTGATATAAGATGTCACTACCAAGCACTTAGTGGGAAGACAGGGAATTTTACTTCTAGTTTTAACTATCACTTCAGACTGTAATGAGTCCATGACTGAGGGAGCATGAATATGTGCTGCAACATCCATGATGTGCCGATACCTACCTGAGATCATCCTATGTTGTGAATTGTGATTTACATTGTCTTTTCGTGGATGTGCTTAAATAGAAAATGAGCTTGGCAAAGAGGAAGCATGTAAAGGTTAAACTAAGGACAACCACCAACAAAAAATGGACAGAAAGTATTTTAATATGCTTATACCTCATATAATGTGAGATCGCTGCCTCCAGTTATGTTCCAAACAATACCAGTAGCCCTTTCTATGCCGATGTCCAGTAATGGTGACTGAATGGCATTCAATGCAGCATCTTTGGCCCTGCTCTTACCTAATAACGACAAGATATCATCATTTACAGACTGAAAAATTTCGACATTAATCATAAGTGGTCTATGAACCCAATTTCAAACAGACAAGTTTGCCACCTCAACCCATAATCAATCTAAGATATTAGCGATCCCCAGGATAACTTTATCACAAATACTGATGCACGTGCAAACTCATGAGGAGAGTGTAATTTTCTGAATTAGACCAGTAAGACTTCCTGAGGGACTGCTTGATTAAGTTACAGTTCAGAGTTTATCAATAGCGAATATACACAGAAGAATGTAACAGATCCCTTTTTGAATAAGGTGATGGTTAGATCTGATAGATGGAATAGGAATAATATTAAACTGAACCTTTTATGCCTTTCCTACAAATTACAGATTGCATTCATGAATTATTAAGATGGGCTCCGTCTCTTCCTCTCTATATATGGTTAATCAAGCCTTGAGGACGAGTAAGCTCATTTTCATTGTTACATTCGTAGGATTCTACAATTCACAAATACCACTTTCTAAGCAAAGCTTCAAGAATGCAGATCGGAAACTTCATGATCTACAATTACCCCCAACAATTATGCATGAACTTTATGGAATGTATTGAAAACACCAGTTACTTTTCATATAAAGTTATCAAAAGTCACAATGATTAACCAACCAGAATGTCAATTAGTGAAAACTAAACCAGTTTTGTTTCAGCTGCAGTCAACCGATAAAGAGATTCCAACAATCACATACAACGCTATCAACACTATATTTATACAGTACCTTACATATCATACCTACATTTGACATTAAAATTTTACTTGGCAATTAGTGAATACCTACAATACTTTTAAACAATATAAGCAGAATACCCTCTTGAAGTCATCTCTGATATAAGTAGATGGATGCTACGATAGCATGCAGGAAGTTGTATCACAACATCATACAAAATTTATTCTGCTTTAACCCAAAAATACCTGTTGCGGTTCCTATCCCCATCAATGAAGAACCGGCATTTGCCATTATAGCTCGAACATCAGCAAAATCCACATTGACCAGCCCCGGTATCTGCAAACAAGATAATACAATATCAACCAACACCAACAGATAAATTCAAGGAAGTAGGATACTCTAAGTAGTAGAAAACTTCAACTAGCATAATCTAGCTGATCAAACATTATTTTTATAGAGAAACTGCTCATTAACAACAAATACTCAACCTATCTAACTTACCACCCATATAAACCATGAACAAACAGTCAGACAAAAGTTACCGCAAGGTGGCTCTACCTAAAATAGTGAACAATCAATCAGCATACCGCCACAGAAGCAACTCCAGCAGCAATTAAAAACTCATTTTCCCAATTTCTTTCTTTAGTAACAACAGCAAAAATGTTCCATGATCATATATGCATTAAGATACTATTATTTACTGAAAAGGGTTCCATTGAACAGAAAAAAATCTTTCCTACATAATCCATATTTGCTGCTTATGGACTGGACTGCACACTTTGAGATCATTTGGTGGCAGAAATAATTAGATTACTGAAACCATCCTGCCATCCATAAAAAAGATTTGGAATACACTTTTCCTCTTTCATTCTATATTCAGAAGTTCTATTTCAACAACCAAACAACAAAAGTAATGCAGGCCCAATGAGTCAAACTAATATCTCTATACCGTAATTATGTCGGAGATGCCTCGAACTCCTTGCCGTAGGATATCATCTGCCAGATTAAATGCTTCAGTCACTGGGGTAGATTGTGAAACTGCAGTTAACAATTTGTCATTCGGGATGACAATTAGCGTGTCAACGTTGTCTCTCAAAGATGCTACTCCTTCCTGGGCTTGAACGGTCCTCCTTCTTCCCTCAAAAGAAAATGGCGTAGTGACTATACCAACAGTCAGTATACCCATCGATTTTGCAACTCCTGCAATGATAGGTGCACCACCAGTCCCAGTTCCTCCCCCCATTCCAGCCTGCAAGTGGAAGTCTAAGATGATGAGAAAACAGATAGACCATGTGAATATATCAACAACCAAATGCATTCAACTTAAAATAGCCTGTAGTAAAATTTTCCGGACTAGAATTCACGAAATGTCCCAAAACAATTAGCTTCCAGTGACAATTTTATCCCCTATAATAGCAATCTACATGCTTTACTCCCAAGAGAAGGAATGCAATAAAGACAATGAACGTTGTCAAAAGTTTCTTTTATGAAATAAAGCACACTGCATGGGCACTCTTACCAAATTATCAGTTGTCTTATCTTACAACCTAGCATTCACATGCTAATTTGAGTATGGTAACAGATCAAACTTCCAGAATAGAGAAAAATTGCAAGTAAAACCTTTTTTTTTTCCTGATGGTGATGTCCACTAACAATAAGGAAATGCCTGCAAATTATGGAGTTCAAAGTGAAAGCAATAAACCATAAAACACAGACGTATACGCTAGCAGAACATCATCGTTTAATTTGATGGCAGACAAAACAAAACCTATCCTACCGTGACAAAGACCATATCTGCACCATAAAGTGCCTCTTCTATTGTTTCTTTGCTCTCTTTGGCAGCATTCATGCCAATCTCAGGGTTCCCACCAGCACCAAGACCTCTAGTTAGCTCTTGACCGATTTGTAGACGATTCTCTGGAAAGACAGGTGACATTCTCATTGCTTGAACATCTGTATTGACAATCCAAAACTCCACACCCTTCATTGCACTTTCAATCATGCGATTAACTGCGTTTGAACCACCTCCTCCCACCCCAATAACCTTGATCTTAGCTTCATTATAAGTATTTGGAGTAGGTGTATCTCTTAGGCTCTCCATGACACTTCCACTTGAACTATCCTTCCGCGGATTACTTATGGTGCTATTTCCCTCACCCCTAAGCATTGACACTTCCGGGTGCAGATTCAGGAAAGGGTCTTTACTTGGGTATGGACTGACATTGTGTGAGTTAACAGAGCATTTAAATTGAGATGAAGAGTAATTTTGGTAGGCATCCATAAGTCCACTCTTGCGGTTGGACATCCTCAGAAAATTAACTCTTCCCAACTGATTCTCGAGGACAAATCTGTCTCCAAGATTGCCAGACATCCCCAAGGGGACTGGGGTGACAGACGGTGCAATACGCACGGATGAACAAGAAGCCATCTCCAAATGCAGACGCCAATGCTCTTACGATAAGATCAATTGTACACGTTACCAGAGCCTTTAGACTAAAATAACCCAAGTCTCCAATTCCGCTGCCAATATTTTTGGAAGACCTGTTTGAGAGAAATGAAAGACAATCAGAGACACAGCAAGCAGCATTAACGCTAGAACCAGAATAACGAAAATGCGCCATGTGACTGCAAAAAAAAAAAAAAAAAAAAAAATCCCACCAGGACCATGTCAAACGGAAAATTAACCATTCCAGCTCAAGAATACAAAGGCTAAACGTGCAGAAAGAAAATAATAGAAACCCTAAAGGCAATGCCACAACTTCAGGGTCGAGAATCCAACCTCGAACGCGACAAAAAACAACTAAAAGGATGCGCGAACTACCCCAGATGAAAGAAAACAAAAAACGTTTATTGGGTAACGAAATCCAGCAGGACTGCAACCCGAACAATGCCAGAGAATCAAGCAAACAGAATAAAAGTGCAGAACCCACATGCACGACACGGGACCAATGCGAGAGAACGCCAAAAGGCTTACTCATGGAGAAAGGGGAGGCGAGAAACGGCGAAGCATTTGATGGGTCGTCGCCGAAACGGGAAATGAGAGGTGTAGCGATTCGGCTTTCGAGGAGTGGAGTGAGGTGAAGTGAGCGAGCGAGGATTCTCTCGGTGGGTTCGCTGCGTTTGACGCTTGCTTACCAAATATTTGCTTGGCTTGGCTTTCTGGTTGACAATGGAAGAAGTCTCCGACACACCCGCCTCCAAAATATCCGCCACCAAGGAAGCAATTCTCGGGAACTATACCTGCGACCTTCGAAAAAGGAGGACATCCTTGTCATTGTGCAGAGATTCGGGCCGGGCGGGCTGGGATTTAGCTTGAACACGAGCCCGCCCCTGAACATTCCGGGCCTATGCTTTTGGCTCGAAGAGTGGGCTCGAACCGAAATGACCTGGGCCGGTCCGGGTCGGTTTGGGGTAAGCTCAAGCATCGCATTATATTCTTTTGGGGTTAGTTTGTTTCACTAAAAATGAATGATTTAAAAAAATATTTTTCTAAAAAAATCTATTGTTTTACTTGTAAAATTGAATAAACGAAAGTATTTTTATTGTTCATGAAAATGTTTGTTATCTCTAGAGCCTAGACATTCATCGTACAACTCTATGGCCGACGACTAGAGCTGCGGCTCATCACCTGGCAACCATCTGACCCCGAAAATTCTCAACATGGACTCAAGAATTTCGGCAGGCCCTAGTCATGAAGGATAAGAATGGTTTCCTTGATAGAACCATCCCGATTCCGACTGATGAGCATTTGGCACCAATAAACTTTTTTGAACATGGATAGGAAATTGCATAGCCTCATAAGTGGCGATTGGACATCCCCCGATAGAGGACTCAAGAACTATGTCGGAAAATATCAAAGAAATGTATGGAGAACTTGATCGGACCAAACATTTCTTGCTTACCTAGGCACTATCGGGGTTAAAGCAAGGAAACATGTCCATCGCGGCCTGCTTTGACAAGCTCTAGACACTCTAGAATGAACTAGAGGCAGCCAAAGAAAAAATTATAGGACTGGATTCGACACTACAACAATATTGGGTCATGAAGGAAAGAGAAAAAGTGACCCATTTTCTTTTAATTTTGAATGACACTTATTGTTCTAGTCTCAGATTTTGGTTGTGGATCTAGTGCCGTCACTTGGTCAAATCTATCAACTCACCATCTAGGAGGAAAGCCAATGACTTACTTTGTTGGCGGACATCAAGGTGGGAGAGAGCATTTGCTCATCGCCCAAACGAACCTCCAACAAAGAGGATTGGCGGGCAAGACACGGACTAAAGGTTAGAGAAGATGATTTTTGTCATATTTTTCAATTTTGATAATTATTTCTTTCAGGCCCTTTCAAACCAGTAAACTAATAGACTTGGGTGGTATTTTGCAAGGGTTATATTTTTGGACCAATTTTCCCAATTTATTTATTTATTTATCATGTATTCCCTTGTATGAACAATCATTATGTAATGCTATTACCAATGATAGAATTTTCCTTTCTCATCACCGATTGAGTCAATGCTTCCTTTCTATATCTTTAATGCCAAATTTATCTTTTAGCAAAGCAATCATTTGCATTTTTCCCACTAGTAAATCTCATGCCACCATTGTTTTTTCACTGATTTATGTTGATGTTTGGGGGCTTTATCACACCTCACATTGTGATAGGTCTCGTTTCTTTCTTACTATTGTAGATGATTATTCTCCTGCCACATGGATCTTTCTTATGCAATCTAAAAGTCAAGTTCTTTCTCATTTTTTTTCTCTCTCTATTAACTAATCAATTTGGGAAATTTGTTTAGTGCATTTGATTTGATAATGGAAGAGAAATGCGCATTCCTTTTTTTCTCCCATGGAACTCTTATGAGAGTTCATGCACTTATGCTCCATAACAAAATGGGATTGTCGAGCGTAAACATCTCATCTCTTCCGGGGTCCATTCTAGAAACCTTTTGGGGAGATTGTGTGGTCACAATAACTTACCTGATCAATCACATGCTGACTCAAATTCTTGGCAAACGATTTCTCTTTGAATTACTTTTTGGGAATAAACCCAAAATGCATCATCCGAGAGTTTCTGGCTACATATGCTTTGTTACTACCATGGGCCCCCGGGACAAAATGGGTCCCCGTGCCCGTCTATGCATCTTCATGGGATGCTCGACTCTCCACAAGAGTTATAATGTTTTGAAACCATCCACAGGTAATTTCTTTGTAAGCGAAGATGTTGTTTTCTATGAAGATATATTTCCTTTTCAGGATAAGGTATATTCGCCTTAACATTTTGGCTCAACGCTTGATTATCATCAATTCTTATCTGAAGAGGATTTATCTTCTAATTAATATTATATTCTTATTGCATCTCCAGAACATCCGACACCATCTCCAATAATAGAGAATACTGTCAAATCTTCATTGACTTTGGGTCATTCGATCGAGCATTCTGCCATGCCACGCGAAGAGACTCTGCCCTTTCAAACACTTCTGTTCGTGAGCCAAGAAAGGAGGTAACTTCAGGAATTATTATGTTACTTTTATTGTGGCTCTCCTAGTAAAAAAACTTTCCATTAACCCTTTTCCATGAGCGCTGCCACGTGGTGCCTTTGCAGTGTGCTCTTAATTCTGAAAGTTAATATAGACCAACTTTGATCCAATATGAAGTTTTCATCTGACGTTTGATTGACCTGATTTTTGCTCGAATCATCCCAAGAGTATTGCTTAACGTAGGAGGAGCACAAACAATGAGCATTTCTTTTCGCATCTTGTTTATCTACCTAGTCTCGTATATTGATCTAGCATAAATAATTAGGGTTGCTTTTGGCAGTCGGAATAAAATTTCGGGATAGGATATGATTTATCCTATCCTACGTTTGGTGCTCGCTTAGGACAGAATAAAGTCGGGTATAATGGGGAGATAGATAGGATAAAATTATCCCATGGGGGAGATGGGATAAAGGTGGATAGGAATTCTAACGTCCATAATAGGAAATTTATTTTTCTAGAATAACAAACTTATTAAATTAGCAAAATTGAAATTATATTTCAATATATAATTAATCTTATTTTAATTTATATATTCAACTTTAATTCTATCTTATAATAATATTCAATCTATAGATTGAATATTTATATTTATTATATATTTAGGTATGTTAGTACAATTTACTATTTGATAAAAATTTATTAAAGAATGATGAAAGGGGAAAAAAGAAATAATAAAGAAAGTAATATAAAAAGAGGAAAAATTAAATTTAAATTAAAATTAAAATAAATTAAGAAATAGTGTTACGAGAGATTTTCACCATCTCCGTTTATGAACATTTAGGTTCATTTATAATGATATGCCGTTTATATATAAAAAAAAATGTATATAATATAATGTGAATATGTCCGACTTTAATACTTTGCGATTCATCAAACAATTGATATAATATAAAAAAATCCCAGGATTTCATATCCTATCTTATCCAGTCCTATCCCGATTAGAAATCCGGACGACCAAACGTAGCCCTAGAGGATTTAAGTTGATCATTTCCAAAAACTCAAATAGGCTTTTTGAACGAGCCTTTTACTTGGTAAGTAACATTGATAAAGCTAATGTGACTCAAAATTTCTGAAAATATAGTTTGATTTTTGAAATAGTGTTGGGATCACGGATATGCTCAAATTGGGCCAACAAATGGTTGTTGTGAAAAGTTGCGATATCTTCCTGGTTAAAACTCTATCAATACAATTCTCAGGGCATCAAAAAAGCTTGTGACTATATTTAGGTGATTCATCACTTGATCTTAGAAAAATCACAATTTTCTTGACACCCTTGAGGTTGGACGGTTAAAAGTCACAATATCCAGTAATGGAGTCATTCAATTGGGAAAATTGAGTATTGCTGGAAAGCTCTTGGAAAGCACAACCCCTTCGTACCCCTCGGTTATAATATCAATGAAATTTATTTTCAATCAAAATTTAGTCAAATGCCGACAAAAAATAAGATGTCTAGGCTTTGGGTAGGGACATGGTCGTTGTTCAAGTGCGCTCTCCTCTACTTTCTTTGGACATGCATTTTACTCAAAGGAGTGATCAGAGTGAGAAGAGTGCAATGGGTCATGTTTTACGAGGATTTGTCGACAGCTTGGCTCCGCAAGCCGGAAGGCCATCTTCCAACGCTTCCTAGGAAACTCATAGAGGAATATATTGTGTAACACAATCTTCTCCTCCCGCACAACTTCGACTATACTACGAGGTATCAAAGATATCTCCTCGAATATTAAAAAGATGAGCTTAGATATTACTAATTTGCTACTTTGGTGATTGCTGTTTGCTTGTTTAGCTCTACCATTTCGAGATACTCAACAGAATTATACTCACTATAGAGTATAGAGTACGCTTTTGATCGTGTACAAAGAGTTTGACCTAGCACATATAATTCTCAACAGAATTGGACTCACTAAGAAATATGTATCGCGCATTTGTGAATGAATGGATCCCAAAAGTGTTTTTCATTCAGCACATATGAGTGGTGATGTTTGATTCAGCTCACATCCTAGAAATGTTTCCTTAGGAATCTATTTTTAAGCTGATTTCACTCCAGAGAGACCCCAATTCTGACGGGATATGTTTAATTCCATTCCCGATCAAGGATAATACACCTGAAAAAAACTTCAAAATAAATGTTTTTATAATTATGCACACAGTAGAAGTTCACCATAACTGTGAGGAAAATAGCAATTTTTATACGAAAACTTGCCAGCAAAGGAGCAAAAACAGAAGGAGATAAATGGCCCATCACATTCTTGATCCTCTTCTTGTCTTGTCATATCACAATTATTCATCCCTCTATAAGACTACAATTAAACCATATAAATTCATTTCTAATTAGACTCACCTCCTCCTGCATTTATGACCATGCTTGATAATTATTCTCAATAATTACTCAAAGTCGCCAGCAACAAAAGAAAGAAAATTAAGGCTTGAGTACCATTCCACATTCTCCATTTCGGCTGACAAACAAAGCTTGATGTTTCATAGTTCAAACAACAGATATCGCCGGACAAGTTTGATAAATGAATGTAAATAAATTCAGTTTGCTTTCACCTATTTCAAGATGAAATTAAATCAGATCTTCAAGAAGAAACATCTGAACTCGCGGATGTCATTTTAGGCTCTTCACTTCAACCATGGATACTTGAGCTGGTTCTCCGATTCTTTCAATGAGTCTCTTCACTAGATGCATCAACCTCGTTCTCGCTGCTTGGCTTCATGTATTTCTCCCATTCTTGGCTTTCTATAAAGACAATTAAATGAATAAGTTGATATGAGGAGCTCATGTTTGTAATTAAGCTTTAAGATTGGCTTTAAAAGGAAAAACCTGGTGCCACCCATCTGCACTCGCGGATGTTATTGAGGTTGTTGTATGATTCCTCCAAAAAACGTTCAACAACGATTTTTTGTGCACTAGAGATCTTCAATGACTTGGATGGAGGAATCCTTTTTCCTTTCTTACTGGAAGATATCTTTTTCTTCGATGAACCTTTCATTGCAGTAGCAGAACCTTGCTCCTAAATTGTCATCCAAATGAAGTCACACCCCAAGCATTAAGTGAAAATAACTTATTTAAGGTTTTTATAACTCACCTGTGGAGAACTACCCCTAGGTGTCTCTTTTATAATCAAGTCCTCCATTATAAAGTTGACAACCTCGACAATTGAGCGAAACATCCTCGTTGATTGTCCATGACGATAAGTCTGCAAAGATAATAGATTTCAATTATCTTAATTACCATATGAATATTTCCAAATAGTCATGTGCAAAGGTATTACTCATCATAGGTTGTGAAAAATGTTAGTACACAGAATAATAAAACAAGCAATAATGTAAAACTAACTTTTTTATTATACTTTTGCTAATGTACACGACTTGATAAATCCATTTCATCTCCTTGCAATGTAATCAAGGGAATCTACATTACTTCTTTTCAATCATCGATTCATTTAGGAAAGCACTGACGATGAAGTTTTTTTAATTTCACAATTACCATGTCTAATTTTCCATTTGCTCGTTGTCTGCATGCAATGTGCCACCCTTGAAGCCTCTTTTCAAATAAAGATTGTTGTTGGACGTTCTGCAATCGAAAAATATTAAGATACTTATATGCATCTAACGAAAAAACATAAAGAAGAAATTCAAGAAGCCACCTTGTCCAAGTCCATGCCAATTAGACAATCCGAGGGGAGTAAGAAAGACACTATCTCTTCCCCTACAAGCGTGGTTTTGGCCCTGGTTTTGACTTCCACTGGTGTAGATGGATTTGTCTGTGTTTAGGATTTGATCATTTATGGTGAGCATTGGTTAGAGATTCTTACTAATAAAAAGTGTGCACTTATATGAATAAAAGATGAAATGTTAACTATCGATCACCATACACTTTAACTCAAGAAATGCTTGTTCAGATATTTTAGAATGCATTTGTGAAAAGTATATGAACGAATCACTGAAATAATGTTACCTTAATGGCCGAGACATTTGACCCATCATTACTTGGAGGTAATCCATATGATATTGAATTCGAGTCGGGCACCTGATCTGAACTACTTTTTCTCAATTGAGAGACAACATCCTGCAATTATAAATTATCAATCCTAGTATATCTTATCGTTAAAGCATGAATTATGTCAAAGTCAAAGAATTGGGAATACAGATGTTCTGTTTAATCATAATAATTGTAGCTGTACTTTTTACAAATATAATTTAGGTGTGTACTTCATAACTACATCAAGATTGTCAAATATGCTTCACGAATCAAGATGAAGAAATTTTGAGTGCCTCCCAATCTATTTTGTGGATCAGTTATCTCATGTGTTCTATCAACCTTTTCATGAAGATATCGGCATTTGGAAACAAAGTGTTGAACCTCATCAAAGTGAATTGGAAAAAACCATACTCTATAATTGCAAATTTACATTTACAACATGGTCTGTCTCATGAAATATTACACTACAATTACATCGACTACTTGTATCCAATATACTTAACAAAAGGTTAATTTGCATTACATTGGCTATCATTATTAGTGATGCAAACCATACTATGTAATGGTAAAATTGAATTTATGTCATGGATTGCCTCACAAAGTTTCAAAGGACAATATAAAACTCAAATTGACTATAATAGAAAGTTAACTTACATTGACAAGTGCCCTAAGTGATGTATACAATAGATCACGCTGTCCTTGATTACAAATGTCTCGCTTATTCGAATCACAGAGTCCATTCAATCCCGTTGAAACACGAGAGTTGTCTGGACTAGAGAATGACCTATTGACCTACAAAGATGAGAGAGATAGAGATAGAGATGGAGAAGGCATGAGTAAAGAAAATAAATAAGCATGTACAATTATACTCATCATCAAATGCTGCGAACCAGTTCAAAACGGGAAATAGGATCTTCAACTGTATTCATTATATCAAAGAAATGAAACATTTGGGAAACTACTATCAAGATGTTAAGCAAGTTGTGCTTGAGAAGATCGATAGTGAAATTAGAACACCTAATCCAACCACATTCGATAAGTTTAAGAACCCGCTTCTCCTATCAAGGAATCAAACTCATTGGATGCAATAAAAATGATAAAGGACAAGAAGAGTATCTCTCTCTCTCTCTGTGTGAACTATTTTGCTTTTTGCTAATAAGTCAATGTTCTTCCTCTCAAAACCTAGCTGTTACCTGGAATCATTTTGGACAAAATCATATCATGTGGAGAGCATGATTTTGTCCAAAATGATTCCAGGTAACAGCTAGGTTTTTGAGAGGAAGAACATTGACTTATTAGCAAAATAGTTCACAGAGAGAGAGAGAGAGAGAGAGAGAGAGTACCTAGAACTCATTCCTGAAATAACAATGGTAGAATAAAATGAAGAGAAACAGCATCTCCAGAATAACAGACAAAAAAAGGGGAAAAATTTGAAAAGAGCTATAGTTTCTAAACATCTAATTTTAACAAACGAATTTGGCAGCTTATGTAATATTCAAAAGAAAGGTGGAAACTCAATTCGCTTTACATGTAAAGGACTTTCGCCTTCTACTTTTGTTCGATTTGGAAAATTTGTTCATTCTCTGAATAGTTATACTTTAGCTACTCATTATTCTCCGATGTCGAATGATGGTCAACTTTCTTTATCATTGAACTTAAAGAACGTGCAAATTCTCACTCATTTCATCGGTCCCTATTATGAACATTTATCGATGATCAACTTATGATATAAGAGTGAAGTCGGCATCGTAAGAATACTAATTAAAAGAAATGAGCATAATAGCATTAACGGTCTGATTACTTACAACAATTAATAATGATTTTGCCATTTCAAACAATTGCCATTAGTTTTATTGTCTAGCGGATAACGATTCCTACATCGATCTATGAAAAAAGCAATACATCCAAATTCTCAATCCTAGAAATGAATTATCTATTCTTCCATTGTATATAAGATAAATCTGTTGGCAATTTCAATTTCGCCATCCTCAAAAATCATATTCTTGTACCCACCCATATGTAATCTGTATATCCATAAAGTAGATCTAGGCGAAGAAAAGTTATAAACATATATATTCATACAAATGATTATGTAATTCATTCCTTGTCCACAAAAAAATTAAGAATATTTCAGACATTTCATCCATGGTCAAATTCAACCAACAATTATTCATTGGTTTCTTTAAGTGTATAAACAATAAGATCTGTACACATTGAGACAAAAAAAAAAGATTTAAAAATGATAGATGTTCCAATCTATATAAGCTGTGTCGAATCAATTTGCAGATTTAGACGATGGATCATTTGTGGCAACCCAATGCTTAACCTCAATGTAAACCAAACAAGAACCCTAGAAAGAATTATAATATTTATCTTCCACCATACATCGCTTTAGATTTTCTTATTGTAAATGAAATGCTATAGAAATCCATTTTTTTTGTAGTTGAAGCACAAAATTTATAACCAATAACCTAGCAGGAAGGTTGATTGAGACTTACCTTGCTCATTGTTGATAGACAAGCACCTATTGACGGAGATGACAACACCGGTTGAGAAGATATGTCCGGCAATTTCTCTTTCGGAGAGGGAGGAGGAGTCTGCATCTTAAGGTTTGCCATTTCAAATATCACTTTAAGAGCTAACACTAACAAACCAAAAGATGTGTGGTACGCCAATTAAAAGAGGGGAAAAGTACCAAAAAAGTCATAAATCTATTGCATTGGTACCAATTCAGTCCTAAACTTTTTAATTGGACCAATTCAATCCTAAACCTTTTTAATATTGGTACCAATTCAGTCCATCTGGCCAATTTTGACCCGCCGACACTGATGTGGACATCGGCCGGTAGCCGGACGCTGACGTGGCAATTTTTATGATTTTTTGAATTTTTTTTAATTTTTTTCTTTTTTCTTTTCTTTTTTTTTCCTACCTTCTTCTTGGCGTTGGTTGGTGAGGGTCACGGTCCTCGCCCGGCCCCTCCTAGGGCCGCCGGCGAGGTGGCTTCGCTCGGCCTCTCCCAGGGCCGCCGGCGAGGTGGCTTCGCCCGAATCTAGGCGAGGCCAGCCTCGCCCACACGGCGCCGGGCGAGACCGAGTGGCCCTCGCTCGGCCTCGCCCGGGGCCGTAGGCGAGGCGGCTTAGCCCGGATCTAGGCGAGGCCAGCCCGCCCGGCCTTGCCGCGGACAAAGGCGGCCTCACCCGCGGCTCACCCGTGGCTAGAGAGGGCCGTGTTTTGGCCTCGTTGGCTGCGGGCAAGGCACGAGTGAGGCCGCCTTCGCTCGCGGCAAGGCGGGGGCGCGGCCGCTTTCGCTCGTGGCAAGGCCGGGCAAGGCTGGCCTTGCCCAGATTTGGGTTAAGCCGCCTTGCCCGTGGCCCCGGGTGAGGTCGAGTGAGGGCCGCGACCCTCGCCGACGGCTGGCGAGGGCCACTTGGCCTCGCCCGGTTCGGGCGGCCGCCTCACCGGCGGCCTTGGGAGAGGTCGGGTGAGGGCCGCGACCCTCGCCGACGGTAGGCGAGGGCTTCGCGGCCCTCGCTTAGTGGCTGGCGAGCCTCACCGAAGGCTCGCCGGCCACCACCAGGAAGAAGGCAGGAAAAAAAAAAAAAGAAAAAAAGAAAAGAAAAGAAAAAAATTAATAAAAAATCGAAAAAAATAATAAAAAATCATAAAAATTACCACGTCGGCGTTCGGCCACCAGCCGACGTCCACATCAGCATCGGTCGGCCAAAATTAGTTGGATAGACTGAATTGATACCATATTAAAAGGTTTATGACTGAATTGGTCCAATTAAAAAGTTTATGATTGAATTGGTACCAATACAAAAGGTTTAGGACTGAATTATAATTCTTATCTTCCATCATACATCGCTTTAGATTTTCTTATTATAAATGAAATGCTATAGAAATCCATTTTTTGTAGTTGAAGCACAAAATTTATAGCCAATAACCTAGCAGGAAGGTTGATTGAGACTTACCTTGCTCATTGTTGATGGACAAGCACCTGTTGACGGAGATGACAACACCGGTTGAGAAGATATGTCCTGCAATTTCTCTTTCGGAGAGGGAGGAGGAGTCTGCATCTTAAGGTTTGCCATTTCAAAGATCACTTTAAGAGCTAACGCTAACAAACCAAAAGATGTGTGGTATGCCAATTAAAAGAGAGATGATGATATATATAAAGAGAAGAAAATGGTGGATTTTTTAAAAAACACGGTGAAATAATGCCAAACAATTTTGCCCATTTATTAGCTTGCACCATTCATTTACATCATTGAAGGTCTCGTCAATTTTAATAACCTAAGTTGGTAACCAAAAGAGCTAATTATCCTTCTATATTTTCGTAAAAGCTAACAAAAATCTAACACTACCAAAATAGATTATTTTCCATAAATGTAAAAAACCCAAAAAAATCTTTGAGCACATGAATTTTAGGTATATTGATTATTACAAAGCAATGTTGAAATGAGTTGGGGCAAGTGAAATTTGGAAATACAAATAAATGCACTTTTGTGCCTTTTTTTTTTTTCCTTTAACTATTGATAAGGAAGTCGATCAAATTCAATTCGGCTGTGGTGGAAAGCAATGTGTATCCACAATCTATTTAGCGAAGAAAAAAAAGAAAATTAATGTAAATGGAAGTTGTATGCCTACTATGCCTTAGTTTTTTGTAATTCATTGTAACAAAGCTAGATATAAAAAGTTAGACATTTGCTAAATATCATCTCAATATTGAGCGATGAACTTGTGATGCAGCAATGATGCAACGGCACTTTTAATTAATTTACACAATATACAATTATCTGAGTAATAGAGAATTGTGCTTTTATAGCAAAAAAGGAAAATAATATATTCAATGAAATTTATGGAATGTAAGCTAGCACCAATAGCATTTAGGTGACAATAATATATGCCAAATAGGATGATGCGTGATTAGAAATAATATAAGGAGGATAATAATGTCTAGGCTAACAATTTGATAGATGTATGTGTTCAAATGTAAGGAGGTTATAGGAGATGAATTGATCCTCATCCCTTATGTAAATCCAATCCAAAAATTAAATCCTCATTGCACTATAGCATTAAATGTCAGATTTTGAGTATTTTGACTTCCATGAATGCATTTTGCACCTTTTGAGGCATCATTCATTACAATCTTATTACATTAACCATATTGAACGATCAATTTAGCCCAATTATTTCATTCACTTAGCCAAGACATCTTATTATAAAATGCAAAAAACTCATTTTCCAATGCAAGATAAGGAACATACCTTTTCTTCTACAAAGTCAGTCATATGAATTTCTTGGAAAGCTAAACAATAGGCATTCTGTTAATATCTACCTTGGAGGAATGTATAGCACATGATATGTAAATCCTTTAGTCAAATTAATCACCACGAATGCATGCCAATTGGATGACATGTTTAGCCCCTAGAGTTACTTTAAGTAGGTGATTCTATGATTTAAATGTGGGATTTGTGATATCAAAATCAAGAGTTTAACAATTCAGCCACTCTTTGGGAATGAATAAATAATCTTTAACATGTTACATAAGAATCTTATTCATCTGGTTAGATATTTATAAAATCAAATGGTTAGTGTGCCATATCACATTTCTATAATTAGCCTAAGGATGTTTGATGGGCCTATTAAGTTGGGGTTCCCACTTATACCCTTGCACGGCAAAAAGGTATATATTTTTTGTGATTCAATCCAAAACCCCACTTGCATAATATCTATTGTTGTTGATTGACCGATTGATGGTGCTTTCTCTTACCACGAAATCTTTGCAAGAGGTTATATCCTCGTAAATAGGGATTCAAGGAAAGCACGGTTGCCTCGCTTTAGTCATGAGAGATATCCTCACTGAAAGATCGAATCTATTCACGTGCTAACCACTTTCTTGTTTACATTTTTAGGGACTTTTCACAACGGCAGCTCCTCATATATCTTCGTTCTGTACATGATCTAGGATTACACGTGGACACCCTTGATCTAATCCTAATTTTTAGAGCGGGATTCCAACGGTGGCAAATCTTAAAAGTGAGATTACCATAAGGATCGATAGACCACAAAGACTTTGAAAAGACTACTTTGAGGTAAAAACTCGATTTTTCTTCGGTGGGACGTAAAAATTGGGAAAGGTGAAAATGGGCTACATATGATGACTCACATGGGCCCAAGCCCACGAGAAGGCCCAATGGGCCTCACATCCAAGGAGGGCCGGCCCAATGGCCCATGGGCCACCCAAGCACTTTTTGGTCTTTTCAAGTCTTTCATTAATGACCCCCATGTGCATGAACAATACCCAGAATTAGTGTAATTACCATTTTGCCCTTATGCCTAATAAAACAAAACCATGTGCATAAAGTGGAGAGATAGGCACCCAATGAAGAGAGGAGAGAGAAGATGATGTCATGCCTAGCCTATCCTATCTGACTGAGCCTACATATCTTTTTTTCTAGCTTATGCATGATGGGTTCATTAAATGACATTTAATGGAACTTGGAAAAGAAGTAAAGCAAGAAGCAATCCAAGCCTTTGATCTTAAATGGGACATGACAAGATGCAATTTTGGCCGTCCAATAACCCAAGTATGGGTTGCCCTCTTTCTCTCTCTCCCCTTACCCAAGTTCGCCCCCCCCTCTTTTTCTCTCATTTTTCCACTCGGCTCTCATTCTATCATTCTCACTTTCTTCTTGTGTTGGCCGAACCACCACAACTTTATTTCCATCTCTTTTGCAAGCCATTTTCCCTCATTTCCTCTCTAGATCTCATCAACCACTGTCCATCGCTTATTGTCCAAAGTTGAGCAGTTGTTCAGCACCACCATTCTCGTTGCCATGCTAGATCTTGGAGCCACAGAGGAAGCTGTCCAACCCCTCACCACAGCCTCCTTTCTTACTCCTTACTCACGGTTTGGACACTGCAAGCCCAAGGGAGGCCGTTTGCCTCCTTGCCGCTACCGTACCTCCTCCAGAATGATGCCATCGCCCCTTACCATGGGCTGTTGAGATGTGACCAGCCACTGTCGAGCACCACAACCGCCATCCAGCCTTTGCCACTTTGGCCGTCACTTGTTGAGTCTAGAACTGGGAGTAAGTGGCTTTTTAGCCATTGTTTAGGGTTGTAGTTACACTTAGGACTTAGTGTAGTGTTAAATGATGTTTTGGCTATATGATAAGTAGTTATAAGTGATAAGTTATCATAAATATTTGACAGGTTATCGTGATAGGTTATCTAAATATCTGATAGGTTATTGCCGTAAGTTATTATAATATTTGATAGGCTATCATGATACATTGCTAATTACTCGATAAGCTATCATTTCATAATGTGTCAATATGTGATATGTGATATGTTATATTATTATGTTATGTAATGTGTGATATGTTGTAGTAATACATGATGTGTTAATAGGTAATGTGTTATAGTAGTGTGATACGATAATATATATAATATGTTATAATGATATGTTATGTATCTTATTCCGTGGCAATAAGTGTTTTCTATAATATGAGTTCAAATGAATTAGTGCATTGTTGGTTGCTAAATTTAAAGATAGTGCATGCTTATGTGACACTTGGAATGGAAAATGATAAGTGTTTGTGGCATTCAAGGATGGTAGCTAATTATTGTGCATGTATAGTTATGTGAAAAGATAACATATTAAAGTGTTTAAGTGATGCATTGGTGTGACATGGTATGAGATGCAAGTATGACTTGATAGCATGTGGCAATTGTTATTGCATATTACATGGGCATTACACACTCCTGCATTGATTAATAAGAAAAATATGAAATGAGTTTAAGTGATAGTATGCCCGTGTGATTACTTAAATAACTTGATGTGTATGATTATGCAATGTGATGGAACCATCTTGATGTGTATGATTATGCGGGACGATCCTCAATTAAGTTTAGATGCCCCAACGTCAATGGGATGCCATTCGCAGATGGATTTCAAAATGAAACTCCTCATTTGGAATGTCGTCTCGAGGCGTATGCATATGCAAGACGATGCAATGCCCAATAAGATGGGATGATACTTGGTTATGCTAGAAGACCGCCAACCTTTGGTTTGGCTGTGGTCGTAAGTGGTTGTAATAATCTCGAAATATATGTGTGGACCATGCATGAAAATGATATTTGCTTATATCTGGATTATTAGTTGGCATTTATGCATGATTATATGATATTGCACGTTCTTATACTTGCCTCATAAATATGTGATTAGTTGTGAGATTTTCTTATGTGCTCATGTTATGTTGACTGTAATGAAGTTAGATAACCATTCATGTTAATAGTTAAGGCAAAGTAAGAGCTTTGCTATTGACCCGCTATCAATAGTTAACTTGCCCATTTAGGTCGATTCCGAAGTGAATTACCTCCCTACGCGAGGATTATGAAGTTTACTCATTGAGATTTATTTTATTATTATTTGTTGAAATGTTTTTAGGCCCTATGAATATCTGAACCTTACCGCCACATCAGGTTTGGGGTCCCCATTGAGCAAATTTAGGAGCTTGTTGGATAGACGAGGGGCTCTAGAATTTAATGACCCACCGTTTCTCGACTTGGTATTTTTGGGTTGGGGATGATCTTTATAGCCTCGCGATTTTGATGGACCCTTGTGTGCAGGACTTGGAAATACTAGCCGGGACAACATAGATCTAAACGTTGTTTCCAACAGGACAGTGTCTGATCTTGAGATCGACCTCAACATGATTGTCAAGCCAGAGCCTTATATTATGAAGCCCATAGGGAGCTAGGTGGTAGTCAATCTCATAGTACTAGAGATACTAGGCTTACCTAGGGAACCTTTTTGGAGCTAGTTGTAGCTGTGGTTTTGGGTTAATCTGATGTGGCATAGCAACTGATGTTTAAGCTTGTGTGTTTAAGTTATGTGTAAATGGTTGTATAGTGTGATGACATTATATATGCATATGTATATATAAGTGTGGTCTAAACTAGGGGTGTGCAAAAGAATCGGAACCCACTCGGACCGCCTGGAACTAGATCGGAATCGCCCGGAATCAGTGGTTCTTAAAGGAACGGGTTTGATTCCCGTTCCAATTTATGGGATCGATCTGGTTCCCGATTCAAGGGCGGATCCGCCCACCCACCCACCCGGACCAGATCGGTTATATTATAATAATATATTAATTTTTAATATTTTTAAAAAAATTAGAAATTAGCAAATATAAAATTTAGGGCTCCAGCCTCCAATCACCATATTGTCTCAATTCACTACTCTCCTACTCCATCTCGTCTCTTTTAGTTCAAAATCTCCCCGAGCTCCCTCTTACTCTCCAATTCACCTCCGGATTTACTCATCTCTCTTCGAGTCCTAGTCCGAACTCGGCGAAATAGTGAGTTGATTTTCTTTTCCCCCCTCGAACTTGAACTCTCTCTCCACGTTGCCACCATCCTCATGACCACCTCCACATTCACCGTTACTATCGTCATTTTCATTGTTGGGCTCGTCTCGCTTCTACCTCTCCTCCCCCTCCTCAAGCCTCCCCCTATCATCCTCATTTTCGGGGACAGGGGCGAACTCCAGGTCTAAGAATGGATCATCGTCCCCGTTATCCTCCTCATTATCAGTCTAGAGGGAGAAGAGGGAGACGATAGAGGCAGTGCCAAAGATGGTGGTGGTGGTGGTTGGGACAGAAGCGGCGCGAGGGTTGTGACTGCCATCGCCGCGATGCTAGTACTTGAAGAGAATAAAGCTACCATGGTCGAGAGAGCCAAAATAAGTAGATGTGAGGAGGGCGAAAAGGGGAAGGTGCGGAGGTTGGACCGATTCTATGAATCCACCCAGGAACTGAATCGGACTGGCGGTCCGGTTCCTAGGTGGATCCATGCAACTAGTGGGCAATTCCTGGTTCCAATTTTTTGGAACCGGTTCTTAACGGGTGGTTCTCGGTTCTAGGTCGGGAATCGCCCACCCGGACCATGCAGACCCCTAGTCTAAACTATCCATATTTGTTGGTTGGGTGATCTGTTTATGCTTCCGCTTGTGTATTAGATTGATAATATTGTGATGGGTTGACGATACCTCCTAAGACGTCGCAATCAAATGGCTTAAGTGAACGAGGGATGTCGCGTACTTGAGAGTCGGGTCGTGATAGCACAAATGGTCTCCGATGAGCTGAATAACTTTATAATAGCTCTCCAACTCAGATGAACTACTTCCATGACATGATGGCACAACTCCTCCAGGGCTTTACTCAGAACAACCAGCCTCCGCCTCCTCAACCTCAGGTTAAAGAGGAAACCCTAGAACAACCCCTCGACAATGAGATTATCATAAACAATGACTCCACTATTGCAGGCACCCCAAATCTAGAGAAAAGAATGAGAAGATAAAAGATGCATTGCCAAAATAGTGGAGAAACTTAGCCTGCTACAAGGCTTGAAGGCACAACTGACAGAGGATCTTTATCGCTTCTCCAAACTCAAAATTCCAACCATATATAAGTTGTCAGACTTAAGGAGTATGACGGCTCTTAGGGTGCGTTTGATTCAGCATTTGAAAAGCTCATTGGGAAAATGCAAAGCAATTTAACCTAAAGGCTTTGGAGGAAATGCAAAGACTGTTTGGTAAATTTTGTTTTGAAAAACAACTTTGAGAGAAACGCTGTTTGGTAGAAAACACATTTACAAAGCTCCTTTGGTGATGATCTAAATATTTTAATTTTAATTTGTCTAAAATTAAAAAAAATAATGTTTGCAACTTTTTAATTTATATCTGACAACAATGTTAAAGATGTTGTGTAAACAATTTTATTAAAATTAAAATTTCTTTTTTTGCTAAAAAACATCAAATGGAAAAAAATTTACGTGCTCTCTTTCTCAATTACAATAAGAATACTTTCATTACAATAAAAACATGATAACATATGCTTTGAAGAAAGAATCTCATTATCCTTAAAAATTACAAATATCCTTAATTATTTCCTAAATTCATAGTTATTTGATCACATAAACGTACCATATCATATGCTACATCATCATTTGAAGCATTACCCTCAGCATTTACATCATTAGAATCCATTGTATATAAATTGGGATCCAAATCTACTCTAGCAAAATGTGCATCATTCACGGCATTTCTTAGTAAATATAATTATGCAAAGTCATCGTTGCTATCACAATTTTCACTTGCTTTGTATATGGATAACTTGGCATACTCTTTAAAATCTTCCACTTCTTCTTCAATACGCCAAAAGCTTGCTCAATTTTCGATCGTAGTGAGGAGTGACCACAGTTAAACACTTCTTTATAACTCGTCGCTTGAGGACTTCGTTGAAACTCAGGTAAATGATATCTAACTTCTTTATATGGCCCCAAATAACTCGTGGGATTTGGATATCCAGCATCAACCAAATAATATTTACCTACACAAAAAAAGTTGTAAATTTAATCAACATATAACACTACATATATTAATGCGTAAAAACCATTGAGTAACAAACCTTTTGGAGGATGAGGAAATTGCAAATTATGTCTCCTAATGGCTTCATAAAAGATACAAGTATCATGAACCGTTCCCTCCTAACCGGTCCAAACATAAGTAAATTCCATGTTAAAATTACACACGGCCATCACATTTTGTGTCAGTGTTCTTTTTCGACCAATAAAACGAAGCTGCTCACTCGTAGGTACTACCGCTGGAATATGAGTACCATTTATAGCTCCAATGCAATCCTAAAACAAGAACAAGAATACTATTTGATTTATATTTAATTTATATTTTCTATTGTATAATTGTAACTTACCTTAAAATGTGGAAAAAATCTTGTATTATTCTTGATTTTCTTTGGAACTTCCTTGAATTGTCGATCGGATGGTTGGATCAAATCTGCTCCCATTTCACATATTTTATCCAAAACTAAGCTAAATAGCCTGTATATGGTTTCCCCAGAATGTTGAAAGTGCTCTTGTGCTAACTTATTACATATATTATGTCCTAAAATATGAAGAAACAATCCTAGCATTCTGCAACATCAATATTTCTAGATCCTTGCAAACCATATTGTGTCATTAAATCATTCATTAAATTTTTAAACACAGTTCTATCCATTCTAAACATTCGATAAAACCTTTCAGGATTAGCTTTAATGTTCATCAACTCTCTTAACCATGCATTTCTTGTATATGATGAGGTCATGCACAGTATTTTTTGACCATATGTTGCCTGATAAACACCGTAGGTATGTGCAGTTGCACAAAGTTGCCAATATTCTTCTTCCTCTTTTTCATAGTTTTCCCTTTTAGGAAAATCATCCATAACTGATTAAAGTAACAAAATAGGATTAGAATAAGAGATATAACAAATTATTTAAATCATTCATCAATAAAAAACACTTATCATATATATATATATATATATATATGTAAATATGTATATATTAAAACTCCACTCAATAAAAAGAACACCAATTGAAAACAGTCTGACAATATAGCATAAATATATCTCACCAACTAATATAAATAAGTAGTGCAAATATGTATCACATTACAATAACGCTACACATGAAAAAAATTAATAGTAAATATCCTAGTGATGATTACGTTGTGCGAACTTACACTTGAGCCATGTGACTTTTTCTTGATCACCATCCAAGTTCATGAAGATTTGCCTATTATATTTCTTTTCTAAAAAAAAATCTAGTGCAAAAAAATATAACTCTTGGTCTTGTTTAATCTCGGGTATAGCTTTCAACACGTCTATGAGTTCCTTGTAAAGATCAAACTCTTTGGCATAGCTTCTACTTTCAATAGCTGAACAAATTCTCTCCATTTGTGTTGCTAGCTTATAGCCGTACTCAATTTCTTTTGTTTCTTTCCTTGAGATTGCCTCACCGAACTCTGTGACGTTTTTTTATCACTTCGATGTTGTTTACTAGTCTTTTCACCCACATCGCCCTCTATATTATCATCAGTAAATCCTACCGAACCACCGATGTCAAATTGTGTGGCCACAACATCCTCATCAATACATAAGCCTTGTGCATGATTCCATGTGATGCTTCCAGTTGAAATAGTATCCCCAAACATTCTATCCAACAAAACTTGAAGATCCAGATGTATGTCTTTTGTTCTAAAAGCTCTAACCTTAGGATGTTCCTTTTATAATAAACATTTTCGTGAGTTTTATAGAGAAAAAAATGAACTTTAAAAAAATAACAAAAGAATAGGAAAAAAACTTGAATTTTCCTCTCCCACCATTCATTACTTGCATAAATGGTATTCTTTTTTGGATTCCTTCCTAATCCAGTTTCCTTTAGGACCAATGTCCTCCATCTTTCCAATCTTCCTTAAGATTATCCCACTTATTCTTCATTTGACCTTTATCATACTTTTTGCCCCTTAGATCCTCAAACTTCTTAATTATAACCGTCCATCCATCCCTTTTATTGTTTGCAGGACGATTGCCATTGTCAATTTGTTCAATGCACAATTTACAAAAGGTTTCAACATCTTCAGGGCTCCAAAATGCATTTTCCTTTAATGAACTTGCCATCTACTAATAAATGCAACATAACAAAATGCAATTTTAGTTTAAAGACAATAGACAATAGATGCAATCCACACTGAGTCAACATTTGGAGTGAAAAGACAAATGTTAAATTGACAAGTTATGCAAACATGAAAACAAAAAAAGAAATAGATTTGATGAACTCAATAGGAAAATGACAATCAACTTAAGCTTGCAAAATTAATAGTAACTTTACATGATTAAAAAATTTTGCAGATTGGCTTTGTCAATAGTAAGTAGCAAAAACCTTGGCTTTGTCAATAGTAAGCAGCAAAAACCTGATTTTATCTGCAAATGGCAAAAAATCAGCAAGCTTTAACAGAACAAAGGTATCTTCCAGTTACACAAGCACATAAGAGAAAGGAGGCTACACATGGTAATATTTGAAAAGTATGCAATTGAGTTCAAATTACAAGTATCCGAGCCAGCAATAACTACATAAAAGTATGTCATATTTTTCCAATAATATTCCAAAACTAGAGGATGACGAGCCAACTCGAGCCAAACATACCAAAAGCAAAATAACCCATAAGACGGTTTTCTTTTGAACAAACAATGTGCGTACTGAACTGGATTGTGTCGTCAAGCCCTGTCTAACTAATAACCTGTTCGCATCATAAAGTCCAGTCACAACATCAAGCACGTTATCATGGTTTTACTTTAGTCCCCTAGAACATCTTCAAACCATCAACGCAGGATGACACAACAAGATGACAGGAAAAGAAAAAAGGGAAAGCTCATTAGCATCCCTCGCATTTATCATTCATGAACAGCAAGTTGAAAAAAGAACGCCTTTTTTCTGGAGACCCAAAATCCCCCGATAGTCATTACAATCATATCTTACTTCCAAAAGCAAAATACACACACTATAATTCAATGGAGCAAGACCAAAGCGCCTACTCATTTACCCTCACACCATGATTAAAAATCAATTTTTTTTTTTTTTCCGAAAAAGTGAACAAGCCCAATCCCCACGAGCAACCCATTAGAACATCCATCCCCCTACTACACCCTGGAAAGGAAAGCCAGGGATCAAACATGTTGGGAATTACTGATTCCCTAAAACGGATTCGACACTAAATCGAACCCCTAAAACGACGTAGCGGAAGACGAGCCCAAGAATAAACATGTATCACCGATCAAAGACACACCACGAAATCGAGCGTACCTTATTGTCCACAGATTAAATACCAAGTGTTGAATTGAGGAAGAAAAACTAATACCATTCTATCCGATAATGTACAATCGCCTTGGAGGGGAGAAAGATCCGTCTTCTTTGGATACTGTTCTCTTAGGCTTTTTAGGAGGGAGAGAGAGGGAGAAAAAAGAACGTACGTTGAAAAGGTACGTTGCCATTTTTCTTTTCTCTCTTAAATACGTCTCCTTTAAGAGACGTAACTCTTCGAAGTAATACGTTCCCCCAAAAGTCATAACCCCTCGTATCTAAACGATGCAACCTTTCACATCGCAACCATTCCTCCATATGCCCTCATCTTGCGGGCCAGGCTTTTAGGCCCAACATGGGTGGACGGGCCCACTTAGGCCCATCAACACATAAATAAAACCATCAAAACAAAAAGCAACCCATGTCATCAAAATTCACTCCATCTCCATTTTCGATCCCACAAAACAAAGATAGCAGCAGCGCATTGGAATCGCCACCGAAACTCGGAACGAACCACGCGTTCCTATCAAGAATAAGCACTGGGTTGGCTTCCCAACAATGCTTCACGGCGATAAGCAAGCGAATGCCCCCATGGCACGAATCGCAAAAGGCTTCAGTTCCCAGCTACTACTCGAGAAGAGAGAGAGAGAGAGAGAGAGAGAGAGAGAGAGAGAGAGAGAGAGAGAGAGAGAGAGCGAGCGAGCTTACACGCTGAAGGTGCTGGAGATTGTCGTTAGCGGATCTGAAGTCGGCGTCGTCGCAGGGCTTTTGGGAGAGTGAGCATGAGGAGTTGGGAGCTTGAGCGTTTCTGGAGGAGCTGCAAGAAGAAACCCTAGGTTTTGTTCTTTTAAAAAGGGGTAAATGTGGATTTCTGATGATTTTTTTAGGGTAAAAAAGGAACTTCGCAAAATTTTATTAATGGAGGCCTTCAGCATTTCGAAAATGCTGAAAGCTCAATGTTAGTCTCTACTAGCATTGAGCTTTCGGCCTTCCCAATGCCAACTCAAAGCTCATTGGGAAATGGTTGCCAAACACCTCAAAATTTTCCTAATGGGCTTTCAAGCCTGAAGGGGCTTTCTAAATGCTGAACCAAACGTAACCTTAGAGCCCTAAGATCCACCTTAGGTACCATCTAATAATGATGGCACCTTGTGCTGACAACGTGCCACTCACCTTGTTCATGATGGTTGGAGCAGACAAAATGGATGTAGGAATAACTGTGGGATGCTTTTATCTAATAGTACAAGTTTAACATGGACATCACTCCTACTCATGATAACCTTGCTTGTACTTGAAAGAAAAGGGGAGAATTATTCAAAACCTATGCCCAGAGGTGGTGCATCCTGGCTGCACAAGTCCATCTACTATCAATCATAACGAAATGATGGAACTCTTCATGAAACTTTTCCGTTCAAATATTTCTGCAAGATAATTGGATCCAGCTCTGACATTTTCCCTAAACTTAGTGATAGTGTGAATACGCATATAGAACACAATCTATGGAAAAAGTTGACGGAGCACAGTAGATGAAGCAAGAGGTTCGCCCCAAGGAATGATATAAAGAAACAAAAATGAATGCGACATTCATGCAACCCTCTTAAATCCCTCCTAGTCCAATCTAGAAGGCTCTTCTCTAACAAAACAAGGGCTAACAAAAATATAGATAGTTGAGGAGGACGAAACCTCAACAGTTTGGACCTCTTTGAATGCCACTCTCTCAATTGTTGTCCAAACCCCAAGTGCTTTGGAAATTTCTATCCGAAGAAAACATGTGACTACCACATGGGTGAGAGAGGACACTTTAAAGACAATTGTTACATCATGAAGGATAGGATCCATAATTTTCTAGATATAAGTGCATTTTTACACTAGAATGCACAACATAATGTTCAGCAATGATAGGAATTTGGTTGGATGCTATGTGTAGACCAGAAGGGAGTCATTTCAACCACTACTCTAATGATCATTAACCTTCTGGAGCACTATAGGAATTGGAGAAAGTGATAATGGACCAACAATCATAGAATTGCCGCCGCAGAGGGATGAATATGCACCAATTCTGATTATCGATGTTTCAATCTTACCCATAATAGACGATGAAGCCGTCACCTGGTGCTATGACATGAGGAGTGTAGATGCTATGACACAATATGGGATGTTGCTATGCCCCCATCGAAATTGAGGTTAAGAAAGTTGTAAGTGAGCATAACATAGTGGAACAACTCGAAAGATGCCAGCATAGATATCGCTTTTCAATTTGCTTTGATAAGCTAATAAGCACTAGGGCACCCTATTAATGATTCTCAACGAGGTATAGTCCCACAAACCATTGAAAAAGGAAAAGAGGAGGAATTTGGTGGGTCGCTTCTTTTAAAAGACCATTTTTAATTCTTGGACGAGAATTTCCATTGGATGGCAAAGGGCATGTCAAAGGCCTACACATCTCTATGAAGTGCTGAAATATGATTGTGGCATGGGTTCTTATCGACAACATTTCAACATTGAACATATGTCCCTTGGCTACTCTCTCATGCCTTGGGGTGGATTTAGGTAAGATTCTATTGACACAAAAAATAATCTGCTTGACACGCGAGTTAGAACAAATATGTGAATAGCATATGAATGTTGACAATCACATGCATGGGTATCACTATAAGTTGTGTCAACTCATCAACAAGTATAGGGATCAACATATGTTGATTGACATTGGTATTCATCAATGCCACTAGTTCAGTTGTCGAAATACGATGACGAATAGTAGGTAGCAGCTAATATGAGCATTAGCAATGAATATTTATTAAAGAGATCTTAAAAGGCTGTTTTGAAGTTTAAAATCAATGAAATAGTTGACACCACCACATTTTTTGAGGAAACAGTTACCGTTTAAAAGCAAGATCGTGGGACTCTCATTATTACAAGAAACCACATCATATAACTGTTTATACATAGCAAAGGTAGCCATTTGTGAATATGAAGGTTAGACTTGTAGAAGTGTAGAAATATGGAGGTAACCAATAAAAGTTACTTAAGGAATTATAATCTCTAGGAATCGTTAGAAGAAAATTACCATAAACCTTTATAGATACCGTAAATCATCTATCAGAACTCCCTTAGTCAAGCAAATTTGCTCTTTATCTTTATTTTCTTGCACTTTATCTTTCCTAGTTGTAGCTTTCAGATCCATGTTGTCGATTAAATTATGGCATGTATCTTTATCCCGAGTGCTGCGTCGTCGATTAAAAATCCAACATAGTATATTTATGTTCTCAAGATGTGACTTCAAGTAAATTCCAGTATCATTTGTTTACACTCTATTACGTTATCAAGTCTGTTATTTTTAGGCCTTGTCGTTAATCAAATTTCGACTCGGTTTGGGATTGTACAATGCTGTTTGAATTAAAGAAGTTAATTCCTTTTCGCCTTTGATACTTCTTATCCGAAATTGGCGTAGAACTCTAGTTTCCTTAAAAAAAAACGAAGAATGACTTTTGATGAAATATATTTATCTTTTTGCCACGCCTAATGGGACTAGTGTTGCTGATTTGAGGAAGTACAATGGCTCATCGCACAATCGGTCAACTTGATATTGTTGATACCAGTGGAAATAACTTGCCGTCACTGTCTATCATTGAGGGCAGGATGTGTTGAGTCATCAATGGCACCTCTAGTGATAGACCAAGCACAAGGAGATGTTGATGTTGCATGTTGTGAGATTTTATAGGACTACTACCAACTGTTCTAAAAGCTCAAGCTTTTAAATAAATACATGATTTATTATTTAAATATTATAACACTATAACACTCCCTCTCGCGCTTAGTCTGGGACTAAGCATGGAAATTCAATTAGAGAGGCAAATGCAGCCTGGTTAGATTTGAGCTCAGGACCTCCAGTTTTGATACCATCTAAGATTTGTGGGATAATTTACCAACTGTTCTAAAAATTTAAATTTTTAGATGAATACGTGGTTTATTGTTTAAATATTATAACATACAGCAACTTATTGAAGAGCAAAGAAGACAACTGGAACAAAGTCCAATCACTAGGAGCTGGCATCAAGAAAATGCACCTATGTGGTGGTTTGAACTCGCGCTTTGATCGAGGAAGACAATCATGTTTGCCGCTTGAGGAACCTTTTGGGGATAAGAACTTATTTATACATAGATAGAAAGTTGGATAGAATACCGTGATATGGTTACGGCTATGTGTCACCCAATCATTGGCTCCATTTCCCTTACTCCGAATCTATTTCATTAAAGGAAACATGAAATTGTGTTAATTAATTAGATAGCAGTACTGCTCTCTTGGACTACGAGCTTACAAAATTCATTTATGTAGCTAATACGAACTTTGTCATTTACTAATTTTTTTGGCCATTAAAATATTAACCAATTAAAAATCAACTGAAGCCAAGAAAAACTTCATTAATTAAATGATGGTTTTTACATAGACATTACCTTATATGGCTAGGTCAAGGTAAGACATATCTTGAAATATCATCCGAAAAAGAGAATGTTCTTAATATTTTTCCGTATCACATATTAGGATGTACTTTTGAGCAAATGTTCAGTTATCATGTGTCTCATTAGCTTAAAATAATCAGTGTATACCAAATGCATTGTACACCCAACAAGGTAGTAAATCTCGACAATATATATAACTAAAACATATTATATGAATAAGCCTACTATTAAACAGAAAATAAGATATGTGCTTATTTTATTAATTTATAAACCAGACATGTGAAGAGCTCAATGTTAAACTAGACATCTTCTAAGCTAGTATATGAGACAAGTTCAATAGAATCAATTTATGAAAAATCACAAATATGCAAAATATAGAAAAAAAAAATAGATGAAATGAATTGTTCCACAAATTGTAAATTTTATTTGAGATGACAAAGATCAACATTGAGAACCCAAGTCCCATACAGAGCACAAGAATTCTACTACTATTGATATGTATGAGTTTTTCACTATTTTGCCATTTTTTTACCATATGGAATTGTAAGTTTGCATGCATCCATTGATTCAATTTTGCAAAATTGACATGACTGAGAAATAATCTCCATAGAATAAATAAATAAATCATAAAAAAAGCTTCCAAAATCCATTGACTCTATTTTGCAAAATTGACATGACTGAGAAATACTCTCCATAGAATAAATAAATAAATAAATCATAAAAAAGCATCCAACAAACCCTAGCCTCCTCAATTCAAGTCTACCACAACCTTCACTATCTCGGGTTTTTTTTTTTTTTTTTGTCAGTAAAAAGACTTTCATTACATTCCAGCAACATTACAGAGAAAGTTTGTATTGCATCCGGAAGCTATAGCGTCTGCAGCGACTAAACTTTGCAACAAAAAAGGAGTAAAAAGGGTCCAGTCGTGGGCCAGATCAGGGCGGCCATGGGCCTTAGCAGCCTAGTCCGCAGCACCATTCGCCCCTCTTCGGCAGTACTGAATTCGCAGATTAGGGCACAGGGTCAGCGAAGAAGTGATCTCGGCGAAAATCGCTCGGTCCTCCCACGGTGATTTGTGACTACCCGAATGGTGAGATGCATCTATATTGCACTTTAGGAAGCCGCTTGGTGGAGGTGTCCAGATGGATGGAGACTGCCCATCAGTGAGATGCGATAATGTTGAGTCCCCTGATTGCTGATGGTGTTGCGAGGAAAGATCTTGGATCCGTGATTGTGCTAAAGCATCCTCGACTGCTCGGTTTGGATTTGGATGAAGGCGGCGAAATATGCAGTTGTTGCGCGAGCACCAAATCTGCCACAGGACATGGGCAATCGTCGGGAAAGCAGGTACGCTATTCTTTTGTGCTGCTCTTGCTGCAAGCCACGAGTCCAGGCGTTGGATAATGTAAGGGGAGACAGGGATGTCAATCTGCGAGTGATTCCAGATGCCTGTTGTCCAAGGACAATAGAAAAACAAGTGTTCTAGCGTTTCAGGGGTGTGAGTGTTGCATAGTTCGCATGTGGGGTCAGTGACGATGTGCCGAGAGAAGAGTTTGACCTTGGTAGGTAGAGCATTCTGACATACTGCCCATAGGAATATGCGTATCTTTGGTGTTGTGTTGGTTGTCCATATTGTCTTCCATAGTATGCTGGGAGGCTGATATGATGATGATGCATGTTGGTGTCGCTGCATACCTGTGCTGCTGAGAATGGCCTGATAACTGCTTTTAACCGTATAATTTCCATCCTTTGTTGCTGTCCAGACTATTTTGTCATCTGTATGTAACGGTCGAAGTGGGATGTGGGTTATTTCTGTTACAGTACTGCTGTAAAATAATTCTGAGAGGAGAGGAGCATTCCATGTATGTTGGATTGGGTCAATAAGACCCGCCACCATCTCGGGCTCCTCTCTTGTAGCGGGACCACCAATAGGACCCCGTGGTAACCAGTTATGCTCTCTGATCTTAATCTGTTCTCCATTGCCCATCGACCATCTGACTTTAGATAGGATAGCTTCGCGGCCAAAGAGGAGACTACGCCATCCCCAAGAGGGTCTCGTTCCATAACCAGCTGATTGGAAATCATCATGCTGAAAATAGAGACCTTTGAATAGCCGACACCATAGCAGTTGGGGTTGTTGAAGTAAGCGCCATGTTTGTTTACCAAGCAGCACCTTGTTAAGCGCTAATAGATCACGAAACCCCAATCCCCCTTTCAGTTTGCTTGTTGTTAGTAATTCCTAGCTTGCCCAGTGAACACCAACCTTGCTTTTGTCATTTTTCCACCAGAAACTAGAGATTTGCTGTTCAATCTTGTGACATAGTGATCTAGGAATTTGAAAGATAGTGTGGCATCCTAGAAATTAAGGGCATGTCCTAAGGTGCCCTAGAGCTTTTTAAATAGGTAATGAATTTACCTATTTGGTTGTGTTTTAGTTTTAGTTCTCTCTTAAGGCCTTGTGCCTTGTGCTTTGTTTGTTTTTAATTTAAATTAAGCTATAAGGTATTTATTAAAGATAAAATCTTGTGATGCCATGTTTGTTATGATTTTTAATTAGGTGAAATTAATTGTTTGTTTTAATTAAATTAGAGAAGGGAGTTGGATTGGGCCTTAAGCCCAATTAGCATGGACTTAGGCCCATGGTTGGAGGGCCTAAGGGTGGGCCATGAGGGCCAAGCCCATAAGGCCCAATGGGCCTTGTGGTCGTGCGAAAAGGGGGGGAGGGTTTCAAATGCATGCCCCTCCCCAAGTGTCCTAGTGTGTATGCCACTTGGCATACATGCTTAGGGTCTTCTTAGAAATGATTAGGGAGAAGAAGAAAAGAGGAAAGAAAGGGAGAGGAAGAGAGAGAGAGTGTCGTGCGAGAAGGGAGAGAGAGGGAGAGAGGGAAAGAGAGAAAGAGAGAAAGGAGAAGGAGGAAGGGGCTTGTCACGCGAGAAGGGGGAGAACCGCCGTCCGTCCGCCGCACGCCGCCGTCCACCGCCGTTCGTCGTTATTTTTCTTGGCTAGAGGCAAGTTAGGATCCATCTTCTCTCTTTGCATTTGTGTTTTGTGTGGATGTTTGATTTGTTTGGGTGTTTGGAAGCTAGAAAACCGAAGCTAGGATGCTTGGTTGTTGAAAATGCATGCTGTTTTCGCATGAACCAGTGAAGTCAGAAACTTGTGAGGGCTTGCATGTGTGCTTGGAGTTCGATTTTGGCTTGGATCTCTTCATGAAAGTTGTATCTAACACCTTGAACTATAACATATTGAAATTTCGTGAAAAATGATGGAGATTTAAGGGGTCAAAGCCTCATATTTCGGAGACCCTAGATCTGGAGTTGTTTTTCTGACCTTGTGGTGGATTTATGGTTTGCATGTTGGTTTTTACTAAGAATCTCTCTTCGACTTCTTCATGAAACTTGTAGATCACATTTTAAGGATGAACATACTCAAATTTGAAGTAAAATGAACAAGTTTAGGCTAGGAAACCAACCTGATTTTGAAGACGATGAAACTGGATTCGTGAGGTGTGACACCCGAGACTTCGTGTTACCTTTTGGAGGTCTTCCTTTGGTTTTTTGGCCTAAGTTATTTAATGAAAGTTGTATAAGATCCTTAGGAGTATAACATATCCAAATTTCAGAGAAAACGAAGAAGTGTAGGTAGGTCAAATCCCCATATTTCGGACATAGTGCCCTGTGAATTTCGGTAACTTAACCAGAAGCTTCGTGGATCTGTAATAATTTATCTATAATGATTTTGGCCTAGGTTCCTTCATGAAAAGTTTATTTTAATGTATTAACTATAATCTGGTGAAATTGCATAATTTTCTGAGGTCGTATGGGTATTTTAATTTAATTACCAAAAAAACTGTGCATTCTGCCCTTGTCCGAAAATTATGCTTGAAATTGTGGAAATATTGGTTTTCGTGTAGAAATTGTTTGGCCATGTGTTTTCTGCAGAAATTTCTATTTTATGGCATTAATTTATTATATGCTTTGATTTCATGAATTTTGGATTTATGTGATTAATTAATTTAATTAATTGTAAAATGGAATAAATTGGAATTTAAATAATTTCTAAATGCATTTGGTAAGTGCATTGTTTTTAGTTGCATATAATTCCATAAGAACTTAATTACTATGGGTATTTAAAATTGCTCTATGTATGCAAATGTTTGATGATGCACATGCAAGAACAAAGGTGAGCTTGTTTTGTCATTGCATCATGTGTATGGAATATTGAGACCTAAATTGGCAAACATGTGTAATGTTAAATGGGAAAGTTGTTCGTGGCGGATGATTATGCCTTGAAGTGTCAGGATGCCCGGAAATGTATAGAGATACATGACCGAATGTCCCTGGGAGTGTCAGGATGCCTGGAATGAGATGGGTGCCGGAAGCCTCGGAGGTCTTTGCTCGAGGGGATACCTCGTGATGCCAGTTGGGATGCGAGATGCCTGGAGCGTTGGGGGTGCCGGATGCCTGGTGGCCATGATTGGCATAATTCCAGAGGTTCTTCTCGTGAGACCCGAATGATGGTGCGAGTGTAAAGTATGGGATGGATGATCCCGAGAAAGGGTGATGTGTTGATCAATTGAGAACTAAAGTGGAAATTAAATCATGCATATATGTGATGTGATGTGATGATAACCACTTTTGATATAGTGACATGATGGCATGATGATGACATGCATGTGTACTATGATATGATGATGATGATCATTTGTGATTGATGCTATATATATACTATGATTGTGATGATGAGGTATGATGGCACGTACATGGCTTCGAGGTAAGTACATTACAATGTATGAATGACATGTGTATTGGAACTGATGTATTGTTTAATGCATTGAGTGATGATTGGATCTCTTTACTTGTTGAGTGGTTGTACTCACCCCTTTTGGGGACCAACATTTCAGATTAGTGCGATGCCTATCCCTGTTGTTCCACGGGGAGTGTTCTATGGCCTTCCATCTAACGTGGAGGTAGAGGTGACCGAGATAGATTGTCCCACTCTGCCGGGACTGACCTTTTTGCGTGTTCGCGCGATCGTATCGTATGACGTGGGCTTATTTGAAGGCCCATTCATCCAGGAGTACGTCTCCGTCCACATCCGCCGTGACGGTGTTCCGATGGGGATGCTGCCACCTCCACCGCCTGATGCATCGGGTTGGGTGTGACGGCCTGCGCACGTGGAGTGGGGGTTAGCAACTTTTTGGATGGCCGCCACGAGTAGTCCGAAGGGAAATTGTACACGTCGCATTTTTTTGAGGGTCGTGTGTCTCTTTTTGGGGTTGAAGGCCGAGCATAGATGAGTCTTGGCCTACCCTTTTGTACCGACCCGTGTAGCCCTTCGTAATTATATATGTAAATAAAAGTGGTTCGGCCTCGTGCTTTCATTTAATCAAAAATAGTTGGTGTGTATTGTGTTGTCGTGAGGGAAGCAAGTGTTGGTGAGACTCGCCTCTTAATTTCCGCTGAGCTGCGCAAAATCCTTAAAACTTTTTAAGGAAAAGAAAAGAAAAATTTTACGCCTAAGCGTTGGCTTGAATCTTTCTTTTATCGTTGTATAATTTGTTTCAGTTTTGGTTTCTTTCGCTTGCGGTTTTATTTCTGTGGCGACCCTACCGAGTTTTGGGGGTGCCACAGATAGACATAGCGTATTGCGGAATGGCCTGGACAACGGACTTGAGAAGGATTTCATTTCCTCCCTTCGACAATAGTAGCTCTTTCCAGCCCTCAAGTTTAGAGTTCACCCTGCCTTGGATCCAACTAAACATGTCTTTTCGGGATCTACCCCAATCAAAGGGCATTCCCAGATATTTCCCATATTTCTATAACACTGGCACCCTAAATGCTGTCGCAAGATTTTGCTGAAGACTCAAAGGGCAGAACTTTGGAAAGAACATGCCAGGTTTATTCCTATTTATAACCTGACCTGTGGCTAGACAGTATTGATTTAATAGATTGACCAGATTTTGACATTCCATAAGTGTACATTTGAGGAAAAATACCAAATCATCTGCAAAGAAAAGGTGGGAAAGAGTTGGGCAAAACCTGTTTAGCCAAATTCCGCTCAGCTGGCCCATACCTATGGCTTGATGAATAAGAGTTGATAGGAGATTCACCATCAATATGAAAAGGTAGGGTGAAAGGGGGTCGCCTTGTCGCAAACCTCTTGACGGGCGGAAATAGCGCAGTTGTTCCCCATTGAAGCGCACACTGAATGAGGTGGTAGTTATGCATTGCATCACCAGAGTAACCCAATGAGGGTGAAACCCCAACGTCAGTAGATAATCTTTTAGGAAATCCCACTCAACTTTATCGTAGGCCTTCTGCATATCCATTTTAAGCATGGCATTAAAGCGACTCTTCCCGATCCTAGTCTTGAAATGATGTATAACCTCCTGGACAATTAACACATTATCCTGAATTTGGCGCCCACTCACAAAGGCAGCTTGCTCACCTGAGATGAGATCCCCGAGCCAAGGTTTCAGACGATTTGCTAGCACCTTAGAAATGATCTTATATGCATAGTTACAGAGGCTAATCGATCGGAACTGGTCCAGACTGTCAGGATGGTTGATCTTGGGAATCAGTACAAGGGCTGTCTTGTTAAGTTCATCTGGCAGGACCCCCGAGCGAAAGAATTCTTGCACTAAGCTAAGTACATCTGGATTGATGATGTCCCAATAAGTCCGGTAAAAGATTCCATTCAGACCGTTGGGACCTGGAGCCTTTGTCGTGCCCAGCTGAAAGGTTGCCCTACGTACCTCCTCCATGGTGACCCCCGATGTTAACTATGCATTCATCTCCTCAGTGACCACCGGTTGCCATTGAGCTAATACTGGTCGGTAGTCTCGGGGGCCTACCGAGGTATATAAATGGTTAAAAAAGTCGTATGTCATCTCCTTCAGGTTCGGGATATCTCTTACCCAGTTGTTAGTTTCATCCCTCAGCATGACAATTCTATTGCGCTACCTCCGTTGGATCGTCGTGGCATGAAAAAATCTGCTATTCTTATCTTCCCAGGTCAACCAATTCACCCGAGATCGCATGGCCCAAAACTATTCTTCCAGCTTTCAATAACACCACCCACCGCCACGCCAGCCCCTCCCTCCCTCCCTGTCTCTGGTCTGTCTATCTGTCTATCTCTCTCTCTCTATATGAATTGTTGTGGCTGTTGCGACCTCGAAAGTCGAAATGGCCACAGGCATTGCAGCTTCCGATTGAGGTGGCCACGCTGTGGACAATTTCAATCCGAGGTTTCCACAGCCAACAACGACTTATCTAAGGTTGTCCATGCACAACATCCATGGCCATCGTCGTCCGGAAGGGGAACAGGGAGAGATGACCATGCCGTAAAATAGATGCTTAGGTCTGCACAATGGAGGACGCAAAGTGCTAAACTGTTGAAAACTTGGGTATGTTTTTCAGATTTTTCCACTTCAAAAAATATTGTATTATAAGAAAATGAATTAAGTTGAAATACTCTTTAATAATCCTGACATAAACTAAATCTTTTACAAATTTATACCTATGACATACCTAATCTGACGTGGCAAATGTGCAATCTACAAAATAAGATGCATGACTTCTCGTAAAGTAAATGGAAAAATATATCACCCAATCTCTACGGGATAAAGATTTTTCTCTATAATTCACATGGTTTAACTAGTTGACTCGACATTTTGTAAGTCATGAAACATCTAAATATCATATACATGGCTTAATAAAATCTAAATATAACCATCTTGTATCTATTTCAAAAGTAAATTGATGAGATCATATGGAATAAACATGATCAGCATCAATTAACTACATATTTATAAATATAGGCACGATGTATCTAATATTAGGTGCATCTAATTAATTAATTGACCAGTGGGGTAAGGACAATTATCACTAATTTATTTCAGACTCGAGTGCTGTGTTTAGGAGACCTAAGTTGAAGGAAAAGGATAGACCAAACTTGTGATTTCCATTGAGGAAAATTACAACAAAAGTCCCAAACGTGTTGTTCAAAATACAATTCAGTGCTAAGAGTCTAAAATAGTATATAAATCAAATTCTAAATATTCTGAATCTACTTGAATATTTTTTTTTTCGGGCGGCTGCTCACCCACTTTTTCTGACATAGCAAGCCGGGAAGTCAAGACAATGACTCACTAGCCAGATTTCCAACATGGCACTTTATATATTTTTAAGCATACAAGCACTGAGGTGGCATCATGTAAAAATGGCAAAGAAAAGTTAAAAAAAAAGAAAAGAAAGTATAACAAAAAAGCCCAGAAAGAAAAAGAAAAAGATTTATGCGGATTGCAGGGGCAGGAGCGGCGTCACCACCCCCACGTCGCCGGCCAGGGCCACCGTCTTTAAAAAGAATTGTTTTAAAAAAATTATTTGGTTTATATTTTTAATTTTTTTTTAAAGTTTTACTCTTCTTCAGATGTCGTGCCCATCTATCATCACATTAGCCCCACGTAAGCTTTCTGGCATCACATTAACATCATGTCAACAAAATTGGATGAGCAATTTATCGGAAGGAAAGGATTAAACCAGATTCTAAACATTAAGGATTTGATAAAATTTTGGTCCTTTAGTATTTTGATTTAATCTTATTTTTAAAATTTCCCTTATCGTCCTTCTCACAAAGAAAAATCAAGTTTCCATGTAAATTTCCGTTTTCCGCACTTTCTTTCCCCCTTTTCCAAACTTAGCCGACTCAAATCCCCATCATGTCCAACTGATTCCGTCTAAGGTGGAGTTGTGTTCCATCAGTGATTCATGGTAAATTCAGGTCTCAAATTCTACTTTTTTTTTAAAAAAAATAATTCAATATCGTGGGGTCCCAACCTACAACACCAACCTAAGGAGTTACTTCCTTTTTTTTATTTTATTTTCCATAAACTCGAATTCCAACATTTTTCCCCTTATTTTTGTCCATAAATTCGAATTCTACTAATTCGACTACTTCATCCAATAAATTCACCTCATATTGTTTGTTTCTTACTTCTATTTTATTTTATATATTTTTTGGGGTCGATATATGTTCCTTAGCCTGTATAAGCAGGGGGTAAAGTTCAATTAACAATGTGCAGGCCCAAAACCACCACGAGCAAATCCTCACTTGTCAGAAGAGTTGTCATCGGTTTGGTTCCCTTGGGGTATCGACCGAATCAAAAGATTCAAAACTAGGAAAAATGTGTCTCCTTGCAACCCGACCTAACCCAAGAAGAACCTGAACCGAATAACCCGTTCGCCGAGTTTTCGGTTTCCTCCTTTATAAATGAGCTTGAGAAAGAGGTTTAAGGACTGGATCTTAGTCACGCAGTTAACTAATCAAAGATCAGGAGGTCAAGGGAAAGGATCAAGACCATATATAAGACGTCACACAAGATATATTAAGCTGTTAGGGACCATAATTTACAAGCTAGATTTAATCTGATGGGGTCCATAATGTAGTTTGTGCAGATGGACTTTCCATTCATAAGGAAGATCGTTATCTTCCATGAGAAGTTCGACACTTCTTTCCTACAAAGAAGCAACCAGAAGGACCACCATCCGGAAGAAGTGCCAACTTCACAGGAGTTTCAGTGCCTTCCTGGACTGACAACATGCCAGTGTTGAAGTTAATGCCCGTTTTGACAAATCCGGGCCACATGGAATTCACAATGAAGCTTGGGTACTTCTTGGCGAGGATCCTAGTGTAAGCATTCATGGCTGCTTTTAAGATAATGTGAGCAAGAAAGACCGCAGGCCAGCCTTTAGCTTCCAAAGAACCATTCTTGAAGTCTTCAAGAAAAGCCCTTCACCACCCCGTCCACTTTTCCGCCCATAAGGTTCTCAGCGTCGCTCAGACCTCCCTTGGCCCATTCATTAGACACTCTCTGAAAGGAGAAGCACCAAAATTAACAAAATCAGCAGCATAGCTTCCCCAAAGGAACTTCAGTCCAGGATATAAACAGCACTGCAAAATGCAAAGTGGGATTTGAAGCTAGATACATATTTTCTTGATTAATAATAATTTCAAACAAATTAGTTGTTTATAGACTGCATAATAGAATTTGAAGGGGTTGAAGTGAGACCATCAAGGTGTGATTTCTTCCCGGTGCTTGCAGAGCTCTGGATTGTCAACATGCCCAACTTGAAGAAAGGGTGGAAAGGAAGGGGCCAGCAGGGAGTTGCTTCCGTCAATTCCTCACCTTTCTTACTTGGTAATCTTGGATTCCCCAATTTGTTGTCTATACCACTACTGCTGAGTCTGGAAAACTAGATGTTTATGGCATCAACGAAAAACTATTATCCCCACAGTCGTCAACAGCAGAATCGCCTTCCTCACTTTGCAGATTGAAAAAACTTCATATTGGCGAAGTCCATAAACTGGCATCTCTATCAGAGAAATGGCTGCAGAATCTCACTTCTCTTGAGTTCATATGGATATTATATTGCCCAAAATTACTGTCTCTGTCCCAAGGACTCCCACATATCTCCTCTTGAAGTACTGGGTATTAACAACTGCAAAGACATTGATTTTAAAGAGGTTAATAGTGGCAGTGCTATGCAATCGAAAGGCTTTCTGAATCTACGTTCTGTGACAATTAAAGAAGCAGCAAAACCAGATTGGCCACCAGAAAGGCTCAAACAGCTCCCAAATATAACAAAGCTTGAGGCTGCAGTTGCTTGGTTAGCCTACCTGATAGGCAACCTCCAGTCTCTACAACGTCTACAAATTTTCGATTGCCAGAAATTAACATCTTTGCCGACTACAGTGAGTTCTCTCACTGGTTTACAAGAGTTGGAGCTATCTAGTTGTCCCAAAGGGATGGAAAGATGCCAAGGAGAGAGTGGAGAAGATTGGCATAAGATTGCTCATGTTCGCAATATTATATGTGGTGGATTGGTTCGAGCATGGGAGTTACAAGAAGTCAAGAATTTTTGCAGCTCAAAATTGCTTTCTATTTCAATATTTTGAACTTCTAGTAATTGCCTGTGATAAGTACCCTGTTTCCTTCATTGTATTCTTATCTTTCAGGTCATTTCCAACTATTATCATTTTTGATGTTCCAAAATTTATAAAATATATTGACTAGGCATAAATTCATATATCCATTGTATGCATGGTGTTGCATGTTGTTTATAAATTTAGTGTTTATTCTCCCTTTTGGAAGTATGATATGAACTAGTACTTAGAGAAGTACACACTGCGTGAAAATTAAACCTATATATGCATAAGATATAGCTTTATGTATAACCATACAAGCTCTATCATTCTAAAACACATTGGAAGAATTGTTCTTCCGAAAAGAATGGAAAAACAGATGGATCCCAATTGTTGGAAATATGTCGGATGGTATTTATTAAGCAGGGGGTATAAAAGCATAGCTCCATGGATGGAAGAACAATCTCAATGCAACTTGCTGCTCCTGTGCAAGTACATTCTTCTTTGAACAGTTTTTATAATTCAGTGCAATCAGCACAAAAAGATCAGGCTGCCAATCTACATCTAGTGTCACCAAAAGACCCCAATAGTGATCTTATTCTAGTCCTGTATGAAACCCAGCGCCAATTGCTGGCTCTCAATAACCAGGTCACGGCTATCACGGTTACCAAGGAAGAGGGGGTTGGAAATATGGAATCCCTCCAACCTCAAAATCAGGTTTTACAGACTGTCTCCCGAATGTGGAGAGGGCATTCTGAGCCACCAAGGCCCTCAGATTTGTAAAGTCAGGTGTCCCGTTTTACCACAATAATGTCCCCCCACCAGGTAGGCAGACACAAGTAATAATGTGCTCTTCACACTGAACATCCACTTTGAACCTAAGTCTTTTTTGTATCATGAGTACTGGATATTCCTGGAAGGGGTACTTCCTAAGGTAGCTTTCCTTTTTTTTGCAAGCGTGTGGCTTTCCAGGATGGATGTAATGCAAACTCGTAGCCCCATCATTATGTCGTGCTTTTTGATAAATCGGAATCCAAACGATCAACAAATACCAGACTGCATATGAAGCTCCTCAAATTCTTGCTTTAGCTGATGCTTAAAGAAATGCAAAGCCTCCAGTGGTTTCCACTTCCTTGTTTCTGTTTTCTCTGCCACTAGAAGAGTTTCATACTAGAAACAGAGTTATGCCATTTACCTCTAAGTGAAATCTCTGACCTAGCAAAACACAACAAGAAACCCTTTTGTTATCTTTCAGGCTTCATACTAGTTTATACTGCTTCATGTCACAATTTCTAGCATGGAGTCTTCATTAACTATTCTTACTTAACCATCACCAGTACTCTCGACATGAGCAAGAACCATCTCTGAAGAAATGAAAGCGACTTCTGTCTCTCACCAGAATCTCTAGTTTATAGAGTTTGGAGACGAGCTTCATAAATGCATGACAATCCCTGCAAATCCTCAAATTCTTCACTATTTTGACAGTACTGCCCTTGCACGATCTTGACATTCCAAATGCTACAGCAAGCTTTTCACTGTGCCTAGACACTGAATCTTCTTTTTCCTCCTCTTCTAGATCATGCAAGACCATCTTGAGCTCTGGAACATAACCTCCTTCAACCCTTAACCTCAACATGATCTCCGTCAACTTCTCATTAGCCTCTTCTGCAATCTCACCCTGCTTTTCACCAGCAACAAAACCATACATGGTCTTGTCTACTTCAATCATGCTCCAACCAGGATTTTTCTTCATTCTCTGGTCTCTCATTGATCTTCGAATTGTAGCAACATCCCTCCATTTCCCTGCAACAGCATATATGTTCGACAGCAGCACATGGTCACCAGAATTGGAGGGATCAATCTCAGAAAGCCTTTTCCTAACTTGCTCCCCTATCTTGACATTGTTGTGAATGCTGCAAGCCCCTAGAAGAGTTCGCCAAATGATAGACGTTGGGGCAACAGGCATTTGACAGACAAAGTCATAGGCCTTCTGAAGTTGACCAGCCCTGCCATATAAGTCAACAATACAACCATAATGCTCAATGGCTGGTTCTATTCCATACATATCTTTCATCATAGAAAAGTACTTCCAACCTTCTTCAATCAACCCAGAATGACTACAAGCATAGAGGATGGAAATGAAGGTTATTCCATCGGGCACAACTCCACACCCTTTCATTTTATGGAAAAGTTCTATTGCTTCTTCCCCATAACCTTGCATCGCCAAGCCTGCAATCATGGTAGTCCATGAAACGATGTTTCTTCTGTGTAGCATCATCTCGAAGACCAACCAAGCCATGTGTATATTACCGCACTTAGAGTAAGTATCCAACAATGCATTAGCCACAGAGATGATACTTGAAAACCCACATTTCTCTATAAATCCATGTAAAATTTTCCCAAACTCAAATGCCCCTGCATCAGCACACGCAGATAAAACTCCAGTCAAGCTCACCTCATTTGGTCTCATTCCTATTCGCTGCAAATCCCTGAAAAATCTAAAAGCCTCGTCAAAGCAGCCATTATGTGCAAATCCAACAATCATAGTACTCCATGATACGTCATCCTTCAAGGGCATTGCAGAGAACACCTCCATAGCAAGGTCAAGCAGTCCTGCTTTCGTGTATCCTGCAAGCATGGCATTATACGAAGTTGAATTCCTAAAAGGCATCGCATCAAACATAGCCTTAGCAAGCTTCAAGTCTCCACAACGAAAACTAGAAGTAATGATCGCATTCCAAGAAACAGCGTTGGGGTCACGCATTTCGTCGAACACTTGCCTCGCGAAATGAGCATGCCCACATTCCCCGTACATGCTTATCATGGTCGTCCCAACAAAAACATGGGTGTCCAGCCCTTGAACCAGAGCTTGACAATGAAGCTGAATTCCAGCCCTCAAAGACCGCAGATTCGCGGCTGCTTTAAGCATGAATGCGAACGAAAAACTGTCAGGAGGAGCGACCGATTTCCGACGCATTTCATCGAACAACCAGAAAGAATTATGGGGGGCATCGGACTCAGTAAAACCCCGGATGAGGGTGTTGTACATGAACGTATCGGGGTTCGGGAAGTGAAGGAAGAGACGGCGAGCATAGTCGAGGGCGTCAGAGATGGTGATGGCGCAGTGAAGGAGGAGTTTTCCGGCGAACAGAGGATCGGTGTCGACGCCGGTTTTGCAGAGGCGGGCATGCACGATCTTGACGGACTTGAGTGTCCTGCAATGGTTCAATGTCGACAGCGAAGGGCGAAGATTTGCTGGGTTGTTCATGCTCAGCTCATCAATATCTCAGACTCTGCATGGTCGGAGACATGGAAATTGCATAGGTTTCCGCAAGGTTTAAATACAGTCCTGAAATTTGGTTCTTCGTATAATATGATTCCTAAATTTTTAATTTATTTAATATAATTCATAAATTATAACTTTTAAATTATTTAATAGGATTTTTGAAATTTTAGTACATATTCAATTTAATCTCTAAATTATGAGAGAATATTCAACATTATCCCTCAACATGAATTAGTAGAAGAATATCATCAAATATTTCATATGGTCAATGACTAAATTGAACATTTACAAAATATTAGAGATCATATTAAATAAATTAAAAGTTCAAAAATCACATTATATATTAGTCAAAATTCAAAAACTATATGTTTCATTATCCAGTTAAATAACTTCAAGCTGGCACAAAGCAAATATCCTCATTTATAACGTGAAAAGCTAGAGGGTCGTTTCTTTTTTTTTTTTTTTTTTTTTTGGGGGGGGAGAAAAACTAGAGTTTGGACTAATGTAAATGAGCAGAAAAAGAAAAGGCAAAAGAAACAACAATTACTTTTCTATTGAATGATTTCTAAATTAGAAAAAAAAAAAATCATTGCTGACCAAATGCAGGTTTGTCTTTAAAACTTCAACAAAAACTATACATTCTGAACTGTTTAATTTTTATTAGATTCATTGCTAGTGTAAACAACTTTTTACATATTTGCGTCATTGAACGGGTGACATGCGTAATTTTTATAACCAAATTTATCCCATGTGTCATCCATTTACTAATGAATGTGTGAATTTGTTTATAAATCGATAGTGAACTTAATAATTTTTAAAAAATTTCTATTTTGGATGATCCCTTGCCCGGACCTCCTTACTCCATTAGCGATACGCTTTCTCTTTGCGGTATTCCGTCCTCATGCTATTTGATTTTTTGTCCAAAGAGATGCAATTCTGAAGAATAGTTGGTTGTATATAAGGATGATTCAAAAGGATTTAATTCTTGCAAAATTAATTGAAAAAAGGAGAAAGCGGTGCGTAATGAAAAATGTAATCACAATTTTGGACCAACTTGGTTCCACAGTCGTGGGACTAAATACATTATATAACATGATGTTGTTGCCGTTATTATTATAATTTCGTTTCTTATGTCGCATTGATTACAAAATATAAATTATTGCTAACATATGGGTTTAGATAGAAGATCTAATAATATATTAACAATAATATAATTAGCATAATTGTCGATTACCCTACTAAAATACTACAATTGGATGATTTTGGATTTCAAATTTCTTAGGGATATCAATATTAATGAACCATATATTAAATCTGTCGAGTTTATGGAGGCGTGGACGCCCCAAGTACCAAATTTGGCACGGGCGAACATAAGCGCCAAAATTTCAAAATGTACACTTAAGTACTAAAATTGGAGAAAAAATGAGCACTTATTTGCCAATAACGAGGATTTTTAGCCAAACAACTAACGTGACTTTTTTTAACGAGATTTTTTCAACTAATGTGGCAATTCGTTTTTAAAAAATTATCCATGTGATGTTGACGTGGCTAGATAAGTCCAAAACGATATCGTTTCCATCCAAATTTAATTTATGATATAAATACCAATTAAATTAGAATTTTAAAATTAATTAAAAAAAAGAATCAGATCTAAGGCTTTGGAGGTTCTTACTATCGCCGCCTCGCCATTGTTGGAAAGGGCCAACAACGGTGAGACAAGGGTCGGTTAGGGTCGCCAAGCCTCGGCCGTGGCTGGTGACCCTAGCTTAACAGTTAGTGAGGGCTTGGGGCGGCGGTGGCAGCAAGGGCCTTCGTGCCCCCAAATCTAATTCTTTTTTTTTTTTTTTTTTAAAATTAGTTTTTAAAATTTAAATGAAATAATATTTATGTTAGAAATTAAATTTGGGGGCAAAACGACGTCTTTTTGGGACAATGATATTGATTGGACATTTTGGCAAGCCACCTAGATTGGTAATATCCTGTCGGATTTCCAACAAATCTCGTTGGAATTGGCACTTAAGTATTCAATTTATAAAAAAAAAAAAAAAATGGCACTTAAGTGTACCTTTTAGAAGTTTTGACGGTATGTGTTCACCCATGCTAAATTTTAACACTTGGGTTGTGCTTCTTTCCGAGTTTATGTATGTGTATTATAATATGACCACTATTATCGGTTAAGGATATTTTGATGATTTGAAAATAGGAATCTACTTCCCTTTCGACACTGTGTAGGAAACTTTATATTACCATAAACAATATCAAGTTTTCCTAAAAGAAACCTTTTTTGTGCTATCAAAAGGCAAGTTTTAAGAATTTTTTTTTTTTTGGTCGAAAGGTTTTTTCTTAGAATTGAAAAACTAAGAAAAGGCCACAGATTTTTACATGGCACGAAATTTTCTCTCATTAGGTATATAAGTTTTTTTTTTTTTCGAACATTAGGTGTATAAAGTTGAACATGCAATCTTTTGGGAAAGAATTACAAAGAAATTGCAGTATTTGATGGATACTCACTCAAAGATAATTGCAATTATTTTTTCTTCTTAATTTCATTTCTCAAATTAAAGGATAATGTGCATCACTATTTGAATTAGCAAACGAAGCAAACATAAGTGAGCAGAAATGAAAACAAAACAAGGGAAAATCTGATATTGAGTGAATCTAGAAAAAAATTAATTCAAATAAAAATTTGTGACATATCCGTGGGATAAAAAGAGAGTAAAGTTAATCCTCTCAAATTACGAATTTTCAATTATTTGGTAAAATGTAGTTATTATTTGTCTTATATATAAGTCGTGCTGTCGAGAGATAACATCTTAGCCCGTGTCAATTGTCCTTCGATCTTCGAAAATTTCTAGACAACGGTGAAATAGACTGAATTTGACAATCAGAGAGAAATTGTTCATTGCAGGATTTTTTAAACTTGTTTGTATAAAACGATGTATAGAGGATGAAATTTTGATTGTAGACAAAACATGCTTTGCAGAGCAAATATATTAAATTATTAAAAATGAAGAGAATAAGGAATAGAAGAGTTTGCAAAGCTATTAATCGTGGTTCAGTCTTTCTACTTGACTTACTCCAATCTCCCAGTTCTAATAGCCCAATAACAAGGTCGGAATAAAGTAGTATAACCCTTAAAGCCTTTAATTGTGGTTTATAGCCCGACCAAGTGTGGTCCACTCTATAAGTACACACATTGTAGGGGTTGTTTGGTAACCATTCAAATAGTACCCGATTTTTATTTTTTATTCTCGGGAGTAGTTTTGGAATAAAATCGCGTTTGGTAAAAATTTTGTTCCCGGGAACAGATTTGGAATAGAATCAAGAATAAAAAAAAAAAGTTGATTCTTTGTTCCTGGGAACAATTCTAGAATCAAACTACCTAATTTTTCATTTTTCCTTCTCTTTCTTTTTTTATTCCTTTTCCCTCTCTTGTCCTTCTCTTTCTTTTTCCCTCGCCGAGGGTCGACGACGCTCCGGTGAGGTCGCCGGCCCTCGTCGGTTGGTCGCCGGTTGTCCCAAGGCCGGCGAAGAAGAAGAAGAAGAAGAAGAAGAAAGGAAAAAAAAAAAGAGGAAGAAATTAATAAAATTATTTGAAAAATAAAAAAATATTTGAAGTATGAATTGAAATTTTGCTATTTATAGAATACATATTTAATTTTGTATTTTAATTTATTATTTAGTATTTATGTTTATAGTTTATACTATAGTTTATTATTTACTATTTAATAAAAAAAATTATTAGTTAATATGTTGATTACTTAGTATGAATATAATTAATCAATAGAATTTCTATAATTTGATAAAATTTTAGAATTGGAATAGAAATTTTATGTAGTTACCAAACGCATTTATGTTCTTTTTTTATTTCAGAATCAGAAATTTTGTACAGTTACTAAACGCGTTTTTTTTACTCGAAATTGTTTCCAGGAACAAAATAAAAAAAAAAAAATCATTTCGATCGAATCTGTTCCCGAGAATAGAATCGTTACCAAACGCGCCCTGAGACGCTCTCTCATGGTGTACATTCACATTTCACAAGATTTTTCAATGAATAAACACATTAAGAAAAAACAAGTTTAGTATATTTCATTTTGCTCATCCACCTTCAATTGTCAATTTGACATCTATTTATATAGCCCTCCAAGCTTCCTCAATAAAAGAGTTCAAAGAGGCCAAAGTAGCTATTGCAATGTATGTTTGTAGCTTTAAAAAACTTTCTCGAGGTAATGAATGGACTTTACCTAAAATAGATAAAACCGTTTCTCCTTCTTGCCCAATATTTCCTCTACTTAACCAAAATGAAAACTTTATTTTGATTTTTCTAGAACATCTCTCTATGGATTCCAAATCCTGAAATTAGCTCCAAAGCACAAATAATCAAATCAATTTAGAGATGGGTGTTCTTTTCTAAATACGTGGAGTATCGTCCACTCCATTTATAGCGTGAACTTCCTATCCAATGTAGTCTATTTAGATTCGGTGAGTTCATCCAATCTCAGTCTGTTCACCTTTTGCACTAACATCCTTCCAAACATATTGATATACTCATGTTATTCACCCTTCTATTTGAGCACCCCGATGATCCTAAGTCCCTTACTTGTTCACCATAATCTAAAGGTCCTTCCAACTTTAACATTTTTAACTTGGTATCTTGCTTGCTATTTGCATAGTAAAGAAGTTCTCCACTATCATAGATGTCTTGTTAGGATCATCTGCATATGAAACTATGTATATAGAGGATATTGCATTTGGCCACTCAAATACACACATTTGTTCATAAGAAAATGTTTGGCATCTTCCAAATATATGAGGAGTTTCCCGAAAATTTTCCCTTTTTGATGATGGTAAAACCTTATGTAAACTTTCAATATGTAGATATTCATTTTGGATGTGAAATATTTTTGGGCGTGTAAGGTAAAAGTTTTTGCCTTTGGGCCAGGGTGATTTATAAGATTTAGATTAAGGCACCAGGCAGTATAAGATATGAGGTACGTATGATATGCATTGAATTAACGTAGGAAAAACCATCAAAGTGGGTTGATCCAGCTTCAAATCCCGCCCCAGCAGTCCCCTTTGATAAGCGATCCATAAATCTATTATAAGACTTTCTAGGCTTATGGCATCTTATGGCCTTGGCATGGGATATCCTCCCCTCCTCTAAACTTTTTCATATAAAAAAATGTAGGAAATACAAGTCATACTCATAAGTTTTCCAAAGTTAAGCACGTGCAATAAGATCATTTTTGGACGAATAGGAGAAATAGATTATATATCATTTGTAGTGTCACTTTCTTCCATTAAAGTATCAAAGCAAATTAGTATTTTCTATAGAGTTTTCTGTTCTAGAATTTCAGCAAGTATCAAAGAAAAAAATGTCAGAGTATGGATAAACTTTTCTGAGCACAAGTTTCTTTGAAAATCTTCATCTGTTAAGAGGATTGCAAGAAGCTTTACAGACAATATTTCTTCTACAATCATCAGAGAAAAAGATATGTATCACAGTTGCATGCTCTTCAATTGTAAAAATAGTTTTTTTTTTTTTTTTTTTACACGTATCAGAGTAGTAAGATATGTGCATTTCTAACTCATGCTCTTTCTTTGCAAACTCAACTTCCTCTTCAAGGATCAGAGCAAAAGAAAAATGCTTACTCTGCTAACTTAACTTAATGTAGCACCAAGAAGTATTTCTGAACAAAAGTGTTAACACATTTCGTAATCACAACTCTCCTAAAAAATTAGAGCAATGAATCTGTGAAAAATATTATTTTGGCCATAAACCTGATGCACGGATTCTAACGAAACCCTACATTTTTCAATTGATCCAATGTAGTCCTCAACCTTTATAAGAAATTCCAATGTGATCGTTCCGACCAATTTTCACCTTAAAGGAAAATCAGGTCATGAAAAATGCAATCACAGTTTTTGAGAAACTGTTGTTCCACAATTCTAGGGCTGTTTATTCCATTCATTTTGGAGCAAGCAGATCCTTTATGATCCTTTTTGTTGGTAGGGGACTAGCGTGCTAGCTTTTATCCTTGAGCAGTTGTATTAGGATTCTTATAGTGGATGTTCTCATTTTCACCTTAATATGAAAGTGAAGCGTAAGAAATGCATCGTTCTCACTCAACACAGCATTTCATGATGCCAATTCGCCTTCCTTTTCAAGCATGACCATGGGAAACAACAGGGACTGTCTCGTGGGTTAGTGGAACCAATCATCGTTCTTTTTCTAGGGTTACATAACCAATCATCATTGCTTTTTGTCTTCATGGTTTTAAAGAACCGGTCATCATTCCAGAAGATGATGATGGCCTAGCACTCTCGTGACGCCGAAGCCACTTAGCAAACGCAAAAATCGGGGTATGACTGGCATTATTTGTAATGATTCTCAAGCTATTGATGTTGCTTTCCCTTAAATGATAGTTGAGCTCCTATGATAGCTCACTCTTTTTATTTTTTTATTTTTATCTTTGTATTTGGCCAGAGAAAAGTTTTACTATTTGTCTCTAAATTCACCCACCTTTCCAATCAAAATTTTAAACTTTACTTTAATTAATCAAATCTTTTAATATACATAAGGTTTATAATCAAGTCCCTCCACTACAAATTCCTACATATTAAATTTCTATTAATTTTAAGTCAATCACATTTCTAGAATGGTCAATCCCACATTAAACCCACTTAAAAGGACACACACTAGGATAAAATCTTGCGTATGTCCTATATTGTGATTGATTCTAGTGAAATCCCAAGAGATTACATGAATAGTTGAGCACTTTATTTGGATGTAGCAGATACTGTGTTTATATCGCAAAGTATTTCATTTAGATTAACGTAGGGGGTTGCATTTATCACTTTGTGAGTAAGGTCTTGTAACTCGAAAAAAATAAGTGGACGAAATGTTTACTCTACGTGCGTGATGGCATAATAAAACATGATAATACTATATTTTTTCATGTGTATAGTAAGACTAACGATGCATAATAGTCATATATGATACGGGATTGATCCAAAATATCTAACAACCTATTACATTTGCATATACATACAGTGAATCTAATTTAGCTTTACATAATGTTACTCATTATATTTTTTTTTTCAAGTTGAATATGTATGAATAGGAAAATATAGCAAAAGTTACCATAGGTCTTGAAAATCATTTTTTGACCATTTAGGTACACTCTTAAACCCCATACACAAAAATCCAATTAAGTTGTAAATATTTCATCTACTTCAATTCAGTACTTAACATTTTCCAATATCAACCTACTTTTTTTAATGAACCGTAAAAGAAATTATCTTCATGGAACTCAGGAGCTTTTTACATGAAATTTCAAATTACATTTTTCAATATAGTTTTATGAAATGAATGAATTTTTCAATAAAGCTGTATGACTTAAGTGAATAAATTTGATAGATTTAGAATTCCATTGCATCCCATTTGTAAAATTTAGGGCAAGTAATAAAATCTTCCCTTTTTGCAAGTGGAACTTAGAATCCACCTCGTAAATTCAAAACAAATGCAGAATCAAAAAGGTATAGAGGGACCTACACTAATTCCGCGTAAAACGCGGCATGATCCGTTAAATGATTTGCCTTTATTGTTGTCAACTCTATTTAATAATTATCACTGTATCCATGACATGAATAATTAAGGTTTTTTGACAAGAAGCACGGCAAACATAGATATAAAACCCCTTGGTCAATTGCTTCTATGTATGAAAAGGCTAGTGCTCTCATAGGCTTGTTAGAGTGCATCCAGGTACAAAATGCCTCCAAAAATGGTCATATTCTTACTTGTTTTTCATCTCGTTGGCCTTCCTACCTTTGCCGCAGATCCTGACCCCGTTCAAGACTACTGCATACCAAACCCTAAATTGGGTAACGGCCGGACCACCAGATTCTCAGTGCTCCCGTGCAAGAACTCCTCCGAAGTCACCACCGATGACTTCGTCTTCTCGGGCATGAAGAATTTCACAGCCAACTTCTCTGAAACCGGACTTGCCGCCCTTTCTGTGAACCCCGCGCTGTTTCCGGGGCTTAACACGCTAGGCATGTCATTCATGAGAGCCGAACTAAGAGTTGGCGGCATCAACCCGCCGCATTTCCACCCTAGGGCCACAGAGATCGCGTATTTGGTGCGAGGGAGCGTGTACTCGGGGTTCGTTGACTCGGCGAATCGGGTTTTTGCTAGGGTTATCGAGGCAGGCGAGGTGATAGTGTACCCAAGGGGTCTAGTGCACTTCCAAATGAATGTTGGTGACAAGCCGGCGACCATTTTTGGGAGCTTCAATAGCCAGAATGCCGGAGTACAGAAACTTCCGGCAACCATCTTTGGATCCGGCATAAACAGTGAGCTTCTTGAGAAGGCATTCGGGTTGAGCCCCAAACAGATAGGGCATATGAGAAGAAAGTTGGACCCCAAAACCACAAGGTAATTGACGTTGCCAGTGAAGGACCGCATTGTTGTATGATCTGTATCGGGCTATTGTTTACTTATAATATGCATATGATATATTGGATGGTTTATCATCGTTGTTTAAGACAAATATGTCCACATGAGAATTCCACTTCTATTTATAGTTGGTTATTTTTATATAGACATTTATAATACTTCATATGATCAATATATTTCACTTTAGAAATCTTACTTGAGGTATATAATTGCAGCTATTAGGGAAAATTACTCAATCAATCCTAAATCTATCATATGAATATTAACTCAATTCTAAACTTTTCAATTTTGTCAAATTTGTCCTAAATCTTTGTGCGAAATTCTGATATAATCCTTCACATTAATTTTCGTAAAAAATAACTACTGTGGCGATCCAATCATCGTCGTCCATCCTAAGTGGTACACCGCCAAGTCAGAGACTTTTAGTCAAAATTGGCTAGAAGTATTACATTGGTATTTTATGTTAAGGTTTAGGTGTATGTTGGTAAAATAGGAAAGTTTAGGACTGAATTAACATTCATACAATAGATATAGTACTGATTAGATAATTTCCCCACAATTACGATGAAGTATTTATGCGATTCTCATGTTAATTAGTCTAGCTGGGCAGATTAGATGTAATCCTGCGAACACAGTTGATCACAGAAGTAGCCAGACGAAAGAGAATACTTTGATCCAACCACATGCTCAGTCCAGCTAATTATTTTGAATAAAATAACAATTCGACATGTAGGTAGTGTCTGAGATCCGACCACATTTGCAGTTGATATCATGCGCTCTGTCAAGACTCTCTTCGATGCCTTGGTTCCAGATCTCCTGTCGCTACGATTGGCGATGATGTGTTATTTCACTATTTGAGGGGTTTAGATTAGACTGATTTATATTTTCATTCAAACCTGCTCTTTTTAATAACTTCTTCCATCAAGACAGTTATCCTGATTTTGGACTATCATCATACAACTCAATGTGATTAATGGGAAACAAAATGTCAATGATATTAATGTAGGCAATAATTCACCAAATGTGGGATCAAATTATGATAATACCATCGGCCAAAATAAGTGGACATGCATGATTTTTCTTTAGCCAAAAGAAAAAGGTATTATGTGACCATAAATAACCTGTGATGGCCCATAGATAGAATGCTATCATAGTCTCTCTGAGCATGCGTACTGCGGAAGTAGGAAAAAAGTAGGTACCAGAAGATATCAGCTCATGCCACCAGCTAAGATGTTGTAATTACAGATGTTGTAATTACATAACGCGACAAGTTTGGTTGCCATTTCGTTGCGGTAAAGGCTACAACTTTACAGGTCTATTACCCGTTGGCCATTGCAGTATTTAGTTACAGTAACAGCTGCTACATAGACCTCTCGTATAACAGTTGTTACAACTTGGCTATAATAGCTGCTACATAGACCTCTCGTATAACAGGTGTTGGTGATAATCAAAATGCTTTTAATTATAAGAAAATTTAGTTACAGTAGTTATAACAACGATAAAATTTAGATCATAATCATGAGTTGGTTATGAAATGATATATAATAATTCATAGATTAAATTGTAATATCTTAATGATATATATGGGGTATGACACTCATGATTGCTATAAAAGTAATAATTACCATAATAAAATACTTACTTGACTATAAACACATCTTATGTGCTAAATTTTTAATTACAATCAGAAACATGTTATTAAAGCATAAATAAATATTTGATAAAACAAATTCATATATCTATATACTCATAAATCACAATTGACTATTAAAGTGATAATGAGAGTATTCCCTTTGATTATAGGGATATTTTGCGAATTCTCATATTATGGCCCCTTATTATATGTGTCACTCGTGAAATCAAATATTATAATAGTTATTACATTACTCAACAAATTACAGCAATCAAACGTGCTGTCGCTGTCAGTAACCCTAATATGGCAGCTCAAAAATGAATGCCGATGCCGATAGCATTAACCTTCAAGAAAGAAAGAAACCAATTGTTCGTTCCTGCTAGCTTTCGAGGCCAATTCTGCATCTAATTCCAGGCCACTAATTTTGAAACAGCTTCTCTCTGCTTGCTGGTCTTTAAGGTTTTTCGTAATTCAGGTTTTTAAAGTAATAACTTCAGTTAGCTTGAAATCTTTTCTAACTTCGAAATACAAAATAGCAAACTTCACCTGAGGAGCTGACCAAGCTACAAGTTATCCATACTTCAGTTCATGGCCAACTTCAATCTTTGGCATTTAGATTTCTGAACTTCTACCGGGCATCATAATCGCTACTGCTTACTACCTGAAAGCTCAGGGTCAATTGATAGAGGGGCCTCCTCAGGAAAAGCGACCCCATACTCAAATTTCCCGATCAGACTAACTCCAGGGTTACGGATTGTAAAAGGATCAATCGACAAGGAAGTTCAAGGCAGGAAGAGTCAACTGGCCAAGGGGGAAAATAATTATAACAGGACTATATAAACCTTTTATATGGGTAGATGAATCAAATTAACTCAATAAATTGGGAACTCAAATCTTGCACTCCCTTCTTTCCAATGTAAAAGAGCTATTCTTGTTTGCTTTTGGAACACCCATTCAAAATAATGCCCCAAACGTGACAAGCAATCTCAAGAAAATTAGACCAATTAGCTTTATTTGACCTGGCAACTCCAAAGATAAGAAGGGAAACAAAGAAGATTGCAAACAGTATACCGCTTACAACTGTGGTTCAAATCTTTCATTCACAAACAATGAACAAAACTTAAGGTCTACAAGTCAAGCAATCTATTCAGCAGTTTCTCAGAGTAAAAGTACCCTGAAGGTCTACAAGTCAAGCAAGCTATTTGGCAGTTTCTCCAAGTAAAAGTACCTTTGCAATAACATCGGACATCCCATTAGCATAAGGGAATGCATGTCCATATTCGGGTAGCTCGTGATATTGAATCCATGGGAGTTGCTGGGAGATGAAGCGCTGCATCGTGACAGGCACCAACATATCATCATCCCCTTGCCACACATGGATGGTACCTTCATTGTTGGGGAACGGGTTTTCTAGATCCATGGGAGTAAATTCCCAGGTACCAAATGTGATCATCAAGTCACGGTGGAGGGACTCAAACTCTCCTTGTTGTCTTACCTCAAACTGTACCTGTTGTCTTACTTCAGCCTAAAAAGAAATAAAGGAGAGAAGGATAGATAAGTTACACAGATAGAAGTGATAATAGAAGATAAACTATGTCCGCCCAATTCCAGGTAAAATTCAGAGATTACGTTGCTTGCTAAACAAATTTTACATTTTCCAGGAATTCATCTGAGAACAAATCTGGCATACAACATTGTTATTTTCAAGCTCCATCGAGCCAGGTGCTTTCTAGTAAACTAGGACAACTTCTTTTTTTTCACGATAAAGACAAAGGAGCTGGTAGATTTTGGCCAATTCAAGGGACGAAGATCATTCTTCAGCCCGAGACAATGGGCATGTCCCCCTATACTGCATCACTTCTTAACAGACCTTTAGCTATAACCTTTAGCTATGACCGTTTTACTCCTCTTACCAAGCCAAGAACATTAAACAACATTAAACAAAAGAATTTTAAAAGGTGTCTGTCCCTCAACTCAAAAAGCAAAAAAAATTAACGTGAATCAGAGAAATTGTCAACGATACCACTTTCATAAACTGAACTTTTAGTAATATAATCCAAATTATGGTTACAAAGGCCAAAATGGATGTTCCGACCAAGATTTCCAAACATGTAGATGCCTATTGTCGACACTCCTGTTTTCACTCGTGTTACAGGTCATCGTTTGCTTATTTTATCAATTAATTGTGAAGAAAAATGAGAATATTTTATCTTGTAATAAGAAATCAAAGTAATAATAAGTAGGCTATACATACCGGGTTTTCTGTTATATATTGGGCAAATATTTTTTTGTCTGAGGGAGAGTAAACATCAGTACTTTCAGTTACAACGCTGGAAGGAGGGAACAATTTCTGGGTGTTCCACCAATAGGTAAGCCAGGAAGCGTAATGAGCAACACGAAGTGCCCACTGATCCCTCTGGAACATTTGGTTATATACTTCAGTAGACATATTTGCTGGAAAACCAGGCCACCAGTAGTTGATAACTGGAGCTAGTAGTGCTGCTCCTGCTAGCCTGCGGCATCAAATATCTCCCTCGTAATGGTAGACAAAAGACAAATAAATACAGAATGCACTAGCATGCAGACCGAAGATCTTAGTTCTGTTTACACAGATATATGCTTGCATATTTTCATACACGACCAGTACAAGGAAGTTAGTGAGAAATTCTTCATGGTTACTGCAAATTACACTTGATTTCCAGATTCGAAGACAAGAAGAATGGGCCAGTGAATATTCTCACACAGGGTATGTTGAATAAGTCTCATATATTTGATCCCACATTCCTCGCAATAACTATTACGATATGCACCCACTCATATAAACTCATTGGAATGATTGTACCTGTGAGGAATGTACTTGATGCAGCTCCACGCAATCTGGCCACCAATGGAATAGCCAACAACGTAGAATTTTGAGCCAAGTCCCAGCTGATCAGCAAGTTCTTCTATGTCTAAAGCGATGCTTTTCATAGTTCGTTTTGGATCAGGATCACTCTGTCCATAGCCAGGTCGATCGAAAGACACAACGTAGACCCCTAGATCATCAATGATTTTCTGGACAAGAACACATATCGCCATGTATTAATGAATAGTAGAATCAAAGATACTGCATTTGAGGATGTAGACATGATCCACATCAAACAAAGTTTATGAGCACCTGAGAAAAAATATTTTCGACAGCAGCATCATGCCTACAAGAGTCAAAACCATGCACATAAACAATTTTAAATTTTGCAGCATCTTTTGGAGCACCATGTTCCTTATATGCCAAATGCCTGCCATCTCTAAGCTTTATTCTTGGTGCTGTAACAGGAGGCCCACCAGGAGAGCCAGGTATTTTAGTTTGAGGAGGTTGGATAGCTTGATAAGCCCATGCAAGGATTCCAATGGATGAAACCAGAAGTAGTTTCTGGAAGATCCCTGAAATGGTGTGTGCATATAACCACAACACAGTATTAGCAACTATAGAGAGCAGATGGAACGCGAGTTAAACAATCTGGAAAGGCGAGAATTCCATTAAGCAAATATATACTAACATGTCTAATGTAAGTTCTATCAAATTTTTGTCAGGCATCGTAATCATTCTCAGTAACCTTTAAAAAGAGAGGATTACATGAAAAGTAAGAATGTCAATGTCCTTAAGCTAGCATTAAGTGGAGTTTTCACTTTCCAAATGTAATTGTAGTTTGGTCAAGAACATGTAAATTTCTCACACGAAATAGATACAAATTGGCGGAGTTAAACCCAACAAAATCAAGAGTACACTTGGTGTTACACAGCACAGACATTGGTAGTCTGAAATAGTCAATAGCTCAGATCAACCATTATTCACTTCAAATCAACAAGAAGTACATATGTTAGCATATACTTAAGGTATCGCCCCAGCAAAATTTACATCTACAAAGCCCCAAGATTTTCAACAAGTCAGCAGTAAACTGAACGCCAAAACACTACATCTGGGAATGCTGCAGACCTCGTGACCTTTGCTCAATCGGGCATCCCAGGTGTTCAAGTTCAAACTCCCAAATTACGGCCCGAAAAAGAAAATCTCCCCACATCAGACACAACCCAAGAAATTCAACGGAAGGTACTTTGAGTCAAACTTCTCGAAACGATAGAAATGGAGCGACAAGGCATCGAAGTGAAGATCGCGAAGCGAAAGGGGGATCGAAATGACCCCAAATTTCATCGACAAAGAAAGGAGAGAGACGCGACACCTGAAGGGAGACGGAAGGAGCTGGGCTTCGATTTCCGAGTGTGGGCTCTCGCCGCAGCTGCCGAGATCTTCCTGCCCGTCGCTCCCGCCATAACTTTTCTTTTGATGGCTCGGAAGAGAGAGAGAGAGAGAGAGAGAGAGACTTTCAGAAGTTCTGCGACTGTCTCAAAAGTTAAAGATTCGAGCTTGAGATCTGAGAAGGGACGCGAACTGGCAAGAACACGAGGCGCTGGCGAACGAACCGAGAGCTTTTCTAAGATCAAGTGAGTCAAAGGATTCCATTTCCGAGAGAAAACATGGCTTAAACACACGTCCCAGATGGATCCCGTCGAGTCAAACCGGAGTTAAACAGGTTAATCAGGTCGGATTTTGGAATAAATAAAGAAATAACATTGACGAAGTAGATCTAGATGTTCACTATGATAATGCCTGAAACAAATTGGGAATTGCTTTACCGACCCTTTTGCCTATTCTAAATAACTAATTTTTCGAATCTTTGATTTTATATGAAATAAATAAACCTTTGTATTTCGCCGGACTTGCCCCCACAGCGATATAATTTCCACCGGAAGTCATTCTTCGATTTTATTAAAAAGGATAGGAGTTCTATGCCAATTCCGGACAAATGATATCTCGCACAATAAGGATTTAAAATTCTTTAATTCAAACAACATTGTACAATATTAGATCACGCCACAATAAGGATTTAAAATTCTTTAATTCGAACAACACCATACAATATTAGATCACGCCAGAATTTAGTCGATGGCACAAGTTGAGGATAATGAAATATAATGTCGGAATTTAATTAACAACGATTTATCAGAATAAAGAAACACACCGAAATCTAATCGATAAAAGTTACAACTAAAGAAGTTTAAAATGTAGTACAGTAAAAGTAAAAATAAAAAATAATAATATTTTATTGATTTGCGTGGAGCTCTCGTTAGATAGCTAGTGGTATTTATGGTGAATGTGTGATAATTGCTCTTCAACCATGCCCAACGGTTGCATTTTCTCAAGTAACTTCCACTGGCTTTGCCCAAATTCTTTTATTCTCACAGGCCCATCTAAATGCCTCACATAACCGTCTTCATCGTGTGTTGAGAGTTGTGCAATTATCTACGATCGTTCCGTGACTAGGTTTTTGAATATCGACTGTCCACTCTACACCATGCATCTTTGATGTAATTGTCTTGGTGATTTGAAAATTATTTAAAAAATTTCTAATGAAAAATTGTTGCTAGTGATTATACATGCGCTTCTTTATATTATCGTCAATTGTCGTGCATATGTTCTAGACAACCAATATACATAAGATGACATCCATGCGCTATGCATGTGATTGGAGCTTAATTCTGCTCAAATGTTGCATATTCCTTGCCCTCATGCCAAGCATATGTGTTTTGATAACTAGATCAATTATAAATATCAACATATACCCATTTTAAAAGAAGTAAATTTTAAATTTATTTCTTTAAAAAAAAAATACCTTACTTTTTGCGCTCTTTCTTATGAATAGCTTAGACATCCTTTTTTTTAGAAAAGTACACCTCAAGTGCCATAACTTTACATAAATGGACACTTAAGTACCATAACTTACGAAATGTACACTTAAGTGCCACATTCAAAGAAAAACGGATCACTTAAGTGTCACTCCAGCTAAAATCCGACCAAATTGCATATGTGGCATTTTTTCGGAGAAGCAAGTGCAAAACGGTATCATTTTGCATGTTGACGTGGCCAAATAATGCAAAAACGGCGTCGTTTTAGGCTAACATGATAAAAAAATACTATAAAAACTAACTAAATTAAATTTAAATTTAGTTAAAATATTTAAAAATAATAATTTCAATATTAAAAAAATTAAAAAGAAAAAAAAAAAGAAAAAAGAGGGGGTGGGGGCGCCTCCCCGCCATCGCCGGGAAGGGCGAGTGACGGAGGGGGAGGCTCGGCCGGGTCGCCGAGCCATGGCCAAGGGCCGGCGACCCCCAACCGACCGGCGGCGAAGGCTCGCGACCCTCGCCCCAATCGGTGGCCCTCGCCCGCCGAGCCAAGGGTCGTCGCCCGTCGGGGCAACCCCCGGCGGGCGGTGGCCCTTGGCCCGGTTGAGCGAGGGTCGCGGCGAGGGCCCTCACCTAGATCCGGCGCCCCAGCGGGCAGTGGCCCTTGGCCTGGCCGAGCGAGGGCCATCGACCCTCGCCAGATCTAGGCGAGGGCTTGCGACCCTCGCCCGATCTGGGGTGAGGGCTCGTGAGCCCTTGCCGCCGGCCGCCGGTCGCCCCCGGCCGGGGCCGGTAACCCCAGCCGAGCCTCCCCCTTCATCGCTAGCCCTTCCCGGCGACGGCAGGGAGGCGACGACAGCAACTGAGGGCCCTCAGCCTCCCCCCACATTTTTTTTTCTTTTTTAATTTTTTTAATTTTTTTAATATTGAAATTATTATTTTAAAATATTTTAACTAAATTAAATTTTATTTTTAATTTTATTTTTTTACCACGTCAACCTAAAACGATGTCGTTTTTGCATTATTTGGCTACGTCAGTGTGCAAAATGGCGTCGTTTTGCACTCGCTCCACCAGAAAAATGCCACATATGCCATTTGGCCGGATTTTGGTCAGAATGGCACTTAAGTGATCCATTTTTCTTTGAATGTGGCACTTAAGTGTACCTTTCGTAAGTTATGGCTGTCCCTTTATGTAAAGTTATGGCACTTGAGGTGTACTTTTCTCTCCATTTTTTTCTTATGATGCCTCGTACTCCATACGCAACCGATCATATCATGGCCTCTCATGTCGCTTCGGTTACTTATGGATAGTAAACCGTCATGATTTCAAATCGCTATTTTCGATTTTGCTATTTATCTAAATTAGGGCACATGTGCCACAGGCCTGATCTTCATATCTATTTTGTATTCTTTCTTAAACCCTAAAAACCCTATGAGTTCTATCTCTGTTCCTTGCTTCACCGTTTCTCATGGCGCCCAATACTCCCAAATATTCTCCCACTAGTTCTCTAGTATTTGTTGTTTTCGCCTCGAATCTGGTCGATGAGTACCCTGAAAGCCTGGTCCGTGGTCCATGTTTTCTTAATCATCAGCAAATTTCAACTTCTCTTAGACCTTGCTTCTCAAAAAGAGTGAAGAGCTGCTTCCCATTCAAAGGCCCTCTATTATGGACCTTTGGACCACAGCGCCCTATCGATTTAGGGGCTTCCCTTCGTTCGAAGCGGAATTCCACAGGTGACATTCACGAATGAAGGATGATGTACGGGCACAACTTGCCTGGCAAAGGGCTGGGAAAAATATGGCTCCGGAGGTTAATATGTTATCCCATGACTTAAACCTAGGGCTTTTGGGTTATGCTGTCAGTTTCTAGTCCCCGTCGATAAATTGTTTATTTTTTCCTTGAGATCCCATATCTATCACTCTTCTAGATATTTATGCCATAGTTGGTTTCTCTCCAAACGACGTATCTATAAAGGACATGGATTCGCTGGAGATTCCTTATGTTCGTGAGAATGCCCTTCCTTATGGCAAATTCCTCTATGGGGAATGCTTCAATCCATATTGAAGTGAAACGAGTTTTTTCTCATCACTTTAAATGAAAATGAAACAAAATATATATATTGAATTGAAACCTTCAATCTCGATGATTAAATAATAATAGATGATTATTATTTCGAGTATGCTGCTATAGTGAAATCAGTAGGCACGCTGCTCTTAGGAAGCAATGCTAGAGCATTTTGGTTCAAGTTCAAGTGGTAGCATGGCATCTTCTAAAACAAATGGAATAAGTCCTATAATAAATTCAATTCCTAATTTCAATTCTGTAGAATTGGTTCACTCCGCTTTTTCATTTTAATTAAATTAAAAAAAAATTATGATATTTTCTACATCGATTCTGTCCCACCTCTGGCCCCATCGATCTTGTTGAACATGCAACTTTCTTGCTCTATTGGTTGTCCAAGTATCTTCTTAAATCTGGTACATAGTCTACATTGCCTCTAGTCTTACAGCGGGTAAATCACATGCTTCAGGCCTGCTCATCCTTGCCACTTTGTATAGAGGCTTCACCAATGCGCCTTCTGCAATGAAGCCTAGAGAAGATGGTTTTGTTCGGTCTGTTTTGGCTTCTACAATCTTGGAAGGTTCTATATTTTCCTTCCCTGTCCAACCAGGAACCTCGTGCCCTTCATTATCATGCTCTACCAACATCTCGACCACCCGCTTCTTTTCCTCCTGGGTATCGATTGGTGAGTCGCTCCTCTCTGAATGTGCCTGAAGGCATTTCCTCTTTTGTATTTAATCTTCAAGTACTTGTGGAGCTTGATCTAGAGAATATTAAATTCTTTACCTATGATGCAGTGAATTTAATTACCTCTTTGATTCTCTTGCTCGGGATGACAATGATGATTTCTTGGTATGTGTACTCGCTCCAGTCAACCTTCCCATACGATTGCTTAAGAAAGAGAGAATCTACCATGGTTTTGAGATTTACTCTCTACAGTATTGTGCTAGACAATTTGGTCTATAACAAGTTCCATGTTGATTCCTTACTCCTTGAAGTTCCCTTTTATGAACAAGCGGATGTATAGCCGTGACGTGATTCCTTACTCTTATTATATTGATCAATTCGATCCCAAAACTGGGTGTATCTCTGAATGCACTTCTTGGTGGCTTTCTTGTGGCTTTGAGAGTCCTTATGAGGATGCCATAAAGACTGCCGTGAGCTGAACTAAGAGATGTACTCCCAAATCTAAGGGTTCGAGCAAGAAGGGAAAAAAGTCATAGATTTTGGTTGTCAATCAGGACTTCCCACTTTGCTAGAATCGCATGAATTTGTGGATTCAGAAGATTCTTCCGAGAAGGATTCAAATTCACTAGTAAGAGATGACGCCAAAGGAACCCAAGTTCAAGAAGTTGGGAAGGCACAGCCCTCAAAGGATCGGAGTAGCTCAAACTCAATCTTCCAAATGAAGGATATCGAAGAAGACCGAGATTAAAAGGAAGAGTGCAACAGCCATAATTGGAGGAAATGCTGTAAAATGTATGGCCTTACTCTTACTTCTTGTGTTCTGTTTCTAATAAGTCTCTATTGCCGCCAGGTGTTTCTCAACAAACCGAGCACAAGGTTCAAAAGAAAAGGAAATAGCAGATGTCGAAGTACCTTTGCTCCAGAAGAGGTCCTTCATTGCGTCAGAGAAAAGGCCTAAAATCTTCATCAAGACCCAGGATGCCTACTCAGATTCCTACTCAGTCCGATCTCTAGCATCATCAAGACCTGGGATGCCCCCAAGCATCAAGAGAATCCAACTGCTTCTATCGATGATCATCAGGATGAGGGTGATAATGATAATGTTCCCATTGGCTATGAGGGACAAAGTACAGCCTAAGTGCTAAAACTTGGCATGAAGGGACACTTACGTGCCAAAAGTTAGGAAAGTGACACTTAAGTGTCATCTCCAGCGAATTTCACTAGAAATCTTACGTGGCAATTTTTTATTATTTTTTTCATCTACGTGGCTCGCCGGAATGCCGACTCAACAAAAAAAAAAAAAAAAAGGCAAAAACGACATTGTTTTTTAGCGGATTCGAATGTTAATATAAAAATAAATAATTATTATTATTTTAATTTATTAAAAAAAAAGTGGGGAGAGGAGGCAACGGCCGAGGGCTGAGCCCTCACCGTTGCCGCCGCCTCCTTGCTGTCGTTGGGAAGGCCCGGCGACGGTGGGGGAGCGTCAGCCCGGGTTGCTGGCCCCCGGCCGGGCCCGGTGACCCGGCTAACCGAAGGCGAGGGCCAGCAAGCTTGGCTGACCGGATCTAGGGCGAGGGTCACGGCCCTCACCCAAATCTGCCCCGGTTGGCCGGGAGCCGACGACCCCGGTTGACCCTCCCCCTTCGTCGCCGCCCCTTCTCGGTGGCGGCGGGGAGGCGGCGAGGGCCCGCAAGCCCTCGCCATAGATCGGGGCAAGGGCTCGCGGGCCCTTGTCACCGGTTGGCCGGGGTCGGCCGACCCCGACCGACCTTCCCCTCTCCATCACTGCCCCTTCTCGATGACGGTGGGGAGGCAGCAAGGGCCCGCGAGCCCCCGCCAAATCTGAGGTGAGAGTCATCGCCGATCGGCCGAAGGTCGGCAACCCAGCCGACCCTCCACCATCCTTCGCCGCCCTTTCCCGGCGGCGGCGGCGGTGGCGAGGGCTTAGCCCTTAGCCATCTCCCTCTCCCTCCCCCCCCTTTTTTAATATGTCGACTTCAGTCTCCAATCACTGAAGGTTCAGCACCATCTTAAAAAAAAACAATGACAATATGTACCCTCCTAAAAAAACAATGACAGCAACTACCATCAATAAAGATACAATATCCAGCACCCTTCTAAAAAAAGAAAACATAAAAAGAGACTATGTCCAGCACCCTCCCATCAGTCAATATGCACAACACCCCCATCTCATTTTCCTTTTGGAGCTTTGAATTGATTCATAATCCGAGCACTTTTTGGAACTAGATGTGCAGGTTCTTTAACTGGCATTTCTGTCACCTCATTTTCCTTGTTCTTAATAGCGGCTATTTTTGTTTTAGCACGTGTCACGTGTTGATCCATATGATCACTATTGCTCCCATCATCAGTTGGTTGAGATGGAACTGGTGCTGGGTTCTTTTTGGATGGTTGTTTTGCAGCTATACCCGCTGTCTTCTTTCTTGGAGCACTCTTTTTTGGCTACGCACTTGATTCTTGAGTTGGCCCACCTTAAAAGATAAGTACCTCCGAAGTTCTCCCGGGATACAAGAACATAGCCATATTGTCAACCAAATGAAATGAATTGAAGTACAACAAATTAAATGCATGAGGCCTACAAATCTTGCATTCAAAATAATCATTCCAGTACGTTCATCTGTGTAAATCCCATAACCATATTGCCTTAATCTTTTTCCAAGAGCCCCTTTTGTTTGCTGTGGTGCATCATTTTCAGCAACAGCAACAAATGGGGAACAACCTGTGCAACTTGTGTAGTTGCTCATCTTCTCACTTGAGAAACAAATAACAAATTTAAATTTCAGCCTATAAAAGACAAACACAGCGATGTACAACTTACAGGATATTTGTTTCTTGTTTGCTCAACAGTGGACTCAGTTGTTGTTGTTGCTGTCGTGCCCGTTCCAATCCCTGTCCCTACATTTGAGCCTACAACAGTGCATTTTTTTTACTCTTTAGTAGGCTTTACAACAATGTACTATATCAGGATTATGACCAACTAGAATAAATAATTAGACATCTACTCATTTTCATGGTGGAAACAAATGGAGAAAACTTCTCAAATTACAAATGCATGACAGAGGAAAAGCATACTAAAAAGTTACTGAGGCAAAAATGATACTTACCTTACAGCAGGGCTTTCTGTCTGCCATTCAGTAGGCAGTACAACAGGGCCTTCTGTCCTCCCTTCAGTAGGCCCAACAAGAAGGTCTTTAGTAGGTCTTGTTCTTGGCACTAAATCAGCCATGACATCTTACTATTGATGTTGCTTTTTCAGCTCACAACCTTTCTTATTGTGCCATTCCTTGCGGCAATAAGAGCATGTCATCTTTACCCCAGTCTTACTTATCCTCTGACTTGATGTCTCTTCCTACTGCATTCTTTGTCTCCTTTTTGGCCTTCCTATTTGCTTCTTCAATGGCAAAGGTAGAGGGCTTTCATGATTTGTTGGCTCTCAAAATTTGCTGCTTCTGATAAGCTATAACATGAATTGGTACGAAGCAAAGTATGAGCTTTTTTTGTACCAATCATCTAGGTAATCATCTGGGTTTTCTTGCTTCATCTGAATAGCACAAATGGCATGGGCATAAGGAATTCCATTAAATTGCCAGGCTCTGCATGAACACTTTCTTCTATTTAGGTTGACAACATACTTATCATAATTTTGAATGATCTCATATCCATTATCTCCATTCCAAACTAGATGACAGAACCTACTAGCAACAACGTTTGCACCCAATCTCTTCACAATCCTAGGACCACAGTCTCTAGTCCACTTCATAGCCTCATCTCTTTGCCTATGCAGTCTAATCATGACCATAACTCAAATATCATCAAACATGCTGATGATTGGTTTGCACCTAGCCTCTAAAATTCTGCCATTGAAAACTTCGTTGAGGTTGTTATCAATGATATCGCATTTGAACTCTTCGCTTAAAAAGACCCGACACTAGTACTTAGCTTATGTCTGGAAGAGGGCCATTTCCCCAAGTAACTTTGAGTGAATGAGCATTTTGTGAATGTAAGTGTGTTTGAAAACTCATTTTTGTGTATATTTTGCAAAGTAGCTTTAAGGTGAAAAGAAAAAGGAAAAAAAGAAAAGAAAAGGGAGGAAGAGATACAGCTACTCAGCAGTGGTGGGGAGGCGGTTGGTGGCGATGGCGGTGGGGGGAGGTGGCGGCGCCTGAGTCGCTCGACCTTAGGCGACGGCGCCTGGCTCACGCGACCTAGGCGGCGCCCGAGGTCGCTCGACCTCAGGCGAGGCTTCCCGGCGGCCAGATCTGGCCATTTGCGGCTGAGCGCCGCCCGCTGGCTGAGGTTCGCGAGGAAGAAGGAAGAATACGATGAACAGTATATTTTGAGGGCAAAAGAGAAAAAACATGATTATCAGTAAGGACAATATTGGAAAGAAAAAAATTCATTAAATCCTAGACTAACATTCCGAAAATGCTGGCATTTGGCAAATGTGAACTCAAAAGTGTGAACCAAACGCAAAATATTTTCCCCAAAGGGCTTTGGGAGCTCAAAGCTCCTTTAGAAAGCCGAACCAAATAGGGCCAGAGTACATCAAAACCTTTATTTGTCAGCTGCAATAATCCATGTTTGGCTAATCTGAATCAGTCATGTTGGTACTCTTCACTATCTGCCAAAACTGCTTCTGCAACTTATCTCCTTTGAAGTTCCTTAACCAGTTTGTGTATATGTGTCTCGCTCACATTCTATGCTCAGCATGTGGCATCAACTCAGCTAATTCAAGAATAAGTCCCTATAAAAATTCAAACCAATAAATATAAGTTAGAAAAAATATGCAAGTGATTAATATTAAAAGGAAATGAATTAATTAACAATGGCATTACCTTCTATTGGTTGTTCATGAATGTCCATCCTCCCCCATCGGTTATTTCAAGGCCAGCCATTAAATTTTTGAAGATCTAGGACCAAGTATCCTTATTCTCTATTTTCACCACCACCCAAGCTATCGGAAACATTTGATTATTAGCATCTCTCTCCACAGTAACCAACAACTCCCCCTTGCTTAAACCCTTTAGAAGGCATCCATCCAATCATATAACTCTTCTACAACCAGCCAAGAAGCCCCATTTGCACGCATTAAAACAGACATAAAATCTATCAAATCTAGGCCCAAGATCAGGGAGTGGCCTCTCCACAACCTCTACATATACCCTACTAGATGAGTTTTGAAGCATGCATTCGCCAGCATAATCCCATATCTGCGCATATTCTTCCTTATACCCACCCATCAATATTTTCATCTCCCTCAGCTTAACTCTCTTGCATTGATTCCTCAACACATTTACCCCTAGTTGCTCCTTCACCAACAGTTGAAACTGAGAACTCTTGATCTCGAGCATTGCTTTGATAGTATTGAAAAAATGCTTCAATAACCACACACTTGTTACCATTTTATTGTTAAATATAATTGGACAAGTATGATTATCTTGGAATGACCTAATATGGAATGACCCATTCCTACTCAGCGCACCATAGAGCTTTCATGAACAAATTGGGTTGTGAGCACTTAGCTCTCACAAATTCCTTCATATTTCTAATTAATTCAACGCTCTTATGTTTAGTAATGGAGTTATTGACAACAGCTTCCTTTAACTGTTTGGCATCGTCAAATCTTATGCCCACAGACAAAACAAGCTTATCAACAGTCAGATCATAGCAAGAGTACTTACTTTTTCTTCCATGAGTAGGTTCTTCATCATCATTACCAAGCTCATTCTCTGAACCAGCAATTTCATCGCTGCAGCTTTCTTCATCTTCACTTCTATTACCTTCAGCTGGAGCTTCATCCCTATTCACTAGCTCGGGCCTCTTTCCTGAAGCTGCAAAATTTTTTTCTAAGAAATCCCCTTTGCTTTAGTCTTGACTGTGCGAGTTCATCATCATCTTTGTCACCTGAGAAACAAAGGTCAGCCAAATATTCATCTTCCGATTAACTGGATAGAGCAACTTCCCATTCTAATCCGATGAAGTCTTCATCGCCCACATCTTCACCCAAGATTTCTAGACATCTCCCTGTTTGTTCATCTCTATCAATATGACTTCTCTCTCTCTCATTTTGCCCTTCATCTAACGTAAACTCATCCCCGACCTGATTACTCGCTTGAGTATGATCCCTCACTTCTCCTCTTTTAGTGGTGGTCTACTCATCCCCATCCTCATCATCATCCTCTCCATCCTCATCATCACTATAATACTCAACATATACCCTAGCTTCGTCGCCGTGAAGATAATGGTAAATGATATCCTTAATACCATTATCGTCATTAAAAAATCTCAAGCCATCCTTCAATTCCTTCCCAAGAACACAGTAATGTAATTTTTGCACTTTGCATCGTAAAAAATACACAAAATCCCTTACAAAATCAATATATGATGGCTTCCGAACATTGACATAGATAGTACCTTCATTTTCACCAGTATATTCTCAGTCCTCGGCACCAATAACAAACTCTCCACCATAACAAACAATGACGCCTACCTAATTCTCATTCATGTCGATGTTGCACCCAAGGAAAAAAAAAAAAGTCATTAGTTTTTTAGACCACATGACAGAATCAGCAACTTAACATGCAGATCCTTGTTGTTTTGTTGAAAGAAACAAATGTGACCAATTTATTCAATTCGGTCCATTTACAGAAACAAAGGAAGCCGAATTGAATAAATAAAGTGAGGTCCCCATCGCCCATTTTTCAATCAATCACATTCGGTCCCCCACAGAAGCAGTCCAACTAATTAAACAAAGTAAAGTCTCACCACTGTCTCTCTTCGAGTCGAGCCCCCATTATCCCCTCCGTGCTCTATTTTTCTATTCGGTCCCCACAAAAGAAAGCGAACAACGGAACCCTAAATTTTTCTATTCGATCCCCATAAAAGTGAGATCCCCACCACTTTCCTCCTAAGTCAAGCCCTCAATTTGCCTTCCACGCCCTAACTTGCCCGTCGAAACCCTAAATTTTTCACTAAATTGACCCACGTTGAGAACATGACAAACCTGAGTGAGCAAGAGTTGGAGAGACAGCCAGCGAACGACCATGAACGACAGCGTAACTACGACGGTGGCCGAGCGATGGTGGGTGAGCGAGCTACAGCCGGCGTCGTCGAGCGAGAATCGTAGTTCATATGGTACGAACCCTAATTTACTCCCTCTTCAGCGATGCCGTTTTAGCGAGGTTGGGACACTTGGAGTGTCAAAACTTGGCATGGAGGGACATTTAAGTGCCAAAACTTCGGAAAAGTACACTTAAATGCCAGTTTCGAAATAAAGTGGAACACTTGCCACTCCGACCAAAATCCGGCCAAATTGCTAATGTGGCAATTTTCGGCGAGTTGGGTGCAAAATGGCGTCATTTTACTCGGCGACGTGGCGAGAAAATGCAAAAACGACGTCGTTTTGTGTCTGATGTGTAAATAATTAATATAAAAATTAATTAAATTTAATTTTAATTTTTTAATTTTTTAGGTTTTTTAATTTTAAGTTTTTTAATTTTTAGAATATTTTATATAAAATTAAGTTTAAATTTAATTCAATTAATTTTTATATTAATTATTTACACATCAAACATAAAACGACGTCGTTTTTGCATTTTCTCATCACGTTAGCGAGCAAAACGACGCCATTTTGCACCCAACTCGCCAGAAAATTGCCACATCAGCAATTTGGCCGGATTTTGACTGAAGTGGCATTTAAGTGTTCTACTTTACTTCGAAACTGGCACTTAAGTGTACATTTATAAAGTTTTGTCACTTTGGCTGTTCTTCTGCCCCATTTTGGCCATAGAGCAATGTAGAGTCGTTTTGTAAGTGAGTCCATGTGGAATGGCATAAAATGGCGTCATTTCTTATGAAGAAAGGAAGACGGCGTCGTTTTATGCCATTCCATGTAGACAGTCTTCTTCAATTTTTGCCATGTCGATTTTTTTTTAAAATATAAAAGCCGCGTAATCATTTTGGCCGGAATCTCTTGTTGGTGGCACCAAAGTGATTGTTTTTCCTCCGATTTGGCACTTGAGTGATCCAAAATAAAGTTTTGGCACCAAAGTGAGTGCCGTACACAAGTTTTGGCACTGATAGTGTACTTACCCCACCTCTAGGAAGGTAACTTTCTACTGAACCATAGGTGACCCAAAGTTATGCCGATGCCAATGTTGTCTCCATCACACATGCAGACAACATCCAATCATAATCAATCAACAATTACTTTGAAAGAGACCCATTAGGAACATATTTCAGGCTATATCACAAAAACATGTGAGCTCACCAAAGATAGATAGCTGACCAAGCAATGTCTTTAGCAAACAACAGATTGCACAGAACTACGGTTGGAAGTCCAAGTCATAAATTACTAGAATTCTACAGACACCTTCCAGTTCTGGTTCAAAATTCACACGCTCGTGTCAATCTCGTAATGCATTGTGATTGAACTCACCTTTCTTGGTCAACCGCCTACAATGATCAACAGCCCAAGCATACACATGTGTAACATTTTCTTGTTACGAAAGTCTTAAATAGGGGCATATATCGCATCTCTTTAATTCTATCATTATCCCACATATGGAATTGAACACCCATGCCAAAAGATGACTAAAGACTAAAAGCAAGTATGAAACCATCAATGACAAATAGTGTAATAGTTTACGTGCTAAACATGGAGATAAAAACATCGCATACCTTAGCGCATGAGCCGATAAGCAATTTAGCATATTTCAGTTGCCCACATGCCATACCTTATTCATTGATTACTCCACTGGGTGAGAAGTCCTTTCGAAGCATTGCCCCCAAAAACCATCAAGAACAACCATACGCTTCTTCACTTGACAGTTTCTTCCAATACGGGCGTTGTAAATGACCCATTCCTTGATGAATCAGTGTTTGCCCATCAAAGGATGAGATATCCTGTAAAAGGAGAGACTGGTACAGAGCGTCTCTCTCATTCGCTTGACAAGGATCATATTTGCAATGCTTGTGGATAAATTCGAGATGAGCCTCAGCGATCTCATGGATGTTCGTGAGGACCATGACTACGATTTTCTCTGCAGCAAAATTGCTTCCCTTCGCCCTTGTGATTGACAGCCCTTGTAAATGATGACAATCATGGGCTTGAGTCCGAGACCAGCAATGACCTTGGACGGCAAATGCCTCATATTACTCTGGACCGAACGATCGCTGAATCTCCTCCCGAGCAACCGATTCGCATTGAAGACGGCGTTGGTGGGATTCATGGTGACCTGGTTCTTGGCGGCATCGCCGATCAATTTCTCTAATTTTCCAGCCATCGATTCCTCTGTATGCGCATCCACACCCCCTCGGACATCCCTCTCCGACAATCACCATGGACAGACATGGGAATACTCCAAGATAGAGAGATACAAAGAATGACAAAAAAAAAAATGTGCTCAGATTTTCAATCTTAACAAAAATGAAACGTAAGCGAAATAGAGTCTACGCGATAATGAGATTATTAAACCACATCACATTCTCAGATTTACACAAAAATTGCAAATTACTTCGCAGGGATGTCTAAAGGGCATTTTGACAAACCGTTCTATGCACTTGTCGAGGAGATATTCTCAGGTACCGTCAATAGTCCAGTTAGCGCAAGGAAACTCTGGGAAACGTTGCCTGTGAAGGTGAGCAACGGGCCTGGGGCTTCGGATTCAAACAACTCGCTTTGAGTCTCCAAGACCAAGGACACAGGCGTCCTTATGACGGATGAGTGAACAGAGACGATACGCACTCCAGGGAAGGCAACAATTGGCAATTAAGAGGTGGGAGGAGTTTGGCGGCAATCACTGAGAAAGCCACTAGAGAAAATCTTGAAATATCCTTTCTCATCTAACACCTCTGCCCTTTTGTTAACGTGGCCTGTAGGGTAGTTTCTTCAACGCCTTCTTTGCAGATCACGCTTGAGTCAAATGTCTTGATGAAAGTTTCATTACTTTCATCCACTTGACTCCATTGTTGCAAAATAAATCCTTAAAATTGTTGGTTAAACATGGCTTCGAATTGGGTAAAACAATGAAGTCGGATCTTTAGAGTAATCAAGTTAAACTTTGAGGCGTAATATCACTTTCTTTAAAGATTCATTTGCCCTACAAAGTTGCTAATGGTCACCGGCAAATTTCCTCCAGATACAACAAAGTCTTAAATGAGAATACTAGATAGCAATTCTAGCATTTCTCTAGGGTCTCTCATGGGAAACAATTAGAAATAATAGCTGTAGTTTATTTCGAAAGAAAATGAAAAAATGAAAGAAGATGTTAGTTTGGTCTCAAAATAAACGTACTTATATCTATCTTTCGAATAGAGGCAACTTTTCAAAAGGTTGCAAAAAAGAACAAAGGCAACCTTTCTGGAAAGGTTGCAAAATGAACAAGTACGTTTCAAATGTTACATTGAAAAGACATAAAAAAAATTCGGAATTAAATTAATAATAAATAAAAAATAACCGTAACTTTTTCGCGAATAGTTGCACTGATTCAACAAGACTTTATATATTTTTTTTATAAAAATAAATCCGAATTTTCAATAAATAAAAATAATGATCTTCGGTTTGTGCCAAATCTCATTCACGTGGCACTCACATCTTTTCGATGTGGGACAAGGCACCTCTTCATTTGTTTTATAAACAAACTACCAATACTTACAGCTCTGGCTCAAATCTTTCATTCAAGAACAATGAACAAAACTGAAGTCTACAAGTCGAGCAAGCTATTTGGCAAGTTTTTCTTAGTAAGAGTACCTTTGTAATAACATCGGACATCCCATTAGCATAAGGGATTCCGTGTCCATATTTGAGTAGTTCATGATATTGAATCCATGGGAGTTGCTGGGAGATGAAGCGCTGCATTGTGACAGGCACCAACGTATCATCATTCCCTTGCCACACATGCATAGTACCTTCATTGTTAGGGAATGGGCTTTCTAGATCCACGAGATTAATTTCCCAGGTACCAAATGCAATCATCAAGTCAAGTGGAGGGACTCAAACTCCCCCTGTTGACCTACCTCAAACTGTACTTGCTGTCTTACCTCAGCCTAAAAAGAAACCAAATAAAGATATAATTAGACTAGGCAATGAGGGGACCGATTGAAATTAAGGAGAGAAGGAGAGATATGTTGCACAAATAGAAGTTATAACTGAAGATGATAAACTATGTCCACCGAATTCCTGGTAAAATGCAGAAATACGTTGTTGCAAAACAATTTTACATTTCCAGCAAATTCATCTGACCACAAATCTGGCATACAACATGTTACTTTCAAGCTCCATCGAGCCAGGTAGTTTCTGGTAAACTGGGACAACTTTTTATTCGTGATAAAGACAAAGGAGCGTGGCCGATTCCAAGGACAAAGATCATTCTTCAGCGTGAGAGAATGCGCATGACTCCCTAAACGAAACCGCTTCTTAACAGACTTTTAGCTAAGACCTTACTCCTTCAACCAAGCCAAGAACAGGAAAAAAAAATACAGAATATCAACAACAGTGAACAAAGAAATTTGAAACGTGTCCGTCCCTAAACTCAAAAAGCTAAAACAATAACGTGAATTAGAGAAATTGTCAACAATACCAGCTTTATAAAGTGAACTTTTAGTTTTATAATCCAAATTACAGGTACAAAGGCAGAAATGGATTGGCAGCTAATGAATCCCCATCTGTTGAAGTCAGTCCTGCTTCAAGTGTCCTAAGATCCGGAAGAAGTAGATTGGTTTGTTCACCGTTCAGGGGTGGAAGATTCAACATTAACTGATTGAGCCACAGCAACAACAGCTATAGGAGCAAATCTCCTTTAGGTTAAGCCGGTACCACACCACGAAAGCTCGAAGGTACGTCCCTTTCCCGCAGCTACCTTAATCAGCAGATAAAGGAAATTGAATCTGCTGCAATAGTAGAAAATGCTGCTAAAATAGAGGTAGTCTTGGTCCTTGAGTAAGGCCCTTGAGCAAGGATATCAACACAAACAAAAGAAAAGGGAACACGAAGAGATAAAACGATTTCCTCTTCTTAAGATAGGGCGCATTTTCATACACCCACTCTAAGAGCGGAGGGGATTCTTTCTAAGGAAACCAACCAAGATTTCCAAACATGTAGATGCTCATTGTTGACACTCCTGCTTCCACTTGTGTTACAGGTCATTGTTTGCCCTTTTTTTCCAATTAATTGTGAAGAAAAATGACAATATTTTATGGGATACATGTTGTAGAAGTCCTAAAACTTGTTGCGAAAATACAATTGAGTCCTAAAACTTGCAAAAAGTGCAATTGAGTCTTAAAATTTGTCAAATTGTTTCAATCGAGTCCTAAAGTTAACACCGTTAGCCTTTTTAACGGAAAATGCTGACGTGGCCTTTTAAATAATTTTTATTTTTTCAGATGGCTTTTTTAATTTTTTTTATTCAATTTTTTTTTAAAATAGATTTAAAAATTAAAAAGAAAAGTTAAATTTTATTTTTAAAAATTGTTTTAAAAAAAATAAAATAAAATTAGCAGCTCCTCCCCCACCACCGCCACCGCCCTTCGCCCGAGGGGCCGGTGACGGTCGCCAGCCACCTTGGGTGGGGGTGGCCGACCCCCTCGCCAGCCCCAGGCAAGGCCCTCACCGCCCCCAAGCGAGGGCCGGTGACCCTCGCCAAGCTCGGGCGAGGGAGCCCCGATCTGGGCACGCTGGCCCTCGTGGGGGGCCGGTGGTCGTCGCCCGCCCTAGGCAAGTCGTCGTCGACCCTCACAGACTAGCGAGCCTCGCCGGCCCCAAGCGAGGGCCAACGAGGAGCCGCCGGCCCCCCTCGAGGGTCGGCGTGCCCAGTTCTAAGCACCCTCGCTCAAGCTTGGCGAGGGTCGCCGGCCCTCGCTAGGGCCGGGCAAGGGCTGGCCACCCCGCCCGGGCCGGAAATCATCATCGGCCCCTCTAGTGATGGTGGCGGCGAGGGAGGAGTTGCCTTTTTTTTTTTTTTTTTTAAATAATTTCTTTTTTATTTTTTAAATCTATTTTTAAAAAAATTGAATAAAAATAATTAAAAAAAAAAAAGGCATGTGGAAATGAAAATTATTTAAAATTCCACGTCAGCATTTTCCATTAAAAAAGTCGACAACATTAACTTTAGGACCCTATTGAAACAATTTGACAAGTTTTAGGACTTGCAAGTTTTAGGACTCAAAAATGCCATTGATGGGGGTAAATATGTCACAGTTTGAAAAGTTTGGGGTTTTTCATGTCACAAAAAAAAAGTTTGGAATAAATTTGTCACTTTGGGCAAAGTTTGAGGTTTTTGGTGGTCTTTTCGCTTTAATTTATTGTTTGCAGCAGTATGCATGATCACCTAAATTTGCAAGTCAAGAATAAAACTTGAAAAAGATTGCCATAAAGACTGTTATATTACGTTGGTTCGTCCATGATGGGGTGCGTTTAAGAGACTCCGGTTCGTCTTGATGTGATGTGATTGAGAAGGCACCCTTTGAAGGGGTATGAGTAGTTATCTTTTAAAGAAAGTGTAAAAAGGATAACAACTTTAAAAAATAACCGACTAATGACAATGGAATGTTTCAAAAAAGAATGCTCTTCCTTTCTCTCTCTCACTCCATCAAAGACGAACAAACAAAAGGCTTCCATTAACTACGTTGAGAAGACAATTGGCATTAACGCCATGGAACGTGAATACTTTCCATGTGATTGTATTTGGACCAACGTGAAGTCATAGTGTCCATCATTTGTGGTGATTCAATGTTTATCCCTACGTAATTTGTTCATCTTACATCGAAGAGGTTAGTTGTTTCTTCTCGACACTTTTATTCAATATTTATCAAAGCATGTATTGTCATCTCTGCCTTGTTTTTCCATCGAATTTTTTCATTTGCTATTGAATATAGAGATCAAGAGGATGAATTACATATCGTTTGCATGTTCATTGCTTGGAAATTGCGACATGAATAGTCAAAATGAATCAGACGAGAAGAACCGGTTTAGAGGTTGAAGACGGTCGTTTTGTTTGGCCTTGTCTTGACAATTTATTTTTGTAAAAAATGAAATTTGACATATAATTCCCTGATTCCGAGCAAGCACGAGCAATGGCTGAAGATCATTGATCTTTTTCATTATGTTATGAATTTCGCTTTCGATTATGGTTGTTGCATGATTGTTTTCTACATTGGTTCACATCCATGTTGTGTTTTTTGACATTTAATGGAAAATGTGATAATTACATGAGGTCATATAATTATTTTTTCTAGTGAAAGTTCGTAGATTAGTTGAATTCGAAAGAGTTCTTACCCATAACTTAAAATTTATACAATTAAACTAGTCAATAATAGTAGAACAATAGTATACAAAAGCTAATTGAGAACATAATGAACATTCATTTCTATATCTTTTGTTGAATTATTATTAACTTAGTTTGATCTTTGTTGCAAATTTTATAGATGCCTTACTGTAGAAAATGTGCTAGTATTGATTATGCATTTATTATGTCAATGTGTAGTAGCAATTGATTATGACATCGGCATTTAAGACCATTATAGCTTACCTCAATAAGGATGAGAAACTAAATGGTGATAATTATGATATTTAGTATCAAAAGATTTAGTACATCCTTAAGGAGCAAGAGGTTATGAAAACTCTTAACTACACCATGGATGAACATGAGTATGGAACTTCAGCTCACAATAGAAATCGATAAGCTTATCAAGCTTGGAAAAAGAAAAATAGCGTTACTCACATCATGTTGCTAAGTTGTATACCAAATGATCTCATGTGTGAGTTTGAAAATGATGATAAAACTCAAACAATATAAGATGCCTTGAAAGATAAGTTTGAAGGTACGTCTACTACTAAGTTAATGAGGCTCACCATCAAGTTTGACACATACTAAATGCGCCCAAATTTAATGACGAGGCAACATCTTAAGGGGATGTCAAACATGATACAAGAGCTAAAGTCAGCAAGTCATATCTTTACTAATAAACAACATTTTCATGCTATTATAAGCTAAGTAGCACCGACACTGACACGCAACACGTGACACGACACGACACAACACAATACGCCGACGTGTCATTTCTAAAAAAATAGAGAATTCTGACACGTTGGGACACGTTGTATATTAAATATATATTTTTATATATACATAATAGATTTTATCATTTTTATGATTATTTCAATCAAATTAATTTGAATCAAATTCATAAATAAATAAATAAATAAATAAATAAGCCTAGAATGAATTCACACCGAACACATTAATCCGCCATTTATTAATATCAATTTGACAAATTCAACTATATTTTAATAATTCATAAAAATTGGAGAAAAAACAAGCGATACATATTATGGACTCGCATGTTAGATATGTTGGAAGAGGAGAAAAAAAACTTAGGGGGTGAATTGTGTATCAAGGGAAGTGGGAGTCAAAAGAGAAGAGAAGACTAGGTTTTTCTTTTTTCTCTATTTATTATTTTTATTATTGTGTTTTATTTTTTCACATATATATTTTGATCTATCATTTATTGAATTTTTAAAATTGATCTCGATATTGGAATCACGTGTCGGAAACTCGTATGTTAGAATTCCGACTCGAGTGTCAGAGAGTATCAGGAAAGTTGACCAAGTGTCGGATTTTCCCACATGTGTTGACCAAGTATCGAAGAGTGTCAGAGAGTATTGGACACCTGTCGAAGTGTTTAACACAACACGAAGGCTCTTTGAGAGTGTCGGTACTTCATAAGTTATAAGATCTTTTCTTAATAGTTGGAAGTATCTAAAAATCAACATGACACACAACAAGAATATCGTCATTTTTTATTAGATAGCACATTATTTAGAGTTAAAGGTGAGGCCTAAAGGCTATCAGATCATCTGCTCATGTTTATGTTGCTGAATTGAGTTCGTGCAAAATTTTGGGGTTCAAGTGCAAGAACCATAAATTCAATAACAAAGGGAAGGAGACTGATTAGGCACCTAAGAGAAGTTAAGGCCCTTCAACACAAGAAGCACGGTGGAAAGAATGACAATGCCAAAATGAAGTGCTACAATTATATCGAGTTGGGTTACTTCGCTCGTGAATGTACCAAACCAAAAGAAGTACCACATTACTTTATTACTTTAAGTAATGATTTTAATTCTAACACTGTAATGTTTGCTTAATCCCATCCTATGTGGACTGTAGACTCGAGAGCAACAGATCACATAACTAGAGACCGAGAAGCATTTGTGGAGTATCATCAGATATAACTTGGAAGAAGATGAATATATGTTGTAAATAACTCAAGAGTTGAAGTAAATGGTATCGATACACGTAGATTAATTTTACGCGATGGTTGGAATATATTCCTACATGATGTCCTCTGCGCTCCAGATATTCGGCGAAACTTGGTCTCCATAATTGTTTTTCTAAAATTAGGTTATGTATTGAATTTCCATAGTGATTATGTTGACACTTTATTTGGAACAGTTTATTATGGTTATGATTATGTATTGAATAATTTTATGATATTAAACATTGACTATAATGTGTACAATGTTAATATTAATTGTTGTTTTTCTTTGATTGTATCTTCTAGTAATTATAAGATTGACGCAAGTATTTGGCATGTTAGATGAGGTCACATTGGGTTACAAAGAATGAAACAATTATCAAGAGAATCTCTTTTAGGTGCACTTGCTAATGTTGATCTACCCATATGTAAACATTGTCTAGTAGGAAAAGTAACTAGAAAATCATTTGGTAGAGGAACCAAAACTGAACTTCTGTTACAACTCATACATTCTGACATTTGTGAGCAATTGAATGTGAGAGCGAGGCACGGAGTCTTGTATTTGATCATTTTCATAGACGACTTCATGCATTTTGGTTATGCTTTTCTGATCTCCCATAAGTCTGAAATATTATATTGTTTTAGACGATATATAGCTTTAATAGAGAATCATTTGAACAAAACAATAAAGGTATTGAGAACCGATCGCGAACATAAGTATCTATTTGAGCAATTCAAGACTCTTTATGATGAAAAGTGAATTATAAGATAATACTGGTATTCCGCAACAAAATAAGATTGTTGAGAAAAAGATAGAACCCTATTAGAAATGGTTAGGTGTATGATGGCATAAGCAAATTTACCTACGTCATATTGGGGAGATACATTATTGACTATTATCTATATACTTAACCATGTGCTCTCTAAGTCAGTCACTTCCACCCCTTTTAAATTGTGGGTTGGTAGGAAACTAGAATTACATAACCTACAACCTTGGGGATGTGCAGTTTATGTTTATGATTCTTCTCATAAATATGGCAAATTAAGTCATAGAGGAAAAAAATATATCTTTATAAGATATTATGAACACTCCAAAGGTACATGTTCATAAATGAACAAGTTGATGGAAGTGTGATTTAAAGGGAATCACGAGATATTACGTTCTTATATAACGATTTTCCTAATAGATGTGAGATTAATAAGAATTTCCAATTATATGATATAAAAGATCCTGATAACCCACTCATTTATGTTGTCGAGGGAAATGAAGATTTACCATCAACATACAATACCTAGTGTGTCGCATCTCCTGGCGAATTGAATTCAAATGAAGTTCAGTTATGTAAAAGTAATCGTAAAAGTATTCCCGTTGTCATTTTGATATTGAAGGAGAAGCATTTATAATTGCTTCGCAAGACGATGTCAAGCCTAAGACTGTCCAATAGGCTCTCTCATCCTCTAGTAAGGAAAAATGGAGAAAAGTTTTGAAAGATGAACTGAAGTCAATAAGGGCAAATCACATATGGAACTTGATTGATTTGCCATCCAATTGCAAAGCTATTGAAAATAAGTGAGTTTTCAAGATTAAGCGAAGAATAGAAAGATCTATTGAGAAGTATAAGGCTAGTCTTATGGTGAAATGATATACTCGACAAGAGAGTATAGATCATGAAGAAACATTTTCACTGGTTGTAAGATTTTCCTCCGTACACATTATCTTAGCTATTGTCACACATTCAGACATAAGATTACATCAAATGGATATAAAACAACATTTCTCAATGGAGAATTAGATGAGGAAATCTATATGAAGTAATTAATATGTTTTATAACTAAAGGCTAAGACCATAAAGTTTACGAGTTTCATCACTCAATATATGGCCTTAAGTAATCATTTAGACAACGATATTTACGGTTTCATCAAGCCATAACGTTTTTTGAATTCACAATGATCAAAGAAGACCACTATGTGTATATCAAACGATTCGATAATAAAATTGTAATTTTATCACTTTATATTGACGATATTTTGTTGGCTAAGAATAACAAACTTTTGGTTATCACCATAAAAGAATGATTGTCCTCTAATTTTGAAATAAAGAACATGAGAAAAGTTGTTTATATATTAAGAGTTAAGATCGAAAGACATTGATCAAGGAAACTCCTTACTCTGTCACAAGAGTCTTATATAATAAAGATTCTTGAGCGTTTCAATATATAACATTATAATCCCATTAATACCCTTGTCTTGCAAGACAAATGCTTGAGTACTAAGATGTGTCCTAAGACTCTGGAAGAAAAGAAATAAATGGAAACTATTCTTTATGCTAGTGCGGTCGGAAGTTTGATGTATGCTATGTTGTCTATTCTACTCTACATATGTCATGTTGTGGGGTTGGTGAGTCGATACTAGTCAAATCCTTATCAAGTTTACTGGAAAGCAATAAATAGGATCTTGAGACACTTAAAATGCACTATGGACTATTGATTTTGTTATCAATAGAATTATTTACGTTTATTAGGCTACTTACATGCCAATTGGGGAGAAAACCTAGATGAGTGTAAATTGACTTCTAGGTATGCATTTTTGCTCAATGAAGGTGCATTTTTTTAGAATAGCAAGAAATAGATATGCACAGCCTTATCTACAATGAAGGCAAAATTTATTATATGCTCTACTGCAATGCAAGAAGTAGTATGGCTAAAATGTGTTTTAGAAAATTTAGTCATTGTCACTGAGGTTCCAAGACTAGTGACGGTTTATTATTATAGTCATGCAGCCATTACCTATGTGAAAGATCTCAAGTATTATGGTAGGACGAAACACATTGACATAAAAAAACATCTTCATCAGAGATGTAATAGCACAGAAAGAAGTGATCATACAATACATTTTAACCAATAGAATGGTTACTGATTCATTTTCGAAGGCTATTCCTAGATATGTGTTCTTGACCCACAGGATATTTCTATTGTTATGTAAGATATAATGTGTAATATTATTAAGGATCATTGGTTTATGCATATGTGAACATATGTATTGTACTTGTTTATTTTTTCAGTGAATTGATGTTTTATCAACAAGTATAAATCCATTATAAGACTAGTACAAATACACATATATTGTTGAAAGGTATGTCAACAGGCTATGATTGAGTCACTCGCACAAGCAATCATCTCAAGTGTTATATTAGCAGGTAGAAATGAGACGATATGTACTATAGATGTTGGAAGAGCAAGTTTAGTACATAATATATATTTTTACGTCGCCTTGAATTGGAATCAAAATGAGGTCTGTGATTTATATATAATAAGACTGAACATAATAATTCACAATTATGTATGCCTGAAGGATGTCGGATGCGAGTACTTAATTGGATAAAGTAGAAAGCGAGCTGATATAGCACTCAAGCTAAGCATGAGTATGTGATAAACACGTGACTATATTTAAGCTAAGATCCATATAGTGGATGTGTTTAATAGATAACATATGCTCTTGTGAAAGAGAAATCTACTATAACATGTAATTCATACTACATGTGCATTGTATGAATGACAAGGAAAGGAAAGTGAAATTATCCCTATTTATTCATCGTGTGAGCCCATGAGGTAATTTATAATTTACCTTATTTTACCCTATATTACTTTTGATTACGATCTCGAAGTGTAAGATCAATGTTGCTACTTTAGTATGTTATCGGTGGTCATGAATACATATGGTTTTATGGGACATGTCTAAGAATGCGATTGTTTTGAAATGGAGAAAGACATGAGTGCGAAGGAAGACTATTATTATTTTATATCTATCACATGTATTTACAGGTTGGCTAATTATATCACTTTCTATGGTTTTGGATATAATTGTAAATACATGGTATTTCTTTATAATAGTCAAATATAACTTTTAAGGGATAGGTATACTTGGACTGATGTAGTAAATTATGTCTAGGGCACTATGAGACATCAACCATTTATTCTTTTCAGAGTTATAACTGTTAAGACTAACAATACAATCTAGAAAGGATAAATAGGTTGTTTTCAAACTTTGATGATCTTTCACGAAAATTAGCTAATTGCTAAGTAAAGATCAATTCAACCCGATATTAAGTAAACACTCACAATTGTATACTAATGTATATAAGAAGATGAAAAACAGTAGGACACAAAGAGTTATAGTGATTTGGCTTTATCCTTAAGCTTATGTCAACTCTTCAAATTAACAGCCTCAAGACGGGCTAGATTCCACTAACAATCTACTTTGAAAATTACAACCGGTTAGCATTGGTCTTTCATTAATAGATCACACTATCTAGACTCAATTGCTACTCTTACATTTGTACACTTTATCCGTAGCACAATTGTTAAACAGGACAATAATCAAAATAGTAAGACATAAAATTTTTAGTTGAGAACAACAATACGTAAGCTACTTGATCTTTTATGTGGTGCACTCTCTTTTGGTTCCTCAATGCCTTCTCTTTTATACTCTTTGTCAATCTATCCGTTAAGGATGATTTAGAAAATTATGTGACTGTTGAAGAGTTTTCCATTGAGCTACTATCTAGAAAAGTACTGCTCATAAAGCTTCTTTCCTAGGATTTCTGCAGACTAACCAAATATAGCAATTACTGTTGTCTTCTCATTGCAGTCTCTGACTGACCTATTGGACATTCTAGCTACTCTTTTGCATGCTTTATTCTCATTCTATTGCTATGCGAATCCAGATCTTTCAATGGTTCTTTAGCTGACCAAATGAACATCATTTGATGTACTTGGTTGTTACATCACAATCAACCAGATCTTTACTACTCCAACATAAACATCATCGATACCTAATCTTTTTGGTTGACTGGTGCCATTCATTATAACAGGACATTTGCAAACTTCTTTCCAATGGATCACACTATGGATGTTGCGTAGTCCTTTAGTCCAAACATTTGCAAACAACATAGTAAGTAATATACTAAGGATAGTTTAGGTATCATCAAAATCACTTAAAGATAATTTCTCTAACAACCCATTTTTTTATGATGACAAAACTATCCCGCAGATATGAAAAAATAGTAAGAATTATTTGAAATAATTTGCATAATTTAAAAGTAGAATCTCCTTTGAATGTTTTAATGTAACGCTTTGAAGATACAAACTCAGGTGATCTTTAGTAAGATAAGATATGCTTGCACATAAGACCTTCTGCCCAAAGTGTGTCATCATCTAGATTGAGATTCATGAGAAAACAATTAGTTGCTCCTCCTAGCTTAATGATGCGCTCATATGCTCCCCTTGTCTTGGTGAGTAATTTAATTTCAACGTTAGTAGGTTCCAAGCAAAACATTATGAGAAAAATGCTTAGCAAATTATCAGTATTAGATGTTATGAGCATATTTAAAATTTTCAAAGGAATATTCAACATCATCAGTAGCAAATGTTTAGGCTTAATTTTTCATATCAAATAACTCTCTCCCTTTTTGTCATCAATCAAAGTAAATGAGAAATAGCTACATGAATTAAAAGATCTGCTTCATTGATGGCAAGAGATAGGGCAATACAAAAAAGTCAAACCTATATAACAAACTGGAAGAGATAAAATAGCAAGAGTAAAACATGAGCACATGAAGATTTGAAAATGTTTAAGTGCGAGGGTGTTTGCATTATTGAGAGGAAGTGGGTTGTTCAAGTTCGGCGGTCTCCAATTTAGGGCGTACAAGGTTGTAGCAATCTAGGCTAAGAATGGTACACTCGATTTTCACCATGTATCGAGTTAAGGACATGAGGGTGTTCTTGATTTCTTTGACATCTTCTTACAGTTAATTAAGGCTAGTAGGATAGGCAGATCCATCCACAGCTGGTGAAAGTGATTTTTCTGGTCGAGGTGGACGAGGGACCTTGGTTGGTGTCGAAGCCTGAGCATATTTGCACTTTTCTGGTTCAAAGAGCTTAGCAAGCCTTTTTTTTAGCTTTATCACTATTCTATCACAATTGCCGTGACCAATGGGGATGATTTCTCCTCTGTGATTAATCAATCCTTTTAGTGTCATCCTGAGCATCATCTTGTCTAAGGTTTCCTTCCTAATGTCTACATTTGGCATGACAACTAGTGAAACCTCAGAGTAGTCAATTTTGAGATATTTAAAAATACGTGTCACCAAAGCACCATAGGATAGCTTCTCTATCTTTCTCTTAGCCATGCAGTACATGTGGATAAAGATCATGTGGGGGAAGGAAAATTCTTCAAACTTGTCCAGGATAACCCAAATTACTCTTACTTCATATCGAGAGACATCATTCGTAGATGATGTTTTTGAATGAAGGTAGAGTGAGGATCTTCTTAATGAAGTTCATTTTGAGAGGGAGAAGATTCAATAGAACAATTTCCCTAAAACTGCGAGTAAAGTTAGGCGTTTCAAAAATAAAGTTGTAAGCCTTATCAAGCTATACTAGGATGCATTTGAAACCAGCCTTGAGGTTGAGATCTGGGTACTTAGACTAGGACTAAAATTACCCATCCAACTTAACCGCTCATTGCTAGATATCATAATAGATGCTAAAGTAGACACTTAAATACTCAGTAATGTCTGACCAAAAAAAAATACTCAGTAATGTTTTTCACAGCTCTACAGAAATAATGCCTATTATATGTACTGGAGGATGCTCCTCAAACCAGTTGGATTCATATCATCATATGTAATGGGGCACATGCACATCTACAGATGTGCTAGCGGAAAATAGGAAGGTCAAGTCATTGGTTCGCAACATGTCGGGTGTTTTGTAATGCATCTTTGGTCTTAAATTTGCATTATTTGTGGTTATGCGATTGTAATCTCTGTTTATTTATGCTGATCATCTTTTCATCATTGTACTATATGAATTATTAGATTAACAGTAGTTGAGGCGTTATGTGTGGAGTTCACAGCTTGCTGTGGCCTAATTCCCTTAAAAAGCACTATGTCTAGGTTGGCTCACAATTTTAACCCAATTTTTTTTTTTCTTTTGTCTCATAGGTCCGATCCCAAATCTTCCTATGTTTTTTTGGCCTTGAAAAAGAAAAAAACACTACTTTTAATTGCTACCTAGATATGGCCTCCATCAAGTTTCCGTCTAATAATGCTCATAAACCCATCATGTTATTTCATGTGTGCATCTTCCTCTCCCACCCTCCATGAGCCACTACAGTGGAGAAAATGTAAGGAAAGAAAAAAAGGGAAGAAAAAACAAAGAAGAAAAGAAAGATAACATAAAATGACACGTCAAGGGAGAGAAAGATATATACACGTGAAATTATATGTTAGTTCCTTAACGGTATCATTGGACAGAAATTTGAATAACGCCAAATTTGGATACCGGCTGACAAATTGTGCTACTTTAGAAGACCAAAGAAATTTTCCGGGAATTGGGAATTGACCAAAATTTTTACCTTTTCATGAGGCAAAAAATTTCGGACCAAAATTAGGTCCCAATCTAAAGATAATGCTTCATAAGAGAATTGGATCATTTCTCGTTTAGTTATGGGCCAGTTCAAGCCTCTGTGAGGTGCTGTGTTCGAATAAATAATGGGCCCGCATCCAGCGTTAAGCTTCCCGATGTTACGGACCCACGGCCCCTTCAACTTCAAGTTGATAAATACCATTTTTAAGCCAATAAAATGTCTTTCATTAATAATCTGCATGGCTCTCTCAGTCTCTCAACATTTGCCAACATATTTATAAATTGTCTTAGGTATGCTTTTGGTAGTGATGAATAAAAAAGAGAAAACATGTAACTTTCCTTTAATTACAAACTGTACTCAGGTTTTGTTTTGCAATACGATTTAGCTCATATAATTGATGAAATTAAATTAAAGCGAAGAGTACCAATGACAAAGTTCGCTTCTGAAAGGGAAGTTATTGACGGTATAACCCTTTGTTTCAATTTCTCTAATGAATTTTAAACAACTAGATCCAAAGGCCAACTTTATTTGGTCACACTATCTCACTATGCAAAATTTTAAGGGCGCATTATATTGGCATGCTATGTTCAGGATTTTATTTCCAAAATATTCCTAACAAAACTTGAGAGAGAAGCAATCTCACTTACCATTTAGGTTAGTAATTTGTTGGTTACATCCATCCTTCGGGTAATGACATTGCAAGTACCTGAAATTTTACCCCTTTTTTTTTCCAGACAAGTACTTAAACTTTCTTTTTGTTCAACTTGGTATCCGAGCTTTGAAAATATAGCTCTATGTGATACTTCGGTTAAATGGAGTGCCATGTCATGCCTTTCAGCTGACATGGCTTGCTTACTCAGCAAAAAAATATCCACATTGCATGTTAGAAGTACCAACTCAACATAAAATGAATAAAAAATTTAATCTTAAGAAATTTTTATTATTTATTTTATTTTTCACTGTTTTCAATATTCTCTAGACTTTCTTTTTATTTCTTTGCTAAGTCGCTATCCCCACTAATACAGTGGCATCATCTTTATCGACATAAATATGTTGCCGTTGCCATCACTTCTCAACACGAAAAGGCCATGATCGCCGCGTCGCGCTATGCATCGCTATTAACATCCACAAGGTTATCGTTGTTGTCAACCATGCCCAAGCTTCCGACTATCTCTCCCTACCTTGACCTTCGACAGAGGTTGGCACCTCGAGTCCAAGGTATTGTGACCACCAATCCGGAACTATGACCTTAATGAAGGTCATGACCTTCAATCCGAGGTCATGAGACCTCAACTTTGTGATTTCTCAAGTGCAAGGTCTCTTGACCTTGAATTAGAGGTCACAAGCCTAAGATTTGAGGTCTCTACCTCAGCCAACTATAGAGAGCAGAGAGCAAGAGTGGATGTTGGTGATGGTTATAATATTAAATCATGTATCATCTAACAATTTAAATTTTTAGAATAATTGGTAATGATCTTATAAAGGTTTACTTGTTATCAGAACTAAAAATCGTGATTTCAAATTTTTATAAGCCCTTTATTTGCCATCATCATTATATATTTCTACAGTTAGTCTTAGGCTCCAAATCTAAAGTACGTCGAAAGGGAAGTGTTAGAATATGCAAATACTAAATCATGCATTTATTTAACAATTTCAGTTTTCCAAACAATCAGTGGTTCCATCGAATTTTACAGTGATAGTTGCCCAGGAGGTTGGCGTTGGCGGTCACATATGTTGGTAAAAGTTCTGTATGGTTGTGGTGATGTGGTGGTTGATCATGGGCGATTGGCGGTTGGCTATGGCGGTGGCGATAATGGGCAGAGGTGGTGATGGTTGCTGTTAGGGGGCAGAGAGAGAGAGAGAATTTCAACATAAATGTCAACTTAGATACTAACTTTTCAGGTAAGCGCCACATCAGCATATCTAACCGCGTTTGTGTCACATAAGCAATTTTCGCCCATGTAATAAGGGAAGCTAACATTGAGTAACCTTTTATATATTGAAGGACTCACCTAAACAAAAAGATTTGATTAGAAAAGGGGGAAAAGAGAAGACCCTATCCGGATTAACAAAGAGAAAAAAAAAATGGAACCTACCTTGTCGACGGTACAAAAACAAGAACCTGAAAGGCCAATTTGTCTGACAGTGATTAGCTGTTTTGGGGGATGCGTGGACGGTCAAAGGGGTATATGACTTGTGTTGTGACAGGAGAAGTTGTCGTGTCCGATTGAGGGATTGATGTCGTGTTAACGTTGTGTTTTTTTTTTTTTCTAGGATTAATAATAGCATATTTTTCTTATGTAAGATCTCTTCTCTTATTTTTTTAATATTCTCTATTGTTCTCTTTTTGTATCCCTAATTTATAGATCCCTCGTTTGACTTTCGCCTTCCAAATCTTCTGATGACGTTATCCGACCTCCCCCATTAGATCCTCTTCCACAGACACCCACAGAATCTCAATGAAAAGCCATCCTTTTTATCCTATAAAGAAAAATTTAAAAAGAGGCATTTCTGTCGAGAAATATAAGAAATTATTTTTTTCAACTTAACGCCAATCTGCCCCCACCAGAAGTTTTGGCCTATCTATCTATTTAGCTCTGATTTTCTGGAAGAACTTTATGTGCATTTGGTAATTTAAAGGAGAAGATATTTCTTCAAATGGGTTAGGATCTTCTGAGATTACTTGAGATCACTGAATAATCCTTCTGGGAATATCATATGGAAACCAGTGTGCATTGCTTTGTTTGGGCAATAGAAGACGGTACTTTCAGAAGTCAGATCCCATATATTTGTTTGAGCTCGTCCATGCGATGCTTAAATCTCTTTTCCAAGAATATCATCATTAAGTTGCACGACATTCAATCAAATAACAATTGACTATAAGAATTGTTTTGGCAACTTGTCCATGTCTCGCCAAATTGAGAGAGAGAGAGAGAGAGAGAGATCCTATTGATAACTAATATTTCCACATATTTCCCTATAAACCACGGTCTGACAAAATAACCTCATCTATCAACCCCCCAACCCAAAGAACCAAAAAGAAAGAGAAAGAGAGAGATGCTAACACAAACATAGAAGAAAAGGATTGAATACTAGAAAATTCTACAGCTACATAAGAAGATACTGCTTCTCCTGGTCCTGCTGCTACAGTCCCTACATAACTGAAACTAGAACTAACACTGTTGCTGGGCAAAATATTACACCAAAAAAAAAAGGAGGGTGACAATTTAGTCTCTCTAACTAGGGTTATCATCAAACTCCTCTTTTTTGCTCAGCGACTCTTCTTGATCATGTTGGTGATAGATAGAATCAGGGTTTGCTGGCCTTAGTAGGATTTGTTGAGGAAGATGAGCAGAGGTTGAGGTCTGGAATGTTTGTAGCAGCGGCACCATTTGGGTCATTGTTTGATTTGGAGGATTTGGTGAGTTTCTGCTTCAGCTCAGAGAGGAGGACTTGATTCTCCTGGTTCAGAAGCTGGGCTTTCCTCCTCAGCCTCTCGTTCTCCTTCATTATGTAGCAGTTTTGCAGGTAGAGCTTTGAGTTCAGCCTCTCCATCCTTGGCTCTGCAATCAAAACAGAGCAATCTTCAAGTTAGCTGCAACGTATACCGCACAGGATTTAGCTCTGCGAAAGGAAAGTTCAAAATTCACAACGTATACGTCGGTGACTATTTAAACTGACTCTGTAAAGCAGGGGACTCGAGTTTGCATCAGACCAGATGAAAACTATGCACTCCAATTTCATTACCACAGAAAATAAACAAACAGCAAGGATATACCCAGAGCTGATTTTCAAGATGCTATCTACATGTCATGTTTGTGATATGGAACCGAAGAGCTGTTTCATCAGAAAGTTCTTTTCCTCCCTAGAACAGAGGAAAGAAAGAATGACTAACGAGACACGCTTCACTGAAAAGCCCAAACGTTCCTGCTTTCATCGGGGCATATCACCCATGAATGGCGACATCAAACATCTCTTTGCGGAAAAGGGAAAAACAAGAAACAGAGGAAAAACTGAAGTTCGATCAGAGAGAGAGAGAGAGAGAGAGACGGGTGGGGTTTCGTCTCTTTATGTTTCCGAGAAAGATCGTCACCTTTTCTTGAGGTGGTTAGAGGGAGACAGAGGAAGATTTGTTAGAATCGGCAGTTCCAGTGGGTATAGCGAGGACTTGGAGTTTTGGTTGATGAGGGACAAAATGGAAGGAGGACGCTGCAAACGTATATATAGAGTTTGAAAAGCTGCAGGCCATTATGCAGAGGGAAAAGAAGCATGAACTCATGAACCATGAACATGCCCCTCCCTCCCTCTCTCTCTCTCTCTTTTTATGTCTTCTTCTTCTGCCTCTCTCTCTCTCTCTCTCTCTCTCTCTCTGTGGTGTTCTGTTCTCTGACAAAACAATCATGGATGTGTAAGCATGGAAGGCGGCCGGTTAGAGGAGAGGATTTAATGGCGGGTTTGGAACGATGATGAGGAATAAGATATGGTGTCATGTGAGTTATGATGGTGGTGGAACTTTCAAACCCACCCCACGAAACACTACCGAACATGATTATAGTAAAAATAAACAGTCAAATTTCTGACAAATACGTTTTTTTTTCAGACATATTGAGCATATTTGTCACAACAGAATTAGAGTATTAGAGTCTATTCACACACATGTATATATCTAAATTTCGTATGTATCTTTTCCTTGTAGCATGATTATTGGGCCCTCATAGAAAAAGTTAAAATTGTGATCAGAAGGTGTAACATTAGACAAATCCAATACTTGGGAAATTATCTCATAATAAGCTCTATGAATGATTATAATTCAATATAGTGTTATCTTGTGCACGCAAAAGCCTAACACGATTGCTCACGAGTGTTGATAGTTGCCTCTTAAGTAGATGATTTACGGACTAATTAATGCCTAACCCAACAAAAGAAAGATTATGTAGGGGTGAAATGCATGCATATGATAATCATCAAAATTGGTTAGTCTGTGTGATCTTATTTTGATTAGATAACTAAGGATATGTTAGTTTCAACAAGTCACAAATATTTTTGTAATTGCATCCGATCCATATAATTATAATATAAATAAAGATCGTATGTACCCACCTCGTCCATGTAATGATAATTATACTTCTAGGAAGGGTATTTTTGGGAGAATAAAGTGAAAATTATGGGAATTCTTGTTGGGTTTTGATAATGAGAAAAGGAAAAAAAAAAAAAAAAGAGAAAATGATGGTGGGCTAGGGCCGTCATAAGATTCGCAATGATGGTTTGGATTGGTTCGAACCATCATCACACCCCCCGTTCCTCCTTCTTCACATCAATTACACTCTTTTGTTTTTATTTGCTATTTATGTGTATGACAAAGCAGATAATTTTGGGAGACTTTCCCATCGATTTCTTCCTTATTTAATTTTTATTTTCGCCAGATCTTTCACGTTATTATGTCTTCGTGTTGGGAACTGTTGATAATAATAATGGTCTTCCCCTTGCCATGATTCTTGTTGAAAAATAAAACCGATGGATTTGAAGTTTGATGGACGGAGAGTCCTAATTTTCCGAGAAAATATTTTTGCCTGTGTACCATCTGTTGTTCGGAGAGATACACGAAAGATTTTTCGGGGGTTATTTTGATTTTTTTTTTTTAAAGAGAGGCTAAATTGAATCTTGAGACTGCCGTGGAGTTTTATGCTATTAGCTATGTTTGGTCGAAACGACACTAATGAATATCTCGCTGTAGATATAGCAATTATTGTCTTAATATCATGATCCCCACGGAATTAGTTTGAATATAGGTAATTTGGTTTAGCAATTAGCTTATTAAGAGGGTTAATCAAACGGTTAACATCAAGATTTAGCTCTGCGGAATGATAAATACATTGTAGCTCTAGCATGAGGGTTTACATGGTGAAAAATTAGAGAGACAGTATTGAAGCGGTAGATAATATGTCAAACTATCAATGCAGTTGAGAGAAGATGTATTCGAGGGCTTTAGTTTGAACTTTCGTATGAGCACGATTTTAAGGGACCGTCGCTTGACCGGCGTTTCTTATTCATTCACCAATTTATGTCGCGTGTGGTATGACAATATAGAATCTAATCAGAAATTGAATTAAATGGTGATTCCACATAATATCCTTGTGTGTAAATTGTAGCGATTGAATGAAATGGAAGTCCTCGTATTTTGTTGTAGGACAAAAGTGTTGTGGAAATAGAATTACATGAAAATTTGCTAACAAAATTTAATTTCCAGCATACTCGTGTAGATGCTAACTTTATTACATTAAAATATGTAAAGTCAAATAATTATGTTTGTGTAGATAGTAAGGGTAAGTATGGTTTCAAGGTAGAATATGAAACTAAAGAACCGGACCGGTTGGAATTTATCTAGTTCCAAATTCCAAAATATACAAGGTAGGTTTCGGGTTTCAAAAAATGGAGAACCTATTTCGACAAGTTGGGTTTTAGGTTCTAAATAGGTGGAACCTAGTTTTTATATTTTCTTGATCTATGTCTTCACACGATTTTGCGGCATTCCATGACTTTTGATGATAAGTGTATAATTTGAAATCACTAGTTTGAACTTTCATTTTATAATTGAGACTTTTAATTTGAAAATGTTTCATATTTCATATGTTTAAATATAAGTTGCGGTCAATGGATTAGTGGTAAGTGTTAATCATTAAATATGATAATTTATTGCAATTATTCAATTAATAACATAAGTGGAACTTGGGTACAACTTGGAACCAACCTTGAAACTTCTTACTAGAGTATGCAAAGTAGATTGTAGGTTCTAAAAAATAATGAACTTATTTCAATAGATAGGTTCTAGGTTCTAAATAGAATTTGAACAAAATCTGAAACTGGTCACCTCTCGTAGATAGTATCTTAATCGATATTTTAAAACATAATTTGGAATTGCTAATAATTCAGCAATAATCATATTGCTCATTATTTATAATGTAGTGACAATAATTTGAAAATATTCATGATTAATTATAAGTTATTCTTAGTTATAATATAATTATTTGAAATCAATCATATAATTTATGATCTGTCAACTATTATTTAAAATAATTAAATTGAAATAAAATGAATTTATTCTCGTATAGTATATTTATTAATATTTCCTAATTTTAATTTACAATAATTATTCAATATTAACCATATTATTGATTGCAGGTTACTAAATATTATTTTGAATTGTTGTATTTATTAGTATGTTCCGTCAAGAGGTGGAATGGGCATTCCATCCAATTCCAACCAAACACTAGGCTAGATTATATTAATAATTTAATACTTTGTGCATGTAAATATAAACACACACACACACATACTGACATCCTTTCAATTTTGGGGTAAACTTCCAAAGCCAAGTGATTAGCACTAGGTGATTTTTTTTGGCTGAGATGTGCTTTTCCCTTTTCCCCCCTCTTTTGACCCTTTCTTTTATGGAAAATTATTTGAATTTCTCAAAAACAATGGGTGACGGTGTTCAAATTCTCAAATAACCTCCCAATGGAGCTTATCGATAGAAAATGTAAAGAAGATTTTACACCAGCGATCTCATCCACCCTTCATTTGAAAGTTGGCGAGAGATTCGATGGTTTAAATACCTTAAATCAAAAGTCAATAACGCCTCTTGTGTTAAACACGTTTTACAACCATTGTATGCTAGAATTAACCTTCTTATATCATCTTCTCCCTATATATAGATGTTATCTCCGCTTCCACGCACGACAAGCTGGCCCACCCTCATTGCCTTATCATCATCTTATCTCTGTAGCTAGGATTTGGATGGGAAAAGTACCAAAAAAGTCATAAACTTATTACATTGGTACCAATTCAGTCATAAACTTTTTAATTAGACCAATTAAATCCTAAACATTTTAAATTGGTACCAATTCAGTCATAAACATTTTAAATTAGTACCAATTTAGTCCATCCGGCCAATTTTGACCGGCCGACATTGACGTGGACGTCGACCGGTGGCCGGATCTTTGGCGTAGCAATTTTTATAATTTTTTCAAATTTTTTTATTATTTTTATTATTTTTTTATTTTCTTTTCTTTTCCTTTTTTTCTGCTTCTTCCCGGTGGTGGCCAGCGAGGGCTGCGAAGTCCTCGCCCGCCTCTCCGGGGCCGCCGGCAAGGCGGCTTCGCCCGCAACCTTGGGCGAGGTCGAGCGGCCCTCACCAGCCGCTAGCGAGGGTCGCGGCCCTCGCTCGGCCTCGCCTAGGGCCACGAGCGAGGCAGCTTAGCCCAGATCTGGGCGAGGCCAGCCTCACCCTGGCCTTGCCGCAGGCAAAGGTGGCCTCGTCCACGGCCTTGGGCGAGGCCGAGACCCCTCGGCGGTTGGCGAGGGCCGCTCGGCCTCACCCAGGGCCACGAGAGGGCCAGCCTCGCCCAGATTCGGGCGACCCTGCCTCGCTGGTGGCCCTGGGAGGACCGAGCGAGGGCCGCACCCTTGCCGGCGATAGGCGAGTGCTTCGCAACCCTTGCCCAGTGGTCGGCGAGCCTCATCGGAGGCTCGCTGGCCACCGCCAGGAAGAAGGCAGGAAAAAAAAAGGAAAAAGAAAAGAAAAATAATAAAAAAATCGAAAAAAAATAATAAAAATTGCCACGTCAGCGTCGGCCGGCCAAAATTGGCAAGATGGACTGAATTTGTACCAATATTAAAAGGTTAATGACTGAATTGGTTCAATTGAAAAGTTTAGAACTGAATTGGTACCAATGCAATAGGTTTATGACTTTTTTGGTACTTATCCCGGATTTGGACTTCGGTCTTCGGAGAAATTCACCCAAAACTAATAGTCCATTTGATCGAACTAATGGAATAAGGCCGTAATAACAATAGTTATTGCGCTGCAGCGTTATGGAGTTGTAATGATCCTATGCTATATGGTTTAAGTAAATGTTATACGCTGTTTAGTTTCATGAATAGCATATGTAATATGAGAAGAAAGCATAAGAATTGCCACAATACCCTCGAAATCATAATTATATAGAATATATTAATTATCACTTTAAGAATCAATCATGAGTTTAATTTTGTATGTATTATCAAACATTTATTTATTTTTGATAACTTGTTTACAACTAAAATCAAAAGTTAGTCGTATCATACGCAACTAATTCAAAAAAAAAAAAAAAAATCCTTTTGTAAATTATCACTTTCATAACCAATCGTAAGTGCAGAACCCCCCCCCCCCAAAAAAAAAAAAACACACACACAGATAAAGATCAAGGTATTGCAATTTAGTAAACAAAAATTGTTTATTAGTTAAAACTAACTAATTATTAGGGTGAAAGTTAACCATATAATATGTGATAAATTCATAATAGTTTTAAAACGATTTCTTTATTAATTAAAATAATTAATATTATATTACAAATATTGATAAGCATAATTAATATTTTATGAATAATCTTTAATAGAATGAACAATTAGATTTTACCAAATTAACATAGTCTATATCATGATTATATATTTAATATTTAATATTTTTTATGATTATAATTGATAATGACATTCTTCATCAAATATGTGACTATAATCATAACTGGTAATAGTTATTATGTATTAGTTATTATTGCAACCAAACATATCGATAGGTGAAAAAGTGAATAGTGAAAAAACAAATGTTTTCATCGAATGCTAACGGGACGACCAAGGTGAAATGTCCATCCAACAGGATCTCTTTGCTACCTAATGCATAAAATGACCACAAATACCCTCTTAGAGTGCCCCATCCTTTCCACCAATTGATGCTCTTTTGAATTTACGTTATTGCAATTATAGTGATTGGTTGTACATGAGAAACCATACAATGGCCAGACGTTTTGGCACATGTATAAGGGGGTGGTGAGTGAAATAATGGGGTGAGGGGTTGGATGATGAGTTGGGGTTGGACCAACCTCAAGGGTCATGAGTAGCTTCTTAACGTGAAACATCATGGCTCACACAAACGGTCGTTTGTCTTTGTCTTCTTTGTCTCTCTCTTTTCTTCTCTTTTTTTAATCATATGAGATTGTCAAAAAAAATCGTTTTAAAAAAGTGAATTCTTTTGGTTAGCTGGTTCATGTGCTTCCCCGTACGGGACTTGTGCTTGCACGGACGTAAGTATTTGTCCCTTCATATTTATTTGGGGAAATGAAAATTTAAATTTATTATGAGGATGTCAATTCGATAATAAATTTTTTAATTTTGTAAATTTAGTCATAAATTTTTGCACAAAATTCCAAATCAATCCTTTTTATGATTTGTCGCTAGAAATCGTTGATCTTGCAACGTCTCATATAAAATGTATGGTAACCACTATATTTCAACGTCAACGATTTTCTGTGAAAATTAACGGAAAGGAATATATTAGAATTTTGCAAAAAATTAAAATTAAATCGATAAAATTAAAAGGGTTTATGATTGAAAACATCCACACAATGGATTTAGTGCTGATTGTTTAAGTTCCCTTTTTCTCATCCAAAGACATTATATATATGCATCAGCGTCCCTTGTGCACGTGTTGATAATTAACTTTGCTTTGAAAATGCGAACATTTTTATTTAAAGAATGTTATTTTCCTAAAATGCGTTCCATTTTGATTTTCAAAATGCTTCAATGTTTGCTCTCACCATCTTTAGTGGTCTAGCCTATTTGGTTCAACTTTGGGGAAATGCAAAGTCATTTCCCCAAGTATTTTTGAATGAATGGGCATTTGGCAAAGGCAAGAGTGTTTGGATACTCATTTTTTGTGTATATTTTACAAAACAACTTTAAGGATTCACCTCCTTGTCACGTTGCGTGACTTAAGTGGAGTGTGTGGGTGGTGGGTCCCTGCGCTAGTGCTCCCTTAGGTTTACGTCGCCGGCTGTACGGCGGTTCCCGGGCATAAAAAAAATAATAATAAAAAGAAAAAAGGGAGGAGGAGATGCAGCTGCATCAAAGAAGGGAAAATTGTGGGGGAGGCGGCTCAACAGTGGTGCTAGTGGTGGTGGGGAGGCAGTTGGTGGTGGTGGTGCTAGTGATGGTGGGGAGGTGGCTTGCCCAAGGTTGGCGACCTTAGGCGACACCTTGGGTCACGCAACCCAGCCGCCCGCGTCACGCCAACCTCGGGCATCGCTTGGGTCACCTAATGCCACGCAACCTTAGGTGGCGTCGCTTGGGTTGCTCGACCTTAGGCGGTGACGCTTGGGTCGCCTGACCTCAGGCTAGGCTTCCCGGTGGCCAAATCTAGTCGCTTGCGGTTGAGCATTGCCCGCCGACTAAGCTTCGTGGTGGAGCAGCAAGTCCAAGGAACAAGACGATGAATAGTGTTTTTTGAGGACAAAAGAGGAAAACATGATTATCAATGAGGGCAATATTGAAAAGAAAAAAACTCATTAAACCCTCACTTAACATTCCAAAAATACCGAAAGTCCAAAGCAGGTTACTAGGCTTTCAATATTCGAAATGCTAGCATTTGACAAATGAAGTCTAAAATATTTGAACCAAATGCCTAATATTTTTCTCAAGGGGCTTTGGGGGCTTAAAGCCCTTTAGGAATGCTGAACCAAACAGGGCTGTGCCCCTCGAAAAATTGTTGACAAAACCCATATTTCGGAAAATTGTTGACAAGACCCATATTTATATAGTGTTTTCGATTTTGATCAACAAATATCTCTCAATTGTTGAACCATTTAGTGTCTTTTTATTAATAGGAGTGAAGGAGTAGAAATGCGAGAAAAAATAGAAATAAATTTTGTAACAAGAATATTAATTTATCTAAAAAATGGATGGTATATTTTTATGGTTTGATTTTTTTTTTTTTTTGAGTTGTGCTTCTATAGATATAGTCAGGTTAGTAAATTAGTAAAAAGCGTGCATAACATATTTAGATCACAAATTACCTCAGTACAAAAAGTGGTCAATTGCAAACTTCAATACATTGATTATTAATTCCGTTCTACCTGATTCCATTCGTCCAAATGGCGCCAAGAATGAAACTGCCTATTTAATTCCCTTTGCGCTCACTTCATTCCCGATAATTGTAGGAGATGTTGACTCAAAAGAGAGTTAATATCACAAGCAATTCTCAAATTGGTAAATTTGTGTCACATTTACTTAATTAATTTTTATATCGATACATCCAAGACACGCTTACTCTAAACTAAATTTTATGTTATAAAAACTCAAAATCGATATACTTGTCCATCTAATATAGCTTATATTCAAATTCAGTTAAATTGCTAACATGAAAGCACACATGACAACACAACTTGAGTGGTTGGCATGTGACATTAATCCAATGTAAAAATTAATCCAAATTACTAATTTTTTTTCTAATTTTTCTCTAAAAATTCCCTCACGTTTCGAAGATTTGCCAAAATCCCTAATTTGCCCAAATTTCCCTATAATTTTGGCACATTTGTCACTGGTATATCGGTTTTGTTGTAATCCGAAAATTAATTGGGTAAATTTAGCACATGTGTACCCGTTTGGTATATTTCATGACACCAAAATTAATCTAAGAGCAAATGTGCCACTAGTTTATCAGTTTGAGTTTTTTTGGATACCAATCCTAAAATAAATTAGAATGACTATCGTGTTTTAAAACTAAATGCCAACAATTAATGTGCTTGAGATGTAGTACAGTTTTAAGGATAGCATTAATGCATTCACGGATATACTATGGTAAAATTTGAAAAAAAAAAAAAACCAAGAGATTATATCATACACCAAAAAAAAATTATACTAACTCTATTAATTTGAGATAAATTCATGCATATCAATCATCCGTCATTACATGTAATTCGAAAGGCAAATCAAACAGGAAGCAACTATCATTGTACCTCGAATAACCACATGTACAGTTCACAGAAATCTCCCATACTCACTCTGTTTAACAAGTGAGATTACACAGCTCTCTCTTTCACATTTTTTTTTTGGTAAAGACTCTCTTTAACATATTAATCTTTATTTGAAACAATGAAATACCTTTAAGAAAATTACAAGCATCGATCATAAGTTTGAGAAAAAGAGGAATATGAGGTCCGGGTTTAATGATAGGGGACGGTACAGTCCTTCCTCAGAGGGAAGGAAGTGGAATAATTGTCCCTGCCTAGTAATAATAATAATCCTTCAATAGCCCTAGTATACAGAGGTTGAATTTGCTTTAATTTCTGCCATATCTCGAATGCTAGTTCCCACAAGAAATCTCAATCGGGCATCATGATTTCTTTCATCTTTCCCTCCTTAAATGCATGGTCAATCTATCATCCAGCTCAATAAATAGTAAATAAATATATAAATAAAAAATTTGGTGATGCCGCACATCATCATCATCACTCACCATCGATAGCCTAGAAATGCAATAATCTATGTAGGGTGATGGGGTCATGCATGCCCTAATGACCCTTCATCTAATCATGCCAAAGAGGAAGAACGAGATCTAGAGAGGGGAGAGAGAAAGAGAGATGATTGCATCACCCCGAGGGCAAGAAGATATCTAGTTGACCCACGAGATCTGATTGGACAGCCTTTTCCATATGGGTCAAGATATGACTTTCATGAAAGAAAATAAAAGATGTGAATTTCACATTATCTTCTCTTCGATGTTAGGTTTTTGGAGTTTTGTTTGTTTGTCCGAACTTCCTTAAAGTAGTTTTTCCTACTTCTTACTTTCCTTCCACAGATTTGAAAATAAAGGGACTTTAAAAGTTTAAAAATTATGAAAAATTATGTATGTTTCAGAGGTACTTTTGATATTTCATGTTGAATAAAAGGCAAGCTATAAGAATAGAAAAAAACGATAAATGAAAGTCACTCATTATATAGAGAGTTAAGCTTTTATTTAACACCGAACACTTATTAGTTTACAAAAGTAAAATTATTAACAAGTTTAAAGTCACCATTTTAAAATAATTTTTTGTTAGGGACAACATAAAATAAGTTTTAAGTTGAGATAAATATCTATTTCATTCGTAGAATCCATTTATACTATTTTAATAACATGTATATATTTTAGCAATCATCTATAGTTACTGTTCACACGAGTTGCTTGGTGCACGTTGCTTGTGCAAAAGATTTTTTCCATTAGATAGTAATATTAAAAATCTTTAATCGTATTGAATTGGGATATTTGATTTTTTTTCTTATAGATATTAGAGATCGCCAATGACAACAATTTCAATTTTCACAATGCAATTGTAATATGACATTATTTCTTCTACAACGTACAAAAGGGTTTTTGCCTAATTAGTTTTTTATTTTCTCGAATTTGTTCAGTTAGTTTGAATATAGGTAGTGTGGCTAAAGTTTGTAAGTTTTTATTTATTTTTTCCCCACTAATGATGTGTTTGCAATTATAGCTTTTTAAAACTTTTTCCACCATGGATGATGAATCTGTAATCCAATTGGCAGCGTCATTAGTTGCGGGGCTCCACACTTTTACAGACAATGGATTTTTACCTTACATCTTTTTCTACTCCTTTATTTATTGTGATTAATTTATTAATTTTTTTTTGGGCATTTACCTTTTAACCAGCCAAAAGCCAGAAGCATGACCTCACAAGTACCAGCAACCGTTCAAACCCCCTTCTTTTTCTTTGTTTTGTTTTTTGTTTTTTGTTTTTCTGAGGTCACTTAATCATTCCTCATAATTACCGTCCCCCTGCATGGATAATGATGAGTTTGGCTCTCGCATTATGACTGCGAAGTGAACTGCATGAGCCCCTTTTACACGTGAGCTTCGGGTTGACAAATTGGCGATCCCACGGGACCACACGTGTGAACAGCCCCTCCCTTTTGCTTCATACGTTGCAACTCTTTGAAAAACGCGTGGGGTGACCGTGTGGGGAAGGAAAATGAATAGTTATGGTAATGAGAAGTTATTAATTGTATCTTCTAATAAGATAACAACATGATATATTTTATTATTTTCATACGATGTTCATTTAAATATCATAATTTTATTTTTAACTACTTTTTTTTTTTTTTTGTCGGTCCTACTTTACTCCTATTCTAATTCTCAGACTTTTGCCTTGTCTCTTTGCAGGGCGTGGGAGTCGAAACCCACTCCTGAAACTAATTCATTCCCACCCCAACCCCCTTAAGAAGGTGGGGATTTGAACCCTCCACCTCCCCTTCCAAGTTTGAAGGATGACCACTATTTTTGACTACTTGAATACTATAACTTTGGAAATATGACGTTATGCTTTGTCCGATTTTTGACACTTATGATGAACGTTTTAAAAAAAAAAAGTTATGACACTCAAGTCGAGTGATTGATTAAAAAATTTATGGTACTTAAGTGGATGACATAAAATGTTATGATACTCAAGTGATTGAAAAAAATTATGACCCTTAAGTGAGTGTCATTTGAAAGTTAAATCACTTATGGTATAATTTTTGAATGCTTAAAATTTTTTTCACTTATATATTATATAGTTTTCTCCTATTTTAAGGAGACATTTTCTATTCTAACCTAGTTGCAACTATAAATGATTCTTAGATTGCAAGCGAATGTAAATAAATGCGTAACTAGAAGATATTTGACAAAACAAATATAATTTATCAACCTCATGCCACATTCCATAGAATCAAGAGTGAAAAACCATTTTTTGGAAAAAAATAATTCAACGCAGAAATAGTGGAGATAAATGTAGTAAATATAATAAGTAAAACATTTCATCTTAATTAAAGTACAAATAAGAAAACATCAATAAATAACTCAAAGAATAAACATGAATCATAGAAGGTCCAACGTGGAACCATGGAAATGGAAGCTTTTGGGTTTCCCACTAGATAAGTCTAGTTCAGTTGATTTAGGAACAAGGGAAGCTTTACTGGGCATTCCTTTTCGTTTCCATTTAGATACGAAACACTGGACAAGAACGGGTCCTACAGAATCATGGAACGAACAAGTTGGAAGGACGTGCACGCAGTTGTCCCTCCAAGCTTTTCTAGGACAAAACATAGGAAAAGCTGAAATCTAAGGGGGGGAAAGCGTCCATCTTTTTGTCAAAATTAGAGAGGAGTTCGATTAGCTCATGCTTTTGCAAGCCCTCTTTTGACATTTGGAGAAACATCTGGTGGGTCACATGCTTTTATGAAGACTAAACAGGTCCACGGTTTGTGCTTTTGGTTGGCACTACTGACAGTAGTTCGATGATACAAAGGTATGGACTAATAGTTTATAGCAATGATATGAATAGAGTTCAACTAATCACATTCGCCTTTTTTGCTTTCTGACCGAACCAAATGCTTAGCAAGGAAGCGAGGCGTCACTGAGCGAGGTTATGAAATTAAAAACCTACAAGCCTTGTGTATGTAGAAGTTCCCTCCAGTTAAAAAGGACAGAATAAACTAGTCATAAACCTTTTTTTTTCTATGAAATAGAGTCCTAAACATTTTAATTGAACCAATATAGTCACAAACTTTTTAAAGAAAGTGCAATCAAGTCCTCTCAACCAAGTATGGCTTGATTTTTCATATGCGACAGCTTAGTCATACTTGACTATCCTACTTGTGTCGAAAATGTCGTGATGTGGCTTGAAATAAGAGCGATTGATTCTTGATCCAATTCGGTTCCATCCCGAAACTGGGGATCAAATTGGAGGTCCTTGGAATTGGACCGATACGTCTGGTTTGGTTCTTGGGCGATCTAGTGGAACCAATCGTGGGGCAAAAGGGATAAACCAAAAGAGGGGAGGAGGCATGTGTGAGACATTTGAAAAAAAAAAAAAATCAATATGGACAGTCCGATTTGATCTGGTCTGGGCGTTTCCTAATTCAATTGATTCGTCTTGCTTATTCCTCCGTTGAAATTAGGTCAAATGACGTTATCTTATGGAGAAAAATGACTTTGTTTCGTGATCGATGAATATAAGCCTGGAAAGCCCCAAAACATCTCCCATTTGCAAACTTGCAAGACTAATTCCAAAGAATTATAGGAATAATAAAGTTATTAGGTGACATGTGCAAGGTGACTGGTCCATATGTGTTAACCAGCAGGTGAGATTTTGGGATTCGGTTATGTAAGGGATGAATTAGCATCCCACAACTCTCTTGAAGCCATAATTCATGTTAATTGTGAATTTTCCTTAATTCATTCGAGAAAAGAAAACGTTTGAAAGATCAAATTAAATCAGTTCGCAAATCAATCGGAAAAATTGCATAACCTTGTCTCCCTTGACCCAATCGTGTGTGAATCTAATTAGATGCGATATGGTGATTTAATATGCAATGATTCAATATGACATGTATGTATGACATGAACTTTGAATATGATATGTGCAAATGACGTGCAATATAACGTGATAATCAATTATGACTTGAATGAATAACATGTGAAACGATTGAACTATGACATATAGTAAGATGCATTCTGCCGTGGTAATTTGATAAGATGTGTGTGAACAAAATGCATGAGTGAAATTTTAGAAATCCGTATGCAGTTATGTCTGGAATTTAGTTTTGAATGATGAAACGATACTTATTCACATGCACGGGGCCTTAGTTTACGGCTTAGAACAAGTGATGCCTATCGGTCCTTGACCTCCAATCACGGTACCATAACCTGTCCTATGCACAAACCCAACCCCTTTTGGTATTAATAAAGACTTAACAATCGTATCCTGAGCTAGAAGGCCAGCAGACTGAACAGATACGGCCCAAATCAAGGAAACAGATAGTTGCTTTTACCCATTTGAAGTCGGGCCTTATTGAAGAGCTAATGAGCTTAAATGAAATATTCTCCTATGTTGGGCCGGGACGAAAAGAGCCCCACTAGTGCACTTCATTCCGAGACGCTAAAACCTACGGGTGCCAAAAAAAAAAAAAAAAGACCCAAGAAATTTCGAGAACAAACATTTATTTAGCAAACTGCGAAAGTTCTTACCTACGATGAAAATAACTATAGGAGTTAGAGGTGGTAATTTAACCCTTCCAGTTCGCGTCGTAAAGGTAGTCTTGTATTCCTTACCGTTGGATTATCAAGATTCATTTGCTGTTGATTGATAAAATTATCTAAGTCATCTAATCGAAATTTATCAACTGTTGCACCAGGCAAGGCAACTTTAAAGGTACCAACCCACGAGACTCTCGAATGATGTACATTTGTGATTTTCTAAAGGGAAAAGTTACAAAAAATCCAAAACTTTATTCAATGTGACAAATTTACCTTAAATTTTTTTTGTAACATAAAAAATCCAAAAATTTACCAATTGTGACATATTTACTCCATTTTTTTTTTTTTCGTTACACAAAAAATCCAAAACTTATACCCGCATGACATATTTATCCCAAACTATAAAGTATTTTCATCTTTTCTTTTTCTTTTGCTTTTCTTTTTGTATTTTTTCATTTGCTTTTCTTTTTTTCTTCTCCTGTCTTCTCTCCGCCAGCCATGGCGGAGGAAAGCTAGACTTAGGTGAAGGTTGCCCTTGTTGGTGTTGGGTGAGGGTGGCCCTCCCTTGAGTCGGATGAGGACAGCCCTTATCAAATCCAGTGAAGGTGACCTTTGCCCGACGTTGGTGAGGGTCGCCCTAGCCCAATGCTAGCGAGGGCGGCCCTAGCCTGCGTCCAGCTTCCCTCCACCAGCCACGAGGAGGGAAGAGAGAAGAAGAAAAAATGGAAAAAAAAAAGAAAAAGAAATTAATAAAAAAATGAAAATGCCTTTTAGCCATAGAATTTGGATAAAATGTGTCATAATCTAGGTTGTACGGACACTCTTCAGGACCCTTCGTGTCGTGTCCGACATTCCGACATGCTTTGACACGCTCCGACACGCGGTCGGTGCGTGTCGAAAAATCCGACACATGGTCAACTGCCTTTGACATTCTCCGACACGCGAGTCGAAAATTCCGACACGTGACTCCGACACGCACGGGGTTATTTTTACAAATTTCCAAAACTTCTGGGGTCTAAATATAAATATATGAAAAAAATAAAAATAAAAGCTAAAACAAATTTCCAATACTTGTTTGAAGATGTTGGAGTGCTTGAAGTTGCAAATTTTTTACTTGATGAGCCGGAAATGGAGTTTTTTTTTTTTTTTTTTTTTTTTTTTTTTTTTTTTTTTTTTTTTTCAGAAGAAGTGGATAATGTGAATGAATGACTTTTTGTTATATTTGATGATGGAATGTTGATTATTTTTTTCTTATTGTTAAATTTTAAATTTAATAGTGGAACGTGGATTACTTATTTTTCCTCCAAGTTTTATTAATTATTACAATGAAATGTAGTTGAATTTGTTAAATTAAAACAATGAATGATATTAACAAATGTAGGATTAATGTTTTTAATATAGATTAATTATAGGCTCTTTTTATTGTTATTATTTAGTTATTTATGCATTTATATATTAAAATATTTATTTAATATAGAACGTGTCAGAACGTGTCGAAATTTTCTACTTTTGAGAAATGACGTGTCGGCGTGTTGTATCGTATCGTGTCGCGTGTCGTGTGTCCGTATCGGTTCAACCTAGGTCATAATTGGTAAAGTTTGAGATTTGTTATATTATAAAAAAATTTGAGATATATTTATCACGTTTGATAAAGTTGAGAATGTTGGATGACTTTTTACCCTTTGTAAAGGGGAATGAAATGGTACGTTTTGAGGAAGGACAGGACCACGTTGCTCCAAGTCCAACCTCCATTCCTCGCGAACCTTCTCGTCACCCCATTGTACTTTCGGATTGAAATGAGAAGGGCGAGTAGCACGTGGCAAGTGAGGATTTGCCCGTGATGGATTTGGGCCTGCACTTTATTGATTGAACTTGACCCCCTGCTTATACTAGCTAAAAAGGAACAAATATATGAGGTGAATTTGTTGGATGAAGTAGTAATTCGAATTTACGGACAAAAATAAGGGGAGAAAAAAATGGAATTCGAGTTTATGGAGAATAAAAACGAAAAATAATTCATTCAAATTCCACTAACTACTTAAAAACTATTAGGGCCATTTACATAAACCAAATGCCTGAATTTAATATGTTCATGGGATTTATAAGATGTATCATGAAAATTTTAGTAGCTGAGCATTGAAGTTGATATTGTTGAATAATTAAAAATAAAAAGTAGAATGTGAGACCGACAAATTTACCACCATGAATTACTGATGTAACACAACCCCACCTTAAACGGAATTAATTGGACATTATGGGGATTTGAATATGCTATGTTTGGAAAGGGGGGAAAGTGGGGAAAACGGATATTTGCATATAAACTCTTAAAATATTTTCTTTGTGAGAAGGACGATAAGGGAAAATTTAGAAAAGAAGATTAATCCAAAATACTAATTATTTGAACCAAAATGCTATCACGTCTTAAAATTTTCTATACCCCATTAATTTTTTTTTCCTCGACGATTGATCACCCAATTTTATTGACACGGCGTTGACGAGACGTCGAGAAGCTTACATGGAGCTAACGTGATGCGAAAAAATATGTAGTCGGGAATGATAGAGGTCCTGTGAGTAGAAAGCAGAGCGTCATTGGTGAGTGAGTCGTGGGGGAGAGAGAGATTGTACACACACACACATATATATATTTTAACATGGGCCGAGGGAGGAAAATGGAGCCAATGATTGTGTGACACACAGGCGTAATCACAACTAAGTTCCTATCCAACTATGTATCTCTGTGTAATTACTTTTTATTTTTTTTTTATCCCCAAGAGGTTTCTCCAGTGATAAACATACTCGATCAATGCCCGGTTTCAAAACCCACCACATTGGTGCATTTTCTTGGTGTTGCTCCTAGCAGCGTGGATCTGCACGTGCCCAATAATTACATGTGGTTGAGAAGCTCGGAGAGAAGGGGACTACCCCATTAGTGGGAATTAATTGGGTTCTCAAATGGTTTTGGATCACCACTTTGGTATTAACAAGATAAATGAAAAATTCCAAATAAACATCTGAAGTGCTCACATTTTTTCAAATAAGAATTTAAAGTGGACATTATTTCAAATAGGAGCTTAAAGTGGCCAAATCGTCTCAAATAAGAACTTTTGGTTGGCCGATGACTATTCTAGCCATCAGAGAGGGGGTATTTTAATCAAAAAAATTATGAGTATTTTTAAATTTTTTGATTAATCTTTTCTTTCTTTTTCTTTTTTCTTCTTCCCTCCACTAGCCATGGAGGAGGTTGTCGGACTCGAGAGGAACGGCAGCATTCCTCGCCCGCCTAGGCGAGGGCAACCCTCTGGTGAGGGCATTTCTCGCTAAATTTGGCCCTCTTGGTGTGGCAAGGGCTGCCCTTGCCAACGTTGGGCGAGGGTCGCCCTCACTTGGGTAGGCAAGGAATGCATTTGCCAGGCAAGGGTCACCATTGCTTGCCTAGCCTAGATGAGGCGACCTTCACTTGATGTCGGTGAGGGCAGTGCTCGCTCGATGCGCCCTGGTGAGGGCTGCCCTTGCTCAACGCTGCCTATGCGAGGGCGAGGGTGAGGGCAACCCTCGCTTGAGGCCGACGACCTCCACCATGGCCGGCGAAGGAAGAAGAGAAAATAAAACAAAGAAAAAGAAAATATAAGAGAAAGGAAAAAAAGAAACGGATTTAAACAATTAAAATACTAAAATGCCTTTCGACTAGCAAAGTTAGATTTTTTTTTTTTAAGATTGATATGACTACTTTAAGCCTTTATTTGAAACAAGTTTCATGACGATTTAGCCACTTCGTGTTTTCATTTGAAATGAAATTTACTTTAGATCCTTATTTGAGAAAATAAGAGTATTTCAGACCCTTATTTGGAATTTTTCCAAAGATGATTTTGATATTTATTTTTTGATAACTTCTTTTTGTGAAAATGCATGTTAAGTTTCCATATAGTTCTGGGGTGAATTTGTTATTATGAGCTTCTGTCGTGCTGATTATGAGAGGGGGGGGTAGGGGAGAGAGAGAGAGAGAGAGAGAGAGAGAGAGAGAGAGAGGGGGGGGGGATTTCTCCTCGCCAACCGACGTAACAAGAACGGTAGCTGCATTCTTCTTCTTTCTTTCTTCGTCCTTTGAGTCTTCTTTGAATGGCTATTTACATACAAGTATAACAATGGCGACAATAACCACCTCCTTCCATGGTTCTTCATACCCACACATCACAGAAGCCCTCCAATCTCGTTCCTTGGCCAACAGAGACTCGAATAGTATCCTACAACGACCGAAAGAATAGAAAATTGCCCGTTTTTCAACTTTCGTTTTTGTGTTGAACAGTCATGAACGGTTCATGGACAAGCCATTTAACAGTGCGAACATTGTACCTGCTGTTCCTGGGTCAGGTGGCCTCCTTCGCACTCGCACTATCGAGCTTCACTTCCTCTCTCATTGCTGATCTCGGTAACTTTGGTGTCTCGGTTTTCTTTCATATTCCCCCATCAGATGTAAATACTAAATTGCCACATTTCGTTCCTCGGACATGTCCATGGAAAAAAGTCCTACACTTTTTGGTCATTATGCAATTGAGTCGTATACGTTTAGCTCTGGTCAATCATGTCTTGAACGGCCAAATCAAGGACTACGGTCGATTTTCAAATTGGAAAATGAGAGCTGGCTCATTTAATTATGGTGAGCCAACATATGAATGTTCCGTAGGTGGCGACTTTAGCCTGTGAGCTGTGATTACACATTGTTTCATAAGGTGGGCGACTGAGATTAAATTTGAGCATTTAGTACTTTTACTGTACTTATCCTTTCCATTCTTTCTATACTTTCTCTGGCTTATAGAATGATTCTGCTTATATTTTGTTGAATTCAGGTTCCTTGGTACTGGTATCTCATACTGGGTTGTGTTGATGTTCAAGGAAATTATCTAGGTGAGCATATCATCTCTCTCAGACCCACCTCGGCGGAAACCTATTTAATGCAAAAGGGTCATGAAAGATGATTTCCCACATTGTTACTAATGGTAATGTGTCATTTTGAACTTATTGCCAGCCTAATGTTGATCTTTTTGCAGTAAATAAGGCGTACCAGTACTCATCGATCACCAGCGTAACGCTGTTGGATTGTTGGACAATAGTGTGGGTCATAGCATTGACTTGGATCTTCCTCGGCACTCGCTACTCGCTGTGGCAGTTACTCGGTGCCACAATATCTGTTCTAGGCCTCGGATTCGTGATGCTCTCCGATGCTGGTGTGGGCGGAGGAGGTGAGGCTTCCACTTTTCTAAAATACGTTCTCCACTCCATATAATGTCAATAAAGTTACGCTGCCCAAAAAGGAACAACCGACATTGTAGCGATCTCCTTTCTGGTTTCGTTTCTCTCATTGTCTCTTGTCTATAAAATGGTGACAAATGTTCTTAGTTATAACCAAGTTCGAGATTTTCCATGTTCTATGCTCAGGTGGTTCAAAACCGCTAGTGGGAGATGTTCTCGTCATTGCTGGGACAGTTTTCTTTGCCGTCAGCAACGTTGCGGAGGTAGGTGAATAACAGCGAATCTTCTCTTGCCCTTTTGACTCAATCTTAGGAAAAACAGAAGATGGCTTTCTTGAATAAGTTCATGAATCGGCAGAACCTTTTCTTCCCCAGCATTTTACATCGAGAATTGTTCGCCCGCCGGTGTCCTATCTTCTCATTGCTTCTACTGCAGGAATTTTGCGTAAAGAAAAAGGACCGTGTTGAGGTACTCCCGCTGCTCGGTCTATTCGGGACTCTAGTCAGCGTGATTGAAATGTATCCTTTGATGAAAGAAATATATGGGTAGCAGTCTCATGCTCCTGAGTTATTGCTTAACAGTGAACTAGATCTATCGTAGAGAGGGAGAGTGACGAATCCATCCAGTGGTCGACAGACATAGTAAGTAAACCACTTCAAGGTCTCCCATAACATTGCTTTCCCAAGATCACTACTTTTTTTGTTTGTTTGTTGATATGTAGGGTCATCTCTGATTATTTATTTTCTTTCAATCTAATTCTTAAAACTTTAGAATTGAACTAAAGTGAAGGGCCAAATGGTTTTTGCTCATGTGGATTCACCTTCAGATAGAACTTAAGGCTAGAGGTAGAGGGCGCCTGCCTGTTTGAGTTATTGCCAGCCAGAGTTTGAGCCGCGAAAGGGGCGTTTTCTTAATTTTAATATCTAACCAGCCATGTGTTACTTCAATCACTACCGTGCCAATGCTTGTGAATTGCCACTGTCACCGTGAGTGCTCGACCTCGAACTCTCCCTCCCCCACTCTGTCTCGTTGGCCTTGGCCGACCCCCAATGGAGGTCGTTGTGGTGCCTGACGTCACTGACCTTAATTTGAACGTCATGCAAGCTCCAATCCAAGGTTGCATGCTCAGATTTGACGGTCCAACCTTAAATCGGAGTTTGTCTGCAGTGGCAGCGGCTAGTTTTGATGTTTATGATGATGGTGGAGAAGTTTGGGACTACTACTGGGGTCTGGCAGTGCTCGGGGGAAGTTTGAGCATATAATGGTTGCTGAATGAATATTCCGGTGGCAGCTGATTTTGTCAGTGGTAGCGTTCAATTTCATTGTGGTGGGGATCGAGTGCGGCCGTAATGGGCAGCTTTGGCGACAGGCGGTGGCGGCGGCTTGGAGTCGGCACGGGGTGGACGAATGATGGTGTATATGTTTGCTGTTTGAGTTCGAGGAGCGAATGCTGACGTGGAAAATATGTAGAGGTCACAGTGTACAAATTAACGGCAAGTTAACTGTGAATTCGAAGACTTTAGAGACTAAGTTGAAAGAAGAAAAAACGGATAACCTTGATTTGAACGAAAAGTTCTAAAAACTGCTGGTGTCATTAGACCTTATTTTGTTGCAGTCTTTATGGAGTTTAATAACCGAAATCTGTGAGTGAAAGCCAGTCAGCGCTCAATCCAAATGCTCCGCCGCTGTATTCATACAAGGGAAGTATACTAATCTGTCGTTGGCACTGCAAATGTCCTAATCCATGCTTCATGTTACAGTCCAGCAATTCCTCTAGCATTATCGGTGCATCCGTTTCACCAGAACTGATATCAGCTATCTGTTTTCTCTTTTTGCTCCCTAGATATTGACTTTCATTGGTTTCGCGGCATCGTGCTTCATGTTCTATTCTCTGGTTCCTTTTGTTCTGAAGGTTAGTTTCTAGCAACCGACAACTGTAAAAACAGTCCTGGACTTTTGGTTGAAGCAAACATAAGACCAATCTCAAGTATCAATCTGTAGTTTCATGAGATTGATTGAAAGAAACATCTAACGTACTGAGAGGATATTGCATTGTTGTGTATACGAGGCACTTTGAAAATTGATTCACTTCTTAATTCTATTTTCTTGAGCTAGGAAACATCTTGGGATTTCTGTTCGATCTTTCTTAACCTAACAGCAACAAATTAAAACGCTCGCTTCATTGCCTTTGAGTAGATGAGTGGAGCGACCATGTTCAACCTCTCAGCACTCACATCTGATATGTGGGCAGTAGTTGTACGCATTTTCGTATACCGCCAGGAGGTATGAAAACGTCCACAGTCCACATTGATTTCATTCTGCTATCGTGAATTAGCAGCATCCAGTTTCCACAAGCTTTACCCTAACAAAAGCTTACTATTTATGCCCCCGTTTTCGCAGGTTGACTGGCTATACTATCTCGCCTTCTCCGTCGTCATAATTGGAGTCGTCATATATTCAGTAACGTATGTTCTAACACATCGGTCCATCTTTTTTCCTCATGCTGAATAATGCTTTCTTTGCAAATTCTCACCCACACACGCACAAGAGCACACAGAGTTTGGAATCTCTGCCTATCGTCCGCTTTGATGTACCTTGCCGATTAGCAGTGTCCTCAGCAGTGATCATTTGCTGAAATTCAGTTTAGCGGTCTTACCGAGATTAAATAGAGGTTCTTGTTCTGTTTCAGTGAGAAAGACCCTGATGGTGCTTCGGCCGTGGATGATGGAAACGCCACTCGCTACCAAGTGCTGAGCGACGAAAGCGCGGTGGTCCGAGACGAGCCTTCACGTTTTTGAGCAATGTGGCGGCTTCCGGCCTTCTGTGAAGTGGCTTGATAAACACTCAAGTGAATTCCATATCTTGCAGTGCACGCTTGAATGCATGAAATTTGATTAACGGACACCTATGCACAACGGTTTTACATATGTTTCCCATCTTTGTAGGATCGACTCGGCAGTGCCTGAAAGCATAAGTATATTTGTCTTACATAGTCTCGAGTCTCGAAGTTCTAAGACAATAAAAAACAAAGTTACTTGTTGCGATTGTGCCGATGAAATCCAAACCGTAGGTCACATTGACTGCTGCGAGCCGAATTATGCAGTATGTTGTAGTCACACTGATGTCCCTAAATTTCCTCGGCGATTCATGTGTCATGCCATGGTGTCCCTTCGCATCAGCTAACATTTTGGGGGATCTCAAAAGATTTAGTTCATTCGACTGGATTTAGGTTCAGTATCGGTTGAGTCGGCTATGGATAAGTTCAAATTGTATTACACTGAAAAAGGGTGATTAGATGAGTTGGTTCGAGCCACACCTATGTCCAATCAACCAAACCTATTTCGATCCATCCATTTGCAACCTGTATAAGTTCGAACTGGATGTTTTTTACAAAGGAGGATGAGTAGCTCTAATGTTTTTTTTTAGCCGCTATTAGTTTTATATCTAAAGGTGGTGCTTACTTGCTCATTGCGGGGTAGAAACCGATTTGAGGACTGCAGTAAGAAGGGAGATATTTTTGATAAATGGAGGGATAGATATAGAGGAAAATTGTCTAGAAAGCTCTAAATCTATTATATGGTAACAAATTTAGTTCTAAACTTTTTAATTTTACTAATTTAGTCATAAACCTTTCAATTATGCCAATTTAGTCATAAATCTTTAAACGATTTGCTAAACTAATTCTGAACTTTTTAATGAATTGTCAATTTAATCCTTTCGACTAATTTTTGTTATTGCCACATAGTAATGTTAAAATTTAGACCAGCTACAACATAACCTTTTCTTCATATTTTCATGAGAGTCTATGTGCTTTTCTCGTCCAATCTTAAATATATATATATATATGTCATCTTCACCATCAAATTTAAATTTAACTTGTGACAACTCTACATGATATTTAATTTTGATAATACTCAATTTCGCTTTAAAATAACAAAACGATGACAACCAACCGTATACACTGGTGAAGTATATGTGAGAATCTGATTTTTTTTTTTAAAAAAAAAAAAAAAGAGAACAATTGATAAATGGATCATCCCATAATCATTAATTTTTACTAACCGATGGGTCTTTTGTTAATGATAATTTAGGCTATATATGTTCTCGCAACCTATCCTTCGTAGGGAGGAAAATAAGTTTAGAGATATTGCCTCAAAGACGGGCCTATGACCTTAGCATTAGACGCAGGCTCTTCCAAGCTCATACTTCACGCGATATTGGAGTATTCATAAAAAAAATTCTAATGAGGAGTCACCACTAGTTTATTGGGGTTGGCTGAAAACTAAGTAAGGCATATGAGCGTACCTCACTTATTACGTAACTAGAGAATCTAGGGTTAGGGATTTAATTACACTAACTAACTAATTAGTGCTATTTCGGTATTTAATCTTGTTCTTGTTCTTTCTTTTCTTTGAATTGCAAGAGATAGGTCGTCAAAAGACGATGAAAATGCCCATGGGGTGTCGGGACCACAACCTATATACACACGGAAAAAGGGAGATCTAAGGCTTGGGTTTGGTTTTCTAGTGAAGCATTTCATCTAACATTTGGCATACACTATGTAAATGAGGGACCTCTGGCTCACATGCGGCTCAAGCCCCGGCCGAGACTCTTAACGGGCGTGCTAGAACATACAACAAGCAAACCAGAGTGCGTAGCAACCTTAATGAGGAACTGGCAGGGCCGAAGTTTGCCAGACGAGGGGAAACCTACCTGATTTGGGCACGGCGCTAGGGTGGTCGGCGGCCAACGGGCTGGCCTTCGACGAACATGAAGTCCCCCCTCTTAGCTGTATGCCCTAAAGCAACCATGTAATAGTTACATGTTAGGGATTATTCAATGGCAAATAAGTTTTTTCATTCATCGTCCAATTTATATGAATGAAGTCCATAAGATCAGCTACGACCGAACTTATTCTTAAGGTGTTAAGAATATGTGTGATAGGTTTTAGTTATGCTGAATCTTTAAACAGTTCCCGGTCGATGGATCATTGAGAGGATATTGATAATCCTGTTGCGACTGGTGTGTTTTCAAGCTTCACCATTCAATATTGGATACTTGAGGGGATGATGAGTCACAAGTCATTGGGTATTGTGATATCCGAGTTAGAACACAAGTGCTTGTCTTGGACAAGTGCACTGAAAGTGACATACATAAAACGATTGGCGACATGGAAGCTTTTAGCAGGGTCAATGTCTGATCGTTCATACTATGGTTAGGTGTAAGATCCTTAGACTTGAGGCACGATACTGACTTGTATGTTGGATGGCTGTGGTTCACAAGTGTGCATATTGATGCTTCGTTGAACTGTCTATGTACTTGATGGTCATAGTTTGTATACATACGAAGACACATGCGTGCGCAATATGGAATATGTCTTCTTGTTATATATAGATATACAAGATTGATGTTCTATGCGATCTAATCGTGACATTGTATTGAAATCCTCAGCCAGGAATACAATCGAGAATGAATGGTTCATATCTCGAAGAATACATGTCAATTAGATTTGGGCATATGATCGAATTGGTGGCTTGACCAATAGTTCCATGACTTTTGTTCGATCGGGATATAGTGAGACAAAAGGATCGAATTACATAGTCACCAAAATTGATAGGTTCATTATGTTCTGAGAAAATTCATACTGTTTGGATAGCCATGATATATTGCTAGATGTTACTCATGGTTTGTAATAATAGGAGATTGATCGGGATAATTAATTCTCTTGGTTGTGTTAATGTGTTAGTACAAGTCTTTCTACCAGCTCAGTGATGAACCTAGGGATGTCACACACCAAAACCAATTAGAATGAGTTTGAACGAAAGAGAGAATATTGCAAATGTGTTTGCAGTTGAGTCAATCAGATTGAGTCGGGCTAGAAATATAAGTTCTGATGAAGGGGCAATAGAGTTTACAAACTCTGAAGCGGGTTTCAAACTTTATGAAGTATGTTCAAATTCAGTGACCGAATTAATGATCTGAAGTAAGTTCAGAGTTAATTGCATCATTAATAATCTGAAGTGAGTTGAGAATCAATAACCAAATTAATGATCTGAAATAGTTTCAGATTTAATGGCTAAATTAATGATTTGAAACGTTTTTCAGATGTAACGGTCACATTAAGTTACGGTCGCATTAATGATCAGAAACGGTTTCAAAATAAATGGGCAGTTTAATGATCTGAAACGGTTTCAGATTAATGATCAATTAATGTTCTGAAACAATTTCAGAAGTAACGGCCAAATTAAGTATTTGTGACAGTTACAAAGTTAATACACATAATAAAGACTTGTGACAGTTACAAATAAATGTTTGGAATAATGTTCTATAACAGTTATAGAGTTAATGCCCGAATTAGTGTGGCATCCCAAAAATTTCATGCAAATTTCTTATTGATTTATATTACAAAATTTTATGGCCATGTAAGTATTTGAGATTATGAAATTAAGTGGGGATTAAAGTAACTTGTTAAGAGCAATTATGGGCTTATTTAGTATTGTTTTGGGCCATTTAAAAGTGGACTTTAGACCCAAAAGTGTTGGACCCAAAGTGGGCCAAGAGGCTCGGCCCAAGGAGCCCATGAAGTAGTCGACCAAGGCTGGCCCAAGCCCAGCCCAAACGAGGCCCATTAGCCTTGCATGAAGATCAACAAGTGGTGAGAGGGACTCTACAAGTGTCCTTCCCATGAAGCCAAGTGTCCTTCTTACAAAGACAAGTGTGCTTCCATGCAAAATTAACCAAAGACAAGTAATTAAACAACTAAAAGGAAAAGGGGAAGGGGGTGGTCGGACTAGGTGCCGAGAGAGAGGAGAGAAAGAGAGAAAGAGAGGAAGAGAGGAAGAAAGGAAGAGGAGACGCCGTCGAGCCCGCCTAGTCCCGCCGTCGTTCTTGCTGTGTTTTCCTTTGATTTGAGGCAAGTGAAGTCCTAAAACTTACTCTTTGCATTGCTGTATGTATGTGTAGTAGATGGTAAGTCTTGGTTGTGGTAGATGGGATGAAATTTTGGAGCTATGGAGAGGGATTCGTTGGTCATGCATGCTGTTTCTGGAAAGACCAGTTTGACCATCTTTGAGTTTGTGTGTTGCATGTGACTTTTTAGTAGGAATCTTGTTTCGATTTCTGCATGCAAGTTGTAGAAAACATCTCAAAGTATAACATACTAAAATTTGAGACAAAATGGTTGAGTTTCAAGGGGTGAAACCCTTCTTCTACGAAGACACTAGATCTGGAACTGCTTTGCTGACCTTTTGGTGGATTTGAGTGTTGCATATCACTTTTTACCGAGAATTTCACTTCGACTTCTTCACGAAACTTGTAGATAACATCCTAAGGACTAACATACTCAAATTTTAGGTAAAATGAGCAATTATAGCCTAGTGAATCGACTTTCTCTTGAAGACGGTAAATCTGGAAATACGGTACTGGACACCCGAGACTTCTTGGACCCATATGATGACTATTATTTGGAAATTTCACTTAGATCCCTCAATGAAAGTTGTAGGGAACCTCTTGAGGCAAAACATATTAAAATTTCAGAGGAAACGAAGAAGGATAAGCGGGAAAAACCTTGATATTTCGGAGATAGCTAAACTGGACGGTTCGGTACTAGAAATAGGAGCTTCGGACGTCTATAGAAAATTATCTAGAACGAATCTGGTCTAAATGTCTGCATGAAAAATCTACTTTAGGGTATTGAATATAACCTGGTAAAATTGCTGAATTTTTGAAGATATTTTGAGTATTTTAATCGAATTGTTCCAAAAACTGCGCAATCTGACCTTGGCCAAATTTTGCATGTTGTAATGTGTGAGCTATATCTTTTTGTGTGAACCTCTTTTGGGCAGGTGTTCTTCATGAAATTGTTACTTTTAAGTCTTATCTAGCACATGCTCTGATTTGGTGATTTTTGAAGGTCATTTGAATATTAAATCAACCGTGATATGAAAACTGTGCAATGTGTGTGTTTCGGATCTGGAATTATCGACATGTATGGCTCATATCTTTCTGTGAAAATTTCTTTTGGAGAAATTTCCTTCACGTGATATCTTTATCTATGTCTTAACTACAACATATTTAAATTTCATGATTTTTGAAGGTCATTTGCCTATTTAATCAATTGTATTTTGAAAACTGTGCAATCTGTATATTTTCGGAACTTATGATATTGGAATGCACGGCCTATACTATGCTGTGATGCGTGATCTGTATGAATTATTGTGTGAATCATGATACTTTGGGTGATTATTCATGCATTGGTATGATGGCTTTCATGCATTTCATATGACATTAAAGAAAATGATGAACTTTCCATGATCTCAAAGAAATATTTCATTTAAACCATTTCATCAAAGGACAATTTTCCCAATGCATATTTGCATGATTTCAAAAGAGTAATTTAAATCAATTGCATTGAAAATTTCAAGTGTGAAATTGGAAAAGAGATGTATGAGAATATGAATGACCGTCGGAGGTGTGAGCCGACGATGCCCCGGGAGTGTCGGGATGCCCGGAGGTGTGAGCCGGATGCCCGGAGGTGTGTGCCGGATGTCCTCGGGAGTTTCGAGATGCCCGGTGGTATACGGTACGTAATTCCAGGGAGAATGCCTGGTGGTATGTTGGTACGTAATCCCGGAAGCCCTGGAGGTGTGTGCCGGGGGATTCCTCGTGATGCCAGTTGGGGTACGAGATGCCCGGAGGTGTGTGCCGGAGGTTCCTCGCGATGCTAGGTTGGGTGCGAGCGATAAATTGTGGGATGCAAACATTGGTCCCTGGGAAGAAAAATTGATGAGATCCTTGTGAAAGATAAGAATTGAAAGTGAATCATGTGCATGGGTGTATGCATATGGCATGATGCATGATCTGCTTATGAAAGTAAATAGATGTTATTTGATATTGAAAATACGATCATGAAGGTATGAATGGATCTCATGGTGATGTATGCTTGATAGCATGGATGATATGAATCATGGTGGTATATGCACATATGGCATGGATACATATGCATGAACGCTTGAGGATAAGTGCATGGTGATATATGCACACATGGCATGGTGATATATGCATGAATGCTTGATGATGAGTGCATGGTGGTATATGCACATATGGCATGGATACATATGCATGAATGCTTGAGGATAAGTGCATGGTGATATATGCACATATGGCATGGTGATATATGCATGAATGCTTGATGATAAGTGCATGGTGATATATGCACATATGGCAAGGTGATATATGCATGGCTGTAAGGTGAGGTATGCTTGAATGCATGAATGATATGTGCTTTGTTCATGATACCTTGATTGTTCTGTTTGATGCATTGAGTAGTTTGGTGGATCTTTACTGCTGAGTGGTTGTACTCACCTCTTTTGGAGATTAACATTTCAGACTAGATAAGCTTCCTCTGCTGCCACTGCCACCAGTAGATGGATCAAGTGGTTAGATTTGACCGCGAGGAGGAGGATAGCAAAGGAAGGAACTTTTGGACGCCGATATTGATCGATGGACTTTAAGTATACGACTGTTGGAGGAGATGTCGGTCATCTTTTGAAGTATAGCCAAGTATAGAAAACCATGGCATTTTGATGTACCGACTAAAGATGTCCATCTGCTTTATGTAAATAAAAGTGTTCGGCTTTAACTTATAAAAGATGTTTAGTTGGTGTGCACTGTTTTCTGAATATAGGGAAGGGAGTTGTTGGTTATTCCTCCGTTTTCTGAATTGGTGCAAGGGACCGATCTAAAAGATGTAAACCCCCAGGATTGAAAGACCTTCAGGTCAAGCAAGAGAATGGAAATCGAACTGTGGCGACCCTAACGGTTCGGGGGCCGTTCGGGGGTGCCACAATTAGTGTCTGTAATAGTATTAGAACTTACATCCGTCAGGAGTTACGGCCAAATTAATTCTAAAACGGTTTAGAGTTAATGTGCCGATTTAAATGTGATATGCATTGTCTATAAAAGATAATATAGATAGCAGATCACCGGATGATAGACAATCGACAATCGATAATTGAGAGTGCTAATATTGATTAACAAATCACTCACACGAGAGCAATTGCTAGCACAATTGTAGTTGTGAGATCTCTCAAATTATCTATTATGTTCAATGTGAGAATTTGTGGTGTGTCTAAACTAGAGGCTTGACACTTGTGGGGTTAGATCTGAAGAACGTCAGAGCCTATGAAGAGATCATACATTTTGCATTTGAAGAACGTCAGAACCAGTATTATTGGAAGACGTCAAATGTTTGTGATCAAGAATCTAAGAACATCAAACCGGTATTACCAAAAGGCGTCAGATGTTTGCGGTCAGAGTCTGAAGAACGTTAGAACTACTGCTGTGAGGACATCAAACGTTCGTGTTCAAAACCCGAAAAAACTTATGAACCAAATTTTGGAGTACAGTACAAGATTAATATGATTAGCCCCTTTAGTTTTTTTTATGCATTTTTGTTAAAATGCACCTAAATGCTATGCAATCACATGTATACGTGTTTTTACTTCCACTGCAATAAGACTTTTGGTCTTAATTTACTTATGCACGTATGCTTGTTTATCGAAAAAAACACCAACAATGGTATCAGAGCCAATCCTTAGACATTTTCGTGCTTTTAATGTTGATTGGTTCATGTTGTTTGTATGTTTTGATGACTAATTCTCATTTGGGATGAGAATTCTTTTAAAGACGTTTCAAATTTTTATTTGATATGCATATTAATCGGTTAATATACAAGGTGAGACCATTGATAATAAAGAAAAATTTCCTTATTTGTGGTGTTAAGTTGTAACGAGTGCTTGAACTTGTGGCCTACCATTGTCGTGGTTTGTTCCTATGTTCTGATGGTTGATTGGCTGATTATGGATACATTGGAGTCAGTTGCTATTCAAGAACATAGGACCACTCCATTATAAATCTGATGGTACGGGGTTTAGGCCGAATGATTTCCAATAATTGTTAGGTGAAGAATCATTTGTGTCCTAAATACTTTCAGGAGATGATGGGGGTAAACTTAACTATGATCATGAGGCCAATATCTGTCAGGTAAGGCTTTCATGATCTAGAGGCCGGAATATAATTGGGACTCGCATGTGATGCGTTGGATATATGATCCACTCACTAAGTTCAGAGGACACCAATAACTGTCAGGTGAGGTGGACTATGAATTGGTGGGACTCCAATCTCCACTAGTGATCTTTTCCCAATGAAGATTACTGTTTCTCATCTTAAGGAGTGTGAGATCCAAAAAGAATAGTGGGATATGATATTTCATTCAAAGGCCACAATGAAATATTTGTTGAAAGTCAACGGCTAACAATTATTTTTCTGCACTAATTTTCGATACTTTGAAAAATGGTTAGGACAAACCCACTTGCTTCAATTCTTGACAAGAATTGTTTAACAAGACCCAACTATACCGATTGGGTAAAGAATTTGAGAATTGTTCTCAATTTCGAGAAGATCGAGTATGTGCTTGATTAGAATTTGCCAGAACACTTTCTGGGTGGTTCCGAAGAGGAGCGCAAAACTTATGAGAAGTGGCGCGAAGATGACCTAAAAGTTAGGTCATGCATGCTTGCTTCTATGAACAATGAGTTTCAAAAGAAGTATGAGACCATGGAAAGTGCTTACTCAATCATCGTGCATATGAAGGATTTTTTGATGAAAATGGTCGTATCTCTAGATATGAGATATCTAAAGGATTGTACCATATGAGAATGGCTGAGGGATCATCGGTGAATGATCATGTTCTAAAGATGATTTGGCACATTGAGGAGTTATCCAGGCTAAATCTTATCATGGATAATGAATTAGTTGTGGATTTGATACTCTAGTCTTTGCCCGATTCCTTCTCTAGATTTTTCCGGAACTTCCACATGCATAAGATGGAGAAAATTCTTGCTGAGTTACATGACATGCTGGTGGTTTATGAGAAGGAAATGAACAACACAAGGCCAACTGTAATGGCTGTAGTAGAGGCTTCTTCTTCAAAAGTAAGACTACTTTGAAGAAAAGGAACTGGAAGAAGTCCAAAAAACGTGTTACACGTCCAAAGCCCACAATTGAAAAAAAGAACTGTCACTATTGTGGTGTCAAGGGACATTGGAAGAGGAATTGCAAGAAGTACCTCGTGAACTTGAAGGTCAAGCCGAAGAACCGACCTTATGAAGGTATGGTGTCCATGCTTATTGAAATTAACCTTAAGGTTGATTATGAATCCAGCTTATGGGTTCTAGATTCTGCTGCAACTTCACATATTTATATGTCTTTGCAAAATCTAGAAGTAAGTAGGGTGTTGAGGCAAAATGAGATAGTCTTGACATTTGCAAATGGAGCAAGAGTTGGTGCATTAGCTATAGGGACTTATCGTTTATCTTTGCCTTCAGGGCATGTACTGGTTTTGAAATAATTGTTTGCATTATAAGAATGCAGTCAGGAACCTCATCTCTATACCTCGTTTGAGTAAAGAGAATTATGAAATTTCTTTTGCTAATGATGTGTGTTCAATTTATTATGATGAAAGATGTGTTGGCTCTGGTAAGATGACCAATAATCTTTATACCATTACAATGTTCGGTAATATGATTACCAATGTCAACAAGCAGAATGATAAAATGCCGTGAGCAATAAACGACCTAGAGATAGACCAAATCCAAAGTATGTTTGGCATCTCCGATTAGGTCATATTGGAGAGGATAGGATCGATAAGTTGAGTTCAGATTGTTATATTGATCCATCCGACTTTAAACCATACTCAACTTGTGAGGCATGTCTCTTAGGAAAGATGACAAAGGCGCCCTTTGTAGGACAAAGTGCGCGAGTTGCTAACATTTTAGGATTGATACATACTGATGTATGTGGTCCACTTAATGAATCAGCTCGAGGTGGTTATTCTTACTTTATTACCTTTACCGATGATATGTCAACGTATGGTTATTTATACTTAATGAAGTATAAATCTGAATCCTTTGAAAAGTTCAAGGAATTCAAAGCTGAAGTTGAGAAACAAATAGGAAAAAATATTAAGGCTCTTCGATCTGATCGAGGAGGTGAATACCTAAGTACTGAGTTCCCGAATCATTTAAGAGATAATGGCATTTTATCGCAATGGACACCTCTAGGAACTCCAGAACACAATGGTGTGTCTGAGAGAAGGAATCGCACTTTAATGGATATGGTGCGATCTATGATCGGTTATACTGATTTACCTATATCCCTTTGGGGATATGCCCTTGAGACAGCCACATATTTACTGAATAGAGTTCCAACTAAGTTCGTTCCGACTACGCCCTATGAGATATGGCATGGTAGGAAACCAAGTCTTAATCATATTAAGATTTGGGGTTGTCCAGCTTATGTCAAAAAGTTGAAGACGAACAAATTGGAGGCAAGATTTGAACGTGATCGCTTCATTGGGTATCTAAAAGAAAGTCTTGGATACTATTTCTATTTTCATTCTGATCAAAGAGTTTCAATCAGTAGACAAGCTTCATTTCTAGAGAATCAGTTCATCCAAGAAAGTGGAGCTGGGCGGAAAATAGACTTACAAGAAGAAACCAATGGAGTAGCAAATGATCGGATTTAGGTGTAGACCTTAGATTCAGTGAGAGGTCCTGATGCAAAATCTGATCAGGTTCAAATGCAGTGTGATAACCGGACTTCACTGAGCCTCGAATACGTGATGGTCCATGCCGTGTCGACAAGCTTGTCATTGGACTATGATGTTGGCACCACTCATGGCCACCGTTTCGCCACCACCATCATCATACTAAACCACCACATCTCATCACGTCCCCGTGGCACCACCTCATCGTCACGTCTCCGCCGTACTATGACAGCTCGACCATTACCTAGTCCATTATCTCCTAAAATTTTCTTCTTCACGAAACGCCACAAGCGATACCAATGTTCACTCTCGTTAGTACTTTGCCAAGCTAGCTTTCCATGTAAATTCTTCTTCATTCCCATGCACACGTTCAAGTGGTCAAAGAAAGGAGAAAAGAACTCCCACCATTTCCCCCACGTCAACCCCACCTGCTTCTCAGTAAAATGAAGACTTTGACCTCGAAGTGCAGCCACGTTTTTCCTCCTTAGCCTGCTAGTGAATGGGAACTTGGACACAAGACCTCAGCCACGTTTTTCCTTCTCAGCTGGCCAGCAAATTGAAGACTTTGACCAAGCTACAACCACGTTTCAGCAACTTCATCAAGGTGGCAAGGAGGGTCATCGCAGATGGCCACGTCCACCCACGTGTCTCTCCATGTTAGCTGCTACCAAGCTGAAGATTGTTGACTAAGATAGTCAACAACGAAGGAGACCATCCTTCACTTTCCTTCCCTCACGATTTCCTCCATTTTCATCACCGTTCTCAGCAAACCTTCAGCCAAAAACTTTCACAGTTTCGTTCGTACCTTGCTGCTTGACGCCAAACATCTGTTCCACCCTGCCGCATCTCCATCTTGGCATTATTTTCACCACCAACCAGGAACCACACAACCGCGCCCCCGTTCAGCTCGCGTCGCCTTGCTGCTCCGCCACCAGTTCGCACCTTCTCATCGCTCCGCCACTAGCCTTCATCACCAAGGATTCAAGGCAAGTAGACGTCGACTATTCTCTACTATGTGAATTCCATCATCGCTTGGTGAAACATATTCCTTCAGAATCCTACAGATTACTATTATTTCTATGATACTCACGTTACTTGGTGGATTTGGAAACATCCATAGACGAACCTTTCTGAACCGTGGTTATTGCGAACTCTGAAAGTAGCACTGAGGTATTTACTGGTGAAACTCAAAAGTAGTTCGGTTGACCATGAACTTGGAGGAGTGAAATGCATGGTTTCGGTCATGGTCAAATTAGGGTGTGGACCTATGAGTTTACTATTTTTTTTTTTTTTTTTTTTAATGTTGCGGAACTTTTGGGAGCTTTAAGTACATAATGTTTTCTACGAAAATTCTAAACTTTTGAAACTTGAAAATGTTACTGAGGTAGTGAATTTGAAGGTACTTTGAGTAGAACAATACGAATCCCAGGGGTGAAAACCGTGATTTTGATTGTGATTGATTCAGTGTTTAAGATCTCGATTTCATGAAATGTTTCTGCCGATGTGGGTTTGACATATCTTCCAGATTTATTTACACTTTGTTCTATACTATAATTCTGGATTTCAGAATTGAAATATCTTCTTGGCATTAGCAGCGTGAAAAATTATTTAGAATTAAACTCTTTGATTGCTGCACCATGATATTTAATTGACGGATGCCATAAAGGTCCACATTGACGATGATGCCCCGGGTATCGGGATGCCCGGAGTGGTGTGATATGGTGCCCTCCAGATGCTTGAGGAATGTGATAAAGGCCCGGATGTCCTCGCGATGCTAGTTGGGGTGCGAGATGCTTGGAGGGTGGTATTGGAAGGTGGTATAGGTTTCCTCCGAAAGATGGTGGTAGTCGAATCTGGATAAATTGAAATTCCAAATTTCCATTGCTTTATGATATACCGTTTTTATGAAATTCTTTTAGAATTGATGCAAGTTGAATTATGTCAGTTTGTGTACTTTATTTTTGGATTGCGTTGAATGGGTGGTGATAGGTTTGCGTAGTATAGTCTAGTAGACTCTTACTTGCTGAGTGGTGATACTCACCCCTCGTGGGCAATTTTTCAGACACGTAAGTATGCCTTTACTACCTGCTTCCCCATGATGCTCTACGGTGTCCCCATCGATCTCACATGGGACCAAGTGGAGCAAGTAGACCCCGATTTCCCTGATGTTACATTCATCCGGATCACCGTGATCCTAACGGTGGATGCTAGTCTCACGTCGGGCCCCATGTTGATGGGGTTCATTGCGCTATACGCCCGGGTCAATGGGCGTACGGTGGGACCGTTTCCACTCCCAGATGACGGGGTCGAGTAGGCGGAGGGCTGGGGGAGCGAAGGTAGCATTTTTGGACAAGACCAGGACATGATACGCGTATGGCTGTGTGAATAGGCTGTAGGATGGTCGGGACAGAGTTTTGGTTTAACCAGAAAAATGAACTTTTTGGCCTTAATGTACCAACCTAGGTCGTCTAAAATATATAAATAAATAAAGTACCTAGCATTGATCCACGCAGACCTTAGATTCAATGACCTTAATGCACATGAAAAATGAACTTTTTTGTGTGCATCGATTTAGGTTTTAATGGAGTTATCGTTATACGCTTCCGCATAAAAATAATAGCAATAACAAGGGAATGTCGTGGCGATCCTAATGGGCCGAGGGTCGTCACACCCAGACCTTAGATTTAGTGGGAGCTTCTGATACACAACTTCTGAGGAGGAGTACAAGAATGTCTCATCCTTTATAGACACACTTGATTGAAGGTATTGATCCTTTATTCATTGTGAATGAAAGTGATCAATCAAGTGATTCGAACACCTATGAGGAAGCAATGTTTGACATTGATTATAATAAATGGTTGGGGGCCATGAAATCCAAAATGAATTTTATGTATTCTAATGACGTTTAGACTCTAGTTGACCTGCCGGTTGGTATTGTACCAATTGACTGTAAATGGGTCTTCAAGAGGAAGATAAACACTGATGGTCAGGTTGGCACATATAAGGCACGACTGATGGCGAAAGGATATCGTCAAATAGAATGGATTGATTATGATGAGACAATCTCACCTATAGCCATGCTAAAATATATTCGGATTATGTTGGTTATAGCTGCACACTTGAACTATGAGATATTCTAAATGGACGTCAAGACGGCTTTCCTAAATGGATTCCTTGAAGAAGACATCTACATGGAACCACCACTAGGTTTTGAGTTTGATCATGGTAATCAGAAGGTGTGCAAGCTTAAGAGAGCCATATATGGACTCAAACAAGCCTCCAAAAGTTGGAACATCCATTTTGATGAGGTGATCAAATCGTTTGGTTTCATCAAAACTCGGATGAACTTTGTGTATACAAAAAGGTCAGTGGGAGTACAATTGTGTTTCTTATTTTGTATGTGGATGACATACTATTGATTGGAAATGATATGCCTATGATATCATTGATAAAGATATTCTTGTCTCAAAAGTTCTCCATGAAAGATTTAGGAGAGGCAATCTATATTTTAGGTATTGGGAACTATAAAGATAGATCTAGACAAATGATTGGCTTCTCACAATCTACGTACATAAACAAAGTGTTGACACGTTTCAACATGCAACATTCCAAAAGAGGATTATTGCCTTTTAGGCATGGAATTTGTTTTTCTAAGGATATGTGTCCAAATAATCCCGAGGAAAGAGAGTGGATGGCAAAGGTGCCTTATGCTATTGGAAGCATAATGTATGATATGCTATGTACAAGACCTGATATTGCGAATGCTATAGGCATCACTAGTAGATATCAGTCTAATCTAGGTGAAGAACACTAGATATCAATCAAGACTATCCTTAAGTACTTGAAAAGGACTAAGAATCTGTTCTTGATATATGGAGAATGAGACTTTAAAGTTGAAGCATATATAGATTCTTATTTTCAATTAGATCCTAATGACTATAAGTCAACTTCTGGGTTTAACTTTATGTTCATTGGTGGTGCAGTTAGTTGGAAAAGTTCCAAACAGAGCATAACTGCTGATTCCACTACTGAAGTAGAGTATGTAGCTACTTCTGAAGTAGCGAAGGAAGCGGCTCGAATGAAGAAGTTTATTTCAGAACTTGGAGTGGTTCCTTCCATTGAAGAGCCAATCGCATTGTTTTGTGACAACAATAAGGCAATAGCTCAGGCTAAGGAACCAAGGTCTCACCAGAAATGCAAGCACATTCAGAGGCACTTCCATCTCATCAGAGAGATCGTTGGGAGAGGTGATATCACCTTGCAGAAAATAGCCTCAACGGAAAATGTGGCGGATCCCCTCACTAAAGCGTTGTCTTAGTCTTCTTTTGAAAGACATCTTTGTCGCGACCCGACCTCGCCACCCTTGAATCTCTCATCGTCACGAGGAGAGAAAAAAAAGAGGGAAAATGTCGGGTTTAGGGGTACTTGATCACGAGAGTTTCCTCACGGCTTACATTCCAAAAGACGTCATCACCTCGCCTTTTGGATCAAGCCTCTCGTGAGTTTCCTTCACGAGATCGTGAGCTCTCCCAAGCTCATACCCTGCGTGACAGTGGAGTGTCGCGATCCATACCCACACGAGTGGCACACCTTAGAAAATGGGGTCGGGTGTGGATATCGAATTTAAGGGTACCTTTACCATGGTAGCCCTCTCGACACTATGCCTCGCCCATAAGGATGACATCACTTTATCTTTTGGGTTACTCCCATATCGAGTATGCTAAACCATGGTGAGTTTATCGAAACTCATACCTCGCGCGATGTGTTTATTTATACAGTCTAGTTGTTTATGATAATCTAAAAATAAGACGGGAGTCGCCACTAGCCTTATTTTGAGGGTCGGCTAGAAAACCCAATCGAGGGTCGGGAGTGTTCCCTCGATTCCTACGCAACCAAATATCTAGGTTCGGGGACTTGGGTTACGCTAATATTTCTATTAGCGCCCTTTCGGGAACTAAATAGTACGTTGTGTTTTCCTAACATGTCCATACGTTTCTTTTTACATTTTCGGGATCATTAGTTCTAAACTAAGCGATCATGCGTGGTTGGTTATTTTCATTCTATTCTATTTCTAGAAAAACAAGAAAAGAAAGCAATTAATGGAACTCCTCATTCCTTGTAATCATAGTCATTGTTAAAGCCCTAGCTCTGTAGACCATTGACCTCGACAACTTTAAAACATTCTCAAATTTCATGGTTTTCTTCATTGAAGCACCTGGCCATGTAGGATTATTCATCAACCTATCACAATACTTGTTTGCTAGCCATTTTGTGCTTACATGAAGAACACATAGCACTCTATTACAAGTGTGTATAGGGTTGAAGGTTTTGACTTGTAAAGTATGCTCTCTCTGCACTTTAGAAGCATATATGAGCCAATCACAGCCCTCAGAACACATTGCCCTCAACTTATTTCGTGCACTCTTAGTGAACCTCACTTGTCTGCTATTTTTAATGGCATAGTTCCTAACAGCCTCTCTAAACTCCTTAGCATTACTAAAGCACATTCCCAACTTGAAGACAAGATTTTCCATATTAACCTCAATATTAAACTCAGGATACATATACTCATTTTGGCTACTCATATTTAAGAAATCTACATTATCAACTAATGCATCAACATACAAGCTATTGTCTCCAACATCCATATCCCTATCCATTAAACAATCACCCTTAGCATAGCTTATGTTTCTTTTGTATAACTCATCAAGATCAATTAAGGCAAACTGATCTTCTTCAACGCCTTCAAGACACCCAATATCAGACATAGAATAGTTCACTTCTTCACATCCCCCCACCAGGTGCAAAATGAATGAAAAATAATATCAATAAATTTCCCTTCTTCCTAGTCGAAATATTCCCTTGACAAGTATACATTCAGTTATGCAAATCCAAGATGATAAAGCTAAGTTTTTTTCTATGGACACAGTTGAGTCTACTAGATTGATGACTTACTCTGTAGAATTGCCAAAGAAAATGTTTAATATAGCCATTATTATAGCCTTAATTGCAAAGAAAGCAACACAAAGATAACATATCAACAATATTTGTATTAAGCAGCCTCTTCCTTCCTTCCAGCAAACAAAATCTCATCTACTAATTCTATGGAAAAGAAATGGATTATCTTTCGAATGCTTGCTGGTAAATGATGGCTATAAATCAGGTAACAATTAACATTGTTCACTGTAGAGACTGACTATTTAGCAACAAAAGCTTTACATTTGTTGACAAGTTTAGTACGTATCAACCAATAGAACAAGATAATCATCATATTGATATCTAAAGCATATGATGGTAAAATAATAAATTGAACAAGCAATCCTTAAAAGCCAAATAGTGCAATCATCCAATCCTTCTTTCCTACTCGTAAATAAAATCACACCAAATGCTGAAAAATCAATTGGTCGATCGAATATAATTAATTATGACAGCTCCTTTAGGTCTTTAATTAGTGGAGGTAAAAACAGAAGATTTACAACTCCAGCAAATCAGTAGATTGGTTGTTAACAACAAAATATATATCAGAAAAAGCAAAAAGAAAATAGTAAAATTGCTAAACAAGATGGCAACAAATCCATTTAGAAAACACACGGTGGATACCATTCGCCATTACAAAATGCAATGCATGTGCATTGATTAAAAGGAGACAAAATGCACCCATAAATCTACTCGAACAAGCAAACACTAAAAGAAATTCCTCCTACCATCACTATCGTCATTGCCATTAGTGTGGTATTCCACGATATGCTTAGACCTTGTTGACATGTTGCTTGAACAAGCTGCAATGGCCTTTTCTTGGATAAATGAAGAACTAGATGCACCAATATAATAAATTAACCTCGGTTGAAACGAAGCAAATTAGAGGACGTTGAAATTTAATGGAATTGATGCTCCTCCACCGCTTCTTCAAAGTGGCAAACCATGTGTGTTTGAGTGCTCCTAACTACACCAAAAAAAGTGGCAAACCATGTGTGTTTGAGTGATCCTAACTACACCAAAAAAAGTCTTGCATTCAGGATGCTTCGGTCAGCAAAAGAATTCTTCAACAAGAGGCTTTGCAAAAAATAGTTGATTTTGGTTTGCTTCGGAAAGCAAATGAATTCTTCAATTCAAGTTATAAACTAAATTGGTTCAAAGCAAACATCAAAATCAATTTGACCTCGGTTTTAAATGTATTACAAAAGCCCAATGTTAAACACACGCTTCTCTTTCCTTCAAAGATTTCCCATCGAGCCAATTTTCACCTTTTTTTCTGGAGAAACCGTTACTCCTCTCAAGTTGAGAAGCCTGGAGGAGTGGCAAGAGAGGCCAAGGAGAGACTCAAGACGTAAAGGGGAGAGGATTCAAGTCAGAACAACCCTAACTTCTTTAATTTGGATCAAAATAGAATATTTTGGACAAAATCAATTTGCGATCTTTCTGATTTAATTGAGAGAAAAGTCCATAGAGAGAATTCAAGAGCGGAGAGGATTCTCTCAAATTTGGTCGGGAGCAAAATTTACAGAGTGAACAAGCACTGAGAATTGAAGAGAAATATGGGAAGGAAAGAAAACCTGTGAAGAGCCCTAGAATTTGATTTGGGATCTTTGATTTACCTATTTTTTACCTAGCTACAATTTCTGGACAAAATTGCCCATGCTCTAATTGCCGGAATAAGTCCATCTGCGAAAATTCAGTTAACCGGCAAGTTGGGCCCTTATTTGAGACAAAATTGACAACTTCATACCCCTTTTTAAGACAAAATCCACTATGGACATTTATTTGAGAAAACGGCTCCACTTCAGACACTTATTTGAAAATTTCCCCAAAACTATATAATTAATAGGAATGTCGACGAAGTAAATTAAACATAAGAAATAGGAAAAAAGAAAAGAAAAGGACAACAAGCACAAAAAAAAAAAAAAAAAAAAAAAGAGGAGAAAAAGGATAAAAGAAGAAAAAAATTATAGAAATTGTCCACTTAAGGTTGGTCATGCCATATAGAGCAGTAAAGATTACAAAAGAAATGAAAGAAAAAAAGAAAAAAGAAAAAGGGCACTGGTGTGAAAATAAGAGTGTTAGCCATGCTATGTATAAATAGGAATATCCACGTCAGGGCCATCTATACCATATATAAATAGAGGTGCCCTCCCCTCACTTTCACCGTCCAACAATTATTGCTCTCTCCTATCAATAAGACCAATTTTATTTATTTTGCTTTATTTTATGTTAAAATCAATGTTTATCTAAAGTCATTTCCCCTAAATAATGTTTGTAATGTTCTAAATGCCAATTATTTACCCAAATATATATATATATATATATATATATATATATATATATATATATATTTTTTTGCCGATCCAATTTTATTTTTACTTTAACTTTTGCCCTCGGACTTTTACTTTGCCTCCTTATAGGATGTGAGAGTCGAAATCCACTCTTAAAGCTACCCATCCTAACCCCTCTTGAAAAGATTGAGATTCGAATCCCCCACATCTCCCTTTTCATAATCTAATCAAAAACGGTAAAAAGAGCACATTTAATTCTTTATAATATTAAACCAAAGCTAGTCTCTGTTTAGAATAATAGCGTGACTATTTATTATTATCATTATAGACGAACGAAAATATCAAAGGTGCTAATAATTATTATGACATAATATGGGAGGGATTACTATTAATTATAGTGATATGTAGCAACCATTGAATTTTTAATTTCATTCCTCACAATATTGCAACGACACAAATAGCTCATTTTTGCAATGTTTTTCTATCATATAAATATTTTCTTTGCTCTTTTTATTTTACTATCAGTCATTTGAAATGTCTTTCTATGGGGTAAATCGTCTAGAAAATCCTAAACTTATTGTATGACCGCTAATCAGCTCTAAACATTTTGATAATTTTCATATATAATCCTTTCAGCCAATTTTGTTTGAAAATTGTTGATTTGGCGATCCAATCAACATAGGTGGTTCTACATGGCATCGGCACTGACATGAACAATTTTTGCAATTTTTAAAAAATTTCTAATTTTTTTATTTTTCTCGTTTTTCTTTTTATTTTTTTCGTTTTTCCTATTTTCCTCTTCCTCCTCCGATCATGAAAAATCGTCCACATCAATGATCTATCCACATTGAAAACTCGTTAAATGTTTAGGTCTACATTGGCCAAATTAGAAAGTTAAGGACTAAATTGGTGACCATACAAAATATTTAGGACTTCATTTTTCTATTTATGTCTTTAATCTTTAAAAAATATGTAAAAATGCAACTTTGCTTAAGATCTTTGCATATGTCAAATCTATTACCTAAGAATAAAAAATAAAAAAGACCTCCTACGTGAATTTTATATTGTCTAATCTACGCTATTAATAGACACTTGTGTATGAGTTCGTGTTAGAAAGATACTTACACGGTTTTAGAATATATATAGACACACAAACACAAATTTATAAACATTTGTCCAATTTTAGTATGCTTATAACTTCGATTTGGACATGCTATAGCTAAAAATACAAAAATAATAAGCTTAAGAAGAGTAAAATTAACACTGTAATTTTAATTGGGGCATAGACAGTTACTTTTCAACATTGACCAAGTTTGGTGCGTGATCGATAGAAGCCTCACAATTATACTCATCAAAAGCATTTCTCATCTCTTCCAAAAGAAGCTATTCAATTAAACATTATATTAAGCACTCTCTTAATTAGAAAGTGTGAACCTTATAGAAAACTTCAATCTGAGTTTTCAATGTTCAACGATGCCAATCATCAGTGCTCATGCTTAGTTGTGCCGTGCACTAATTCGGACAATTGAATAGGATAAAACATATCTTATCAATCTATCGGTCTATCTACCTATCTATCTATGTATTATACCAGATAAAAGAGCTTCATGACGTTTATCATACAATAGCTAATCATTCAATTCTATTAGACCGAATTGTCATCTTCCCAAATCTTAATCAAATCAATAAGAAGTCTTGGGTTCAAATCGATTATCTCCATATCTAATCATTTAAGGGTATTGTTCCGCAGTTCAATAAACCCTTTAATGAAAAATTATAATATGTAAGAACAGATGAAGGTTAATTTTTCGCTTTGTGTAGATCCAATTAAAATTGTAATTCCAATTATTTATAACATTATGATAAAAATTGTCAATATGCGGTAATCACACCAATCCGGATAGAATTATCCTTTTGGTCTTTCATAAAAAAAAATTATAAATTTCCAATTGGTTTTTAAATCTTCCGGATTTTTTGGAGATAAAAATCTGTTGAAAGTTTTTTACCAAAAAAAAAAAAAAAAAATCTGTTGAAAGTTCTGATGGATAAGATCATGGGAGTCCTTCACGGTTGAACTATCCCTACGTTGTAGCTTTCCTTGGTCAATCTTCCTCTGTGAACGGACCGAATCCTGGGAATAGAATCGTCAGTCTGTGTCTTCTATTATTTCATCCGCCATCATTGACGTCGAATCTACGGTCTGACTCTTCTATAGTTTCATTGCGATGGCGGGCGGCTTCGGCATCCAAAGCGGCGGCGTCCCCAAGGATTATCCTGGGAAAGTCACCACTTACGTTCTCATCACATGCATCGCCGCTGCCATGGGAGGTTTGATATTCGGGTATGACATCGGTATTTCGGGTAATGCTCTCATCTTATCAGGCTTTTTTCACCTATTTTTGTGTTTGCCTCAAAATCTCAAGTTTTATCATGGCCTCGTGATTTATTCGCTTAGGCGGCGTGACGTCCATGGCTCCGTTCCTAAAAAGGTTCTTCCCTGCCGTGTACCGGAAGGAGGCATTGGACAAGTCAACCAATCAATACTGCAAGTTCGACAGCTTCACGTTGACTATGTTCACGTCGTCGCTCTACTTGGCGGCGCTCGTGGCCTCGTTGGGCGCATCCAAGGTGACAAGGAGCATGGGACGGAGGTGGTCCATGTTGCTAGGCGGCACGATCTTCCTCTGTGGCGCTGTCGTAAATGCTGCCGCACAAGACATCGCTATGCTGATCATTGGCCGGACATTGCTCGGCATTGGAGTCGGCTTCGCCATTCAGGTAAAACTCCTCAATTTCTGTGCTATTTTTGTACCAAGTTCTCGTTATTCATCGTATCAGAAGTCATATATATACATGCGTATGTTTTTTGCCCTTAAATGCTTCATTGTTTTCGCTGACCTAAATTCGGCGTTATTTGAATTTTATAAATTTTAATTGTGAAAAGACGACTAATTACTTGACTCCCTACTTGACCTCTCAAAAGAACATCCCAAAGTCCTGTCTATGATATATTGAGTTCATCTAGCATTCCTATATTTTCCTAATTTGCTTAAATCATCGTTGTGCGTTGTGCCCGGCCGAGTCAAGAGGTTTAGTTTAACCATGTTTCCCATCAGATAAACAAAACAAGCTCAACAGATTAAGATTTGAGCCAAATTTCTCGAAATCTCGGTGCAAAGATTTGATGATAATACCTATATACTTTTAGTTGCATTTACAGGACTTAAATAAACCGTGACTGCATAATTGAAATTATGAGTTATGTGTGATTCTCTCGTTCTATAGCTAATTTTTTCAGTACATGCTAAAAAATGTCTGTACATATTGCTTTGGATTACACACAACTATGCTCTTCAACTTTTCTTGCATCATAAGCAACTTAAATGCTTGACGACACAAAAAGTAGAATTCAGTTACCAATTTCTATCATTCTATATCTCTAATTTGTTGAGGAAGTCCTTGAGACTGCAATGAAATCGATAACTCAACATGGTGCTTGTACTTGAAATTCAGTCCGTGCCACTCTACGTGTCGGAGATGGCGCCATACAAGCGCCGCGGCTCACTCAATGTGCTCTTCCAGCTGTCCATCACGGTGGGCATCCTGTGCGCGAATGTGGTCAACTACTTCACCCAGAAGATGGCCAATGGCGAAGGGTGGCGCGTGAGCCTTGGCGGTGCGGCAGTCCCTGCCCTCATCATTGGCATCTCGGCCTTCTTCCTCCCCAACACCCCCAACTCCATCCTTGAGAAGGGCAACCCCACCAAGGCACGGGAGATGCTCCGCCGCATCCGAGGGGTTTCTGACCATGAGGTGGAGGCCGAGTTCAACGACATCGTGGAGGCCAGCCAGGCGTCCAAGGCCGTGAAGAACCCATGGGGCAACCTCAGCAAGAGGAAGTATCGGCCACACTTGATCATGTCGGTGCTCATCCCAATGTTCCAACAACTTACTGGGATCAACGTGGTCATGTTCTACGCGCCAGTCCTATTCATCACTATCGGGTTCGGGAACAATGCATCGCTCATGTCGGCGCTTATCACTGGCGGTGTCAATGTGGCTGCAACATTCATCTCCGTGTATGGGACTGATAAGTGGGGACGTCGCCCTCTCTTCTTCTGGGGTGGAGGTTTGATGCTCATCTTTCAGGTACAGAAAACATCTTTAAACTCCTTACACTCTTTACTAGATATCTCTAACAATCCACTCCCTATTATCTCATCTAACCATATTTGGATCTTTAATTAAGTGTTAGTAGAACTCTTTAAACCATCGGATGGTGTCTGGTGTTCCATTATGTGTCTAGTCGCCAATGTCCAATCCCTACATTCAGTGAAAAATTTAACCGATTGTGATTGCACAGGTGGCGGTGGCGTCCCTAATCGGCTGGAAGTTTGGCACGACAGGCCAAGCGAACGACCTACCCGGGTGGTATGCCATTGTCGTGGTGATCTGCATCTGCATCTTTGTGTCTGCCTATGCCTTCTCATGGGGGCCGCTGGGGTGGCTGGTGCCAAGCGAGATATTCCCCCTGGAGATCCGGTCGGCTGCTCAGAGCATCGTCGTGTGTGTCAACATGCTCTTCACCTTCTTGGTTGCACAGATCTTCCTAACCATGCTCTGCCACCTGAAATTCGGCCTCTTCATCTTCTTTGCCTTCTTTGTCGCTCTCATGACGGCCTTCATCTACGTCTTCGTGCCAGAGACGAAGAATATCCCGATCGAAGAGATGTCTCAAGTCTGGGAGGGACATTGGTATTGGAAGAAATACGTGGTCATAGATGGACCGTCTTTGCCAGAGAAAGTTTAGGCACTCGATTTTTTGCTAAAGTTTTAGGGAATAATTTGACTACGTTTTTTCTCATTCATGCAATTTCAGTATGTTAGGTTTGATTAGGTTACATGCTTTCCTGGAATCATGATTTGCATGCAGATTTTTTTTTTTTTTTTTTTTTTTGGGTTGGGTCGTTGAATAAGTACGGTTGATATTTTTAATAAACTTAATTCTGATGGGACAAATTCGTGAATATTGATTCTTGTTTTTTATTTTCGCAAATATGTTCCTTGAGTTTGTTGTCAATAATTACTAAAAGGTATAATATTTTGAGCGTGCTAAATTGATATAAATACTTATTTAACCCCTAACATCCAATAAAATTCAGAATTTATGTGAGATGCATATAAAATACGACCTGATTAAGTATACTTGAGGACCACATGAGCGCCGTGCATAGTTGTACCGTTTCAATTGGAAAATTATACTTAAATTGATCGAATTAGCTGAAATTCATTAATCTTTCGTGACTGCTTGAAGATCAAATAGTCGGAGAAAAACAATAGTATGAATTTACATGATTCAATCTGTCAACAAAGATGGTCTCAAATGCCACATTAAGTAAGATCAATAATGTCTATATAACTTATATCGTTCCAATAACCATGGGCGTCAGTGAGGGCAAAAATAAAATAAAATCAAGATTAGTTTTCGAAATTAAAGCAGAATAATTTTTCATATTGACCACAGTAGCCATGGTTAGTTAACTGGTTGCTCCTAATTAATTGAAATATTGCTCTCGGATTACAAATTGTAACAATCTATATTTACATATAAAAATTAATTACTACTTATCAGAGAAAATTTTGAATTGTCTATTTACATATAATAAGTATTTGATTAATTATAGAAATATACAAGACGATTTCCTACAAATGACGATATAAATTTATTTTCCCTGTAGAGATAGATGGTAGATAGCATGAGAATTCTCGGATTATCATCTATCTAGGATCTTGGGGTCCATCACAGTTAGCACTATCTCTACGTTTTGTCTTTCCTCAGTCCCCATCTTTGTTAGGAGTCACCCTTCCTCTTAAACGCTGCACAAGACCGAGAGTAGAATTGATTGTCGAGATTGAAGAAAAATCCCCACGCAAACGTCTACAAATAAAGTAAGTCCTCCATGGAGGTCGAATCTACGTTTTTTTTTTTTTTTTTTTTTTTTTTGGACGAAAGTACCATTCGTATTCATATTAACGATAAGTAGAGTCGGAATTTACAACATCCATAGATAGAATGTCAAGGAGTGCAGGAGGAGGTTGAGAGAACCGGCTCGGGGCCGGTTCGGTGGTGCCATGGGCCTTCGCGGCCCATCCGCGCCCGGTTCGCGATCCCCGAAACAGTGTTGGAAGGTTAGGTTAGCGAAGCTGGATTGCAGTCGGATCGCCTCCTCCACGAGCGGCCGAAGTTCCCACACAGTGAACGACCATGACGCACCGCATCAAGGAGGGGAAGGCAATCGGATTCAACCTCGATCATGGAATGGTGAAGCCCTCGTCGCAACATATGGTGAAGTGTACAGGTGAGTGCATTAGCTTCCGCTTCCAAAGCTTTGAGGTCGCGCGAAACTGCAGGAGAAGCCGTCTAATAGCCGCCCTTGATGGTCTCTGCCGCACACGGGCCATCGTCCCCTCGGTGCCGCCCGGTGTAAATGCGCCATCAACATTATATTTAAGGGTGCCAGGGGCTGGAGGTCGCCACAGGTGTGTGGGCTGTTGAAGGGGAATGCCAGATTTCAGACGAGTAACAGCAGGGGAAGTGAAGGCCCTGGTCTGCTCGACGGCCAGTTGAACAACTCTTGCCGGATCTGGTTGCTGGTCGCGGAAAACAAAGTTATTCCGCATTCGCCAAATTTGCCAGAGAGTGTTGACAGTGAGCTCCAGCCCAGGTAGGTTCTTAGGAGTAGCCGCTCTTGCGCTAATCCATTGATCGAGCCTGTGGATTTGCATTGGGGAGACTGGGATATTTAGTGTCTGATTTTGCCATACAGCATGAGTCCATTCGCAATGAAAGAAGAGGTGCTCGATGGTCTCCGAACACTGCTGTCGACACAAAGGGCACCAAGGATCGGAGACAATGTGTCGGTGAAACAAATTGGCCTTCGTCGCAATGGCGTTTTGACAAAGCGCCCGGGTAAACACTCGATCTTCGGTGTCGTTTGCATTGACCAAATGCGACGCCATAAAAGTTTAGGATGCTGATATGAGGATGATGCTTTGTATGACTGGTGTGAGTTCTTGCTTGCTGAATTAGCTTGTGGTAGCAGCTTTTAACCGTATATTCGCCATCCTTTGTTCCTGTCCAGATGAGGCAATCTACTATGGGAATATGTCTAATCGGTAGATTCAATACCTGGGCTGTAATATCTTCACCTAAGAGAGGGAGGATTTGAGATTGTTTCTAGGTGTGGTGAGTCGGATCAATAAGATCCGCCACCAGCAAGGGATCAGTTTTGTTATTCGGTCCATATAGAGTACCAATAGGTAACCAACGGTCGCCCCGGATTCTGATATCACGGCCGTCACCCACTGACCAGCATAGATGAGGACTAATAGCATTTCTCCCCAATAAGAGGCTCTTCCATCCCCAAGAGGCCCGAGCTACTGGAGTAACAGATAGGAAAGTTTGCCTAGGGAAGTACAGACCTTTAAATAGGTGACTCCATAAGGCTAAGGGCTGTTGCAATAATCGCCAAGCCTGTTTTCCAAGCATAGCTTCATTAAACGCTATTAAATCCCGAAAGCCTAGGCCGCCGTCATCTTTACTCTTTTTCAACAAATCCCATTTTCGCCAATGAATACCTTTCCTGTTTTGATCATTCTGCCACCAGAAGCTGGCAATGCTGCGCTCGAGAGATGTGCAAATTGACAAAGGAATCTTAAAAATAGACATTGCATAATGTGGTAGGGCTTGCACAACCGATTTAAGAAGTACTTCCTTACCGCCTTTGGAGAGTAACTTACCCTTCCAGCCTTCCATCTTAGCATGAACACGCGCTATAATCCAAGAGAACATTTCCCGCTTAGAGCGACCCCAATCAGATGGTAATCCCAGATATTTGCCACACCTTGTCAGTACTGGTACTCTTAGCTCACCCGACATATTACTTTGCAAGGTAGATGGACAGGAATTACTGAAAATAATGCCAGACTTATTTCGATTCACAATCTGACCCGTTGCGAGACAATACTGGTTAAGAATGTTAGCAACGTTCTGACATTCCCGAAGAGTCCCATCTAGAAAGAATATAGCGTCATCGGCAAAAAGAGATGGGACAGGGGTTGGACACCATTGATTGAAACGTATACCTTTTATGTGTCCCATACCGACACCTGATTGAGTAAGGTGGATAAGACATTTGCTACCGAATAAACAAATATGGAGATAAGGGATCACCTTGCCCGAGGCCTCGTGAGGGGGAAAAGTAGGGAAGTGGCTCGCCGTTAAATTTCACGCTCAAGGAAGTAGTAGATACACACTGCATAATCCATCGGACCCAGATGGGATGAAAGCCCAATTTGTTGAGATAGTCGTTTAGGAAATCCCACTCAACCCGATCATACGCTTTTTGCATGTCTATTTTGAGGATTGCATTAAATTTGCGCCGTCTCTTCCTGATTTTCATTTGGTGAAGAACCTCTTGCACTATCAAGATGTTGTCCTGAATCTGCCTCCCACTTACAAAGGCTGACTGTTCCTTAGAAATGAGAGAGTTCAAGCAAGGTTTAAGGCGGTTAGCTAGCACCTTAGAAATGATTTTGTAGGCGAAGTTACACAAGCTGATGGGGCGATATTGCTCTAGCTTTTCCGGATGGGGTACCTTGGGAATCAAAGTAAGGAAAGTCTGATTGATATTGGGAGGCATCTCACTGGTCAGCTGGAAGTTCTTTACTTGGAGGAATAGATCGTTTTTGATAATATCCCAATGTGTCTGGTAGAACAAACCACTTAGACCGTCAGGGCCAGGGGCCTTTGTAGACCCTAATTGGAATGTTGCTTGGCGGACCTCTTCCATCGTAACGGGAGCAATTAGCTGATCATTCATCGCATCACTGACAATCGATGGACATTGGGCAAGGATAGGACTATAATTCCTCGACCCCTGAGTTGTATATAATGTCGAAAAGAAAGCCGTTGTCATACCTTGGAGGGCCCGAGTGTCCCGAATCCATTGTTGGTGCTCATCTTGAATTGTTGTAATGCGATTGCGGGACCTTCTTTGTAGAGTAGATGCATGAAAGAATCGAGTGTTCTTGTCCCCCATTTCAACCATTGTAGTCGGGATCTCATAGCCCAAGTATTTTCTTCCCGTTGCCAAATTCTTGATATGTCCGCTTTGAGATGAGCAGCCTCCTCTCTATTATAATGTAAATGCTGATGGTTAGTCAGAGTTTGTAGCTGGTTTTGTAGAGTGATGACGCTGGACCGTCCATTGGAAAACTTAGCTCGACTCCATTGAGAGAGGGCTGTGCTAACATGCTTCAGCTTAGAAATAAGACTTGGCTGTCTAGGAGAAATAGAATTCCACGCCGAAGAGATGACCTCACTGCATTCGGCATCATCATTCCAATAGGTTTCATAGATAAACAGTTTGTGCTTTCTTTTAATCGGTGCTGAAGTTTGGATGATCAATGGACTATGATCAGAGCCCACCGCCGGTAATGCAAGCACATCTGCCTCAGGGAATAGGATACGCCAGTCCATCGAACATAGTGCCCGGTCCAACCGTTCCTTGACAATCTCATCCCCGTCTCTATTATTCATCCAAGTAAATTTACAGCCCTTACTACCTAGTTCCATCAGTTCACAATCATTCAAGACATAACGAAAAGACAACATACGATAAGAGTCCGCAGGTCGCTTTCCAATTTTCTCCCAAGGATAAAGTACTTCATTATAGTCCCCAACACACAACCACGGATAGCTATTCAGTCTACCTATCATTCGGAGTTCATCCCATACCTCCTGTCTTTGGCGATAGGTATAAGGGGCGTGAATACAGGTTAGGCGAAAGGTACGATCTTCCTGCAGCACCTTGAAAGTCATATCTATCAAAAATTGAGAAGAGCGAAGCACCTGAATAGATACCTGGTCTGTCCACATCAATGATAATCCTCCTGCGAATCCGACCGGGTTAATGATGTATGAATGCCGAAACCGAACGTTGCGTTGAACCCATTGAAGCTTTGATTCTCGGGTTCTTTGTCTCCATTAAAAAGGCGACATCGGGCTTTTGTTCGGCCATTATGGCCTTTAGGCTCTGGACTGTCAGGGGATTGCCCAACCCCTGACAGTTCCAGCTGATAAGCTTCATTTGTAGGGTGGGGGCTGTTTAGGGCCAGCCACCAAGGCCCATGTGCCAGCTTCCGCAGCCGCATATACCGGTGTATCCAGTAGAGTAGCTTCATCCTTGTCAGATAGCAGCAAATGCTTAGGCTCATAGGGGTTATATCGCTTAATCTTTTTTGCCATCCCTTGCTTCGATGTTAGTCGTACATTCTTGCTTTTCTTGGGCGTCATGGCTTCTATCGGTTGAGTTTGAATGCCTTTTAACTGCTCTGCCGAAGGGAGTTGAACTGTTTGAGGGGGTTCCATGCAGCTGAGGTTGCCGATGGTGTGGTAGTTCCCGGTTTTGTGCGGGTTGATGAACGGTAGTGGCTGAAGTCTTCTATAATTTTGTCGAGATTGGCGGGTGGTTCGGCAACGAAAGTGGAAGCATCGCCCAGGATTATCTAGGAAAGTCACGACTTACGCTTTCATCATGGCCGCCATGGGCCGGTTGATATTTGGACACAATATGGGTATCTTGCGTAGTGCTTTTATCTTAGGGTTTATACCAAGAAAAATACCAAACCAATATACATGTTACAAATTTTACCCTAAACTAATTTTTTAACAATAAAAAACCCTAAACTAGTACATTTATGATAGATTTATCCCAAATGACAACAAAAAACCTTAAACTGGTACACTTATAAAAATTTACCCCAAACTAATTTTTTTAACCTCCAAAAATCCCAAACCGGTACATTTGTTACAAATATACCCTCTATTAAATTAGATTAATACCACAATAAAATCATAAAATTGGTACAACCATGACAAACATAGAGTAAAATTTGAAACCAATACACCAATTAACTATAACATATTATCCAACTTAGTAATTTGACAGTTAAATTTAATGGAAACTAACATAGGGTAAATTTGTCACAAGTATACCAGTTTGAGATAAATTTGTCACAAGTATACCAATTTGAGATTTGTTTTGGTAAAAAAATTAGTTCTGGGTAAATTTGGCATAAGTGTACCAGTTTGGAGTTTTCCGTGGTATTAATCCTTTATCTTATTAAGTCTTTTTCTCATTCTATTGTTTGCGTCGAAAACTCAGATTTCTTTTCTGATTGGCACTTAGCCTTTAATCAACCACCTTGATTCAGCAACCGGCCAAAGGAAGAAGGTAGAGGAAAGAGATAGAGATTAAGAACTAAAAGAAAAGAAAAGGAAAAATAAATAAAAATTTGAAAAATATTACAATAATATTAAAAATTGTCTAAGTCGGTGCTGGTAGAGCCACACTAGTACCGGTCATGCCACGTTAGCACTACCTCTCTAAATTTGGTTGAATAGATTAAATTGGCATAAATACAAAAGGTTTAGGATTACATTGGCAAAAAAAAAAAAAAGTTTAACACACATAGATACTTATAAATGTACATAAACCATTAATTAACAAACCTAGAGGAAGATGGGAAAATTGTGTATCATGTTTTTTAGTGGCTTCATAAAAGATATGGGTATCATTAGCTTGTCTCTCCCAACCAGCACAAACATAGATAAATTCCATGTGAAAATTACGTATGGCCAACACATTTTGAATCGTCTCTCCTTTTCGACCTATATAATGAATCTGATCATATGTAGGTACCATCGTTAGGAATTGTGTACTATATATAGCCCTAATGTAATCTTAAAATAAATAACGCAAAAATCAGTTGATTTATATTTAGTTTTTCATTTTTATTGTGCAATCGTAACTTATCTTAAAATAATAATAAAATCATTGATTTTTTTTTTTTTTTTTTTTTTTTTATCTTTAGTGGAACTTTCACATATTGTTGATCGGTTGGTTGGATCAAATATTTTCCCATATCACATACTTTATCTAAAACCAAACTAAAGTGCCTACTTATGGTTTTCCTAGAGTGTTGAAAGTGCTTTTGTGGGAGTAAGTACACTAGAAGTGTCAAAAGTTGTATACGAGGCTTACTTTAGTGCCAAAAGATTTCACCTGCTCACTTAAATGCTAAATCGGAGAAAAAAATATGATGATCACTTAAGTGCCTCTAGCAAGATATTTCAGCATAATTGATTATGTGGCATTTATAATTAAATTTTTAATATGATTTGACACATTTTTTTCAAAAATCCAGTGCACATGGACGTCTAAAATGATGTCGCACAATGATTACCTTTTAAATGAGATTGTCACTGAAGTGATCACTTATTAATAACGACCGACACTAAAGGGATCATTTTTATTAATGATCAATAATTGGCACTCAAATGATCAATATTTACAAGCGTTATATGCTAATTGGGCATGTTGACGAGCCACGTAGGATCGAGAAATTATTAAAATATGGTCACATCGGATTTTTGACAACCTTGATCAAAGTTGATACTTAAATGATAATTTTTTTAAAATTTTGGCACTTAAGTGATCCAAAAAAAGCTTTTGGCACCAAAGTAAGTGTTGTACACAATTTTTGGCACTTCTAGTGTACTTATCTTCACTCTTGTGCAAATATGTTACCTATACCATGTCCCTACATATAAGGAAACATTCCAACTAGTTTCACAACATCAGTATACTCGAATCCTTTAAGACCACATTGTATTATTAAGTCAAGCGTAAATTATTAAGTATAACCCTATGTATTCTAAACATATGATAGCACTTTCTCATATTAGTATATTTGCTCATCAACTCTCTTAACCATGCATAATGTGTATATGATGAGGTCATGGAGAATTGTTTGTAATGGTAATTGAAACTTGAGTGATTTAGAGAAAATTCTAAAATTCATTCTTTTAATGACATTTCTTGAGAACCATCCCTAGCTACCTAGCATAACAAAATATGGAGTCAAAGTAAGAGAAACAATGAATAATCTTGATCATCTATCAAGAGAAACAATGATATCAATCATCATATACATGCAAACTCAATCACATAAAGAGAACCCCAGTTGGAAACATTTTTCACATTAAAATGTTAATAGAAATTGGGTTTATACGTAATGTTAATAAAGATCTCACATAAAAACAAAATAGCATACCAAAGAGTTCAAATAAGATGCTATAACATCCTAGTTATGACTAAACTCTTCCATCTCAAGCTTGAGATACTTGATTCTTAGTGCATCACTATTCAAGTTCATGAAAACTTACCTATTGTCTATCTTTTTCTTAAATTGTTTGATTGCAACAAAGTATGACCTTCTCCAGTATGGCATCAACATGAGTATGAGATGCTTGTAAGGACTAAATCTATCATTTACTCCAGATGTAACAGCGGTAACGCTCTTATTTTTAATAGCAAAATAAGGTCTGTTTATTTGGTTTCCAAGCAATTGTGTTTTCTTTCTTTTCTCGAACTTGCCTCATTGAAATTTGTGCTGCTCTTTTACTGGTCTGAATTTGAGTTGGTTTATCATATTTTCACCAACATGACACTCTAATTATCTTCATTAGAACCTACACCATTGCTGATATCAAGTTGTGTGAATCGCATGTGATTCTTTCGGCAACAACTATATCCCTAAATATTCTATCAATACTAGGAAGCATGTCTTTCGTCTTAAAAACCTTAACCTTAAGACTGGCCTATTATAATAAAGATTGAGCAAATTGTATCATTGAAGAAGAGAATTAAATAGAAAGGTAAAAGAAAAAAAATGATAAAAACTTGAATTTTATACTCTCACCATTCATCACTAGCATCAATGGTTTTCTTCCTTAGATCCCATCTTAATTTTATTTCACTATAAACGGGATAAGTACACTAGAAGTGCCAAAAGTTGTGTATGGCGCTCACTTTAGTGCCAAAAGTTTTCGTCAGCTCACTTAAGTGCTAAATCAAAGGAAAAAAGATCACTTTAGTGTCAACGACGAGAAATTCCAGCCAAACTGATTACATGTCATTTATAATTAAAACTATAATATGACTTGGCAAAATTTTTAAAAAATCCAGTCCATGTGGCATTTCCATGTGACATGCTTGGCATTGAAGTGATTGTTTTTTTAACTACGACTGGCATTGAAGTGATCACTTTAAATAAAATTTGGCATTCAAATGATCACTTTTAATAAAATTTGGCACTTAAATGATCATTATTTATAACTTTTGGACGACGTCGTTTAGGGGTTATATGTTGACTAGGCACGCCAGTGAGCCACGTAGGATTGAGAAATTAATAAAATATAGCCACGTCGAATTTCCGGCAATCTGGACCGGAGTTGACACTTAAATGATTTTTTTTTTTTTTTTTTAAAAAAAGTAGCACTTAAGTGATCCGGAAAAAACTTTTAGCACTAAACTGAGCGTCATACACAACTGTTGGCACTTCTAGTGTACTTACCCCCACTATAAACCAATATCTTCCATCATTTCCATTCTTCCTTAAGATTATCCTACATACTCCTTATTTGAGTTTTATCATACTTTTTGCCCCTTAGCTCCTGGAACTTATTAATTATGACAGTTTATCCATCCCTCTCGTTGGTTGATGGATGATTGCCTTTATCAATTTGTTCAACATACGACTTACAAGATATTTCTATATCTTCACTAATCCAAAATGCAATTCCTTTGTTGAACTTGCCATCTTCTAGTAATATAAACATAAACAAACTTGAGAAGCGCCATCCTAGGTGATCATATGCGGCCCAAGTCTGGCGGCAGGTTGTGTGTGCTAAGGTGTAGTGCAATGCAAAGGATACATGCACAACAATTTATAGGCAAACAACACTTCGTACATAAAAAAATAAACCATACATTCCTACACATCCCTACAAGACAAAGGTAAGCAAACACTTCCCCTTATACCTCCCATTATGTAAAAACATTTAACACATTTAAGGGAAAATTTCAAATAGGGACCCGAAGTGAATCTATTTTCTCAAATAAGGACCCAAAGTGAATTTTGTGTCATATAAGGACCCGAAGTGGACTCATTGTTTCAAATAAGGACCCGAAGTGAATTTTGTGTCAAATAAAGACCCGAAATGATCAAGTTAATCTCTATTGAGAGCCTTAGTTCATCGACAAACATTTTTCGGCGATTAAAATAGGGGCAATTTTGTCAAAATTTTGTGATTGGAAAAAAAAAAGGAAAATTATAAATTAATTAAGTTTAGGTTATTCATTTAGATGTTTACATTTTCTTTTTTCTTCTCCCCCGCTGCTCCTCAACCAAATCACTACCCGGTCATCGTCGCAACTCGATTCTCGTCGCTCCTCGCCTTGCTTGATCGACGGAGAATTTGGGTCTCCATAAACAAACAAATAAGCATATGGTTTTCTTCTTGTTTTTGAATACGTGCCTTAACCGGTGGAGAATTTGGGTCTTCGACTTTGCGGAGGATGGGTACAAGGAATGGGGAGAACTTCGGTCTTTGACTTTGTAGAGGATGGGTACAAGGAATGGGGAGACCATAGAAAACCTAAGGTTTTTTTTTGTTTTTTTTTTTTTTTTTTTTTTTTTAGGATTTATTAATTTTCCCTATATTTTTGTTGGACAAAATTGCCCAAACTCCGATCGATGAAAACGTCACGTGCTTAATAGCCGACGAATATTTGGCTGACCAGCAAGCTCAAGTTCTTATTTGGAATTGATTCAACCACTTCGGGTCCTTATTTGAGACAATTGATCTACTTTAGGTCTTTATCTAACACAAAGTTCATTTCGGGTTCTTATTTGAGAAAATTGATCAACTTCGGTTCCTTATTTGGAATTTTCCCCACATTTAATGTTAGTGGCATACCTAGAATCTTCACCGCCAAGCAAAAATATTTTTGAACAAGATTAATTTTGGCCTAAGTCCTCTAAGGTTTAAAACCAAGTCCCCAGTAGAGTCGCCAAGCTGTTGCGACCTACCTCTCGGGGGGAGGGAACATATTTAGGGGTATTGCCTAAAGGACGGACCTAAGGCCAATGATTATGTGTAATCTTTTTTAAGCCCATACCTCGCGTAACATTGGGGTATTCTAAAGAATTTCACAAAAAGGAATCGTCACTAGCCTATTAGGGTCGACTAGAAACCAATTAAGGTATAAGAGTATACCTTACTTCCTATGCAATCAGAGAATCTAGGGTCGGAGACTTGATTACACTAATTAACCAATTAATGCCCTTTCGATACCTAATCTTGTTCATTTTAAAAGAAATGATTTTTGTCAGGCAGTTTGGATTGATTTTATACCTATCCACTAACATATGAGGTGATCATACGGGTGCACGATCATTAAAATAATAATCACAACTACCAAGATCCTAATTACAATAAAATTGAGCGAGTGCAATTAAACATAATTAAATATGCAAATTAAACACGCGATATAATCAATGTGCAACAAATAAAGACTTAATTAGCAAAACATGACAATTTCCAACCAAACCCTACATTTTTTAATTTTTGAAATTTTTAATTTTTCTTTAAATATTTATATTTTTTTATTTTCATAATATTATTTTAATTTTATAATATTATAATATATTAAAAACAACCTGGGTCGAATCCCCGGGTTGGGTTTGACCCGTTTTGGTGAAAAGGGCTTGGGATCGAGCCAGGGAGGACCGAGCCGAGCCACGCGACCCAAACCAAGAGAAACCAATCGGGCTAGGCCTGATGTGCAGGCCCAATCTGGTCTAATTTTTTTAAAATAAAGGCCACATACAAAAACAACCCAAACCCGGCCCGAATCGTTCAAAAACCCTATCCGTTTCATGACTCGCACCTAACTCGCTTTGAAAACCAAACCCTACCCGATTCTGCCTCTTCTCTCCCCTGCTCCTTCGCAGAGCTGACGAGGGACGGTTGGGGAATGCGGCGACTCAATGGCGGCAGCGGTGTAGTGGGTGGCGGACGACGGCAACAGCAGTAGGAATTGCGACGGCGGCTTGGATGGCATCGGGCAGGAGGGCGGCGGCTCGAATGGCGTCGGGTTGAGGCGGCGAGGCCTCCTCTCTCTCCTGTTGTGTTGCTTCTTCACACGGTGAGTCTACTCCATATCTGGGTTTCGAGGAGACAGCGGTGGTCGCGGTCGGTTGAGTGGCAGCAGCGACAAGAACAGCGACAACGAGCCTTCTCCAACTCCCTCTTCCTCAAGCTCATCTCTCTTTGTGCTTCTCTGCCTCATGTCCCCTAGCCTATCTTCTGCCCCTGTCGCTTTTTGCTTTTTTGCTGCCTTTTTTTTTCTCTTGCAGGTTTGAGTGCGAAGAATGGCTATAAGAGGACGATTAGCCGTGGTGGGCTGGGCTAGTGGGCCGAGCGAGGGAGAAAAAGGCCAAGCTAGGCCTAGTGCGGGGGAAAGAGAGGCAGGCGGTGGGCCGGGCCAAGGTCAAATCCGACCTGACCCGACCCCCAAGCATTTTTATGTTTTTTTGTTGTTTTTCTTTTTTCTTTTTTTTTTTTGTTTAAAAATAGGTGTCAACAGCTATGTTATGATTTAATGTGGTATTGCATGTAATTCCTACATGATTGTTTTATGATTTAATGTATACTGCCTAACCGGTCAAGTTAAATGGCATCTTAGAAAGACGCATTCATCCCAAAGTGGACTAAGCCTTTAACCAACTTATATATAAGTTTGTTGGTAGAAGAAGTTAAAAAGGGAAATCATACATCTTCTACTTACAACAAAGTGGAGTGCAATAACATACGGGCCGAATTCAATAAACAAACAAGACTCTAATATAACCAAGGACAATTGAGAAACAAGGCAAACAAACTAGGTAGCTTTACGAAACTTCTTTCATAGTCCGGATTTTTTGGCTAGGATAACATCAACAAAATAGTTGTTGTCGATAATCCAAGTATATGAGAACCCCACATCAATGTATCATTTAACTTTTGGTTATTTTGATATCATTGTATATGTAAGTTTTAGTATGTTTGATTATGTTGCTAGATATGCTATCATTGTGAAAATTGCAAGATAATCATGAGTGAGAAAAATTCAAGAGAGATGGATTGCTCGGTACTCTCAAGCTATGTATTGTTTTTGGCGATACGTATGCTATTGGGAAGCATGCAATAGGAAATGTAGAAGATCTGACTCTATCGGATAAAATATGTCAATGTTGGTGATGATACAGATGGTTATCTAGTGGACTTCGATGAACACCGCATTGATGAAGAAATATTCACAACTGACAATACAACGACTCCAATTCATGACAAGATGACAAGCACAAGTTAGATAGGACTCTAAATACAAAGGGGAGAAAAAGACTAACTTGTATGATGTTGCTAACACCTACAAAGCCTTACAAAAGATGATCAAATCTAAAACAAGTCAATCTGTTAGTGGCTCTGCCACCTCACAAGTCACATCACCACATGTAGACCCATTCTCTATTTCCACTGTGATTGATATCCTAGTTGCATGCCTAAGTTGGAGTAGGATCTTTACAACAAAGTAGTAAAATGAATATACATTAGTGCTACATAGAGAGAGGCTTTCATCATAGTCTCAACTGAAAGGAGAAATGGATTTCTCCAATGTCTTTAGTAGATTGGGAAATGTACCGTGGATTGCGTGAGACTTTTATATTTGGTTTCATTACTTTATGACTTATGTTATTGACTCTTATATTCGTTCTCATATGGTGGCATCTGTAACATCCTCAATTTCGACCTTGCTTTTGGTCCCAATTAGAAGGCTAAGCTAGATAGGTCAATCTTCTTAAAGAACAAGAGCCGAATGCATTAAATGGGGTGATGAGTATGGAGGCTTAGGTGTCTTAAGTAATTAATGAAAGAAGATGACTCATAAACCTAGGTGTATAGTCATTATGACAAGCCACTAATGAATAGGGTGAATCACATGTCCATGTGTCCTTATTAGATTAGGGTCATCAGCCATGTAATTCATGAAGGATGGTCTTGGAAGACCATTAGGGGTGCCACTTCTCCTCCATAGACTTATCACTGTGAGTTTCATAGGTTTTGACATTCTCGTTTTTCGAAACTACTTGACCTTTCCTGATTTTCAATTTTATAGAGCTCTCTGTGCTTCGAATTTGGAGAAACTTCCTTTATGAAAGTTGTTCATAACATCTTATTCTATAACATAATTAATTTTCATATTTTTTTTAGGCCAAATGATTCGGAAGAAGGCCCAATAATTGACTATCAGGAATCTGCTCAGTGTAGTAAAACAGTGACCAAGTTGCTTTCTCGAACTCTTATAAAATCTTCCTTTTCGAATTTGGATATGCTTCCTTCACAAAAAAATTAAATAACATGCATATCTACAACATATTAAAATTTCAAAGAGTTTTGTAAAGATTTGGATTTCGAAATAAGTTTCTCTCTTTGACCGTTGAATCTGCTCGACGGACGAATTTTTGGGTTGTGTTCATTGAATTGCCGCTCGTTGCACAGCACGAATTTCACTAAGTTTTCTTCACAAAAAATGTTTGTTGAGGTCTTCTCTACAACATATCAAGATTTTATAATTTTTCAATCCTGTTTGATAAGATAGAGGCATTTCCTCTAATACCACACATGCCACCCCATCTCTTTTTCCTCACTTGCTCTCTCTCTCTCTCTCTCTCTCTCTCTCACGCCTTCTCATTGTCGCCCTCTCTCCCTCTCTCGGCCTTGCTCACCTATTGCCTCATCGGACGGTCCTCTATTGGTAAAACTACCTATAGTTCATCGAGGTTCATCGAAGGTGAGTAGAATCTCTAACTCTTGGCTAGAGCGATAGTCTACGTCGTCGAATTTAGTGGTGTGTTCACTCGTGTAAGCTGCGTATATGTTGTAATGTTCTTTTATACGATTTGCTCATGTTCGCATGATTGAATACATTCACACCATCGGGCTTTGTATGCATTGGTTAAGATGAAAGATGAAAAACCGGCTTGTGTGATGCACGTTATGATCCACTTAAAGAGGAAAAAGTGTCTGTCGTCACATAGCGTTGACGGCGATGCCTCGTTTATTGAACGGGATGCCCTGGTTGAGCCAGGATGCTTGGGTTTGAGCCCGGATGCCTCAAGTAAGCTAGCCCCGTGATGCCCTGGTTGAGCCAAGATGCCTAGGTTGAGCCCGGATGCCTTGGTAAGCTAGCGCTAGGATACCTTAGTTGAGCCAGGATGCCCTGGTTGAGCCAGGATGCCTAGCTTAAAGCTGGATGCCTCGATTGAGCCGGGAGGGCCTAGTTGAGCCAAAGACGACGATAAATGAATTTGCATGAGTGCCAGTTTATGCATAAGCATGATATGTTGATATTTTCATTGACAAGTAAAAGGTAAGCATGTATTGAAATATACAATAATTGACATTTGCATGTAGTCGAGGTGTAGCAATAAGTTTGCTAATGATCTGCCATCGATATTGCATTGCGAGTGTTGCACCTACTAGATTTTGATGATGAGATGTCTTCCTAGTAAAGAATTAGGGGTTTTACTTACCGAGTTCATGACTCACCCGGTTGTTTTTCAGATTGTAGGTATGGAGGGGTTGCAATCTCGATAAAGGAGCTAAGATTTACCCCGGCCTTTTTTAGCATAGAGTATGTAATAATTGTAAATATAACGGCCCATGACAAAAGGGCTTGTAAATATAACTGATGTAATTTTGTGTTTGCAAGTGGTTGTTTTCATGGTTGCTTGTTATTGTCTAAGTGTTATATGTACGCTTCTGCATATGCTTAATGAAAAGATAAAAAGAAACAGGACGGCAACACCGACGCACTTGGGACGTCGTGAAAATAACCCTTGCTGCTTGAGACCCTGGAGATGGAGTCAAGGTTGTGACAGCATCAGTACGTTAAATTACTTTGGATTTTTATATTTGATTTGCTTTCACTCTACAATTTATATTATTGGTTGTTATCGGTTTTTTTTTTTAAATAGCTATATTGATGTTCTTATATTTGTGTGATGGTATAGATACTATGGAAAGGGAATCAAGTAGTGTGTCTAATGGATAGATGACACCACTTGAACAACACTTAGATGAGTTTGATATTGACATAATGATAGTATGGTTATGCAAAATTACGATGGATAGGTCTCTGCATACAAGAGAATCTATTCGGGACAGTAAATTGTCAAGAGCCAAATGGGTAAGGGATATTGTTTATAAATATTCAAATAGAATATATGAAGCATTCAAAATGGAGAGACATGTTTTTCTCAACCAACGTGATTTAATAAGGGCAAGAGGTTAATTGAAAAATAGTTGATATGTTAAGATAGATGAACAAGTTGGGATCTTCTTATCTTTGGTTGGTCATAAGAACTCCATTAGAGATTTATGTAACAGATTCCAACGTTTGAGAGAAACAATTAGCAAGTATTTCGTTATAGTATTGAAAGTAGTTCTTAAATTGTTAAAAGAGGTTATCAAGTCAATTCCTTTGATATTGTTCCAAATGAAATTCTTATGGATCCTAACCATAAACACTACTTCACGGTATTATTTTCATATAAATTTTATATCATCAAATACATGTAGTTGATAATCTTCTATAACAATAAACTTTCAAAAATCACAAGGTTGTATAGGTGATATTGATGGCACCCATATTAATGCTTCTATGTCTATGTCAAAGCATATTCCATTTAGAGGCAAGAAAGAGATTGCCGCCCAGAATATGTTGTGTGTTTGATCATTTGATATGAAATTTACTTTTTTGTAGCTAGGTGAGAAGAATTTGCTAACGATTGTCGAGTGCCCTTAGCAACACTCAAGACTCCTCAACTACAATTTCCTCGACCATCACCTAGTATTTGTTTTGTCTATAAAGGATAATTTTATTTATGATTGTGTTGCAATTGCATATTATAGGCAAATATTGTGTAGTAGATTTTGGTTATGCAGTACTTCTAGGATTTTTAACTCCATTTAAAGGTGGACAATTTCATTTAAATAATTATAAGGGTAAAGTGAGACAACTCAAGACAGTTAGAGAATTGTTCAACCATAGGCACTCTTTACTAAAGAACGTAATTAAGAGGTCATTTGGGATATTAAAAAATCGCTTTTTCATTTCGAGGCATATGCCTCCATTTACAATTTGAAAGCAAATACTTATTGTAATTAAATGTTGTGCTCTTCATAACTACATTTGTAATCAAGACCGGATGATTAAAAACTTTTCTTTATATAGAGATCTAGAGTATCCATTTGGACCTAGACAAGGGAGGTTGCAAATGATAAATTGCATGAGGAAACAATTGAGATAAACACACTTGGGAAAAATATTGCAAATAAAATTGTAAGGCATCACAATATGCTTGAGATTCTATGACTTTTTATTTTTTACTTTTGTAATATTATAAGTACTTGGAAACATTTATATTGATCCCATTAAGGGCATCTAATTCTGTATCATTATATATTTTGATTCTATTTCTTAGATCATGCCACTCTCTAATAATTAGCCAATGATGGCATTTTTTTAAAAAATTTAAAAAGCTTGAGTTTATGATTCCAATTCCACCTTCCTCTTTCAAGAACTTTATATAATCAACTGTAACTAACATTTTATAAATTAAATGAAGATATTGTGAATAATATTTTTTGGGAATAATATTTTTTAGTTTTACCAAACGTGTTTCTTCTTTTTTTCTTTATGGGAATAGAATTTGCATGCAATTAACAAATGTGTTTTTTTGCCCATAAACTGCTTCCAGAAACAAAAATAGAAAAAAAAAATTGAACTGAAACTATTTTCGAAAACATAAACGCTACCATACACATCCTTAATGACCACCATATGTCGTTTTGTATCTCACTTTTTCTCTCCCTTACCGAAGTATTTGCATTGTCTCTCTTTTCATTTATTACACTTTCTCTTCTAGTCTCTACTCTCTCTCTCTCTTTCTCATGCAAATTCGAACCACAATCACCATTTGTTGTTGCAATCCTTTGTCCCTCCCTAATCCCTCCACCTAAACATCTTCAATTTTCATTGTTTGATCATCAATCAGAGTCATTATCTCTATTTCTCCCTCACTTGCTCGTATGCTCACCTGCATGGACTCCTTAAGAGCCCCGCCATTCGTTAATGAAAGAAAGACCTACAACATAGATCTCGAATTGATTTGCAAAATGATCCTCATTTGTTAATAAGATCACTGTTGCTTATACTTGGTAAAAGCTTCTGTTTTCTTACACTTGAGGAAGTATGTTTGACTTGCGAGACATAGGGGAGAGAGGGGGTGAGATGTGTCGCGAGAATTTTGATAAACCAAACAAAAAAAGAGGGAGGGGGGAGAGGGCACAGAAGAGTACAATCAATGAAGAGAGAGCACAAATGCTTTAGTAAAGGGCAAGAAAAAGGAGACCCAAAATCACACGTGATTGTGGCGCCACGTGTCGTTCATTGAATGGGCCAGGAGGGGTTGGCCTATGCAATATTTTCTCAGGGTTAGCAGGTGCGAAAGAGGCCACCAAAGAGAGAGACAAAGAGAGAACAACGATTATTTTGTGTAATTAAGTCATTTATTTTTTAAAATTTGTGCAATTTATCATCTAGATTTCATTTCAAGCAATCAATTGTTTTGTTTTTACAGTATAATTCATTTGATCAAATTTGATTTTTCTTTTTCTTTTTTTGTCATTTCTCTAATTGATAGCTATATTAGCATTGTTTGCCCCTTTTTTGCCACATTAACAATGTAGTGTAACTGATTAATTAGACATTGTGATGAAATTGGTTAATCAAATTCAATTGTACAAATAGAAAAATCTGAAGACTTAGATTGCACAACACAACATTTAAAAAACTTTAAATTGTAAAAATAAAAATCAAGTTAGAAAAGAATTATTCACTCCCATTTTTTGGATATTCATATTTTCCCGGTTGAACCGGAGACCAGTCGGATGCGAAATCACTTCTGACCCCAAGCACTATTTTAATGGTTCCAACTCTCAACTAGCCACGCACACGCAACCCAATTGTCATGGAGCAGCAGCCTCCCGCCGCCGCCGCCGTCACCGGCACGGCTCCCCCGCCGCCGACTTCGGCGGAGAGCCTACCCCCACCGCAGCCGCAGCCGCAGCCGCAGCCGCAGCCTTCCTCCAATTCGCTCCCACCTCCGGCGCCCGCGGCGACTTCCTCTGCTTCCACCGAATCAATTCCCGCGTCCCAAAACCCTAATCCAACCCCCAAACCCTCGATTCCACCGGCTCCGCCACTCCAACAGTCCGCACCGGCGCCGGCGCTGGCGCCGTCTTCACAGCCGCAAGCCTCTCAGCCTCTTCCGAGCTCCGCACAGCCCAAGCCTCCCGTTTTAACAAGGCCTTGGCAGCAACCTCCGTCCAGCCTGACGCATTTCTCCTCCTCTTCTTCACCGGCAGCACCGACACCTGCAGTGCCTCCTCAGCGAGGAGGTATTGCCATCGGTGTGCCGGCGCACCACACGAGCCCTCCTCCGCAGGCGGCTCCGTTCTCGTCTCCGTTAGGGCAACATTTTGGTGGCTTGGGACGAGGTTCGGTTAATGTGCCCGATTCAATCCCTAATGCCAGCGCTTCTCAGGTGTGTTTCTGAGTAATTTGCTGTCATGTGTACTCCTTTGTTAATTAAAAAAAAAAAAGAGTGGTGAAGTTTCGGGGTGTTTGCCGTGAACTGAATCGTTGTTGTTGATTTTCGGTGATTTCACGCATGTTTGGAATAAACCAGGTGCGTCCGGTCACGCCCACGGGGATGGGATCAATCGGTTCGGGCTCCCAGATGAGGCCGAGCGGCATTCACCAGCAGAGACCACTGCAGTCATCTGTTAGACCTCCACCTTCCCCAGCTAATCAGCCCCCACCTTCTTCTCAAGTCTGTGCTCAGTGGTGACTCAGAATAACCTTGCCGCATCTTTGCTTTGCTTCGTGTGTCGTTTGTTGATGCATTGACATGTATGGAGAGTTAGTTTCTTTGATATGCTTATGAGGCGTGAAATCTGTATTGCTCTCTTCTTAGTTTGTCAGGAGTCAAGTTTAATAATACCAGAATTATATTTGAAATTCAACCAGAGGCGGAGAGGAGCAGTCGTGGGTACTCGGGTCAGAGTTTGGCAACGGTAGTTTGCAGTTCTAGTGCAGTCATTTGATCTAGCGGTTATAGTTGGCACATCGTGATTTTGATTTGATGGTCACAAACATTTGAATGCCCTGTGGTACCCTTTTTTTCTCATTGGAGTTGGTTTTGTAAAAACTTTTAAGTTGCTTGCCAAGAGCAATCCACCTTGTTTCAGGGCACCTGGCTTAGTCAGTGGATAATGTCATTGCCCCGTGTTCATTAAGAACTTAAGGTAGCAACATTTTTTCTTGATGGAATTTGCCTATGTTCTTAGATAGACAAATGCCCCACATGAATACAATACTCCCTAGCGCGGCTTGTGTTTACTAAAGCTTATGGGGGGTGTCCGTATTTGGAGGAGTAGGTGAACATACTTGTGAAGGGAATGATCTTTACATGAAAATGAAAGACTCTGGAGTAATTAATGAACAAAATATTGCAGAATTTAAAGTGGTTCTAGTCTACGGTTAGATGAATGAACCCTCAAAGCTCGTATGAGAGTTGGTTTGACTGCCTTAACTATGATGGAATATTTCCAAGATGTTAATGAGCAAGACGTACTGACGTACCTTTATTTATTGACAATATCTTTCGTAATCCCCCACATGAATACAATACTCCCTAACACGACTTTAGTAACACCCAGTAGAGAGTCCCAAGTCCAGGCATCTATCCCAAAACATTTAGCCAGTTTCCCTTTTTGTGTTTGCTGTGAAGCCAATAAAGATGGCAGGCTGTGGCCACTCTTACTGAAGTGGACTAACCATTGTGTCCGTGTAATTGTCCTTTATGCCTATTCTATGCCAATACTGACCATTGATGTGTATCTCTCCACTTAAGTTGTCACTGGCCAATAGATATTATCACTAAGTAGTTTTAGTGTCAAATTGTAAATCGTCTGTTGTTCATATATTAATGTGCAATACAAGGTTAGCATTGATCTAGGCTTTCACCTGTAATGATAATGTATTAAACCTTGCTATGTTCTTGCTGAGTTGAAAATGTTGATGTGTTACTTACATAATACCACCTGTTAGTTGCATGATTCTTGTTTATCTACATTCTATTCTTAGTTCCATTGCCTGTTATATTGTGCTAGCTTCCTTCCGCACAACTTTATCATTTTATATTCTGTCTAACCAATAGGCTCTGTCCAACTTTGGTTTGTTAACTTGAGCATAATTGGTTTCTACTACACTTCGCGATGGTTATGTTTTCAAGTTTAGGTAGCATCTTCTTGAGTTCTTTAATTTATGTTTTTCTTCTTATCTGTCCAGAGTGTACAGGGACATGGCCTATTGAGAAGCTCAGCAGTTGGCTCTCCAATTTCGCATTCATCAAGTACATCACAAGGCATGCAGTCACCCAATCAACCATGGTTGTCATCTCCTTCTCAAGGAAAACCTCCTTTACCATCCCCTTCTTATAGACCACAGATGAACCCCCAGTCCTTGCAGCAACGAACACTTATGTCTCAGCAACACCATCCACCCTTATCTACGGCTTCACAGCAACAGTACACGACACCTGGCCCATCCCAACCTACGCAATCAAATCAGTCGCAGGAGCAACATGGCCAGCAATTTCCACCATCAAGGGCTCCCCAATCTTTACCACATCAACAGATTTCAAGAATTCAAGGTTCAGGTGCACAAAAACCATCCTCTCTCACAACAATGCAAGCACAACCTATCACTGCACCCATGAATGGGAAAATAGCTGGTTCGGGAAGTGATGAATCTTGCAACAGGATTCTTAGTAAAAGAAGCATCCATGAACTAGTAAACCAGGTAAAGTTCATTTCTTTTATTATGTAATCCTTGATCCACCTTTAGTATTACTTAGGACCTTTGAAAGTGCTTGCAAACCATTTTGAGTTCTTAGTGGCTCTGATGTATGAACTGGAAATTCTGTAGAGCTGTAGGAACCTGAAGGTGACTGAGAAGATAATGTAGAAAATAAGGCATTGGCACATGGGCTTTAACTTTAAAGTGGACGTGATTCTACAATGTTAGAACTTTTTGCTGCATTATAATTCTTCTTGAACCTCCTGTATGGTATGCTGTATTAGGAAGACATACTGTTACTTAGACACCATTAATTCTTGCCTTATCTTGGAATATATTTTAGTACCTTGTGGTAGCTTAAACCATTTCCTCTTTTGAATTTGATTTTAAAGTTTCAGTTATGCTTTCGTTAAGTATTAACAGTTGTTCAATTTTAAAGATTGATCCATCAGAGAAGTTGGATCCTGAAGTGGAGGATATTCTTGTGGATATTGCAGAAGAATTTGTTGACTCCGTAAGTAATTGAATCCCTCATGTCTTCTTCTTACTCGCCTGTTTCAAGCCATTATTTGTCAATCTGTCATAGGCTTGTGTTTCTGAGAGAACAATTATGTGTGCTGCAAGGATATCTATTTAGTGAAAAGCATACATGAGATGAGGGGACAATGTAAGGAATGATTAGATTTTCTCATTCTAGACACAGTCTATCAGATGGCACATGGATCACTCCATGTCTCTGGGGCCTTTAATTATCTGGTATTTCTCCGATTGCGGGCCTGCTGATGGAAACCTAAATAATATTTTTGGACCAGTTATTTGAAGTTTGGAGCAGATTTTTTTGTCTTCCATGTCCTCTCTCGCAGAAGCCAGTTCTGAGATGTTATTCTTCACATTCATTTATCCACATGATTTTTTTTTTCTTTTTTTCCTGATTTTCTACATTGGCATGATAAATATTTAGCATGGATAAGGATGCTCAAGTGGTAATTACTCTTCTTTAGATTTTCCATAACTCTATTTTTATTGTAGTTATAATTGTTTAATAGATGTGCATCTCTTCTTTTGAGCAGATCACTGCCTTTGGCTGCTCTTTAGCCAAGCATCGCAAATCTACCTCATTGGAAGCTAAAGACATACTACTACATCTTGGTCTGTTTGGATGGAAAAGTTTCTGCAAGTTACTTTTGAGAATTTTCAATTGTAACTGGATAATTTTCTAATTTTTCTATTCCTTCCTACAGAAAGGAATTGGAATATAGCACTCCCTGGTTTCAGCGCAGATGAGGTCAAGAGCTACCGGAAACCGGTAATGCTCTGATCATATATTTTACCATGTTTATGAGCAGTATGAAATGATCAGCTTTCATTTTTTCGGTGCCATGCGTATGGGAAACTTTGGTCTGATATTTTCCTGATTGTCTATCTATTTTGCTAATTTTCAGGTGACAAATGATGTACATAAGGAGCGGCTTGCAGTGGTAAGTTTTGGTCCTGAGATTTCATTCCTTCAATATCATAATCCTGTATACTTGTTATAAATTGATAGTATGTAAAGCTGTTACTATGAAACTGTTGATTCTTAGCTTGATCAACTTATGGAAAAATTTCAGGCCTGTTCAATCTGTTGACTAAATCTTCATTTGGCAAAATTGTTTGCCTAGACATAATGTGTTGAACCTGCATAAACGCAGTTGGCGACATGTGATGTGCACAATCTTTTAAATCTGACATTTCCTATTCATATCATGATATGAGGACAAAAATACTAGCTTTTTCATCTTTAATTGGGCTAATTTAAAAAAAAAAAAAAAGCACCAACTTCATGTCAAATGACAATTTCGTACCGAACTTGTTTTTTCCTCATAAAAAATCATCAACTTTCATTTAAATCCCAAATCTGGCCTTGTTGACTTGGAATCATTAATTGTCCAACGTGTGACTGTTACACCTTAGCAATTAATCCACATCACTTGCTAGCTGGATTTAAAGCACCAGTCATTGTCTTCTTCTTTGAGCCACAACTTGAAGAATAACGGTGAATCTGTTCATAGTCTCCTTCACATCACTGGCATGTTGAAAAGATTTCCAAATTGAATCTTTCCAGCCAGCCTTTGGTCGTGTCATTGTAATTTGAAGTTGTGGACCACCACCCGTTGAGAGACGCATGGTTGAAATCCGCTGAGCTCTCAACCAGAATCCTTTTTCTGAAACAAGCCCCAGTCCTCCCCATGAAACTTTGAAGACTACGTGGAATGGACATTAATCAATTGATCTCACTTAATATATTGGGCTTTAGTGATGGACACTAATAAATTGATTTTGCTGGCAAGTACAGTGGAGTTTCTAAATTTGTGCCCTGTCAAAGTGCTTGTAACGGGGGCTAGATTTAGGACTTGAGTAAAAGTTAGTGATTTTTATTGAGACAAAAAAAAAGTTCGGGCCAGTTGTCTTTCAAGGTAAAGTTGGTGCTTTTCTTTGGAATTAGCCCTCTTTAATTACTCATAGTACAAGATACTCATGGTTGTCTCATGTTTGGGGAACAAAAAAGGAGGAAAATACCTCAAATTTTGGAAGGTGATCTGTCTTGCGAGAACTTTTGGGAAAGCTAACATGTTCCATTCTATTGTATTAAAGGTTATTTCATATGTCCCCATATGGTTAATGCTGACAATTTACAATTAAAAATGCCATATTCGACGTACATTGGTTCTTTTTTATTTCTTTTTATTTTTTATTTTTTTATTTGGTAATTGTTGAAAGATTATTTTGCAATTAGTACCTGTAAAAAAGCTTTTTCGATTGGATAATATTTTGTATTCTGGTTTGTGATCTATGACGTATTCAGATACTTGGCCAAGCTGTCTGTCTGGTTTGAATAATGGAAATTTACAAGCACATAGTTAGGACCTTTATGCTTAAGTCTCAAACCTTGTTTTGAATATTATTGAATTAAGCACTTTCTCCTAGATACTTGTAATTACATGTCCCTCTTATCCACGTCAATTATCTGATTGCCATTCATAGTCACTAAAATAATAGCTCTTTCTACATGAATTATCCTGTTTAATCATTTGCTATGACATTTTGTTGAATTCCTTTCCCTTTGTAAATGCATGCTTGCAGATAAAGAGGTCAGTTGCAGTAAGTGAAGTGGTTAATGCAAGGAATGCTCCAGGGCAAGTGGCTAGTAGTGCCAAGGGCACTCTGGCGAAGGCAGCTGCCAACGTTTTGGGTTCCCCAAACTTGAAGAGCTAAAAGTACTCGAGCTTGATGAGGTGTTTACCAGCAATGCTGGTAGCCTGGTGTTCAGACATCTATTTGGTTGATTAGGTATGTCAGGCATTAAATAGATGAGTACATCTTTTTTTTATTTTTTCTTTTTTGTACTTATGCTGATAGGTCTGGGCAAATACGTGAAAGTGCTAGATTAAACTGCCACATCATTTTACTGCCGCACACATGCAAAGCTGTTTGTGATGCCATGATGCAAAGGAACATTTTGGTAGATTTTGGTTGTCTTGCTGATGCGAAGGGCTATGCTTGGGTGCTTCTGGGGTGTTCTAGGAATTCTAAGGGAGTGAAGAGGGTGGAGTGGGTGGGGGAAGACGTCCTGGATTATTTGGTATTAGCTATTGTGCCCTCCAGGATGGAATGCAGTATGATTCTCTGTACAACAAATGGGCTAGTGTGCATCTGATGTTAGTGTCATTCGGCCTATGAATGGCTGGATCCAAGGACAATATTTGTCTCCCCAGTTCGTCTGGGTGTCTGAACTGGCAGATGGCATTGGAACGGCAGCTTTTGAGATTAGGATGTTAAATATAATCCCGTCAGCTTTGCTCATTAAATGCTGTAGTTTTCTATATGTTTATTTTCTCATTCTAGGGTTAAGTGTCATATCTATTATGATTGCTCTTCCTTTCAAATGCGTAGTTTATTTCTTCTTTTCTTTTCCTTTCTGCTTCAGCATATGGTGGTGAACTAACCATCGCTTGCTAATCGATTTGTGATAGGTAAGAAAAAAGGTGATCAAATTCGAGATGAGGTCGAACAAGAAGGTTGCATCTCGATGGGAGCTCTCTCTCCATTTAGAAGCCACGTAGCAAAGGAGCCCCCGAAAAGGCTGGTCTGACCTCTGAGTGATTCGAGCTGCTTGTGGACCACAGAGGAGGCATGACAAAGACACTTGACCTCCTAGCTGAATGTAGTTTTCGACAAGATACTCTCCTGCAAAGACTTGAGCAGTCCCATAATTCAAATTGGGCTAGAAAGCTATTTTTAACAGAGGGAAGAGAGGCCAAGGAAGGTTTGAGCTAAATTTTGTCATCTGTAATTAGTTCTTGAGCGCTTCAGATTGAGAGGAAGGAAAACAACAGACAGGAAGGTTATGTGTAACAACGATTCGTTTGGTCTTTCATTAATGATTACAGCGGACTATCAATTCTATACACGTGCATTATTTTGTTTCATATTTTTATTTTTTGTCTCTATCTCGGTGATGGTAGTAGGGAAAAAACTATTCTGGAGTTGTGCCTATTGTTGTAGGTTCCTCTTGACCATTGATTATTTGGCTTCACATGTGAGATTCATGTGATTGATCTACATGATTAATGATTGCGATGGATTAGGTTCATGTAAGTCTTGTCGAATGGTGGGGAGAGCTATGATTGAAATTTGCCGTGGCCTGTTAAAGCTGACCGATAGCATGCACGAAAGAGATCTCTCTCTTCACTTGCAAGCTCACTTGAAATTAGATTTCATTGCCAATGACTATGCTAGAGGAGTAGGCGGTAATCGTCTTATTTTTGCAGATAAGCAGCTCAGATTTGCTGAAAACGTCCACCTGTCCTAAGTGGATTTCACTTGGGGCCAGAGTTGGAGAATAACTTACAAAATTGAAGATTAAAGTGTACTATATGGCTCTAATCCTTTACAATAGACAAAAGCAGCGGTTGGATGCTCGACGTCGAGTTTATTTATATGGTCAGTGGTTGTAGGAATAAGCTTCTCAACGGGTTGAACTTGAACTTGCACCCGACATTGCAGACTTTGATATCAATTCTGATGTATATTCAAGAAAAATTGAGAATGGTGGCAAGTCGTATACCTTTCTGATGTGGCAATGTGGCCAAGAGATGTCATCATCCACGGACATTCTGTGACGTTTCTTCAGTTTTCCTCCTTCTCCCTTTTTCTTAGGACAGATGGAGAAACCTTGAGTTTTCGCAATGAAATGATTAGAATTCCGAGTTTTACATATGATAAAGTGAATTACGCATTTGAAAGCTTTCCATCAATCATGTGATTTGTTACTATCAGTAATCTCAAAAAAGACAATAGCGTAAATCTATGTATCTCTTATCTATGGCCATATATACAATAGCATTACTATAAACGACACTGACACCATAACAAACATTGTATGCTCTAACTAAAAAGACCATCTTGCTATTTGAAAATTAAGCTCATACCATTAATTGGGCTGTTGGCTCGAGTCATAGAAGTAACAATCAAGCCTACTTGCCCCTTTTTGCTTAGTCAAATTAAGGTTCAACGCCTCAAAAAATACGCAAAGACCAAGTCGAAGGGTTCAGAAGTGTTACCATCCACTAAAGTCTGAGGGGAATTGACGAAGTCGACCTTTGAGAATATGACTTTTGCTGTTCCAAGAATCACAGGTGCGACATGCATTTTCATTTTGGTATTGACATGATCATTTGACTGATTACTGCATATTTTCTTTTCGTGATGGTTTGCGCAAGGTATACATCATTTTCGAGCAACTACCGTCAAGTCGAATAATACAAAAGAGGCTTCATAAATTCAAAGAGGAATGAGTCTAACCTGATCCCAGAATTGTTATATCATGCGTGCTCAAGTTTGTTTGACCCCGTCCACACGCGAGTACTCTCGGGGACCAAAATCACTATGACATTCCTTCATTAGATTGAGTAACATTATTTTTAGTAGATTCACTATGACATTTTTTTACCAATTTCACCGTGACTACTTGGCAAGGATGCAGTCAGACCGTCGTTCAAGTGAGAACTTACTGCATGAATGTGGTGGATAACCTAAACTGAAATTGGCTAATTGAAAACGGACAGATCTTGTGCGGATCTCACACGGGTCTCATACTAAAGTCTTGGATTTGGTTTAGGGTACTTTTGTTTTACGCAAAATAAATTATTTGGAAAATATTTTTCTAAAAATGACCTATTATATCGCTTGAAATAATTAGTCAATAAAAAAATATTTTTATCATGTCTAAACATTTTTGTGAATAATGAAAAAAAAATTATTATTTTTGTAAAAAATACAAGTTAACTTTTTATAAAATATTTTTCAAATTATTTATTTTTTGCAAAACAAATGCATATTTAGTGTATGCATTAGATTCATATCATATGCTTGCGAGCTATGCTATCTGTACTAAGGGCTGTCACTCAAATTTAATTACTGAAAGGTGCGACACTTTCACATTGGATGTTTAGCAAGCCAATCATTCATAGGCGGGTCACACTTGTTTTATAAATTTATCAATAAATCTTGCCATATGATTTAGTAAAAAGATAAACATTAGATGAATATGAATAGGCCGTGTAACTTTTTCCTACACAACCCACACTATACTCACTCAAGTCCACGCGTATCATTTAAAATGGCCCACAGGATACAGAGTGTGGTCCTCGAATTTATGCTTATTTGGTTTTTCCACTGATAGAGACCAAAATAAAAGTCGTGATGCTAGGAGTACCTACTACGCTGAAAGAACCGTTCCAACTCCCTCTCCAACAACACCAAAAAGAAAAGAACATCGTACCTTATTTATAGTAAAGATAAATGAGCAGAACTAGAACCATACTTTTAAGAAACCTCAAATCCTCTCTTCAAGGCACAGCTTTAACAATTAAGCTGATACTAAACAAACTCAATCCTTCTGCTGCAGCATTTCCATTCAAAATAGCCATGGCCGAGAGGAAATGCAGCTGTTGTTTGGCTCTACTCGTTGCGTTAGCGCTCCTCTTGGCTTACTCCCAGACGAGCAAAAGTGAGTTCGTTGGCGTTGTCGGCGAGGAGACTCTTGCCAACGCAAACATAATCAATGGTGACATGCCGTGCGACGAAATCTACGTGGTTCGGGAAGGTGAAACGCTGCAAACCATCAGCGCGAAATGCGAGGATCCTTTCATTCTGGAGAACAATCCGCATATATACGACCCCGATGATGTCTATCCCGGGCTAGTCATCACAATCACGCCTTTTAGAGAGAGGTCGAGCTTGAAGTGATGCAGGAAGAGGAAAATGGAAGTTTGCTGTAAGTAATCATTGTCTACTTCACCGTCCATAACGCCCCAAGTTCTATACCCAAAACATATTTTTGCTGTATTATTTTTTCTTCGAAGAAAGATGTAGACAAAAAAAAAAAATACTGTATTGCTATTCAGATAAATGATGCGATTGATTTGCTCTAGAAAATGTCTTCGTTCAATCTGCTGTCATGAAATACAGTCTTCAGCGTCCAATGCCTGCAGATTTCATTAGTTCATGTCTGAACAGTTTCTGAAGCACAAGAAGTTGCCTTGATCTGATCTGTGGCGCTTGAAATCGCTTTTGCTCCACATAAACTGAAGCGTTTCGTTTAGCTCCGTTGTTTTTAGGTGCCATTGATGACACGAGCCCGTGCATCACGTGTTAATACGAATGTTAAGATATGTCTTAATCTGCAGTCCACTGAGCAAACCTCAGCCCAAATTGAATTGCGGAGAATAGTCCGGCCCAGGTTGCGGGACGCTCGAATAGGAATGGGTCGTCAACTTGCACGAGCGAAATTCAATTAGGATGCAAAGCAAAGAAAGAACCCCAAAAAACCTGATGATTGAAATTAACAAAGGGAGGTCTCCACGTTGACATTGTTGTAAAATATTGCGTGGCGAATAAATAATAGAAAGAATAGAGAGATTGAGTAGAGAAAATGGGACACCGAGATAGTAGAGAAAGCCAAAGAAGATGGTGTAGAATCTGTTTATTCTGATGATTGTTCACAGTAGTTATTGTACATCAAAACTAAACTCCTATTTATAGGAGAACAAGAATGTACTTATCATTAATATCAATGTATCGAATGATACATGTACTAGATAAGGGAGATGAACGTTCATTGTATAGGGAGATGTACTTAGAATGTATGATACAAATGTACCATAATAAGTATATTAGATAAGATGAATATAATGAATATTCATTCATGTATTTCATCCATTCATGTATTTCATAACACTCCCCTTGAATATTCATTGTATTCATTATGATTGTGCATCAAATGATACTTTGCCTCATTAAAAACCTTAAGCCGGAAAAACCCAAAGGGACAAAAACCGGACAAAAGGGAAAAAGAGTGCAGAGCACAAATGTTATGATCTCTCCCTTTTATGGATGCATTAATTGCCTCGTTAAAAACTTTTAGCCGGAAAAACCCTGTGGGAAAAAACCGGACAAAAAGAAAAAAGAGTGCAATATATATAGCCACTACTGGGGCTGATCAATTTTGCATCTTGTGAACTCGCCGCATATTAATGCTACAATGGATAGTTCATAATATCTCCCCCTCAATTGAGCCATATAACCACTTCTGGGGCTAATCAATCTTGCATCTTATGAACTTGCAGTATATCAATGTTGCAATGCATAGTTCATAATATCTCCCCCTCAATTGAGCCATATAGCCACTTCTAGGGCTGATCAATCTTGCATCTTATGAACTCGCCGCATACCAATGCCATATACTAATTTCTCAAAAGTTGATGTTGGCAATGATTTGGTAAAAAGATCTGCAAGATTATTTATGGATCGAATCTGTTTAACATCAATTTGTCGACTTTCATTGGAGTTCATGAGTATAGAAAAACTTCGGCGAGATATGCTTGTTCCTATCACCTTTGATATATCCTCCCGACTTGTGCAACACAAGCAGCATTATCTTCATAAATTATAGTGGGAGAATTTGTAACCGGTATTAAACAACAAGAATTATGAATATGCGTTATAACGGATCTTAACCAAACACACTCTCTTCCAACTTCATATAAAGCAATAATCTCATAGTGGTTAGAAGATGTAGCTACTAGCGATTGCTTAGTAGAACGCCAAGAAATAGCGGTGCCGTTATAACAAAATAAATACCCGGTTTGAGAGCGAGCCTTATGTGGATCGGATCTATATCCAACACCAGCATATCCAACTAAACCAGAGTTAGTGGAATCTTTGGAATAATATAATCCCAAATCTATGGTTCCTCGGAGATAACGGAAAATCTGTTTAATTCCATTCCAATGTCTCCGAGTTGGCTCGAACTAAATCGTGCCAATAAATTTACCGCAAAAGCGATATCCGGTCTCGTACATTGTGCCAAGTACATCAAAGCCCCAATTGCATTGAGATATGGTCCTTCAGGACCAAGTATCTCTTCATTTGATTCTCTAGGACGAAATGGGTCCTTTTGGGGATCTAGAGACCTTACAACCATAGGGGTGCTCAATGGGTGAGCTTTGTCCACGTTGAAGCGTTTAAGCAATCTTTCAACGTATGCTTTGATTGATGGACGATTATTCCATTTGCTTTATGCTCAAGCTCTAGACCAAGACAAAGTTTGGTTTTACCAAAATCTTTAACTTCAAACTCCCTTTTCAAATATTCAGCGAGTTTCAGCTAACTCTTCCTGGAGTTCCAATTAAATTTATATCGTCGACATAAACTGCTACAATAACAAATCCGGTTTCGATTTCTTAATAAACACGCATGGGCGAGATAGGATCATTCTTGTACCTTTCCTTAATTAGGTACTCACTTAGGCGTTGATACCACATGCGACCGGGATTGCTTTAACCCGTACAAGATCTTTGCAATTTTATTGAGAATAAATTGCGGGAGTGCATGCTTCGGGCATTTTGAATCCCTCGGGAATTTTCATATAAATATCAGAATCTAATGAGCCATATAAATATGCCGTCACAACGTCCATAAGACGCATTTCCAATCTTTCAAAGATTGCTAGGCTAATGAGAAAAAGAAATGTAATCATATCCATCACAGGTGAATATGTCTCATTATAATCAATCACAGGTCTCTGGGAGAATCCTTGGGCAACGAGTCGGGCTTTATACTTGACAACCTCGTTTTTCTTATTTCGTTTTCGGATAAATACCCATTTATATCTAACGGGCTTTACCTTATCGGGGATACGAGTTACAGGTCCAAAAACCTCTCGTTTAGTTAGGGAAGCTAATTCAGCCTTAATTGCTTCCTCCCACTTAGGCCAATCTTGCATTTGACGACATTCAATAATAGATTGCGGCTCACAATCATCATCCATAATTTTATGGGCAACGAGAATGCAAAAGCATCATCAATGATGATTTCATTTCTATCCCAAATTTCATTATAATATGTAATGGAATTCTCAGTATTCCCGGGATTGATGTTCCTTTCATGGGTTTGCGCCTCTTCAGGGGCAATAAGCTCTTCAGGAGCAAGCACAACGCTAGGCTCTTCTGGAGCGGATTCCTAATTCTTTCCCCTTCGTTTTTGAGGAGCGGTATCTTTTGATCCTATCGGTCTACCACACTTCAAGTGCGGGGGATTTTGATCCATTTTAGCCTGTCCTTCGGGAACAGCTATCCTAGCTGAAGCATTTGCAGTTGGAATATGATAATAGTGCAAATAAACATGCAAATGTGTCATTGCGCATAGATAATAGGCAAACATGGGACCATCTACAGGATGCGTCCACTAATACCATAAAATATCAAAATTGTCCACCTGATGGTTGTATTGGTTCACAAATATCACCCTGAATTCTTTGCAAGAATAAAGGAGATTCAAGATTAACCTTTGTTATATAAGGTTTGATAATGAGTTTTCCTTGTGAGCAAGCCTCACAATTATAATCATTGGACAACAATACATTTATATCCTTTAAAGGGTGCCCTTTTATATTTTGAATTATCCTACGCATCATTGAAGCACCAAGATGACCAAGGCGATCATGCCACAGTCCAAATTGATCAGGGCTTGCCAATCTTCAGGATGTGGTGGCGTAGGTTTCAACAGCCTTAATCATGACACAATACAAACCCATAGAAGAAGCTTCTAGCTTCTCATGGATGGTCTTCAGGCCCATCTTATAAGAGGAAATGCCAATGTATTCCTTATCTTGCTCATAAATAGTCTCAATATGGTACCCATTACGGCGTACATCTTTGAAACTGAGCAGATTCCATTTGGATCTAATGCTTAGAAACGCATTTTCAATATGCGGGATGGTGCCATTTGGCAAAATAATTGTGGCATTTCCAAAACCATCAATAATCGGAACAAGACCAAATATTGTATGGATTTGTGCCTTACGCAATGTCATACTCGAGAAAAAGTATCTACTACGAAATATAGTATGTGTTGTTGTACTATCAAGCAAACAAACATCTCCATTTTTCTCGGTATTTTCCATTTGCATTTATGTTGACAACTTCAGGTGTCAAGTATCATAAAATTTGAAGTTTGAATCATCATCCACCAATCTAATGCCTCATCAAAGTAATCGAGGTCCTCAAAGAAATCGAGACATCCAATGATGCATTTGCTACTTCGAGAGCAAGAGGAGTCCCACCAATGGAAATATTATTGGTCTCAATAATGGTTATGACAATAGGATTGATTTTAATGGCATGAGATTCACCACGCTTGCCCGTATTATTTGAAGATGCCTGATATAGGTCAACAAAGTGCCTTGGCGTACGACAGGTACGTGACCAATGCCTAGTCATGCCACAGTGATGACAAATACTTTCATTAATCACATTCTTTGGCTTCTTTTCTTTGCCATGATTCAGGCCAAAGTTTGATTTCATAGGGCAGTTAATTTTCCTGCCATTCCTTCTAGGATTATGTTCTTACCTGCACTTATAGCCCTTAAAATGGCCAGTATTTTTCTCAAAGTTAGCATGTGAAGCTTCGGCAATGCTTTTGAGCCAAAGAGGTCTAAGATCATGATTTTTGAGCAGCAATTTATTAGTTTGCTCAACAAAGGTGAGAAGCACATAAATTAATTCATAATATGTGGCAAACTAACGTTGCCAATATTGCTATTGCAATACAATATTCGAAGCATAGAAGGTGGAGAAAGTTTTCTCTAATAATTCTGCATCAGCGAGTTTGATGCTGCATTACTCAAGCCGAGAAATAAAGCAGAATTATAGTCAGACACTGATTTAAATCTTGCAGTCTGAGATTTTGCCAATCATATTGTGCTTGAGGAAGGATAACAATCTTGGTATGATCATACCTATCCTTCAACCTCCTCCACAGGATCTGAGGGTCTCAAACGGATAAATATTGAGTCTACGGGCTCTCATGCAAATGACAGTGAATAAAAATCAGCGCATTTGCTTTATCCTTTTCATTTGAGGTTCTATCCTCTATAATTGCATTAGCGAGACCTTGCTCTTGGAGGTGCATTTCCATGTCAAGGCACCAAGATAAATAATTCTTTCCACTCACTTCCAGGATGTGGAATTTGGGCTTTTCAATATTTGCCATAATCCTTGCAAAAGTAAATCCTTAAATTAATTAGAAGGATTTCTAAATATCCACCGCTACTTCAGGAGCAGAATGATACTTTTAGATTTGAAATTTGGCTTCAGGCCAAGGAAAATTAAAAAAAAAAATTGATAGAAGAAGATGAAGTATAAGATAATTAATAAAATGAATAACCACCTTGCAAAAATTACTTACTCACGGTAGATCTTCGTGCTGATAACGTGTTGTAAAATATTGCGTGGCGAATAAATAATAGAAAGAATAGAGAGATTGAGTAGAGAAAATGGGACACCATAGATAGTAGAGAAAGCCAAAGAAGATGGTGTAACTGTTTATTCTGATGATTGTTCACAGTAGTTATTGTACATCAAAACTAAACTCCTATTTATAGGAGAACAAGAATGTACTTATCATTAATATCAATGTATCGAATGATACATGTACTAGATAAGGGAGATGAACGTTCATTGTATAGTAAATTAGATAAGTACATTAGATAAGATGAATATAATGAATGTACCATAATAAGTACATTAGATAAGATGAATTTAATGAATATTCATTCATGTATTTCATAACAGACATATAATTGTTTTAGTTTCTTCGTTTTTAGAGGTGTGCTTGTTGACCCTCCCCTCTCCCTCGCCTTTTCCGAGCCTCGCCACCATCCATCCACATTTGCTCCCTGCAAAGACCAGCATGTTGCGCCTTCCTTTTTGACCTCCCTCTCTCTTGTTGTTGCTACATCCGACAAGAACAAACCGGCCGCAAAGATGAGCTAGAGATCTCAGCATTAAACCGAGCACGGCTCAATCAGCACTATCTAAGCACTTAGATCGAAGACCTTGGGGTTGGCTTAACCTAGGTTCGAGATTAGCGAGGGTCATAGGTCAAAAAAGGGCAACCGTTGATAATGTCCCGATTCAATCAATGAGCACATATAATGATCTTCAGGACAAGAGGATATGAATAGGGCGTAGCATGTCACAACAAGACCTTTTTTCCCATGCTTAGAGAGGAGGGGTCATCTTTGTTATGAGAGAAAAAAAAAAAAAATCACAAATATCATAATTTTTTAATTGATTACTTGAGTGTGATAACATTGAAAAAAAAAGTTCCACTTATGTGATTATCTAATGATTTGTTCTATGGAATTTTTTTAAAATAGATTTAAGTCAGACGTGATTTTTTAAAAGAAAATTGAAGTCCATAGTGGACAATATTCGATCGAGATGGCAACTGGGAGTTCAAACCATATCGGAGACAGTGGAGAAGAATAAGAAGATGTAGAAGCACTAGATTCAAATTCTTCTTCCGCAGCACCACGCGAAGCCGGTTGTGAAAAATATCGATTTTTGCATTAGCAAATCCATCACCACGAGACGATGAGAAGGGCAACAACGCCGATTCTTTTGTTTCTCGACTGGGAATGGAGACAATGCTGAGTCTCAGATTCGCCAGAAACTTGGATTTGTTCGTGCCAATGACGACGATGTAGGTCCCCTAGTCATTTGTGGTGGTGAGGAGTTCGAATTCGAGCGGAGAATCCAACACGTTGCACATCATTAAGATCATCCTCTCTGAAACTGAAGGCCTGACGATGAGTTTTCTAAGCTTGAGCTCTCGATTGATTATCGATCCGTGTGCTGCTTTTTCTATTTTCGCTCTTTATTGTAAATTTCAGAAGCAATTTGACCGGCAATTTGTATTTGAAAGTGAATTGAGTTGGGGTTAGGGTTTCAATTTCGCTATTAGCCCAAATTCGTCAGTATGGGGCAAGAACAAAGGGCCAACGATGTCATTTCCACACTCTTTTCCTGACTTCATTTCCCTGACGAGCCACGTCGGCCAGTATATATTTATCAAAAATGGAAATTGTTGGCAATACTCAAGTAGACGTGTCTTTTAGAAGTTATGAAATTTAAGTGATCCGTTGAAAAAATGATAATACCTAAGTGAATGCCACTTAAAAGTTATGACACTCATAGTGTCATTTTTCCCTTGTAAAAATGAGTTTATTTTTAAGCCATTAATGTTATTATTTTTTAAAAATCAAAATTGCCAACGGCACTTAAATGAAACTTTTTAAAAAAATTATGACATTCATGTGATCAATTGAAAAGTTATAATACCAAAATGAATGTCGCTTAAGAGTTATTCCACTTATGGGTCATTTTCCCATTACAAAAATGCTTATTCCACTTATGGGTCATTTTGCCATTACAAAAATGAGCTTATTTTTAAGCCATTGACATTAGGAGAACACGTATTTGTTTGGCCACCAAGAAGGAAGACGAGTTCAAACTTCAAAGCTTTGACGCTCATGATGGTTTGACTTTGACTGCAAAGCGATGAATTATTCTTATGTTCAATTTGACAGTGGTGTGCGACGCCTTTGGTCACTCTAATGTGATCAAACAATGTGACGGAAATATCAAAACCCGTTCTCAGTTTTCACCTTTAGAATTTCTGGTTCTCCAAGTCTCCGACGAACCTCTCGCCTCCATCACCTACAAACTCTCATGTCTTTTATCTAGGGATGTGCAATGGAAACTGATCGAATCAAAAACTGCCTGGACCGAACTAGACCGAATGCCTTTTTAGTTCCCGATTTCATAAAATTGGAACCAGTGGTTTTTGTCTAGTTCCCGATTTCAAGGTGAGAACCGGATTAACCGAACTAGACTGATTTTTATATATTTTTATTTTTTTAATATCTTAAAGTGTAAACCTAATTTACAAACGCTTTGCCCCATGTGTCCTATCTTCATTGAAGCTCACGCTCGACCCCTGCAAAATTTTGGAAGCCTGAGGGAGACTCATGCATGGCTTGAGTACTCGAGCATGGGTGTTTAACGCTCTTCCTGAATGCCCATAATGCTTCATTGCCTTTGAATGATGCTTCCTTTTGTTGAGAAAAGTCCATCCAAATTTCGAAGTTGATAAAACTTTCTAGTTCTAATGTTTATATTAGAACAGGCGTTGGTACCGGCATATATCATTTTGAGCAACTTTCAAGTATTTTATACAAAGTCTATTCTATTCTAGAAAAACATTTACAATCCAAGTGAATTTCTTGCTCTTATGGGTTCAGAACGTAACAAGGCCAGAACAAAGTAAGTCGAATGAGACTTATCGAGAATACGACACGGCACTAGAATGAGACAGATTTAGAATATAATCAACAACAGCTAATGATCTGGTTAAGGATTTCACTTTCCAAAAATATATATTTGACTAAGCCAACCACTAATTGATGAAATCAATTCTGAAGACAAGTTCCAAATAAGGAAGTTACACTTATGGAAACCAAGATTTTGATTATATGGATGACCATAATTAACTAGAATTTTTCCCTTTTGTCTTCAACAGCCAAAATCTCTTTGAATCATTCTGTCCAATGGGTAGATTGGAATAAAATCCTCTGATAATTTGCTAAACGGCTAGTGCAGAATGAAGAAGTATTTAAGGAGATTAATCAATCAAGAAGATAGAGACATGAACCTAAAATTCCAAAGTCTAAAACTGATCTCAATATTACTTGTTTTCTTCTGTGAGCTACAAAAAGTTGTGATCGAAAGAGAGAAACACCAAAAAGAGTGACTTAGTAAATTAGCGTGATCTACCACCGAGTGTTTACACTCATTATTGTAATCTCTTGTTGATCCTATAGTAGAATGCAGGTAGTAGGTTGTCAACGTGGAAGAGTAAACATAGATTTGATCTAAGATGAATTACTACAAATTTCTTGTGCAATTTTATCTTCCCTTAACTCTTCTTACTTAAGTCTATTACACACTTACTGGTTATTTAAGAAACTTGTTTCATCGCATAACAGATTTTGATCTTTATTCAAACTTGATCTTGACTTATTCTATATAGTGTTTATTTGTCAAGATTTTATTTGATCACCTATTCACCCCTCTCTAGGTGTTCGTAATAGCATTATCGTACTTAAGATTGTGTGATGATCTTGTATTATGTCCATGATGATGTTGTTTTTCTAAGTTCTATTTCCACGGTTTATGTTCGAAGGTTTCATAAATGAAGAATGGTTGATGAAATGGAATTTGCAATTCAGACGAAGCTTATGAAAAACTAAGGTAATAGGTTGCGAGAGTGGCTAATAGTTATAGTATGGCTATAGAATGCGATTAAGATGAAGTTTATGAGAAAATAGAATGTCGCTCTTCCTACTAAATGTTGCAATTTAGTAGTGTATGCCTTTGAATGATCGGTTCATTGGATTGCCCGAGACTTGGCGGTATGGTCCATGGTTCCGAAAATTGGGAATCTATCCCTCCAATCTAGTTCATGCTTACCACTATTTTCATCACCTAGCACCATTAGAAAAATTAACAAAAAAATCTTAAATCTATTGTAATTGTATTAATTCACTCCTAAGCACCCTAAATATTTTGCATTTGTGTCAATTTAATTTATCCGGTCAATTTTGGCCAAGTGGCCCTGACATGGAAACCGGCCGTCCTACATGGCGCGGCTAGTGCTAACATAGACAATTTTTAATAATATTTTGATATTTTCAAATTATTCCCTTTTTTGTCTTTTCTTTGTCTTTCTTTTTATTTTATTTTTCTTTCCTTCTTCTTTCTCTAGCTAATTGCCAGACCTCGGTGACCGGCCAAAGAGGAGAGCCATCAAAGTTGACCTCGCTAGCCTTTGGCGAAGCTCACCCCCACCAACAGTGGGCAAGCCTCGCCTGCCCCTAGCAAGGCTCAACCTCGATGTTGCTGTGCGAGATGTCCTTTGCCATGGCTGAGAATCGAGTTCCTGCAATTTGTTCCCACTAGTTTTTCCTGCAATTGAGTTTCCATAAGTTCTTCTTGCACGGTCTCTGCACTTACCTAGTGAATGTCTTCAACTGACATGACTAAACTCCAAAGCATTCTTGACCAACTAAATATATCGATAAATCAACAGATTTCGTTGCCTCTTTGTTGAGACAACACTATTAGCCAAAATCTGACCTCATTTTCACATGTCGTCCAGAGTCAGATTCTTCCCCAATGTGCTTCCCAAACAAATTAAATAAATAGAATTTATCCATATCAATCTCTAAAGAAATCATCCTTTCGCATGGCTTGAAATCATGTTCCTACAAGTTGTTCACCCAGTCATGACGAGGCCGACCTCACTTAGCAACAGTGAGAGCAAGCCTCGCTAAACTTGACGATGTCAAGCTTTCCCAGTGGCTAGGCAAGGCTCGAACACACCAACTAGCAAGGTCGAGCCTCACTAGGGGTGAGCATCGATCTAAGGTCAACCCCGGATCGACCCTAGACCAATTTAACCCTACTGATCCTAGTCCGATTCTCAAGAAGACTGGGTTGGTTCTTGGTCTTGAGATCCCTGCACCAGCACTATACGAATTGGTCATCAATCCTAGAAGTATAGGGTTAGTCCAAACCCAGACCAACCCTAACTACACACACACATAATATTTTAAATATATTATATATGATATTCTTATATCTATTCTAAAGAGGCAAACCCTAACTTTAATGGTGTCAAATGGCATTAAACGGCATCAAATGGCATCCTCCTCCTCCGGTACTCTTGTTATCCTTTATTTCTTATCCTCTTCTTTCTTCTTTATCCTCTTTAATTTTTACTTGATAGAAACAGCTTTTCGCTGGTGAGCAACCTCGCCCCTGCTCACCGCATGACAGTCGCCCCACTTGGTGCTCAATGCTCGACGCTCGCCCTATTCGCTACTCAATGCCCGTGTCGTTTGTTGCTCAATGCTCGCGTCACTCCCCTCTCTTCAATGGCCTCGCTAGTCACCGAGTAAATTAGAAGGAAACAAAGCCCTAATTAGAAACCATCTTCGCTCGTGAGCAATGCTTGCCGCTCATCGCTTGCCTCATGACTCGCCCTTGTCTCACAACTCACCTATATTGATGTATATATAATTTGAAATAATAGATTTGTCTTTTCAAGGAATACAAAAAAAAAAATAATAATAATAAGAAAATTATCAGTTAGTCTTGAGTTAACCCTAGAACCAGACCTAACCCATAGGGTCGGTCCAATCCTTGGTCCCAAGTTCAATTGGGTCAGTCCTCGATCCGAAAATTTGAGGATCAACAATGTGCAGGTTGGTCCCTAGGCTAGGTGCTAGACCAACCCAACCTGGATCATGATCACCCCTAAACCTCACCACAGGAAAGCTAGGCTCACCCTTGCTAATTACTAGCGGGAGCGAGCTTCGCTAGAGGCTGTGAGGGCCTCCCCTTTCGCAAGGTCTAGTGACTAGGGAGAGGAAGAAGGGAAGGAAAAAAAAAAAACCAAAGAGAAAAAAAAAGGAAAAAACAAAATAAATAAAAAATCGAAACATTTAGATATTATTAAAAACCATTTACGTTAGTGTTAACCGTGTCACATAGGACAACTAACGTCCTATAGCATTGACCTACCAAAATTTGTCAAATAAACTGAATTGACACAAAGGCAAAAGATATGGGAGTCAATTGACCCAAAAAAAAAAATATTTATGACTAAATTGGCACTATTGCAATAGGCTTAGGGGTTTTTTGGTAATTTTCCTTTACCCATCTATTATTGCCATTGCGACAGTGGGCATAGTGCATAAGGCCATTAGAGGCGATTGGGTCGTGGCTAAACTTAGGATTTTTCTTGGGGAAAATTACAAAAGAAAAATCATAAACTTATAATTGTGTCAATTGGATCCTAAACTTTTTTTTTTGCTTATTCAATCATAAATCTTTGTATTTGTATCAATTCAATCTATCGACCAATTTTGGCCACCCAATGCTAAGGTGGATGCCGGATATTCTACCGATGTTAATGTGGATAATTTTTTAATAATATTTTGTCTAGTGATCGACCAAAGGAAGGAGAAGGAAAAAAAGAAGAGAAAGAAAAGAAAAATAGAAAGAAAGAAGCGACCGATCAAAGACAAGGGCCTGTCATCGGATTGAGGCAACCTTGTTAGCCAATGGTGAGGCTTGCCTTGTTGTTGCTAGGCAAGGGCAAGCTTGCCCAGCCACTAGCAAGGCCGACCTTGCCTAGTGACAGTGAGTGCTTACCTTGCCAGATCCGATGAGATTGCCTTAGTGCAGTGACTAGCCCTCACCTTTTGCTGGTTGCCTTGGTCCTGTGACCGGCCAAAAGAAGGAGGAAGATGAGAAAAAATAAAGAAAAAAGAATTTAAAAAATTGAAAAATATATTAAAATATTATTAAAAATTATCTACGTCAACGTCGGTCATGTCACATCAATACTAGTTGTACCACATCAGCACCAACCGACGAACCAAATTTGGCTAAATAGATTGAATTTGCACAATTATAAAAGATTTAGGACTCAATTGGTTAGAAAAATAAGTTTATGACTAAATTAACACGATTACAATAAGTTTAGTACTTTTTGGTAATTTTCTTTTTTTTTTTTTTTTTGGTTGAAAGAGTAAGGGGTTTGGTGGTTACATTATGTGTTTGGTGTTGGAAGTTTGCGTGTGGTAGGAAATTAAGGATATAGACGGAGGAAATTTTGAAAAGGAAATGACATTTTTGTAAATATGACAAGATGTGAAAATGTAAATGGGGTCTCCAATGACAAAACTCTGGATGTTAATGTGGCTAATCGTATCAAACTCTGGCTACCTCAATTAATAGCACCAGAACAGACGGCCTTTGTTGGAGGACGGCAAATCCAGGACAATATAATTATAGTTCAAGAGGTTTTACATCAGCTCCGAATCAGAAAACGAAAAAAGAATTTCCATGCCATGCTTAAGCTAGATATGCAGAAGGCGTATGATCGGGTCGAATGGCAGTTCCTTAGAGATTATCTTCTAAAGATTGGATTTCATGCAACATGGGTTCATTGGATATTCCAGTGCATTTCTACGGTGTCTTATAGTGTCAAGTTTAATGGTGAGTTTCTGCCCCCTTTCCATCCTACTAGAGGCCTCCGACAAGGCGATCCGTTGTCACCATACCTTTTCATCCTTATGGCTAATGCCTTAACCACTTTGATTAACACCGCAGTGGACACGGGCAACCTTAAAGGTATCAGACTCAACCGATGGTGTCCTACTCTCTCCCACTTATTTTTCGCAGATGACGCCATTTTTTTCCTTGATGCGAAGCTTCTTGAATGTCAGAACTTAGCTGCTATCCTAAATGAGTACTGTCAAGCTACAGGCCAGGCCATTAATCGCAATAAATCAGGCTTATTTTGTAGTGCCGGGTGTCCAATCAGTTTAAAAGAAAGTCTTTGCAGGAGTACTCAGAGTTCCTATCCTTAACAGCACTGGCCGATATCTCGGTATACCCTCAGATTGGGGTAAATCTAAACGGGAGATGTTTTCTTGGCTTATGGGGCGAGTACATTCCAAACTTGAAGGCTGGAAGGAAAAACTAATTTCTAAAGGAGGTAAGGAGGTTCTTCTCAAAACTGTTGTGCAAGCTATACCACACTATGTGATGTCGGTTTTTAAAATACCTGCTGCTATTTGTAAAACAATCGAACAGAAAATGGCTAAGTTCTGGTGGCAATCAGATCACAGCAAGAAAGGCATCTATTGGAAGCCCTGGGATAGTACAAAACGAAGGAAAGATGAGGGGGGACTCAGATTTCGCGATCTAGGGGATTTTAACAAAGCATTATTGGGGAAACAAGCTTGGCGTCTTGCCCAAGATCCTACCTCTTTGTACAGCAGATTATTACAGGGCTTATATTTTCCAACTCGAGATTTTTGGCATGCCTCTAGAGGTGCTAGGCCCTCCTGGGTTTGGCAGAGCTTATTACTAGGCCGAGATTCTATTGCAGATAAAGTCCTCTGGTCTATTGGCAATGGTACCCATATTAAAATTCGCGAGGATCGCTAGCTACCTCAAGGTGTTATTGGCGGTCCTGCTCCTATGGGTGAACCAGAAATGGTGGGAGGTTTCATACACACTGAGTCTAACTCCTGGAATACTTCACTTCTTAATCAGCACTTTGATAACCAAACAGTTACTCAAATCTTATCTATTCCCATCCGACCTCAGTGTACCCAAGATAAACTTATCTGGCGAGGAATGCAAAATGGCCTTTTCACGGTGAAGAACTGTTATAACCAGCTTCGAGCTCAGCATCAACCCCACCTTACTAATCAGGCCTCTTCATCCTTTCAACCGCCTCGTCGACTATGGAATGCAATCTGGCACCTACACACTATGCCAAAACTCAGGTCATTTCTCTAGTCTATTTGTAATAATGCTTTGGCGACTAGCGATAATCTTTATAAACGGCACATCTTGCCCACCCCAACTTGCCGTATCTGCAATCATCACATACCCAAGACCCCAGAACATCTCTTTTTATTTTGTCCCTGGACATCTGATTTTGGCAAGCACCCTGAACTAGCTATAAAGCGTCCTCTCATGTCTGTGCATCGTATAGAAATCTGGCTACTCCAGTTTATTGACAGAATAACTGACTTACCACCTCTTGACACCATTACTTCGGTCCTGTGGCATATCTGGAAGGCTCGGAATGCTTTTTTGTTCCAGCAACAGCAGCCAAAGGCAGACCGAGTTGTGCAGATGGCGCTGGCTGACGCCCAATCAAAGCGTATTTTCCACGCCCCAGGGTTGAGATCTGTTGCATCGATGAACACTTCAGCTAACAGATGGAAACCACCAGAACGAGGAGTCTTAAAAGTAAATTTTGATGCAGCTTACCTTTCATCCAACTTCGACGCGGTGGTGGCTTGCATTTGCAGAGATTGCTCTGGCCGTTTGGTTGATGGTTCTGTGCAGACCGCCCATGCCTCCTCCGCCCTACAAGCAGAGGCCATCGCTCTTAATTCAACCCTACAATATTTGATCCAAACAGGCAGAGAGAGGGATAAGATCGTGCTGGAATCTGACTGCTTACTCCTTGTAGATGCCGTTCGGGAGCGCGATCCAGCAAGACGACCATGGACACTCAGATCACTCCTGGAAGAAACGCGAGAGCTGCTTAGCCGCTGTTCTAATTTCCATCTCCAGCATTGCCCTAGAGAAGCAAATGTGGTTGTGGACCGAGTTGTCAAGGCCCAGCGGGCCTCTTTACTCCCTTCGAATTGGGCTCGTCAATCCCCTTCCTTTTTGCAAGATCTCTTATTTTCTGAACTGCATGTAAACGCTTTGCTAAGCTCTTAATCTATGAATTCTGTTTCGACCAAAAAAAAAAATGTGGCGTTATTTTTAAGAGTAAAGGAGGGTAAGTGGTACTATAAATGAATGTGAGATGATTTTTGATGTTTTCCCATTGAAAGAGGAGAGCATGAACTCCCCCCATGACGAGTTCCTCAATGGCTAAACCCCCAGAGAGGGTACTTTTTTAAATCACTCTCGAGTTAGCAATCATTTAAGGATGGATGTTAGCTTGAATATCATTCAACATGCCCTCTTCACTTCGATATAGGACTTGAGGTGCCGCATTAGGCCCATCGAATACTGCACCAATCACATATACCAGGGCAGAGGTGAAATGAAACTCATTCTAATAGGCAGCACTAACATGAGATTTTTTTACCGTAAAGATAACCTGAAATATTTTACTTATTATCCAGCAAATTCAATATTTTGTCACTAGATTTAACATAATTTGCAATTGGGGGTTATCACCAAATAACTCTAAACTTCAATTCATTTGCAATTGATACCCTGTGACAACTTTTTCCCTTACCTTGTTCAACATATTTAAAAAAAATAAAAAATAAAAAAATAGATATTGCAACTGAAATATACTCAGCTTTTAGTCAATTTAGCTGGACAATAATCATAGTTATTAATTGTAAAGAAGTTAAAGTTTAATCTAGTGATTGAAAACAAATTACGATTAGTCAAATGCAATTGGCATGTCTAGACTAAAATACATTTGCCACGAAAAAAACTTGCCCGTGATGCTTATAGACTTGGAACCTTGCACTTGCTACACACATCAAATTATGGTTAATAAAACTCAGAATGCAGGGTCGTTTTTCTTCTATTTAATCCTTAAACATTTCAAGTTGGTCTCAATTTTAGTTTGGAGCTATCCATGATATTATCCCTATATTTCTCATTGACACATTTGATTTTCAGTATTTGAGATTTTAATTCCATTTACTAGAGATCGAGATCTCATTATATACCTTTCGGAAAATTTTGTTCAAGTTATACAAGTACAAGCATTTAAACAATATAAGTTCATGACATTCAAAGATGTTAAATTCATATAATAACTTTTTCAATTTTTTTCTTACTGAAAAATAAATAATGTTGACATTTGAGGGGAGAACAAAATATATATCATAAACAATGGGAGGAAAAGGCAGTCTGAAACTTCTCCCCAGTGCCCACTTCTTCCGTTCTCCACCTTTGGAAAGAGTAGACCCGGCCTTTTTTTGTTTTTTGTTTTGGCCATAAGAGCGGACCCAAATTTTTATTATTTTTTTTGGTCGGTGAGCGGACCCAACTTCAAACGCACATTTTCCTGCCCTGCCATTCAATTCATTACAAAGAAGAAGCAAAAATAGTGAAGTTGGTAACACCCTCGTTATGTAAAGTTGAACTCATCATATATAGCACGTGGGCCGGCATGTACCCATGCCCACTTTCCCCGAACTTTAACATTGAAAATGCACAGTTCACACACAACGAAACCCTAAATTACAATACTGCGCGCTCAAAACTTCTGCCTGAGCAAGACCAGGTTTTCTTGGTCCAAATAGAGCAACTTGTTTATGTAATGCTGATTTTAGAGGTTGAAGACTGCACGGCACAAACGTGAATTTGAATCCGTCTATCTGTGCTCACGAATCGAGCTTTCGAAATCCCCTCATTCACACTATATTAGCCTCCCTCGCGTCCTTTACTATGAATATATGGGTACGCAAGAATTGTTTGACGTGCCGGACGAGCAATGACAACCCCAGAAGACAAATGAAGCTTCTTTGCTTCCGTCCTTAATATCTGCACGTAATCAAGTTGAGTGATTTTCCGATTCTCGACCGGTCTAAAACAAAAAACAGAAGAAAAGGAACTGGTTTTTTAATTATTGAGATTGATTTGTGTTGCTAAATTGAATTGAAATTAACTTTTTACCAATTCAAAGCCATTTTCTTTTACGATAAATCGTGTGACCTCAAGAGAGGAACCGCTAAACATTATTTAACAAATTGTCATATGATATGCAATCTATGTAATTTTGCACAATATGATATCTACCAATATTACCAGTTATCCAAATCTAGTTATACACGAGAGTTGCGTAACAGATTTATTAGACAAGGTGTGCATTTAGAGTAGCTCATATTTTAATTATCTAGAAATTGACCAAATTTCATCTTTTTGGCTATTGCTTCTTTTAATATCTGTTGTCCTTGGTCCCCACGAAAATTATGATCCGATTCCTATTACAATAACGATAGAAATTAAGAAAAACGTGGGATGGATTGCGTGTTTATCATTCCCACAAATAAATATTTTGTATATAATTAGCAAATTAAATAGGAATTGAGTCAGACTTGCCATTTGCAACGATTAATATAAATCAAGTCCATCATATCGTACCCAAAAAGGACTGCTTTTACGTTTGTTAAAGCATCTCGCCATAACTCTTCGATCCGGTTTACGCGTAACTTATGACTGTGCCAAAGGAGCTCTAAAGTTTAATTATAGTTATAATTATTTTTCTCGAACTCATTTTTATTGGACGCCCAATGGCTCGTAGTCTCCTTTCGGCCTTCGACCGAACCACTATATAAGGAATAGTGCATGTAATTGATATACCTGTCTCAGTCTCAAACTCAATCAACCTCTCCCACCATCTAATCATCCTCCATTTTGCCTTCATTCTCTTTGACCCTCTCTCTCCCCTATGGCCACTCAAGAACTGCTCCTCTCCTGCCTTCTCTTCTCTCTTCTCGCAGGTTCATTTCTCCCCACAAAATCTCTCCTTATTCCTTCACAGAACTCCTCCTCTTCTTTGTTGGGTCCGGTCATTGACAATGATAGCTTTTCTTCCCTGGCTTTCTGCAGGGCACAAGGCGGTTCACGGCTCATCTCACCACCACCACCACCACCACCACCACCACCATCACCACCGCCACTCCTCTCAAAATCACGAGGAACCCACGTACGCTTTCAACGCGACGAAGCTGTTCGTGTTCGGAGACTCGTACGCCGACACAGGGAACAACAACAAATCGGAGGCGAGCTCGTGGAGGGTGCCTTACGGCATCACTTTCCCCGGAAAACCGGCCGGGCGCTTCTCCGACGGCCGCGTCTTCACCGATTTCGTCGGTCGGTAAACTCACTGTACAACCTTCCCTTGCTCTCTCAGTTTCGGCCTGGGGTATCAACTTCATAGTGCATTATTGCTGTTCAGCATCAATTTCACATTCTTGAAAAAAACAAATCAAAAAAGCAACTTCTTGTCCAACTGTCCATCCCAAGGTCTTTATCAAATGCACTTTACATTACATCTTTAGCTTTCTCTTCCTGGGAGCAAGTAAGGCATTTATAATAATTTATCTATGGTGGGGTTCATGCCCTTCCAGGTTCGTGCTGCTTTTACCTGAAGAAAACAATGATTACTTTTCTGCTTTTTTTTCTCATTCGTTGCATTATTGAGGTTGCCTTTTCTTTTCTTTTCTTTTTAATTTTTTTCTTTGCCCCTCTGCTTTCTATCTTATCAGATCAGCTTCCCCTCTTTCCTTTTATTGCACCTCACATGCTTTCCTGATCTGACAGTCGTACAGATTTCGTTTCCCGCGTTAGCAGTACGCGCAAAAAATTATTCGGCCCTAATTTTAATTAATACTAGCAAAAAAGAAAAAAAGATAGAGAATGTTTATTTAAATATGTAAAGAAGGGAATGATGGTTGACTATTCGACCTATTCTTAAAAAATGTATCTGTAAATAATTCTGGAATTGGAAAAAATCCAATTTAACAAGTGCAAAAAAGTAACTATTTTGTTCACTTCGACGTTACAAATTTATCCTAGTTTTCAATAACAAAATATAATGTTTTCATCAACTTCATAATGCTTTGAATAAAGTTTGAGATTTTGAAGTTATTGTCTGAGTTTGTTTTACATATGACATAGATATGCTAAAAAATTAGGGCACTCATTTTTCACCTCCGTCACCTATTCAAACTACCTTTTTTCTAAGTTCAATTTGTCGATCTAGTGTAATTTAGGCCATCCACTTTCAAGTCTAGTAAGTCTATGAAAAATAAACTTTTATCCCAACTTCAAAATGTTGCTTTAAACAAAAATTAGAAGCCAAAAAATAAAATACTATGATTTTATCATTCAACTAAACCTTTGGAGCTACTAATTTAAAATGATTTATGGAAAGTCCATTTTTCATGGAGACATCTAATTTTACTAACATAAATAAACCCTTCCGGTAAAGATTTGTTTATGTTTATTGAGTTTCTGTATCGGTCGATTATTATCTCAATGTGTATGAAAACACTTAATTAACAAAAAATGGAGTCGGCCATTATTATTTCCAAAGGCACTCTTTTCTTTTGCAGCTAGATTTTTCGGGCTTAAGTCGCCCATACCTTACCAATGGTGGACGAAAGTGAACTCAACGCGTCTCGAGTACGGCATGAATTTCGCTTACGGCGGAACAGGGGTGTTCAAAACCTTGAGCTCCGACCCAAACATGACGGTCCAGATCGACTACTTCCAGCGCCTGATCGGAGACTCCGTCTACACGGCCACCGACGTCCACTCCTCCGTTGCCCTCCTCACCAACTCCGGCAACGACTACTCCGCTTACATAGCCAGGAATGGCTCCTTCCAGGTACTTAATAGGCAGACCACATCATGGTTCCTCTCTCGAAAATATTCCCTTACAATACATCCTCCAAGTAACTAATGAAAAGCTTCCGATCTTGTGAATGATTGAATAATTGATACTTGATATCACCGTTCGGGCAAATCTGAAATCGTCCATGACATGCTGAGAGTGGGACTTCAAGCAATTTTTTTTTTTTCCCTCTTGTGGGTCGATTTCAAAATATTTGTTTTTTTTGAGAGAAATTAGACTAATTTGACATCACCAGAGACAAGACCTAACAAGCTCTTGGGCCCAAACAGATTGAAGGGGTCACGTCATTTGGAGAGCCCGTGACTCTCACAACACACCAAATGCCCTCTTCATATGCGTGCAGACACTGCTAAATGACCAAATCCCTGTACTTGGTTTGCCCGTGAGTGACTGCTACTTGAGCCTATGTGAGCAGTGTCCTTTTGCCTGAAATCTATTCATCACAGTCGTTGGATCAAATAGGTCCATTTTGTTACATGATTAACATTGAAATAACCATGCCTAAATAAGAAATTCCGGTCATTTTGACCCGTTAATGAATAGCACTTGTTGTTGAGAGCTCGTAATGCCTCTCTAGGAACAGTATGTTTTGTGGTTAAGATGGTACTGGCCCAATTCCACTCCAGTCGAAGACAGGCTATTTACATCAGGACCGGACAATCTAATTCATATGATGCCATTCTGTTCTTGTATGAGATGCGGAATGTAACGATTTGATGACACTGACAGGACATGCCGGCCTTCATCACCAAGGTAGTGAGCCAACTCACCGTGAACTTGAAGCGCGTCTACACACTGGGCGCGAGGAAGATTGCCGTCGTGGCTCTTCAACCCTTGGGATGCCTTCCTATTTACAGCTACGCAACGTCCTTTCAAAAGTGCAACGACACCGTCAACTCACTCGTCGGCTTCCACAACCAGCTTCTGAAACAAGCCGTGGACAAGCTGAACAATGAAACTAACCCTTCCACTTTCATCATTGTCGATCTGTACGCTGCTTTCACTTCGGTCTTCGAGAACACTGGTGCGTAAATTTTCTATGCTTGATCGTCTGATGTATTCATTTGCTCTAGCATATGGTTCTTAATTTGATCCTCTCCTCTCATATTGAACAGACCAATCGAATATCCGAGGTTTTTCAGTAGCAAAACACGACTCAATTATCTGTGTCCAACATTTAGATTTTGTAACTCTCATTTTGTTTTTACAGAGAATTCAACATTTGAGAATCCATTGAAGCCATGTTGTGTGGGGATGAGCAGTGTGTACAACTGCGGGAGCGAGGATGCGAACGGGACGAAGAAGTACACAGTGTGTGAGGATCCCACTGCTTTCTTCTTCTGGGACACGTTTCATCCCACGCAGGCTGGTTGGAGGGCTGTGTATTCGACTCTTGGACCAAATCTCGATCAACTTTAGGAGTTTCTGGAGTGCTGGTCTGTTAGCTTTTCTCTTGTAATTTTTGCTGTTACTTCTCCATTCAATTGTATTTTATTTTATTTTCATTTTTGGGATCGAATAAATTGTGTAATTGGGTCGATGTGATAGGAATGAATGCACTCTTATTTGAGCAAAATACAGCCCTTCTTTATCTTGATGTGGCAATACAAAGTTTTGGGTCGAGTTACGATTTGCACTCCTGAATTCGTGGCAAATTGCCTTAAGTGGGTTCAGTTTTTACAATTTTCCACTCAGTATTTTGAAATTATTGTGAAATCCTCAATGTTATCCTTCCGGTCTATTGTTATTCGGCTATCCCGAAAGACACAGGAAACTTAGGTGATTTGTGGTCGACACGAGCAAGATGAAAAGGCCTGGGATCAAATTCTAGTGATGATGGTGTGGATCTTTTTGTTGCGATCACATTTCCCCTAAATATGTCCGGTGTAACTTCGAATTCTCTTTATTTTTATTCTTATCCATATAAGAATATGTGGAGCTCAGCATGTCTGGAAGCACAGGAGATTCATATTCATCATCTTTTGTTGCGGGGGGAAGGGATCTCTTTTCTTTTGGCGAAATTGTGACCGTGCATAGGATTATGTCCTGTGAATAATGACCGAAAGTATGGTATTTTGGAGCTCATTATCCATGGTCTGAGGTTTGAAATATGGTCATTGTCATTAAGGTCTAGAAGTTCTGGTATTGCTGTGTAAATTAGTTCTCATTGTGATAGGAGGAAGACGAGGTGAGGAATGACATGAGAATAACGAAGACATGCAAAACAGATAATAAAAGGGATTAAAAAAAATATATATATAGTTCAGCAAAGATATTAGAAAATGGGTTTGGTTTAGACTTGATGTAGCATGATTTGATAAAGTGGGCTTGGGCGAGGTTTCATTCTAAGTTGGGCTTGTGAGGTTTCAAAGCCTAGCCTGCGTTCTTGTGAAGTCCGTGTCTGACCTTACACACGAACCGGGCCCAATGGCCCAATCCGAGTCCCCTCTTGTCAGAATTAAAAAATCGAATAATAATTTAAAAAACCCCGAAAATTAAAAAAAAAAAAAATTGGAAATTGGTCAAATAATAGGCTTTGATTAGATTTTTCTTTTTGGAGGGGGTAGGGTCAGAAGATAACTTTGCATTACTAACGATAGATGGGTAACATGAAGTTCCAAGATCAAGACATAAAATTAAACATAGCGAAAGGGGGGAATTTTCTTTCCAGCTCGGTGGTAGAGAATCCGTCCGGTGGCCCTTGGCAATCTAGTCTGCTATCTGATTTGCAACTCTTGGCTCATAATTCAAAGAGATTCCATGTAGTTGGGCCATTAACCGTCTGTAGTCCTCAATAATGGACCGGGCAACCCCAGGTCCTTCCATCCGACTCGTGACACACTCAACAACGAGTGAATTATCAGAGACGACTTCCACGTGCAGAGGATGAATAGAGTTCAGTTTAGTTCATGCTATTATACTTTCCTTCATCCAAGATAAGGCTTTTCGGACGGCTAGGGCTTCCGTAATTAGTATTGAAGAAGCTCGGATCTGTTTGGCAAATCCGTCAACGAAGATCCTCATTTGTCTCTACATATTTCGGCCACCGATCACTCCATTGTCAAACTGCACTGAGAGCTGTCAACGTTGAGCTTGAGGGTGTTTGGCACTGACGAAATCCATTTCGTTTGTCCCGACTTAGGTCTCGTCTCTCCTTTCGTCTCTTTTGGGGTTCCATTTCACAAAAAGATGGACCATGGTGATGGCTTCTTCGATGATGGATCTCAAGTTTGGCCTCCTCCCCTGAAAAACCAAAGTATTCCTTGCCTTCCTAATCTGCCATAAGACCCCCATGAACAAAGCTCTCGACTTTGGGTTCGGGGTGAGATGTTCGCAAACCCATTTATCGATTCTAATGATCGTTGTAGGAGAAGCGCGTACTTCCAACTTGGGGTCTAACCAGATTTCTTTTGTCCAGTCGCATATTGTGAAGAGATGTTTGAACGTCTGTGGAGCTTGGCCGCACAATGAGCAAGTTGGTTCAAGTATCATCATCCTCCCATGTAGATTTTCCTTAGTTGGGAGCGCATTGTTGCAAATACTCCACAATAGGAATCGAACTTTTGGGAAGATTTATGGTTTCCAGATTGTATTCCATAGCATTTTAGGGGCTTAGTAGGATGTTGATGGTTGTTTCTCTGTTTTGGTACTTTCTCGAGCATGTATTATATTGTAGCCGCTCTTGACATGATAGATCCCTACATTGTTTGCTATCTACACTAGTTTATTAGGTCTAGGGTTCACACTCAGGGAGTTGCTGTGATTTCTTTGACAATTCTTTCCTCAAAAATAACATTGAGTTTCAAGTATACCATTGACGTGAGTTTTTCGTGTTGGCGATTGTACAGATATATTATAGATCTGTTAAGTATGCCATTTATTGTCCTTCTATTATTCAATCTAAACATAATTTTGAAAAATAAAAAGTGTTTTGATGATAATTAAGTCTGTCCTTTCGATTTTTTATTTTTTTTTAGAACAAGCCACCAGAAACTTCAAATTATGCATACTATGACATGTACTCTAAACTAATTCTTGCATGGAAAACCCTCAAATAGTACATATGGGATACATTACGATCCATCAAGTTTTTATTAGATAATTTTCAGCCAAAACAAAGTCATTTTTGTTTCAATTAAACCCAATATGAGCTTTGTCAACGCTGTGTACTTTCTAGTGTCCATATAGGCAGATTTTTTACTGTGCTAATTGACAAAATCTTGACAAAGAGTAAATATATCACACGGGTATAAATTTGGGAATTTTGATGTCAGATAAAAGTTTATGATAAATGGATCATATTGTACATAATTTAGGTTTTTTTAGTAGTTTTTGCCCAATTTTTGACAAATATAAAACATATAGAAAATCGATTTCTAAATTCTTGAGATTGGTGGATGTTGCATTTTTTTTTTTTTTTTTTTTGCTGCTAAATTAAATTAAATAGGGTCATATGCTTACAAGAATCTTTCATGTAACTATACCAATTCAAACCCATTTGTTTCACAATATCTCCTGCGACTTCAAGGGATGAACTAAACTGTTACATAACTAAAATAAATAAGCATGATCCAAACGGGCAATTTCCACTCTAGAATCGGAAACCTCTCATTAAGAATCAATTTAAAAAATTGAAATTAGGAATCGCTCATTAATTCCATGGAACCATCTAGGAACTGAAGCGTTGGTCCGGTATAGTTCTTGAGTGGGTCCATGGAGCCAGTTCCATGTAAGTGCATTGTTCAACGTGGTTCAATTCAATGCAAAACTAAACTATCTCTAGCTAATTTAGTCTGGAAAACAAAAGAAAGCATGAGTAATTATATCCCACGCCGTTAATACAAAAGAAAGTTTACACGAGAAACTTCATAAATGGTGAATTTTTTTAGATAATGAGTGATTATAATCCTCAAATCAAAGGTAGTTAAGGTCGCTCATGTAAAATTTCATGTTTACACTGACGAGAGATATTCTTCTCCTATTTGAAGTTGGGTTGGACCAATCATATCACCTCCTTTAATTTAATGGACAAAACTTAAATTGACTGAGATGCCTCCCTCCTCGTCAAAGAAACGACCACCAACATGTTCTTGGCCCTGTTCTTGGACAGGTGATCGTCCACCATCCCCATATATGTCCTGAAGAGCTCGTCCATCAACACAAAATGCCTCCACCGAAGAGAGACTCCAGCATCGACTCCACCACCGTCCGCACCATCTTCGCCACTCTCTCCGCGAGACGCGAGTAGGACTATAGGGTAAATGGCAAAAGCATTATTATGAGTTGGAATTTTTTTCAAATATATATACCGATCTAGTCATAATGGGCAGGTGGACAGTTCCATACCTAAAAGGAACTGGACCGATCCACGTGAGAACTACCTGTTTCAAGACAATCTAAGCTATTTCCGGTTTTTTTGTGCACTTCTATTATTTATAGAGAGGTTTTAATATTGACCGACCATCCAAATAAATGGCGAGAGATATGGGTTGTGCAATAAATTTATTACATAGTCTACAAATTTAAAATAATTCATATCTTATTCACCCAAATTAACCAAACGTGCATATTTTTATCATTAGCTAGAACTTACTTTTTGTTTGTTAGTCAACACTATATTTGTCGTAGCTCTTATAACTAATATTTATTTAATGAGCAGTTATCTATTTAATTAATGAGAAACGAAAAAACAAAAAGAAGAAAAGAAAATTATAATGCTGCTGAAGTGTTCGCGTTTATTACTTTTCATTAGAATAAGTGTGTAAGTTTCCTTTTCGGCAGTGCAGATTGATAGAAGTTGGACCGCAAGGAACGGCATGTTAAACGATTATAGCATTGCTAGTCGTGATCCAGTTCTTTCACTTCAATTTTAAATGCAAAAGTGAAGGCCTATTTCCAATAAAAAGCATCATCAGCTTTACTTTGAGTGACAACTCTGGCCTGAATTTTTTTTGTCTCGTAAATGATTATCAACTTTCACTTAAATTCTAAATTTGGTTTGGTTGACTAGGAATTGTTAATTGTCCAACGTGATTATTCTTTGAGGGTGATTGAAAAAAGGCAATAAATCCTTTGTTAACTTTTATTCGATTCCCACATGGCTTCACTTCACCAGAAAGTCAAAAAAATATCTGATTGAATCTCTTTGGCCATTTCATTGTAATTTTAAAGTTGTGGACCACCTCCTATTGAGAGACATCATGGATGAGATCTGCCAAGGTCACATCCAAAATCTTTTTTTCTGAAACAAGCCCAAGGCCTCCCTTGAAACTTCAAAATCTATGTCGAATGGACATTAATCAACTAATATAATTTAATATATAGGCTTTACTAATGGACATTAATAAATTGATTTTGTTAGAAAGTATAGCACAAGAGATTCTAAGACTGTGCCCTGCCAAAGTGCTTATAACAATCTACAAAATCTCAAGCTTTGGTTAATGGGAACCAGATATGGGAATCAAATAAAAGTTAGTGATTTTTATTAAGACAAAAAAAAAAAAAAATTGGGCTAGAATTGTCGCTCAAGTTAAAATTAGTACTCCTTTTTTTGGAGTTAGCCCCAAAAGTGAATTGAGTTTTTAATTCCTGAGATTGATGGATGCTACTAAATCGAATTATATAGGCTCATTAGCTTGTAAGAATCTTGAAAGTAATTTTATCATTCCAAACCCGTTTGTTTCACTATATCCCCTAAAATCTCAAGAAAGGAACCACTCAACCTCATTTTTAATGAAAATTTATATGATATGTAATCGGTGTAATCCAATTGTTACGCAATCCAACATCTATAACCATTTATATTAGTAATTATAGTTTGAAACATCGATCAATTATCCAAATCAATAGTGATAGTTGTGGATATTGTGACAAATGTTATTATGCATATCATATATATTCTTTCAATTATTGACAAATTTAAAACATAAAGGGGATAGAGTTTTTAAATATTGAGATTGATGGATGGTGCTAAATTGAATTACATAGGCTCATATGCTTATAAAAATCTTGCAAGTAACTTCACTAATTTAAACCCATTTGTTTGGTAATATCTCCTATAATCTTGAGATATACGATCACGTAATCAGTGTAATCAAATTTGTTATGCAATCTAACATCTATCATCATCCATATAGGTAGTTATAATTTGAAACAATGACTAACTATCTAAATCAATGTTGATCATGGTGAATTGTGTAACATATGTTGTTACATACGCTTTTCCAATTATTGACAAATTTAATACGTGTAGGGGATTGATTCCTTAAATCTCGAGATTCATGGATGCTGCTAAATTGAATTAAATATACCCATGTGCTTATAAAAATATTGCATGTAACTTTACTAATTCAAACAATATCTCCTCTAATCTCAAGAGAGGAGGAACATTACTTCGTTCTAATGAACTTTTATACGAGATTTCTAATCATTGTAATCCATAAAATCCAACATTTTGTCATTTATAATTATAATTTCAAGCGCAAACCAGCTATCCAAAATGGGGATAGATTTGGATTATCTAACAAATGATTTATAAAGATAGTATATTTAAAACAAGAACGTTATCCACACATTTTTCAACTGCACAAAGTGAGATCTAACACTTATTTTATTGTAGATCTCAAATTTTCTTATTGGCTCATAGACCTACTTTCTCTGCGTCTGCCTTCGATTCAACGACTATATAAAGAAGGGTGCACATACTCAAATCTCAGTAAACCTCTCCCAAAATCAAAACCATCCTCCATTATACCTCCCTCCCTCCCCTATGGCCGCTCAAAAACTACTCCTGTCCTTCCTTTTCTTCTCTCTTCTCGCAGGTTTCCCATTCCTCCCGTGCAAAATCTTTCTTTCCTCTACAGAGCTCCTCCTCCTCCTCCTCCTCCTCTTCTTCTGTTGCGTCCGGTCATTGGTGGTGAATGCTTTTCTTTCTTGACTTTATGCAGGGCACAAGGCGGTTCAAGGCTCAGGTGTTGCGAGAGACCACCACCATGCTAAATCAGCAGCTCCAACGTGACGCCCACTCTTCTGACAGTCTCGAGGACCCTTGTTCCCTTTGAAACCGACGAGGCTGTTCGTGTTCGGAGACTCAAGCGGACACAGGGAACAAGGACAAGGCGGAGGCGGAGGCAAGGTCATGGAAAGCGCCTTACGGCATGACCTTCCCCGGTTGCCCGTCCGGTCGTTTCTCCGACGGCCTCGTCTTCACTGATTTTCTCGGTCGGTAAACCTGTCGTAACCTCACCTTGCTCTTTTAACCATGTCTGATCAGCTTGCTCTCTTTTCATTTTCACCGCTAGTAGTACTTCAATATTCGGCCGAATTTTCAATTATTACTAGCAAAATTTAATAGTTGAGTATTTGACCTACTTTAAAACCTCTGTTTTCGAATAATTTTAAGATTGGGAAGAAACGATTTTAAAATGTACGAAAGCCATAGTTTAATGATAACGATGTAAATTCTTCTTATTAACTTTCATAATGCTTTGAATAAAGTTGGAATTTTTCAAAGTCGTTCTCTATGTGGTTTAATTTTTCACCTAATGTAGGCGATTGTCTTTCAAGTTTAGACATTTTAAGAAAATGGAACTTTTATCCCAACTCCACAAGGTTATGCTAAACAAAAAATAAAATCCAAAAACATAAAGGTAATATGTTTTATCACTCGACTACATTTGTTACTACCAATATAAAATTTACGGGAAATCCATTTCTGATGGAGACATTAAATTTGCGGACATAAATTATTCCCTAAGCATTCTATTTAGCAATCTAATTTCCAATTCCTCCGTTTCTTTTGCAGCTAAATTTTTCAGAGTGGCGCCGCCGTTACCAATGGCAAGGTGGCCTCATGCGTACGGGCCCCATCTCAGGATGGGCGCGAATTTCGCTTATGGCGGAACCGGGGTGTTCGACACCTTGAGCTCCGACCCGAACATGACGGTCCAAATCGACCGCTTCGAGAACCTGATCAGAGATGCCATCTTCAAGGTCGCCGTCACCCAAACTTCCGTCGCCCTCCTCACCAACTCCGGCAACGACTACTACACTTACCTGGCCAAGAATGGCGTCTCATTTGTAAGTCAATTTTAAATTATTTGTTAGATTAAATTGACATCACCAGTGACAAGCCTCTCTAGGAACAAATTGAGGTGCCATCGGGTGATTACATTTCGACCTAGACAAAGCTATTTACGTCGTAATGCTATTTATGTTATAATGCGATTCTGTTCTAGTATGACATACGGTAGGTAATAATTTGATGACTCAAACAGGCACGGCTAGATTTCATCACCAAAGTAGTGAATCAACTCGTTGTGAACATGAAGCGCGTGCACTCACTAGGCGTGAGAAGGATTGCGATCACTAGTCTTCCACCCTTGGGATGCCTTCCTCAGTTCACCTCCGCTACGTCCTACCAAAAGTGCAACGACACCATCAATGAGCTGATACTGTTCCACAACGTGGCGCTGCAGCTGGCCGTTGATAACCTGAACAATGAAACTAGCCCTTTCACTTTCATCATGATCGATCTTTACAAATCTTTCAGCTGGGTTATCGGTATGTAAAATTATCCACCCTCGATCATCCGATTCTCGGTAATCTTCTTCCGACATTTAGTCTTTTCCTCTAATCTTATTTCTGCTGCAGAGAATACGACGACTTTTAGGAATCCATTCAAGCCATGTTGTATGGGGGTGAGCAGCGAGTACCTGTGCGGGAACGTGGACGCAGACGGGACGAAGAAGTACACGGTGTGTGAGGATCCTTGGTCTCACTTCTTCTGGGACACGGTTCATCCTACGCAGGCCGGTTGGGGAGCTGTTTATTGGAATCTTCTACCAAGTCTCGTTCGCAATTTCACATCCCTTCCGTAGAAGACTTTACTATTTTCTATAGGAATCTTTCCGTTCAATTTGAATTTTGTTTTATGCATTTTAGGGAACTTGGTCAATACATTCTAGGGATCGAATAAATTGGTTATTTGGTTATTGGGATGAAGTTTTCTTACGTGCACTTATTCGGGCAAAAGTTATATTTTCCTTGCTTTTTCCTACCCCCAAATGATGAATTCATTGAATTGGGGCTTTACTCAATTCGAATCCTAATCCTAGTCTGCTCTAGCAGTCCCCGAGGCCAGCCACGAGCTTTCTTTTGACGGGGGCACTGGACCCCTAACTCAGCTAATTGACATTGGAGATTTTCCCTTTGAGGCTGCATGCTCAAGTGGCGACACTTGGGGCCGTTGTGCTGTGGGCTCGTGGCGATGTCCGTCCTTTCGATTTCTTGAGCAATCACAATGGCCTTGGAGAAGAAAGCCGGGCCGAGGTTAGGGTTAGGATTGGAATTGTCTTTAGCCCCAATTCGTGAATTTGGCATAGATTTTCTCCTGCTAAAAACAATCCACAATCGTAAGGTTGGCATTAATATGCTCAATTTACACACTCTAAAATTATTCTTTAATTGTCAAGTATTTAATTTCCATATAGTTAGCACCCTTAAGATACTTGTCGTTCTTAGAGAAAAAATTGGAGTTATCACTATAAATTTTTATCAATTTTCAGCGGCCTAGCAATATTGTATCACAAGTCTTGAAATAAAGTTTCACATCCATAACCAATATTTACTACCTTAAAGCATCCCACAAACTTAGCCTTTATAGTGGATGCAATAATGACACATTTTTCCATGAAATAACCCCTCTAGCAAAAAGAAACAAGCAATTAAAGGTTGATTTTATTGTATCAGTTCATATTGCTAAGTCTGAATTTAAATATCTAATTACCAATTTACCAATGATCCTATCTTTTATAAGGGAGTATATGATACCTTGCAAGTATCTACGAATTTTCTTTGCAACTTTCTAGTGATCCAATACAAGGTTACTTTGATACATACTCAGCATTTTGATAGTGAAACTGATGCTTGATCTAGTGTAGGTTTGAGCAACAACAGATGCATAATGAATACTTTTTATTTGCTCTTATTCTTATTCATTTTTTGGATATTGTATAAGGCTAAATTTGTCCATTTCTGAATTGGATACTCTTGTTAAACATTTATTCCTATTGAATATATATAAAATCTTATTACGGTAAGCATTTTGAGACAACCCTAACAATTCCTATGATCTATCATGAAATATTTTTATTCCTATCACATTTGTTGCCTTGCTTATATATTTCATTTCAAAATTATTAGGGAGAAATTTCTTAATTTCATGTAACAAAACAAGATCATTAGTAGCAAGCAAAATGTCATCACATACAAAATTAGAAAAATAAACTTACTCCAACTTTTCTTCATATATATAGACACATCAATCAACAATGTTTTCCATCAAATCAAAAAGAAGTTATGATATTACTAAACTTAAGATACCATTGTCGGAAGTTTGGTTTAGCCTCTATATTAACTTCTTAAATTTACATACATTGTGTTCATTTCCCTTAACTAAAAAGGCCTCAAGTTGGTTCATATAAACCTCTTCCTCTGATATCCCATTAAAAAAAAATTAGTTTTGACATCAATTTGGTGTAACTCTAAATCATAATGAACCACTAAAGTCATAATTATTTTAAGTGAGTCTTTGTTAGAAACTGGTAAACAAGTCTCCTTATAATCAATGCCTTCTTTCTAAGTAAAATTTATAATAACAAGTGTGGCTTTATACCATTCGATATCACATTTTAACTCACACTTGGTCTTGAAGACCAATTTACATATGACTTTTTTACATATTTCAAGCAATTCAACAAGATCCCACGCTTTGTCTAAGTTAATTTCTGACTCTTGTAGATAAACCACGTAGTCATTAAAAATAGTTGACATTATTTCTCTTTGATATCTTTTTAATGTTATTTGTTATGGTTCAACTACTGTGGATTCAATATTGACAGTTTCATTATAGAGTATTTGATGATCTATTTGTTGTTCATGATTATTGTTTGATTGAACTATTATTGTTACATGATTATATTTATGTGACACATTTATACTGCGAATGCTACATAACGTGTCGCGTTAGCATCTAACGGTCACACCAGCATCTCTTAAATTTTAAACAGAATGATAGCCTCTCGAAAAAAAGAGAGTATATATTATCCAAAAACTTAATTACATAGTACAAAGTAAAAAGACCTAATTGAATATTTTATAATAGTTCTCAAGAGCTATATCAAGATAATCTATCTTCTTTTTATTTTTTGGTCCGAACTATATGCACCGATGATTTCTGCATATCCATGCGGTCTATTGTTTCGAACTAATTTCCTTCTACATACTACAATTGCCCAATTCAAGTTCGGTCCATAACCACTGATATTTGCTCCAGTAGCCACTCTTCCATGTTCCTTCCAACATAGAAGGGGAAGGTGGGGGATTCGAATCTTCACTTTCTCAGGGGGATTGGGGTGGGAACGATTTAGTTTCAAGTATGGGTTTCAACTCCCACGACCTGCAAGGAGACGGGGCAAAAATCTGAAAGTGAGAGTTAGAGTAGAAATAGAGTAAGACCGACCCAAAAAAAAAAAAAAAGTTCAATCCGCCAATATTACTTGAGCTACCAACATCCGCCCACAAGCAAGCGCTCTCAAAGTTAAAGACGGGACCTTTTTTTTTGGGTAATATTTCGCTTTTGATATTTGACAAGAGCTTTTTCTTCCATCAATTCTTTAAAATTTTTAAACTGTTTAACCAAATTATGATAATTTTTCTAATCAAGTTTCCTCGATACTAAATCCGGTTGTTGAAGCCGTGGTCCATTGGTGTCGGCAGTAATTTTAGTGCAGAAAACTCCAGCGTATAGTGTATATTAAGAAATCTCAATACTTAAAACTATGTTTTGGTCTTCCGCTTCAGAGTTACCTACCTCATTCATCAATTGGTAATCTCCCAGAAAAAGGTTCTCCCACCTGATATATGCACTTGTTTATAGAAATTAAAGTTTAAAGACTCGATTGAAAAATTAATTCAAGTTCGAAGATAAAGCTTTTTATTTTTTGTTTTCAATTTTCAAAGATTGAAACCTCAAACGAAACCAAATCAAATCACTTACTCCTTAAAACCAAACCAAACAGTAACCAAAGAGACTATTACCACCCTAAAAAAAAAAAAATCGGCCATCTAAACATCTTGATCAAAATTAAAATCAACAAAAGTCCAAACTGAACAACATAATAATAAGGCTCCATTTGTCTAATAAAAAATGAATAATTATAAAGAACATTGTTCTAAAAACAATTATTTGTATTGTTTACAAAAAAAAAAAAAAGTTCATCATTTACGAAAATATCTAGATATAAATTATTATCAATATTGAAATCATTTTCCAGTGACTAACTATTTCAAACAATATAAACAATCGTTTTTCAGAAAATTTTATCCATGAAATCAGAGTCCAAAATCTCTTCCCCCAAATTGCACAAAAATATCAACTTGAGATTTATGAAGCGTTTCGCAAAGTTGTAGAAATAGTCCGATATACAAAGACTGACAGAAAATAGGCGTTGTTAATGGTCGCAGGGGACCAGCATCGTACTCACGCCTCATGGCGAGAACAGAGCACTCGACGCTAGCTGGCTTTATCAATAGGAAGAGGAGAATGCAAAAAGGCAAAACTTGCGTGGGTATCCATCCATACATTAGCTGCTACTACAATCTGAAGCACGACTTCAATGTGCTATCTTTAATCATCTTTCTCTTCCCTGCTCGTGTTAATTCAGCCTCAAAAAGTCACGATAAGCAAAACTCACAACTTTCAGGCTTGCCTCCAAATAAGAGGGCGCTGAAAGACTCTCTCCCGTACCTTCTCATGCCAAAAATAGAGAAGAAACCGACTTAGCTTGGCATTAGAGCGCCGAGGTAAGAATAAGCTCAACCAGGTCACGGTAAATACCAAAGAAACCGAACCGTCTTCTGGCCTAGTTTTTATTTTTCTCATCCTATTTCACAATCCTTCCGAGAATTTCAACAGAGCAACCGACATTGACGGCCCTGGATGCTCTTTAGCCTCGTGATCTCTTTCCTCCTTTTCCTCGCCTCTGCTGCTGCAACCGCATCAGCTAGCTTCTTTCTGGTGTATGCATCCAATTGTTGATGATTCTCTTTCCTGACAAAAGATGCGTCACTAACACTTGAGGAAATTACTTCACAGTTAGGAGCGGCAAGGTCCTCACTTATTCCATTCTCATGTTTGACACAAGATCCAGTCCCGGTGGAACTTGGGAGCGCAGGTGTAGGAGTCACTTCTTCATGCGGGTCACCCCCATCCGATGGAGACTCGACTGGGATTTCATTAAGATCATTCTTTATTCTGCATCTGGTGGGGCTAGAAGCTTCTGACTTGACCATGATAGGCACATGGGAATTGCTATCTTCAGTCTGTGTGACAGTTCTGGAAGAATTATCGCTGACTTGGTTTGTTGTGGAGTCTTCATCTTCTTTATCTTTGGGGCAACAAGAAGCCTCCTGGTGCTGCACACTTCCTGGATCGGGAACAGTGAAGAACCACGGACATGGGTATATATACAAAGGAGGCCTCGGTATAGACTCGTTTGTCACGTTTTCTTGTTCATGAAATGTATTGAGCTTGCAAAATGCTGGCACTGTTGCACTTGGTGAGACACCAGGAGTACCAGGAGGACCCTCTTGTGATTGGCCCGTGTTTGTTGATTGAAACACTGGAGGCCAGAAGAGTGGTGCAAATGGACTCCTATACCACAGCAACGGGCAATTTACCTGTGGAGTAGACATCTGAGCAGGTGCTTGCCTTCGCTCAGCTGAAGGTGTAACCTTTTTCTCCAGCGTCATTGACTTTGCCATCTGCCAAATCAGGAGATGTCATCCACAGAAAAATATTTGGCATCTTACCTACAATTTTAAAATCAGCTATACATACCTGTGCTTTAAGCTGCTTATTTGTAGTCTCCAGTAACTGATACTCTCTCAAAGCTGACTCCTTTCCCTGCTCCAAGGATATGAGCATTAAAGAAAAAGTTCATGGTTCTCAACAGCATTTAACATGTGTCAGACGGAAGAGAAAAGATTGGGAGTTTAAACTAGAGCTTCGGTCCATGAAATTAACACAAAACTCGATAGTCATTCTAAAATGCAGTCACCAACAATTACAGGAAAGAAAAGGCTCGCTTACTTTCTTTAGCTTCTCATTTTCTTGAGTAAGCTCAGCAGCTCTCCTGGTCAGTTCTTCACATAAAGCCTGCAGAAATTAATTCTCCACTTAAGGGGAAAACAAAATTAACAGCAACATATAAGGTTAACCCGATTAAAGGGAACAGCTTATTGAGCATTGACATTGGCATTAACAAGAAGTAATTCATTATTAAGGAATTAGTGGCACAGCCTATAACAGGGGAATTAAACATACTAATGATTTGACAACCTTGATCAAGACTTGATAAAAAGGAGACCTAGAAAATCTCCCCAGGAAGAATACCAACCAACATATTGCAAAATGGCCCGGAATCTATATCTATGAGAAAAGAAAGATATCTGATCAACTCTCAAAATGTATAAAATCTGTCACATACAATCAGAGAGCTTGTTAAATAACATGTACAGCCCAAGCAACGCTGATTGTTTGTCATCCATATGTGTACCAAAAAACCATACACTCCTTCTCGTCCACATACCAAATTGTTTCATATTCAGAATGGGAGAATTTATAGGTATGCAAGCATCTGAAGGGTAAGGAGGTGGCTAGATTCTGATGTAGCTTAGGTATTTTGGGTCCTTGCAGATGTTTCTCAATCAGGCAGAACCCTTTTCATTGTTAAATTACACTTGCCAAAGTGTTGCCACATATCATAAACCAATATTTGCTTCATTTTTCAAATTTTCCCTATGACCATTAATTTCTTATAGTAAGGTCATCCACCAATGCACGTCACCCCAAAAACCATTTAAAGTCCTCTTGATTGTAACAGGGAAAACAAAAAGGTCACAATAAGAAAACCATAAAACTACACATATGAATCTTCAAGGTAATTGAAAAATAGTCACTTGCAAGCTTGCGAGATCAGAAGAAACTACCTCACAAGATAATGTATGTAGACATAGACAGTCAGAACAAACAAACCAAAGCAGAAGAAAGCACACTGCCCCCAACGAGCAGAAAGAGAGCGTCTCACCTGCCGCCGGCGAATTGTACGCCTTGCTGATTCCCTGTTTGCTAACACCCGCCGAAGCCTCTTCTCTTCTTTTTCAGCCTGAGCGGGAGAGAGAGAGAGATCCAAATGAAGCTTTACAAAGACGACAAGAGAAGAGGTAGCTAAATGACAACATAGCACCTCGCTTAGATTTTGTCTTGAACGACCGACACCTAGGGACAAGTAACTTGTGCTGCACATGTTGCTCCCACCATTTAACAGATCAGTGTCCTCTTCAGCCTTCACTTGCTCTGCAACTACATTAACACTCATGTTTTCAAGCGGCTGCTCGCACAAGGATTCCTGCCACAGAACAAGGGTCGCTCGTATTTGATCTAACCGGTCACAAGTCTTGAAAAAACAATGGAATTTGGCAAAATACGATAGTCCCAAAGACTCGCCATTGCCGAAATAACATCTATCCACCACTGTCAACACTGGATAATCATTAAACTTGCCATGACGAAACAGTATCTATCTGCAGTCAACACGTAAGCACTCGATATTGATTCGCCGAAGCATAACATTTTCATAAGGTTAATCCCATAAAACATATTCACAACCGAAAACCAAGCCTAATCCTCGGTCTAATCGAACACAGTAGAGTGATAGAAAACAATCATGAATAACTGGAGACTACGAATCGAGCCGAAATCTCAGGACACTACTAACCACGGGAGGATCCGCGCGCCGAGCCGCCGAGCCGCCGGCGGGACCGGGCTTCAACGCCGACCGACTCGGCGTCCGCGTCCGCCGCTGCGGCTGCGGCGCCGGCGGCGACTCGCTCTTGGCTCGCTTCGTCATCCTCCTGGCCCCGCTCCCCCATTTCCCGCCGGAGCCTCCGGCGCTCCGCCGCGAGGTGAAATGCGCCAGGCCCGCCAGGGCCTCCGCCGCCTCCATCTCGATCTTGACCATCCGATCCGCCGCCGCCGACGCCGCCGGCTCCGCATCCATCGGAAGCGCCGCCATGGAACGGAGCGAAGCAGCCCACGTTGTTACTTCGCGCGAAGGAAAGCGCGGAGAAGTGCGGGGAGTCGTACTCTGGAGAGAGACAGAGAGAGACAGAGAGAGGGAGGCGAGGAGAGAGAGTGTCCGTCTGTCTACTAAAAGAAGACTGGGTTTGATTTCGTGCCCACGGATCGTGAGCGCGCGACACGTGTCGGGGCGACTCGGGATGGGGACACCCCCCGTGCTAACTTGTAACCCGTCGCGCCCAAACCCTTCCCAATCACCTTGTCGATCCGCCCGCCACGTCTCCCCGGGTCGCGCCACGTAGGACGGGCCTCACGTGCGGGAGGGGGCGCGCACGTGCCGTCGCCCTTCGGATTAGGAGTGGGCGGGGATGGCGGGGAGGGGGCTCGCCTCGAGGTGCGAGACGGGGTACGTGGGCGGGCCGTCGGGGCGCCACGTGGCTGGTGCTGATTGTACGGCCCGGGCTGTCCGTCTTCCCGGTTTCAATGCGGGTTAGGGGAGTACGTGGAAGGAAGAGGACCGCACAACACACTGTTGGTATTTACCTCTTTGGTTGTAGTTTTGGCTTTCGCACATTTTTCCGGACTCACTTTCAGAGCGTCACTTAATGCGACACATTTGAATATTTTACAATGAATATATATATATATATCAACAAAAAAGAAAACTCTCAATTCGTTATTTGTTCGAAATTTAAAGTGACTTTGTTCATTTAGAAAAAACTCCAAAGTAGAAATTGCAAATGAAACAATGTCCTCTAAACGGAGGAGTCACCAATGATAAGAGTCATTTTCTTCCAAGCGACATGGGTTGAAGTCAAGTTGGGTGTGCACCGTAAATAGTTTAGAGTATACCATATGTTTGATATCATTAAATGGACCTATACTAAGAATTAGGGAAAACGGAGTCAGTTTTCTATAGGTATGCATTTCCACAATATGCGAATTTCTTGTTCAAGCCCTTCAATGACAACCTTTTAGTAGCAAACTATTCAAAATTTTAATTTGGAGCATAGAGACACTCAGGGATGTTATAACGGTAACATTTCTAACTATCCGAGCTGCATTTCTCAGAGGATTCTACCAGATTGGAGAAGAATGGGTATTTAGATAGATATTGAGAATTTTTTCATAAACACTCATTTTACTTCAAGAGACTCAGATTGCCCAACACATTACATCATTTTTGCCTTTTATAGACATCAAGAGATCACAAACAAATAAAGACCAAGCTCACGGGTCCAAAAACAGATAGAGACTTCGGAAAATCCGATCGGAAATTATTCTAAATGATATGCACAATGATTTCCCTAACCTATTGCTACAGTACCTTGCTATAGTTACCCTGCTACAGGTTTATCTTTTGTCATGGACATTATAGTCATAGTCTGAATCATTAGAGTTATGCATTGCAAGAAGATATTTTTCGTATTTCTATTCAAGTTTTGAAAGTTTGATATCAAAAGGGCTTCGAGTGACTTGTGTTATCAAGGCATTCCACATGTTTTCGCTTGATGAGGATGCTTCTTCATGAGTCCTAGAGGATCTTGGAGTGTCGACAAGCAAGTTTGGCTGAGGCCAATTTAATGATTGAGCATAGTAAGATGTGTCTAGTTTGAGAGATAAGGACAATGGTCTTTGATCATAGGAGTCTTAAGAGAAAGGATCCCTCCATTGGGCATAGGAGTCTTGAGATAACTATGCGGGATCATCCGTGTCTGTCATTTCTTACTCTTGTGATGGATGTGTCCTTGCTTGCTCAAATTCCTTGAGTGCTTATTTGGCTTTTAGTGCAAGGTTATAATGATCCCATGTAATATGTATAATGTAATTCCATACATCTTCAGGGATAGTTTTATTTTCTTGGCATAAAACTCTCTTGAATTCTCTATATTGGTGCTCATCACAACTAACATAGCCAGGAAAAGACTTAAAAATACGAGCTTCCATAAAGTGTGGTTGAGGTTTATTGGATGTGGTTCCTATACTTTGTGGTGCATTGGCAATGATGCCATTATTTCGCGCAAAAGCCCATGGACGTCGAAAAAATACAACAGTGTGGATTTTCGAGTCTAGTTAGACAATTCTTAGCTCTTGTTGTAAGAGGTGCTTCTAGTGAGTGGGAGGATAGTTTTAGCTAAGGATAATCAGGAGATTCTTGTCACTTTCCTTTTCAATGTTTCGGCCAAGCATGAATATCTTGGTTAGGTTGGTAATGAACCGTCTGGTTGGAATCTCAATAGCTATTAAGTACTTATTAATTAAGTACCATAACAACCATCGAAGTTTATCATGGAAATCATCTTCCTTCCATATTAAAGAGTGTATAAATGGATAGCTGGAGTTTAGTCCCAAAAGATAAATGATTGAGCCTCCATGGAGTCTGAATAAATCTATGTGGCATTACAACATAAGGTTTTCTAGATTTTCAGGGAGGCTGTCATTCTAAATATGTTCAATAATATCCTAAGGGTATTCTAAGTTTAGCTAGTCTCGTATCCTCTCGATCTTATACTTTTTATTGTGATGAAAAGTATGGAAATCATACATCATGATGTACATATTGATCTCTGCAAATGCTTTTGATCTGGATAGAAAATCCACAAGTACATTACTTTTCCCAGCAATGTTTTGAAAACCACTCAATCCATCAAAGCAATTAGGAATTCGAAATCAACTTCTATTTGAACTTGGTCATCTATGGAAAAGACGCAATACCTAGTTCCACTAAGAAGTGATGACCAATAAGATAAAATTCAAACTTTTTTATTTCATTTTTTACCACCAAGATTTCTTTGAAAGTGTGATAATCCAATTTAGCATGGGAAAATTTTCCACTTTTGTAAGCACAAAGATGTCACTTACCATCAATTTCTTCGAATAGAATGACCGCCTAATATTCGTCATTAGCATCAGTCTGGAGGATTCTCTTTCCCGTGGGTGGAATTTGTAGTAGAGGAAAAGTTTGCATGATCTCCTTAAGTTCAGCGACTACTTTAGTCTAGGATTTTCCCTAAGATGGAAGACTTTTCTTCAGCATTTATTGCAGTGGAATAAGCAATGTTGCAATGTTGAGAACAAAGTCTCTGAGATAATTAATTATCTCAAGAAATTGCTTAACTTGCTTTGTCGTAAAGTCCTCTTATGGAAAATTTAGCAATTCCTAAACAATGTGTGGCCTAGATAGTATGTTCCTTTGTTAAGGTGCATACCAAGAAATTCGATTTCGGTCTGGGCAATATTTATCTTTCTCTAAGAAATCATAATTTTATACTTCTTTACAATGTCTACAAACTGCCTAAGGAGTTGGTGTTGGGATTCTTCATCAGGGCTACAAAGTAAGATATCATCAATGTATACTGCTGCACTTGATAAGTATACTGAAAAATTCAACACATGACTTTTTGGAATAAGGATGGGGCTACCTTGAGGCCAAAAGAAAAGACTTTCCATTGAAAATGCTGGTTTTGTATACATAATACAGTCTTAGGTCTATCTTTAGAATGAATGTCCAATTACCAAAATCCGACTTTAAGATCAATTTTGGAATAGATGTGGGTTTTCGATAATCTAGCAAAAAAGGAATTTCTTGAAGGTAGAGGAAATTTGTCATCTTTGAGAAAAAGGTTGAGAGGTTGATAATTTATTACCAGCCACATTTTCCATCTATTCTGCTCAGCTCGCTTATTAACATAAAAAGTTTCGTAGACCCATTGAAAATCTGAAATTTTAATAAGACCTTATTGCAGCAGTTCTGAGCATTCTTTCTAAGTAGAAGTAAGATGTTATGGATTCATTCCCATGTGACTCGCATTAGTTGGATTTATATCTTCTTTTTTTAAAAGGGAGACAAATAAAGAATTCTGGATTTTTTCACAAATGATGAAAACAATTCTGAAAAAAAATCATAATGGGATTTCGAAGAAGATTCTAACAACTTTTGTATAAGTGGATCTAATAGACTCATCTGTATGGAAAAAAAAGTCTTTAAATATTGACGAATTCAGATAATTGGTCTTTATAATTCAGGTCTTTTCCATGAATGATACGGAGTTGAGAAATTTGAGTCATGATGTCTCAGCCAATGATTAAATCTTTGTTGGAAAGACTGGATCCAAAAATTTTAGTGCTTATGGAGCATTGAGGGAAAAACTAGACAGTTACTAGGGTAGTTCGTACATTCGTAGAAAAAGAATCTCCTGAAACATAATTGAAATATCGAACACATGAAGTCCAATATTCTTCAGGATGAACTTTAGTATTTAAAATTGAAGAACTTGCACCAGTATCTATGAGGGCAATGACTGTGATGGGTTTGGCAAGGAAGTGAGAGATATATATGAAAAAAAGTCTTTGAAATTTGAGTCATAATCAATTTCACTAGGAATATGATAACAATGAATGACACAAAGAGTATGTTTGGATGGTTCTTCATCTGCAGAAAATAATTATTCAATGTCATCATTTTTTATTGAAACACCAGTTTCAATCTCTATATGATGTATCAAATGGTTCTTACATTTTTTCACCTATGGACAATTTTTTACAAAATGACCCTTTTGATTGCAAATGAAACATCAAGTTGATTTCTTGCTATTTGAGCGATCTTTCCTTTTGCGTAGGAATCATCATTCCTTCTTTCTCCGAAAGTGCTTAGATCCATACCTGGATTTTCTTATCCAAAACTTCTTGAAATGCTTCTTCTTTCTGGAAGACTTTCAGCGAAAGCCATCACAATCTCTTTTTAAACACTTAATCCTCAGCTTTTAGTGTGAACATGCTCCATCAAGTTCTTTGTTGTCCATGAGGTAGGTTTTTACCATTTGGCGATTTAAGCACAAATCATCAATGCACAAATGGATCTCTTGTTATATTTCTCCCAAAAAGGAATGTCCATAATTCTCATTTGTCTATTGAGAAATGATCTCTTAACTTGTTGAGATAACTCTTTGGGAATAGAGGTTAGAAAAATTGGTTTTAGAATTAGATCAGCTCTAATGCCATAAAAGAGTTTGAGCATTTCTCGATAATGCAATTTATAATTTTTCATAATATTAATCTAGTTTAAAGAAACTAACTGAGGATGGATTTATCATAAATATACCAATTTGGGATTTTTAGTAATTGAAAAAAATAGTTTTGGATAAATTTATTACAAATGCACCGATTTTGGATTTTTTTGCAATATTAATTCTATTTTGTTAGTTATCGTTCATAATAGAGATAAAGACATTAGAGGCTTCTAAATTACCATGAAATTTTCAATCAAATCTCTATACTATTTTGTGCAATTGAGCTCTCCCCTTTTATAGTTTTATGTTTGATTTGGAAAACAGAAATGTTGATGTGGCTATTAAGTTACCTTCAAATACCAACACGACATCCTATATTTGGAGATAATAAAATATTTAAAAGGAAATTTGAAAATTTAAGTGGGAGAGGGAGAGAGGGACAAAAACAATAAAGGTGAATAAAAGGAACTGCCCAAATTGAACTGAACCAATCGGTCATGGGCAATTTCCAAGGGCACTGATCCGACTTTGGTTCCAAATTGGAACCGGTGATTTTTTATTTGATTCTCGATTTCATGTATAGAACCATCTATCCAAAGCGGACTGATTTAAAAAAAAAATTAAATATGTAAAACTAAAATTAAGGGTACTAAGAAGAATAGAAAGCATGTGAAGCAAGAAAGACTCCAAGTGAGAACCTTATGCACGACTTCATCGAAGAGGCCGTTTCCATAGGGGGCACCTTGATCTTACTTTGCTGGAGCTTTGCTTCTGCTTATACTTTGGCTTATGCAGGTGATGATTATGGCTGAGATTACAATGATCGTTGCGTCCCTTGTGCAAGAACGCATCTTGATTTGCACCGTAGTACTCACTATGAGTGTGATGAGGCGAAGGCGGGCGATGGTGATGGAGATGGGGATAGGGGTGGGATAATGAACCATGGGACCATGGGATGGTGGAAATAATTTTGCATCAAAAGCAAGTGGAAGGGAGGGTTAGGAGTTGGGGGATAGATGTGGTGGACAATGCTGAGAGGCAAAGGCTAGAGATCAGGGTGAGAGGAGCCTCAAGGGTGGAGACGAACTCGGGAGCATGGGTATTGAGACGACTGAAGGATTTGCTACGATCGAGAGTGGGGATCAAAGAGGAGGAAGAAAAAGTGGAGAGTGAGGGTATCGGAGAGGGACTCTTAAGCCATCGGTTCCATTGGCCCATCCGGGAACCGAACCAAATCATATCAATACTAGGGGCCATCAGTCCAGTTCCTAGTTCCAAAAACTAGGAATTGATCACTGTAATCCAATTCCCTATTCCTTGATGGGAATCACCCCTAGTAGGCAACATACATACTAGGGGCACACCACCCTATCAACTACGGCCTACTAGTTTATGTAAGAATTTTTCTAATATGAGCTAATATTAATTAATCTTATAATTTCCTGTTTTACGGAATTGGTCTGATAAAATAAAATATAAGGTTTTTTTAATTAGTCTACGATAAGGCTGGCTCATGTGGGCCAAATTGAGCCCAACCTGTGATGAAATGCTCAAGTCCCTCTTTTAACCCTAACACACACAAACATTCTCACATAAGGAGCTGCTACAAAACTCTAAGGTTGCGTTTTGCAATCATAATAAAATTTAAGATATGATAAAATTTATCATATTCTACATTTGATACATGTTCAAAATAAGATAAAATTTATAAAATGAGATAGACTGGATAAAATTATTCCATGAGGGAGATGTGATAAAGACGGATGGGATTTATAATATCTGTATTAAGAAATTTTTTTCTCAAATAAAAAATTTCTTATATTAAAAATTAAAATCATATTTCAATACAAATAATATTTGAATTTTAATATAAGAATTCAGAATAACAAATATTAAAAAAAAAATTTAAACTTATTCTTATTTATATATTAGAATTTAATTCTATCTTATAATATAAATTCAATATATAAATATATATATATATATATATCTATTATATAATTTAGGTGTTTTAGTATTTTAGGTATATTAGTACAATTTTATGTTTAATAAAATTTTATAAA